>OX424540.1:6075640-6684640 GCA_949152445.1 Cerastis rubricosa | reverse complement strand
GATTTGTTAAATGGTTATTTAATTAAATTTTGGCGTAATATAAATCATTTTTGTTATGCTCAATGTTCGTTAGTGATATATGAATATGTATCTATATGTCTTATTTATATTACTATCTATCGTGCCTTGAAAATTTTCCAACTGCGAGGTTTTCACTCGATTTCAATATTCATAGAGTTTTCTAAAATCTGATTAGTAATATTTAAATCACATAAGGAACACACAATGCGTCGGAAAGCGCTGCATACTTTCGAAGAAAACCCAAGGAAATCCAATGCATCGAAGTATACGACATATTTTTTAAAATTCTATTATTAGTACGATTATCGGCTGTCGTTTAAAGATGGACTGTAAATTAGTTCAGTGTCGAGGCACAAGATGTCGCCACCGGAGGCACGTCTCAGGCTTGCAGGATGGCAGATATTCATCAGACGGGGACGGACGCTTTCCGGCCGGCGCGTGAGTGTCTTATTAGCCTGGCTTAGATGTCGCCGTCTACACAGTACCGATGATCTCGAGGGTCTGCCGTGTTTGCATGCGGTGAGGACAGGACTGAATAATGATGGGTTGTCTTTGATTGTTACTGGTGTTTTGGAATTATGTACGAAGCTGAAATAGGCGAGTCTGCTGACAGAGTTGGGAAGGATCGCGAGGATAGACGGATCTATCTGTTTCTCGTATCTTAGGGCACTGCTGTTCAGCAGTGAATTGCTGAACACCAGCCCCCATATTCACAAACGCACGGATTCGATTTCGATTCGGAAAGTCTTATGTCTATCTCGCTCGCTTTCGTAATGCCAAAACAAGATAGACATACCACTTATCGAATCGAAATCGAATCCGAGCGTTTGTGAATAGAGGGCCTGGTGTCTGAACAAAAATTATTGACGCGTCAAAGTTTAACTCAAGTTAAATGATTCGATTGGATTGGGTGTGTTCGTTTATCAGAATTCCTAACGCAGGCTAGAAATTTTTCTAAGCCAAGTTCTGTGTTGACTTTTGATACAAAAACCTTGTCAGCCAGAAAGCAGCACTTTTAGCTTGTTGGAGGGAAAATAATCTACTAAGATGTTAAAAAGTTGTTTTGTATTCAAATTATCTGTAATTTGAATGTGTAAACGATAAAGAAAACGAATGAAGATTTCAATCACCTGAAAACCTATCAATGAAAAATTGAGATTTCACCATACATTCTCAAGAATGAACTAAGTCATCATCTGCCTAGTCTTTTCCCAAACTATCTTGGGGTCGGCTTCCAGTCTAACCGGATGCAGCTGAGTACCGGTATTTTACATGAATCGACTGCCTATCTAACCTCCACAACCCACTAACTGGGTAATACGATACCCCTTGGTAAGACTGGATGTCAGACTTTTGGCTTTTGACTAATCGTAACGACTGTCAAAGATCTACAAATGACAGCCGAGACCAACGCCGAGGCACGGAGGAAACTCGGTATTTAATAATGGTTACCCATCCACGGACCAACCTCGGCAAGCACGGCTTAACCTTAAAGATCGACCCGTGCGGCTGTTATTACTAAGCCACGAGCTCTTCGTGAATGAACTAAGTATCCATGCAATATCTCCGACAGTACTTTTACACACAACTACACTTTACAGCAGGTATTTAATAAGATGGTTGAATTAGCATACAACTAAGAGATGTAGTTATCACTGAATTCTAGCCATAAAAGCCGACGGTAATCACAGTTATGATAAAATTATGATAAGACTCAACCACTTAGTACAACACATCACAAGAATCGTAGATTTTTTCTCATAATCAACATCCAATGAGACGATAACAGCCGTAGATTTTTCACTTTAAAATCAATATGGAGATTATGCTAATTGAATTTCTAATTTTAATTGATAATTAATGCATTAAGTTTATTTATGGTACTTTAATATGCGGAGGCTTTAAAGGAAGTTACGTTATTTCTTTTAGTATCCCGATTTTGTTATACCTATTCAACTAAATGTGTAGTCAAATACCTAATTATACAGTTATTTACATTAATTCACGGTTTTTTCCCACAGGTGGGCCGAAATCACAGAACGGTCCCTCACCTGCACCAATCATTACATACTCCTTCCCCCTCTTATCTATACAAGGTGTAAAGAAACCCTTCATGAGGCAGTCATTTCTTTTTTTTAGGATTCGGTACCCAAAGGGTCAAACAGGACCCTATTACTGACACTTCGCTGTCCGTCCGTCCGTCTGTCACCAGGCTGTATCTCATGAGCCATGATGGTTAGCCAGTTGAAATTTTTACAGATTATGTATTTCTGTTGCCGCTATAACAACAAATACTAAAAACAGAATAAAATAAATATAAATAAAATAAATATTTTAGGGGGGCTCCTATACAAAAAAGTGATTTATTTGCTCGTTTTTATAAATAATGATACGGTACCCTTCGTGCGCGAGTCCGAGTCACACTTGGCCGGTTTTTTTTAATGGCCTTTCGCAGTTCAACCTAGGAGGTTGTCGTCTGCTTAACCGGACTATACTGCGGGTGCCTTTAGTGTAAGGCCGCCAGCCAGGGCATAAAACTACTTAGTCTGCATTGAATCTGTGTTTCATTGTCACGAACAGAACACAAACTAAGCGACTTCACGCTAAGGGCACCCCCTGTGGGGAACGAGCCTCGGCTTAGAACGTCGCTTGGGAGGACAGTATGGGGACAGGCTGGATCTGAATGATGAAGCCGTCAACCAAGAATTTTATATTTCAAACTAAGTAATCCAACACATCCATTATAGGTATATATCCATATTGATGTGTTAACTGTAGACCCAGAACATGCACAAAAGATTCAGTTTCACTGCAACGATCCTTTTAGCGAACAATAGCAAAAACTAGTTAATCAAACGATTTTTTTTTGGGGTAAAAATATTCTTTTACGGTAGGACTCAATGTAAAGCACTCAACACATTGTGCTGATGGATACAGTAGAAACATATAGGGACTTTAAAAAAAAAACTTGTTGAAAAGTTTGAACTTTGACTCCTAATATCTTCTCTTCGTAACTAGAACGTTCCCAGGTATAGTCTAAAACTGTACTGCTCTAGGTATTTCTCCTGTATCGTGGGTACGTTTACAAATATTTAAACTCACATACACAAAGAGCCAGACCCGGAACAACTATCTGCAGGCCATATAAACATTTGTTCCGTGCGGGGATCGAACCCGTGACACGCAGCGCAGCAGTCGATCGCTTAACCACGGCGCCAACCGTGCCGTAGAAGACGAACAAGTGCCTTTTGGCTTCTTTAAGGGTACTTTTACACCCACCCTCTCTCTAAAATAATGCACTTGGAGTTTAACAGCTATGCGACAGTGTCAGAAATAATGCTTAGCTTGAAGTGCTAAGAAATGATTATAAAGCTCAGCACAATTATGAATTGCAATAAAAAAAAATAAAAATTATCAATTAATTGTACACATTGGAACAATGATGACATAGGTAACATATATTTTGACGGCCCGGTTGTCGCGGTGGTTTAGCGATCGACTCTGCACTGCGTGTCGCGGGTTCGATCCCCGCACGAAACAAATATTTGTATGGCCTACAGATAGTTGTTTTGGGTTTGGCTGTTTGTGTATGTGAGATTAAATGTTTGTAAACGCACCCACGATACACGAGAAATTCTTAGAGTGGCCACGGTTCAAAATCTTTTGTAATCTGTTGATTGGTCAAACATATCTTCTAAACTCAGACAATGTAGAAACCAATAGCCGTAATTTCCAAATAGCTATGCAACATTCAAATGTGATCTGCAACTTCCTCTTATAAAGTACTTGTATCTAATATAAACATGTACGAACATATAATTGGTACGTTCCAATATATAATTGTAGCAGCGATACCAGTAGCAAGTGCTGAGGAAATGCCTAATTTTATGACCATCGAGGTAACGCAACTACTTTCAATGGTTGCTCTGTCCGTAGGGTTGAGCTGAACTGAGCTAAACCTGTTCTTCCAATAGGATAAACTTGGCATAAAAATATAAATCATTTAATTAAAAGATACAGTGTAGTCTGTAATCAGCCCCCGTTTCGAGTCGTATGTCTATCTCGGTCGCTTTCAAAACAAGATATACATAAGACTTTCCGAATCGAAATTGAATCCGAGCGTTTGTGAATAAGAGGACTGGTGTCCTGGGTTCGATACCCGGGTCGTGCAAATTGTTATTGGGTTTTACATCAAATTTCACAGTAGAGTCTGGAATTGTGCACGGATGAACATGACAATGTCAAAGTCAAAGTCAAAGTCAAAATTATTTATTTGCAGTAAATGTGGTACAAAAGATGGAAAAAATAATAGTAGTGCAGTGACACATTTCGCCATAAAGATGGCATGCAAACATTAATGAATGGGATGCTAATTTTAACACGTGACTACATTTAAGTGTACACAAACATTAAATTTAGTAATCAAGTAATGTATGTTTTAGGTTTAATAGACTCAACACAAACCTTCAAACAAAGAAATAATTAACATAATAATAAAATATTTTAAATATACAAACATCACAATTAAAAAAGAAATAGTTAAGCTAAAAAAAAAAAAAATTACAGACATCACAATAACAAAAGAAATAGTTAACCTAATAATGATAAAATATTTTTAAATATACAGACATGACAACAATAAATTATTATAATTTAGGTAATTCTCTATAGTGCATTCCGGTAATGGTATGATTGACAATTAGATTTTTTGAGAAATTCAGCTATGGAATAAAAGCTATGCGAAATAAGCCATCTTTTCAGAACTATGCAAAATTTTCTGTATGGAAGATCAGTGATAAAGTTTGGTAGAGAGTTGAAGATAAGTGGAGCCATATATACACAATTACGTCTGAATAATTCAATCCTAGGTACAGGCATTGTTAATAGATACTGTGTAACTGTACGTTTATTAATATTGTTTTTAAGTTCAAAAAGTGAAGAGTTAGTTTTGACAAATTTTGCGATCTCATATATATAAATACAAGGAACAGTGAGAAGGTTGTGTGATTTATACACTGGTCTGCAGGAATCAGTCCAGTCCATATTGAAAATAGAACGTATGCATTTTTTTGTGCTAACAGAACCCTAGTTATTTCAGAAGAGTTTCCCCAGACAATGATGACAATGTGCTCGCCCCCTATTACATAACTAGCGAAAAGTGGGTGTGCTATTAGTTACACCTCTGTTTCACCCTTCGGGGATTACAGGCTTGATGTTACGTCACAATAAATCTTTTATGCCATAATATTTTTTTTTTTTTTTTTTAGATTGGCATCTCGCATTTCGATCTAGGAGGTTGTCCTCTGCTTAACCAGACTATCCTGTTGGTGCCTTGAGTGTAAGGCCTCCAGCCAAGGCATAAAAACTACTTACAAACTAAGCGACTACACGCTAAGGGCATCCCCTGTGGAGTACCATATTACATCTTAAATTCACTGACATTTCTAGATTTTTGAAAATTCCTTCCCATTATTGAAATGTAGAGACCAGCGGTGGCCTTGTGGTGACAGCCCCGACTTACGTGCAGTAAGCTGTGGGTTCCAACCGAGACAGGCGCATTACTTTGTGTAATTTATTTCATCACCGCTGCTCTAAAAAACGGTGAAGGAAAACATCGTGGGGAAACCGGCATTTCTAGAACTAAAAATTTGAAGACATGTGATATCTTCCAACCCGCACTGGGGTCGCGTGGTGGATTACAGCCCACTCCCTCTCATAGAGAGGAGGCCTGTGTCCCAGCAGTGGGAACATTATAGGCTGATGATGATGATGGATGAAAGTTTGAATGGTAGTATGTTCGTCATTTTTATCAGTATTCTACACGTCAATGTTTTGGCGGTAAAAAAAAGCTGAAGATATCTTGAGATTTCTTCAGCTTTTATACGATTACTTTGATACGATTCAGTTTAGGGTGACCCTAAACTGAATCGTATCATAAACATAATGTAAATTAGCCCGTCGGATGGCGTTAGTTTGCTCCAACTGTTAACACTATATGTAGAAATTATTTTAAACCCTTTACCGGCAGCGCCTCGGTATAATCGCTATGTGTTACTTAATTACCTTTTGATAAAATCTTTGGATTTTTAGTTACTACTTTGTAATGAATTTATTTATTTTGTAATAAGATGAATTTGAAAACGAAACGTTAAGGAATATATACTACCTACATAAAATCCATTAAATGTTCTTTAAAATTGCATGTAAATTACAAACAGGTATCTCGTGTCATTTGTTTTTTTTTACCAGCAAAGTCAAAGTAAAAAGCCAGTTTTATTTGACTTGCAACGTTACTTTTTGTCAAATCTTGCAACAGAATTATAAAACAGTTAAATTGAACTGAAACTTTGCATACACATTTAGTTTGGATGCCAATTCATGGTAATAGTTTACCATTGACGACATTCTTAATCCAATATGGCGGACTCCCAAAAATGGCGGCCTCGTTATTTTTTATATGACATGGGAATCAATTCAAAGGGTTTTTTTTTGAGAATTACGACAGACCTATAATTAAAAGCGTCTTTTTTTACTATAAGCTTGTCCTCAATCTTTTCTCCCGAACGAAGAAAACTAGGAAATGCTCTTTTCTTGAAGTTTTCTAGAGTAAATGAACTAATCACTATTCAACTTATCCAACACCACTTAACAGCTATCAATATGTAACAAATTATTACGAAAACCTGCAATATTATTAATGCAAGCCGTCACGCAATGTTTATCATAGCTCTTATTATATCTGTGATTAAGATAAATAATGCAAATCTATTGCAATGATAATAAATCTTAGCTTTCCTCGAGTAAAGTGGAGTTATAAGGTTGAAAGTTGCGTAACAGTTCCGTCTTAGATCTTGGTGCAAGTGAGAAATTGTGCTGCACTTTATGTAACAATCAATTGATTTTGTTTGTGGTGAAGGCAGTACAACAACGTAATTATTATGAAAAAAAAAACAATTGAAAAAGCGTTTATATGGTGTCAACATTTTACAAAGAAAATTACTTCTTGAGATGTATACAGTTTTATACAAGGTGGAAGTGAAACAGAAATATTGTATAACAGAAATATTGTAAAACCAAATGATTTTAAAAGAGTAACCATGGAGTTTCTTGCCGGTTCTTCTCCATCGGAAACGACCAACCCGAACAGAGCACCTTTTTGTCGACTTTTATAAGTGCCCCTGTAGGCCTATGTAAAATAAAAATATTTTGATTTTGAAACCGACGCTAAAACGGTTACCGCACATTAAGGACGCTCTGTATGGTGTCGGACGTAAAGAATATAGCACCATCCCATATCTTCCCGTGGGTGTCGTAAGAGCCGACTAAGGGACTTGCCAGAGAATGGGCAGCAGCGTTCTCTGTGCTTTTGTGACAACCGTACTGCGATCGCCAACCCGCCTGCCAAGCGTGGCGATTATGGCAAAACCCCCCATGTTAGGTCAATGTGGCGAAACTTGGGGGAGGCCTATGTCCAGCAGTGGACGTCTTTCGGCTGAAATGATGAATGATGATGATATTAAGGACAAAATTCTAAAAAATCCCTACAGGAAAAAAAATCGTAGGTTATTTAAAAAAAACAAGAGTTCCATCCATTTTGACCGTGTAGGTATCGCAGTTTTCTAGGAAACTTTTCAACTACTAGGAAGGTCGTAGTGAATAGTTTTTTGCTAAAATAAAGTAAAATCGAAACATCCTACCTCAGATTTATCAACGAAAGTTTTGAAATTGTTGAAGGGTTGAATTTTTTTTGAAATGGTTAAAACACAGGAAAAGTTATAAAGAAAGAACCTTTCCCGCGGCTTAATAAAATAATACAAAATAAAAATAAAAAAAATATTTCAGGTCATTAGACCCAAATGAGGTACAAAGATGAAAGAACTCTTCACCCATTGTAACACCACAATTTTATTTATTTTCCCTCTAATCGTCCAGAGGGTTTATTTCACACCATTCAAAACATATTTGCTTATCATTACTTCTAGCTATTCAAAGTTACGCCAGCTAGATAAACGTTCCTCATACTACTCTTGCGCACGCCAGACATCCAGATTGTACTGTAACCTACACATTAATAGTTCCATTCATTCCCAGGTGAAAGTCCTATTATTTACTGGCAACACTAATGTATTTAGCGACAAAGAAACTGTTGCAATTTTATTGAGAACCCAAGTATTCCTGGGCTGTCCGTTTTGTTAGAGCTAAATTATGTGAATAGTTTAAATGTTTGAGGCTGTATTTGTGGACCCTATGCAGTGGTGATTAGGCTGGTTTTTGTAAGAGTTGTATTGGAGAGAAGGATTTTGTAAAGCGAGGTTTAAATGCAAGCGGGTGGCGGGTGATGCGATTGACTGTGAAATCCATGAATGGGATGGATTTGTAAAAGCTTATATTAAAAATGCCGTACGTCATTATGATGCCTTAAGTAGTGGTATGGTTTGTTGGGTTTTTGAATTTGTATAGGATTGTGGAGCTTTAACCGCCATATACAAATTATACGTACATTTCGATATCCGCGCTATTAAGAAATATATAGAAGAGAAGGCGGTAGCTCACCTGATGCAAGAGCCGTCATTTTCTATACACCTCTGAAAATTAAGATTCACTGTTAGGTTTTTTACTTATGTCTGAATTTGACTGCAAATTTACTGAAACTCAAAGCCTACCGAACTGAAAACAGTCTCGAGCAAAAAATCTTTTGGGAATCGATGAATAAGTTATCCTATACATTATGTTTTTAGATATACCCTGCCGGCGAAGAGTCCCGTTGGCAAAGTGTCCTGTCGGCGAAGAGTCCTGTCGAAGTAAAGTCTTATCGGTGTTCAGTCTGTCGGCGTAGTGTCTGTCGGCGTTTAGTCGATTTCCGAAGTAAGTATCTGATTATCTAAACTAATATTTAAAAGAGGAAATATTTGATTGTTTGTTTGATTGTCTGCATTGAATAGGCCTCGAAACTACTGGTCCGAATTGAAAAATTCTTTCAGTGTTAGATAGCCCATTTATCGAGGAAGGCTTTAGGCATCACGCTACGACCAATAGGAGTGTAGCAGCAACGAAAAATGTTGCGGAAACGGGGAAAATGTGAAGCAAACGAAGTTGCGCCGGACAGCTAGTTGGAGATAAGTTGAGTCGGTGATAAGCCCTGTCGGCGAATAGTCCCGTTGGCAAAGTGTCCTGTCGGCGAATAGTCCTGTCGAAGTAAAGTCTTGTCGGTGTTCAGTCTGTCGGCGTAGTGTCTGTCGGCGTTTAGTCGTACACTCAATCCAGCTTGTCTTTATAGCTTAAGCACACTACGCTGTTAGCCGGACCTAGTATCAAATGTAGCATAGTCAATAAAACATCCCATTTAATTGTGTATACCAGTAGGTATGTGTGAACTGCTAGCGAGCCTATAGTGGCTGTAGTACTCTCTAAACGGTAATGCTGCTAATATGACGCTAATATTGCCAGTAAAACGACAACATGCCACGCCACATAAGCAAAGTTATGGCAACACCGTCTTTGCCTGAAAAATATGGTAATGTCGCTAATATGACATTAATATTGCAGTTAAAGTTATAGCGTGTGTCCAAGCGTTTGTTTTAGTTGAGGTTTATTAATTGTAAGCTTAAACTTAAAAAAAGGATAATTATCTTTGTTAATTAACTGTTTACCATTGCTTTGCTAGGAGGAGCTCGTGTCTAAATAAAGATAGCCGCACGGGTCGATCTTTAAGGTTAAGCCGTGCTTGCCAAGGTTGGTCCGGGGATGAGTGACCGTAATAACGTACCGAGTTTCCTCCGTGCCTCGGAAAGCACGTTAAGCCGTTGGTCCCGGCTGTCAATTGTAGATCTTTGACAGTCGTTACGAGTAGTCAGAAGCCAAAACTCTAACATTCAGTCTTATCAAGAGGTATCGTATTACCCAGTTACTGGGTGGTGGTGGTCAGATAGGTAGTCGCTTCATGTAAAATACTGGTACTCAGCTGCATCCGGTTAGACTAGAAGCCGACCCCAAGATAGTTTGGGAAAAGACTAGGCAGATGACTGCTTATTTAACTAAGTTATGTACAAGCGATTATTCGTCACATTGCCGTATAATTTACTGACGACACTTAAGCTCGTGGTCTAATAGGTGGCTTATCACCTAATAGACCACTTATTACATACCGAGTTTCCTTCGTCTCTCGGAAAACATGTTAAGCCGTTGACACCGGCTGACATTTGTAGATCTTTGACAGTCGTTACAGGTAGTCAGTGGCCTGAAAATCTGATAACGAGTCTTACCAAGGGGTATCGTATTATTGGAAGCCGACCCCAAACAAAACAAACAAGTAGGAAAAAGGTTAGGCAGGTGAAGACTTAATCTGGATGTTAAAGACGACGATTGCCCGTTTTTGAACGTGTAATAAAACATGAATACTTGCACGTATTATCTAGATTATGTTAATACTGTGTATTGTGGTCAAACTTTTGATATTATTAATGTCTTCGTTTAAAATCTAGACTTATAAAGTTATAACCAGAGGTCGGAATTAGAAAGAGTTATTTATGTACTTGCATCGAAATGTTGATATTAATATGGATCTTCCCGGGATTTCCCGGGATTTGTAATACAATCCCGTGTGGCAAACAATATCTCAAATAAATAATAATAAGAACCTCAGAGATAGATAAGACAAATAAAACAAAAATAATTAACATACAATTTTTATTAGTATTTACATTAATTCGCATTGGAATTTCGCAACTTTGGACATCCGATGTCGGCTGGTTTAAATTGTGTAAAAGTAAATAACTAAAACACAAAATAACTAAAAGTAAAAAACTACTTTTATTTAATAAATCACGGGATTTTTTCTGCTCTTTAAAATTAATCTCGGGATTTAAAGCATATCCATTTTATTCTTTCGCTGTATGACATCAGTGTAAGTACATAAATAACTCTACCTAATTCCAACCTCTGGTTATAACTAAGCTTCGTTTTAGAATACAGATCTTACAAATCTATTTCTAAGACTAACCCAACTCGTCTTTAATTTAAACACAGCGTCGGCAGAAGGCTTGCTTAAAATTCAAAAGCTTGCATAAATCTGGTACAATTAATACCAATATATTGTAAAATTAATTGGCCACTGATAATATGTAAATGCACGCGGTACTTTGTTCTCTGATCTACATAAACATGTGATAATAGCTCCCGTATTAAAACTACGTATTTTATATTATTATCTATTTACATAATGCTTTTGAGGTGGGAAGATTTTTATTGTGTGTAACAGATTAGAAAAAAAAATGCTTACAACGTTTGTAATTATTTTTTAGTTTCTTTGCCCAGCAGTGGGACATATAAGATAATAAAAAAATAAATAAAAAAAATCCTGAACTAGTACTCAGTAGGGAGCTAAAGGACTTCTACTTTCGGCTCTTTGACTGTTATTTTTTAGAACCGATTTCTTATTTAATTATGTCTATGCTACTTACAGTAGAAGACTTGTAGATAACTGCAAATATTTACCTGTAAACCAAAACAAAAAATGGTCAGTCACAACACAAAAATACATCACATTTACAAATTGTAATAAAGCTTTGCTCACACCAGCGCATTAAGTCGACGAGTTACATTTTATTGCGTTTCGAAATAATTATTTTAAATTCTAATAAAACCAGAACGATGGAATACAAATGATTAAACGTTTATTAAATAGTAGTTGTGTTGCTATCATGTTGGACTACATAGCTACTTATGTCGCTACTTTGTATTTACAATCGAAGCACGAGTGATATTAAATACCTACATTAACAAAATATTGCTTCACCCGAGATTGCACATTGAAATGAAATGATGATATGATGTTTATTTTTATAAATAGGTTTTTACAAACACTTTCACACGTCGGCTTTTTTTTAAAACTAGATGAGTCCGGTGTTTCGTACCTGACTACTCTGAGAAGAAACAAACTCGGAGGTCACCGAGGTCACTGTCTCTTTTAAGGTCCAGACATCCTGGCCTACTCACATGAGGACTATGCAGATATGTGTGTGAGATGGTCTTTTAGCAGGACATTGTGTATGTCACTTAAAGTACCTACTCAAACGGCTAGACAATTGTTAAAACTAAAGAGACAGAAAAAAATTAAACAAGATAAAATAAAATACCTACAGGGTCCTTACACTTACACCTTAATCAAATAAGAAAAATAAAAAATGAAATCAAACAAAAAAATATGGTTGATGAAAATCATAATATGTCACCACAATTCGAAACAATAAATGAAATAAAAATAATAAAATGCGTAACAAAGCCAAGATTGTAAATGTACATAAACTACTACTGTACTCCTTGGACTAAGATAGCTTTGAATGTTTTTGAGTTCAGCCATTCTTCTACAACATTGCAATTACATATTTGAATGACTTGTTGAAAAATTATTTAGATATTATTTATTTAAGAATAAATCTATTCCCTTGATATTAGGTTAAATTTCATCGCAAGTAACCGACTTGTAATAAATCTATGACTCAAGTAATCATATTTTTATTGATCTAGCAAATAGCTCGAGACACTTTGCTTTTATTATAACTCAATACAATTTCTCATTCCTCAGATAACCACAGTAATAAACCGATTAATATTGCATTTAACAAGAGAGAGTAACAATAAAAATTTTATAACTGAAAAGCTTAAATGAAACTCAATCGAAATAAATATCACACGTCTTTTAAAATCAAACATTATATTAATGTTTAATTCGTTTATCTGGATCGTGCACTTTCGAAAACATTTTGAGTGCACTTTCTAGTACATTTATAATATGTCATAAGTTTCTTTTTTCGTCACGATGCGCGTGTTAACTTGGTAATTGTATAAATTACTAATTAGTTCAAACAAACGCCTTCTTTGAACACGTACGGGCCTGAAAAGTTGAGTAATATCTCCAACAGAGACAAAAGACTCACTTCCAAGTCCGATCGACGGAACATCATAAACAGTGAATGAAACTGAGTGCATGGGGACTTCTATTGTTCTACAGGATGTCGATTTAGATCAAATATTATTTCGAAGGCGTTAACACTTAAGTATTAGTGATTGACAGCCTCCAGAACCATCCAACCAGCAATCACTTACTACAAATAAAAAGAAATTGCCTTCATTTATTTTCCAACATGTCATGTCGACGAATCCATTCAGTTGTTTTAAGCCTGAGGCTACAACAGCGAACAACAGTTGCAGTCGCTCATTGTTAAAAACAATTCATTGTGTCGAAAGTCGCGACACGCAGTGAGTGGCGGCAATTAGGTGATTACAGTATTATTGTTAAGGTGAGGACACATTGGAAAGAAATTACTACGCTATTGTTTGAGTGACTCTCGGATCGTGTTAGTTCGAATGAAGTCGAGAAATACCATTCAACTTTTGACGAGGTTTCAAGAGAATTCAAGTTGTTCATTCCATAATACTTTTCCAAGTAATAATTTTTTAACGCCATAAATCACTGAAACCTCAATTTAAACAGGTACTACCTAGAATCCAATAAATTTATTTATTAGACCGACACAACGAACTAATATTAAAGTATCAGATGTAAAGTCAGTTAAAATGCAGGGAAGTTAAAGATAATTACTTAAAACATAATAAAATTATGGACTTATTTATTAAACATGCCTAATACCGTTTAGAATTAATTAAAATGAATGCCTGGCATTCTATGTCCCGTAAAAGAACATGCAACATTCTGATTTATAATTTATCTCAAATCTCAATGCAAAGCTCGATGAACCATATTAATTATTATTATAATTAATTTTCTTGAATGTTAATTGAATTTACTTTCAAACAGGTGGACATTCTTGTGTAAACATTGAACACGATTTGAGTTGATTATCTTTTAACATTTGACACAACATTATTGAAACTTTTTCCTATATTTTTTTAAATAGCCCATTCTATTGCGACCCATTATTTACTGGTGATAAGAATAATAATTTTTTATATCCTTTTTTTACGGAAGGGAATTTATCGAATTACCCCTCCTGCTCTGGGCGGAGCGGAAGGGAGTGTCAGACTTGTACTGACTAAAACTCATCCATGTTCCTTCGTAGCCCTTTGTGTTCCAGGGCCACATATCTCTTTCGAACTGTCCCGCAGATAAATAATAGTAATGATTTAATCAGTAGATTGGTGACAACATATTTATTTGATGGTACCTAAACTATAGCGTACTACTTGGGGACCTGAGATGTCGTAGGCTTAAAAAATATTCTCATAATAGATAAAACCACAAATCGAACCAAATACACTAGGAATCATTTTCCTAGTAGAAAATCGGTGTGCACTCGGCCTTAGTTCAGCAAAAACACTAGATAATAATATAAGAGGCGCACGTACGGTCAGTAGGAATGATTATCACTAATGACAGTGATTTAAGAGAGAGGACTACTGTGACTGGAACAGGGTTAACTAAAATAACACCTGCTACACAATGTGGGGCAATTGCATGAGCTGTTTTGACATTTGTGACTTTTTGGATAAAGAAAGATCGATTCGAAAACTGTGTAAAGGTATCTAAGCAGCAATAATCATCATCTGCCCAGCAAAGGTTAGTCTAACCGGATGCAGTTGAAATGCCAGTATTTTACATGGAGCGACTGCCTATCTGACCTCCTTATCCCAATTAACACTGGGTAATACGATATCCCCTGGTAAAGCTGGTTTGTCAGAATTTCAGGCCACTTAACCTTGAAGATCGACCAGTGCGGCTGTTAATATTGAGCCTAGATAATAAGATCAAAAACATGAAACATGCATGCATATATTAATAAAAAATGGGCTGAATTGAAACTGCAGCACCATTTTCATTCTAACTCAAAATCTACACTTTAATAAAATGATTACGTGTAGCGCTTAGGTAGGTAATTCAATCGATAAGTTCAATAGTTCGGTCCATAAAACTAAATCTGTCGAAATAACTGATGAACTTCGATTCAAAATTAGGTACAACACTATTTATGAAGTAATGCAATAAAGGCGCGACCACACTAATGCGTTGGCGACGAAGCTCGTTACCGCGGATTAGTCGTGCCTCATCGCGACATTTGAGCGCGCGTGAATCACATTTATTGTGACAACAAAATGTTACTCTAACTTTGACTTTAATATCTGCTTGCTTCAGATAAGTTTCTTCTAGCTCCTAAAATTACACGATAAAGATCTTTACGTTTATTGATTTCATATGACAGGTATATTTTACACATTTTGAGGTTATAAATTGTTAAGTGTGGTAGCACTTCGTTAGAAACTAATAGTCATGTTTTCTGTTCAATTAAGTGGATTATTTACGTAAGTTTGGTTATTTACAGTGATAGCAAACACTGTCGTAAGTTAAAACCCACTCAAAATCTTTAGGAATTTATTTGACTTATTCTCCTCTCCGTTTCCAAAGACTTATCAAGTTAAGGTATAAAATAGGACACTCCAATGCATTTTGTAACATTATAATGAGTTGCAATTTGATAAACATGTGTACCTTCAAATCCATCAGCCACGGTTCTTCAAACAAATCGCTTGTAAGGGCTAGCGAACACGCGCGGTTGTCACGCCTGCGCCAAACGTAATCACGCGGAACCAACGAGATGTGACAGCGTAAAACAAAACATAGCTTTATTGTAAACGTCAACAAAACTTTCTATGTTGCGCTGAATTCATACGAATAATTTTAAATGACCTATTTTGGATCGATCTGGATAAAACGTTCTAGTTTATGAACACGGCATCGTCCGATGTAATGTCCAACGAGATCATGCTACCATGACAAAAAGAATCCTAGGTGTTAATCCAGGTTATAAGCTATATGTGTGACAAAATTCATCGTTATCGTTTCATCAATCGTTTAGTAGTTGTTGCAAGAAAGAGTAACAAACTTCCATCCATCAATCCTCACAAACTTTCGCATGCAAAAGTTTGAATGATAGAAAACTTTTTTTGAAAAAACAACTATAAAATAGTAGAATTTTAATAACGGACTGACAGAGGAACCAATTGTTTAATTCCTCGGTACTGCAGGAAAGAAGAATGCGAGTGTCCATCATACTATTCGCTGCATATTTTTACTTCAATCCGTAATCGGATTACTGCTTTAGTAACACACAACATTTTTGCATCACAAACCCTCATAGGGGTAAATCATGCATGATATATCGATTCAACTACATCAGAATTGATGTGCCACGGACCACGGTAAAAGAGCAATTTCGAACAAATCGTTAGACGAGCTTCGTCGATCGTTCGTCGCGCGTGCGGTGCTTGTCATAATCATGCGTGTCTGATTTTGATCGCGTAAAACAAAACTGGCCTTTATGTGCCGTGAACGTTGTGTCGTTAATCATTTTTAATATACGGAAGTTTAAATTTCTATGTCACGCGTTTTGGATTTTGATAGAGAATACGTTGATGTATTGGAGTGACGATGCTTAGATGTAGTTTACTGATATGACAGATATAAGTAGTGAAAAAATAATTGGTTTTAGAGTTATGTAAGTCGCAAGCACAGTCATGTTTGTTGGACATTAGGAATTTCGCATCTAACCGACCGCAAATTGAGAACAACACAGGACCTTGTTAAACTTTAAGCACTAAGTCATTTCTTTGAATAATTATTGGTAAAAAAACAACATTTAGCTTACGGCCCGGCAATTTTTTTTGCTAATGAAATTTGTCAGTGGTTTCATATATTTTAAGCTTCGAAACGGACGATGGTAGGGAAATTAAGAAAACCTCTGTTAAGTTACCTTAATAGATTGTACATATACAAATACTCTGATAATCGTTTTTTTTTTTTGTAACTATTTACATGACGAAATTTCCTAAAGTTACTAGTAACTACCATATTTTAAAACCTAAGTGCTTGTGTATTTGAAAAGTACTGTTTTTAGTCAAACAGCGCTCGGACGGCGTAAACGCTCTTAAACCCCAAGTATCTAGGGATAAATAAGGCTTTCTTTACCGTTTTTGTGACATATGCATTACAACATTCGGGATCCCCCTTAAAAACCATTTCATTAAAATAATGTACTGAATACGGTGGTAACCTTTTTAGAGTTGAGCATGGGCATGCGTATTTGTAAAAAAAAAATGATGGACTCACGTAGATATAAGAAGTTTAATAATTACTGGATGATTGTATTTTATTATATTTTCTATATTATTTTATTGGACATTATGTGTCCAATGCTGGAGCACGATTAGAACAAGTTCTTTTTTTTACATGGTTTCTCGCAGTTCAGCCTCTGAGGCTGGCTTCTTCTTAACCGGTCAATCCTGTGGATGCCTTGAATTTAAGGCCTGGCAAAGATGGCCAGGGCAAAAATCTTATATTCAAGCGACCACACGCTAAGGGCACCACCTGCAGGGTACGAGCCTCGGCTTAGGGCGTCGTTACGGGAGGGCAGCAAAGGGACAGGCTGGATCTGAGTGATTTCATTATTTTGGGGCTGATTTATAATTACAGGCTCAGCTGCTGGGCTGCGGGCTGGCTCAAGCGAGGGTCCGGGGGATAAGTAAATTAACAAAAAGCAAACAAATAAAGAGTTTCAAATAAGGCCGCGGACCACCATGTCTGCAGTAGTATACCTACACAAACTAATATTAAAAAAAAACTTTTTGGCGTCGGTATCCCTACCCTGTATATTCTGTATAATTCATCTAATTGCAGAAAGTACTCGGTTTTAATTTGAAAAACCTTGTACGACTTGTTACCTCCACGAATCAAAAGCAAGATGCAACTTTGCAACAACCTCAAGAAAAAAGGTAATAAAAGGCATTTTTATGTTTTAATTTCTAAAGTGAATCTTTATGGCGCTTCTGCATTGAGTTTAACTGTTAACTTTTTTTCGAAAAAATCATGCAATGCCGTTATTCGATGAAGTATTAAATATTTTTTTATCTTAGCTTTAAAAGCGATGTCGTCAAGCATAAAAAAATGTTTTTGTTACTTAACTGTTTTTGCTTGGAGTGTGAAAATGGATGCGTAATTATTTTTTAAACTCCACATTTTTTGCTTTTAATCACAAATTACTAAGTATCAGGTTTGTAGCTGCCCGGCAAGCTGTATACGGCAAGACTTTACAATAATACGAAATTAAGTGGGCTAATATTTGTGGTCTTCATAGAGCAGATGAATTTGCCACCTTATAATCCATATTTACTGATATTTTAAGATTCAGACTCTTCTTAAGTTTCCTAATCAATTGATACTTGTCTTTGAACATTATTTATGCGAAACAATTCAAAAGTTATGTTGATATAATAGCTTTTTTTAAAGACAGAGATATTTTTGTATAAAATCTTATTGAACAAATGAGTGACCAGAAAACTGCAGATTTTTTACCGTTTTGTGTTAGACTGACGAGTATTAATAAAATAACAAAGGTTAGCATCAAAGGTTTTTGATTAGTTAACAGCAGTAGTAAAGTGTAAACAGATTTCTAGATATCAAAGTAATTTATTGAGTGAAGAATAGCGAGATAATTTATGACAACATTTTATGAGCATCTTCACAACTCGCGTTTTACATGAATAGAACGAGCAAATAGGGAAGAATGTTAAACAAATTGGTGATGTTCTTTGGAAAGATCAGGTGCTTAGAACCTACTCGCCACCGACTTTTGTATGATCATCATCATCATCGTCATTAGCCTATAATATTCTCGCTGCTGGGACACAGGCCTCCTCTCTATGAGAGGGAGTGGGCTGTAATCTACCACGCGGGCCCAGTGCGGGTTGGTAGATATGGTATGGAATTGTGTATGATCAGGAACCCTAAACTAGCCGATTTAGTAGAATCATAATAGGATAATAATACGAATTACGTTCCAAGTCGTAAAATGGTCACAAAGTGAAAAACTTAATATTAACTGCGACTGTTTAACGCCATTTTAGGCCCCCTGAATGTACGTATGAGCTTGGACAAAGCAAGCGAAGTATATAATAAGACCGTAGCAGTTATCTTTCTACAGTTCTACACCATACTTCCATGGGAAAAAAGATTTGATTTGTACGTAAAAGCAGAAAAAATAAAAAATAAAGTTCCCATGTCCACACTCTTATCTTCTTAAGAACATTTAAAGAACACAGCTATATAAGAATCGATGTGACTCGAAAAGGTCGCGCGGCGGCGTAGGACGCTGAGCGGCTGGGCCCAGCTTTCACGGTTTATTTGCGTCGTAAAAGCTTAAAGAGACAACCCTACTGGTGTCCCCACGAATTCACTCACGAATAAAAAAAAAAACAAATTTTACAACCTCGCGTAAACATTCGCAAATCGAGAGATCCAGAAATAGTGAAGCTACACCTACAGATTTCGATTTCTCCCTCATATCGATTACTATCGATACACTTATCCCACTTTATTACTAGAAAATTAAAGAGGTCAATAATACTTGAAACAGTTTAGTACATCGTAAAATAATTTTGCGTACACTATAATTAATTGCTTGTAAACTCTACTACGTTAGTTTCCACTCTCCAATTTAATACGTCCGCAATTGTAAACTTCATTTGTGTTAACATTCTATAAAACTTTATGGTAACACTGTAGCCATTAAAACAAACATGGACTGTCGTATAAAAGTAAACAGTTCGCGTGTCAGGTAAATACGGAACAATCTCTATAGTTAAATTAGATTTACGTCTACGACACATCGCGTGGTGTTACGATTACACGAGTTACATAATACGACACTAGAAATAATCGTAAGTGAGTAAACAAAGCACTTCTCTATGCATTAATAAAGCTATACGCCAGTGACGGCCGCAATAACATGTCGAATTTACGACAACCGTTAGGGCTTGACATAAAAGTCGATATAAAGGCGTTTTTATCGATACCCGCAATCCGCGGCTCGTTACTGACTCGATAATTTCTTCATTTTCATAAAAGAAGTATCGGGTTATAACGAGCGAGTCCAAGTTTGAACCAGTTTGTTTTTATTATTGCGTAATACTTGTCAGACGTTTCGGTAATTAACTAGAATTATCATTAAAGTCAATGTTTTAAGAACGCTTTCGTATCAAAAAGTCGACTAATAGTGATGTAACGCTATAAATGTATCCGATGTCAAAGCTATTCGTTATAACAAAACTATTGAACAGAAAAATGTCATAATTGATTCTATACGATTGCTATGATGTTTACGCGAATATTATGGCGTTACATTAGAACCAATTTGATGAATTATTTTGTTAATTATTTTATTTATTTTATAGAGTATCAGTTATCATTTACTATGATCGTAATGATAAAACGATTCGCTATTTCTATATTTAAAAAAAAAAAAACACGAAACAGGTTTTGTAATCCGCTTTTTCTCAACAAAGTATTTTTCGCGGGGGATATTTATCTGGGAAATGTTACAAAGTTTTTAATCCACAAATTGAAAGTGTCTTACACTAGTTGGTAGCCTTAGTTTTGATTACCAAATTACACAAACCTATTTTGGAATAATGGTCCATTACTCAGAAGTGCTTTAACATTTAGGTACTAATTAAGGCTAGTAATTCGATCGAATGATACCGTAATTTCGATAGTTAATCGATTGTTCTACTGTACCGGTAGCCACTCTATAACATTAGGTGAAAGTCTCAATTGTACAGCACTATTATTTTTATATAATTGAGAATTGTGGTATTTACTGTGTTCTTGAAAGGTTTTTTTTTTTAATATTGACTAGAAAGGTCTATATTGTCCATCATGCTCTTAAAAGAATTCAGTTGATGACTTGAAATTTTACCAAAATATCTTAAGTAACATTGCAATAAAGCAAGTTTGATCTGACAGGTCAAGTCTCACAGCTCCAGTTTACTAATTATTATCCTTTTCTGGTTTACAAACTGCCAAATATCCTTTAAAAAACCGGGACGGCGTGGTTGGCGCTGCGGGTGAGCGATTGGCAGCTAACCTTCATGCCGCAAGTTGGATCCCCCGCACGGGACAAATATTTGTATGACCTATAGTAGTGTAGTAGTAGTATGAATTTTCGTGTTTGTAAACGCACCCACAATACAGGAGAAATTACTGGCAACGCATTAAAGATTTAAAAAAAAACTAATTAATTCCTAAATCACCTGCTTGGGTTTTGGAAGAAAACTTGCGATTAGCCGCCTGCCTATCATTATCGCTCCACACCACATGGGCATGTAAGCGGAGGAATAAGAAAAATATCGTGAGGAAACTTTTGAGTATGAGTGGAGGAAGACCTAAGAAGCGATGGATGGACTGTGTGAAGGGTGATATGGCAAGAAAAGAGATGACTGTATGGAAGAAGAATATATGCTGCGCTGACCCCAAATAAATTGGGATAAGGGCAAGGGATGATAAAGAATTAATTTATAAATCCATCAAACTCCTCATTACCTTGCGCATGATGACTCAACTACATGAACAATTTTTATGACCGTGTAATATCACAAAATAAAGACATAGGTATGAGATTAGCAACTATCAGTGATATCCGAAGGTAATTTGTTACTTGCCATATTACTATGTTGCAGAACTGGTATGCAAGCAACTCTAAGACTTATGAACGGAATAAACACACATTATATTAAGTCGATTTTGCTTTCTATAGTGACTTGATAGATTCTGGCGCCATTTGTAGAAGTTCATATCCTGTAGTCTGTTGTGCAGCTTATAACTAATTGATGCAGTTCAAGCAAGAGATCTTTTGTTAGAGTGGAAAGCTGGTATATGCTAAATGAAACTGTTTACGGAAACATATCGTGGAAAGTTAGAGACTCTAGGTTCTTATCGAAATGTTTTGTGCCGGATATTGAGATGTGGTGCTGGAGAAAGATGTTGCGTATCTCCTGGACAGCATATCGGACAAACGTCTCCATATTGCGAGAGCTCAAAATCTCTTCACGGTTGTCATCCGAGTGCCTGCGCAGAGTCTTGGAATACTTCGGTCACGTTGCGAGGAAAGACGATCGCAACCTTAAAAAGCTAATCGTGACTGGCATGGTGGACGGGAAAAGACTTCGTGGACGCAGCCCAATGCGATGGTCTGACCAGATCCGCACACACTCCACAGTCCAGAGCGCCCTTCACACTGCCAGGGACAGAAACAGTTGGAGAAAGATCATCCGAGAGAAGGTGATACTGAAGGGAGGTCACGACCCTCAGCATTGAGGAATACGTCGCAAGGAGGAGGAAATAACAAAACATAAACATAGCATAAAATTAATTTATTCTTATTCAACTTTGCTGCAACAATGAAGCCCCTTCTGTATGCCAACTACCTCAAATTAATTCATTAAGGGTGAAGTATAGAAAAGCATTATTTTATTATACCTCTTTGCTTGTCTACATTAACTAAGCAGATAATAAGATACTAATCATTTGACCACATTATAGGAAATTATGCAGTCAGTTGTTTTAGGATGCTTTGTCATCAGTCTCGAGATAATAGCTTCATTCATTACCATGAATAATATTAGATTGTAATACAAATATATTTTCATCAATATATATATTGTTCTCATCATTCATTAGTAATATCTAGTTAGTTATAATCCTACTGATCCTATATCCCAAATTCCGTTATAAATATTATTATTGATAAATTCCAGTTTCCCTAACTTTTGTCTCCTTCATTAAAATCTAAATAACTTGACACTGGCTAAATACCCTGCGAAGCCAGAAAAAAAACACCACAATTTGCCTTTTCCTATGTTGGGGTCGGCTTTCAGACTTACCGGATACCAGTAATACCAGGAATCCCAGTATTATACATGGGGCGACTGCCTATCTGGCCTCCTCAACTCAGGTGGTGCTGGGGAATACGATACTGCATGGTAAGAGTCCTTGCCAGACTTTTGGGCCTCTGACTATCTCTAACTACTGTCAGAGATCTACAAATGACAGCCGGGACCAAAGACTTAACGTGCTTTCCGAGGCACGGCTCGAGACAAAATAGCCGCCTTATTTTGTCTCTTCAAGTCCCATGGATCTATATTGAAAAAAATTAAGCCGCCTGTAGATCTTGTCACAAAAAAGTCACTCTTTGACTCCTAGTAAAATAAAATAATTACAACTAAAGACTAAAGAACAAATTACTACCATTTATCGATATTTAAACGCTTCAAAAAAAACAAAAGCAAGCTCTTTGTGCGAAACAGTGAGTTCTTGCAAAGTAAAAGGAATGCCCCCGACTGTCCATATACATACATGCGTATACATAGATACGCGAACGGGTTCCGTGGAGGTCATTAAGGTTATATTCGGGTTTCCGTGAGTGTACATGAGTGTTTATGTCGCGTTAGTGTGGGGATTCAGTAGCCAGGGCTGTCACTGTTAGGAGCATTTACACCTAACGGCATTTCATACAAACTTTCAAGTCCTTATTTTCCGAAATTACTGAACCGATTTTAATGAAAATGAATACGCATGAGCAAAATACGTAGGTCTAACAAGTTACTAAAAAAAATCTAAAAATAGTGTTACAGCTAAATTAGACCGATTATCAATTATCTATAGAAACAGAAATTTCCTTTTTTTTTAACTCTTTTCGATAATGTTTTCTAGTAACTTTTTAGACCTACGTATCCTGTTTATGCGTATTAATTTTCATTAAAATCGGTTCAATCATTTCGGAAAATGAGGTCTTGAAAGTTTGTATGAAATGCAGTAAGGTGTAAACGTTCTTAAGTCGGGGTAAAATTGTTTTCATTATCTCTATGTGAAAGAGAGTGAGTATATTATAACATCATCCCTATTCCTAGGCAAAGAAGATGGTTGGATTGTGTGAAGATACTACGAACAAAAGAAGAGTAAATGATAGCGTGAAAGACTAGCAGAAAAAAACGTGTTGCGCCGTCCCAAGGTAACTTGGGGAAGGAAAATCATTATCAAGCTAAAAATTAACCAAAGAGAGGGATGAGATGCATTCAAAATTACTGAATACATTACACAGGCCATTTACCCTACTTGCAACCAACTCAATATTTAACCTCAATATTAAAATATCGATTGACAGCCGTCGTTTTAATAAACAAAATGTCATTGTCGCTTCTTGTGATACCAATAACTGCAAGAAAAGGTTGTAACCTACATAATTATGGTCGAGGATCAACTAATAACAATAAATTTAAAATTATTCGCACTAAAAAAACACTGTGGAAAGTTTTACTACATCCCAAGACATAACGTTTCTTCGTAACCGCGTATCTTATAGTAATAATCAAAATGCTCCAATTTACGTACAACTCCCTAAGTTCGGTCGTAAACAGGGCTATCACCTCAAATGGAGACGTCTGAATACCGAAATAATATCAAAAACATTAAAAACGGAACGGTGAAAACAAAAAAAAAGGCAAAAATTTTAATTGTGTCGTAATTTTTAGTGGCAATTTCGTTTTAAAATATTTTAAAAGTAATGCATTTCGTGTTCGTGAAATTGCCAAACGATAATGTATCGCAGTTTTCAATTTTTCTCTCGTGTTATCGCAATATCGGTGACCTCGATTAACCTTATCGGGTTCTCGAGTAGCTCGAACGAACCTTCAATTTTTATTGTACTGACTTTGTTATTGATTTTGGTTATACTTTTTCATTGCTGTAGAATGTGGCGCCTTCGTGACTCCAGTACTTAAAGTAAAGTATGTACCATACAAGGATTGGTGTTTATTCAAGATTTACACGACTGGCTACTGGATTCGACATGTTTTATTTTTAATATCTGTTGAAAACTGGACGACAAAAGATCAGTGTCGATAATTTCTGTTGACTGTTAAATACAATATATCTTTACAAGATCTTTCGTTCAAATATCTGTTGTCCAGTACTTTGAACTAAAGGAATGTCGTAAACTAAACAGTAAACCTATTGAAAACGTATTTGAACGGCAAGCACGCAAAAAGCGAATTCAATTAACCTTAAAAGTCATGAACTTGACCTCTGCAATCGAGAAGTTCTAGTGTTTGCCAAGAAGGTTCCGTATGACAGCATATGATGGCGTGTTTTCTAAGAATCTTCATGGAATGTGTTTTTCTGAACCAGTTTCAAGCCTCACTCAATGGTCTAGTGTTTGGCATAAGGTTCTGGTTCGATTCCCATGTTCAATTGGGTTTTTCCATCAGAAATTTCTCAGTAGCAGCTGCGGAGTCTGGATTTGTGGCCGGCTGATGGCAATAGGCTCGGTCTCAATTACACGGGACAACATAACTGTCAAAATGTTAAAATACATATTGTCAAATTTTTTATTTTGTTTTTTTATTTTTTTATTTGGGTGTAGGCACTATTAGGCTCTATACCGCGCTAAACTTTCGTGGACTAAAAGCGTGATGTTATTTTATGCTTAAAAGTCGTGAACTTGAACCCTACCCAAGTAGTTCTGGTGTTTATCACGAAGGTTCTGTATAGCTCGACGGAATATGAAGTGACCCTATGCGTGTGCGCGTCTATTATGAAATAACAATCCACTCATTCAAGTTTTGGGAGTCAATGACAGCTTGGTATATTAGTAGATAAGTTTTACAAAGGGTTCTGTCTACGAGGAGACAACTTAAATTGGTAGTTTGCTATTTTGCTTAACACATATCTCTAAATAAAACATACTTACATATATTTTTAAGAAGTAATAACATGGTTGCCAAGTCTCGGAAACCTACCATTTAATTAGGTCTGTCTACGGCAAAACGTAGTAATCTAAACAGTACCCTTATTACATTCGCTGTTATCGATTTTTTTTTCTATGGAATCAATAATCGAGAAAGCCCGAAGTATAGTAGGAACCTAATTCGTTTCTGCGACTAGGAATTTAACATTTAAAATTACAAAACCACCTTGATCACCACTACGGAACTCCAAAATAGACCTGACCGCGATACTTGGAACTATTTGGATTTTCCATTGACACTGTCACTCCACAAATAACAGAGGTGGCAAGGCGCGGCGCGTGCGCAGCCCACGCACATATTACCAATGTAAATATCAAAGCAATTCATATCAAGCAGATAGGAAAAAATTACGGACAGTTTTTTGTAGAGCTTTTTTTTTGAGTTGGTGTCAGGAGAGGTTGATTTTTGGATGTTGATATAAAAATAGTGGTTGCTCGTTAGCAGATGCATTTTGATTGAAAAGGATAAAGAAGTGATGAGAGGTTTTGATTATTTAAACTGAAGTTGGAGAATAATAAGTCAAATGCAAAACCAAAACAAGACTTTTTCAGTTAAACAGTATAGTTAATGGCTTAGTATCTAGATCTACTAACTGTAATGACTTTGTATCTTATTAACCTAAAGTTGAACTAGTTGTCAAGATATTTATTTGAGATCTGCCTGTCCATAACCCATTGACAGTCCCCAGTCTAGCATAGTTAGTCTAATTTTAAGTAAAATAATGTCACATTTTTCGAAGAGATATAGCTCCCGAGTCCACCACCGTTCACCAACCGGTAGTAGCCACTTAGCCACAAGCACACGCAATCTAACTTTTCATCATTACGGGGGGCTCGTAAATCATGGCTGAACACAGGCCTGGGGGGCTCAATGATCGATCCTGTAGAAATATGGCTGTAATTACCACGCTTGGCAGGATCGGTGATTATTGCGTGTATTATTAGTTCGATTGCTGGCTCGTCTTCACGATAATTATGATTGTAAAGAAATTATGCGCTTAATTACTTACTAGAAGAACTACGGAAGAGATTGGGAGACTAATTTTAAAGTGGGATTATAAATAAAACAAAACATCTGAATTTATTTTCGTTTTTCTAAGCCTTATCTATCCCACTCCTGGGTAAGGGCCTCTCCCATTCTTTCCACTTTTCTTGATGTTGCGCCTCTTATCGTCTATTCTAATAACTTGATTTATAAAAAATTAAATTGCTGTATCTGTCACTTGTAACTGTAACTCAATACGTTTCCGAATATTTTTGAATATCGAATAGAGTGAACGAGTCACATTACTAGTTTCTGCTCCTTCATCATCATCATTTCAGTCGAAAGACGTCCACTGCTGAAGATAGGCCTCCTCCAACGCCACATTAACATAAGGGGGGTTTTGCCATAATCGCCACGCTTGGCAGGCGGGTTGGCGATAGCAGTACGGTTGTTGCAAAAGCAGACAGAACGCTGCTACCCATTCTCTGGCAAGTCCCTTAGTCGCCTGTTACGACACCCACGGAAAGATATGGGATGGTGCTATTCTTTACGTCCGACACCATACAGAACCGCTCCTCATACGTTCTTCCTCTTTCCGCCCCTTATACGTTGCTATATGTTGTTAGTTACTATATGCTGTCACTGTTGGCTATAGTTGATTTAAATGTGGCCCTACCAAATTGTCAGCAACTGCTTATTGGCCTTATCAAAACATTTAAGTATTTTGTATTAGTTCATACTTGAACAATGTTGAATTATTGTCATATTATGCTAATGACCTGTGCATTTAATTTGCTAAAATAACCGTAGCAATCCAAATTGTATTATGTAGGTGAAGCAATAGTTTTGTTCTCTATAGTATATGTAAACAAGTTATTGTTTGTTATTTTATTTAAATATTGTCTTAGGACAAAACAGATAAGCCAAAAGTTTCTTGAAATTGATAACTGCACGAAGTGAACAGCTGAAGTCGACTAGACATTATCTCAATTTCCCCGACACGTTTAAAGAGACGTTTATATTAACCATCAGCGGATGAAGTAGTGGTGTACAATTTTTGTCTGTGTGCTTTTTCCGGCTAATATCTGAAACGGCTGGACCTGACGGAACTTTTACGGCACATGGAGCTACTTTATTTAATTCTAAATTGAAGGGTTTCGTGCAAAACAATTAAAACCCTGGAAATTGTTAACAAAATCCGATTCTAATAGGGAAGTAATATTATTATAAGGTGAGAGCAGCGGTGGGCCAGTGGTGGCAGCCCCGACTTACGAGCAGTAAGCCGTGGGTACGAACCCAGGCAGGCGCATTGATTTGTGTAATTTATTTCATCACCGTTGCTCTAAACATCTACCATCTTTCTGGTGACATCTATCAACCCGCACTGGGCCCGCGTAATGAATTACAGTCCACTCCCTTTCGTAGAGAGGAGGCTTGTGTCCCAGCAGTGGGAACTTTATAGGCTGATGATGATTATTATAATAATTTCTCGCGGACGAATGTCGCGGAAAACCGCCATTTATGACAAAATGAATACATTACACAAGCTATCGATAACACTTGTAACGGGATATTTACCATGTTTATTATTTGTTTTGAGTTCCCGATATTTCGGCGCTGTTGCAAACGCCATGATCACGGATAAACTGAAGTTATTGCAGGTGGGTGTTTATGTGCAGACAAATCACAACAATCACAATGACAACTGGATTCTGATGTGAGTGACAGTGGTAGTGTTACGGCGCTCAAAAAACGAACAAGAAAGAGGGTAGACCGAAACGTCTGCTCGATATCGGGAGCTCAAAACAAATAATAAACATGGTAAATATCCCGTTACTAGTGTTATTGATAGTGTTAGTGACCATGTCAGTTTAAAAACTTATTATAGAAGCTCTTCGTCTTGAAAATACGAAGAGTCCACGAGCCTAAGACAGGTTGAAATACCGTTCAGCAACCAAGTTTAGAAAACATTAAGTGTTAATACACTAGTAGGAACAGTGAAAATAAATCTATAATACATGAACGTTTATAACTCGTTTACAAACTTAAAGCAACAGGCAAGCTTCCGTCTTTAAAGATTTCTACTCATTGTTTTCAATGGCGTTTCATGAGATTTTATTTTACTTTGAAATGGCCGAAGAGTTAAATATTGATGATGTTTGAATGGAAAGAGTTTTTGTTGGTGCAGTTGTAATTAGTTTGGTTTGAAGATGAAATAAAACCGGCTAAGTGCGAGTCGGACTCCCGCTCGAAGGGTTTCGTACCATTATTTACAAAAACGAGCAAAAAAATTACTTTTTTGTATGGGAGCCCCTTAAATATTTATTTATTCTGTTTTTAGTATTTGTTGTTATAGCGGCAACAGAAACACAATCTGTAGAAATTTCAACTGGCTAACTATCACGGTTCATGAAATACAGCCCGGTGACAAACGGACGGACGGACAGCGAAGTCTCAGTAATAGGGTCCCGTTTGACCCTTTGAGTACGGAACCCTATAAAGGCAGACAGAGGAGAGTTTTGTATAACTGAATGTGGAAAAATAATTGAGGATAGAAAAATAACTCATACTAATAAATAGAAAAGTTAAAAATCAGCGTGAGAATTTAATAGGACTCACATAGCATCACGCCTGCAATCCCCGTAAGATTAAGCAGAGGTGAAGCTGATATCGTATACCCACATTACGCCAGTTATGTTTAAAAATAACTGGGACATAACTGGGACATAACTGGGACATAACTGGGACATAACTGGGACATAACTGGAACATATCTGGGACATAACTGGGACATAACTGGGACATAACTGGGACATAACTGGGACAAAACTGGGACATAACTAGGGACTTAAGTCCCCTCCCATGTAACAGGGGGCGAGCCTATTGCCATCAACCGAGCACAAATCCAGACTCGAATGAATTGTATTTCCTGTTCCTAAATATTTTAATAATATTTCCTAGGTTTCCTTAGCTCCGATAACAACGTGGAACTTAACACAGGAAACCGTTCAGACGGTCATTTTGATTTGAATAAAATAACCTACATTTTAATAAAATGACGTCATGCATGACATTTTTATCCTAATGTTTACCAGCCATTAAACTGGTTTAAAAAAAAAAAGTAATAAATCAAAATATAAAGCCATCTTACCATATAGGAGTAATGAATGGACTAGTGAGATTCAAAATACTATGTCATAAAATAAATGCAAAATAAGGTGGCATGTACGGAACTTATGAAGCAACGTGACGAATGAAGAGGAAGAAAATATTTCAAAGATCGAAGGGGCAATCCAGTGTTTTGAAAAAAGTTCTCGTTTTAAAATTTTAGTCTCTATATTTCAGATATTTTTGACAGTCGATGTCACGAGATTGTGATTTGTGGTGAAAGTAACCCTTATGTCATCCTCATATGCCTACCCATAGCCCAACTAAATATTTTGAGTTGGTTTCTAGTCTTATCGGATGCAGCTGAAGACCTGAATTTTACACAGAGTGACTGCCTATCTGTCCTCCACATTAGTGCCGCCCGGGTAATACAATACCCCTTGGTAAGACTGGTTGTCAGACTTTCAGGCCACAAAAGAAAGCCGGGACGAACGGCTTAACTTGCTTTCCGAGGCACGGAGAAAACTCGGTATGTAATGATTCACCCATCGACGGATCAACTTAGACAAGTGCGGCTTAACCTGAAGATCGTCCCGAACGGCTGTTATTTTTTAGCCAAAAGCTTAAGAAATTAAAGCTTGTTAGTTAAAACGAACTCTTATGTCTATGACGAGACGAACGAAACTTAAAATACCACAAATTCTCATTTACCGCTCAAAGTCTCAACTATTGGGCTACTAAAGTATTAAACCTCTTTACTGTCTCCCTGTACCATAAACATGAAATCGTGTGATGCCAGATGTTCATAAATCGCTCTATGAATAAGAGTCGACATTGGAATAAGTTATAAGTGGAACATGGTGAAGAGCTCATAAATAAATAATCAGGTGATGCTCTGGCCTCGGAATCCTCGGATGATGTAGAACTACTGCGCTCTCAGATGAGATGTCGAATAATTTAGAGCGAAACGTGGACTAAACATTTTGTTAGATCTTTCTTGAGGTTTTATATGATTTTTGATTTCGTTCTTTTGCATGATAAGGTTGTCTTGTCATAGAAAAAAAAACTTTTATATAATATTTTACGCTAATGGCATGCCATAACAATATTTTCGACTCGCAAATCGGACTTTTAAGATTGAATGAGTAATAAATAGAATTTATTATATTAACGGTAAACATTTTAAATGCAGAACTTGTTGAAAAAGTAATAAATAACAATACAGGTGTGGCAGCACTGGCAACTGATATAATAGGCTGCCAGTAAATTTGGCTCGGAACGAAATTAGTTAGAACTGGAATACTGCGAAATGGAGAAACGTGATTTGTTTAATAATACTTAGAAAAACATTTAATACTAGCTTGTGGCCTCCAATTCGCTCATGTGGATGTCAGATTCTAACCCAGCGTCCGTACCATGACGTCTTATAACATTGTTGTTCCATTCCTATTCCAGAGTGAAAAAGAGACTGAGCTATACAGGTCGTCGAGCTCCATCTCTTTCCCACTCTGGATTAGGAATGGAACAATAATGTTTTAAGCGTCATGGTACGGACACAGGTCATGGCTTAACTGTATGTCAAATTCATCAAAAGTTTTTCAGAGATTAGGATGTGACATGATTACAGATAGACATATTTTTTCAATTTTATTATATTGCGTATGTAATATAGTTCAACTCGTGCAATTGCTTTAAATAAAGAAATAATTACTAGGAAATATAAAATTCATTAGTAAGTAATTATTACCCTGATTAAACAAACAGGGTAATTAATATCTTGTTTTTTATTTTCATTTAATTTACGTCATCGGTTATTTCAAGCCAAAAGGCATGTTGTTCTTTTTTGTCATCGCCTATTAGTAGTTTGTACTCGAACTTTAGTCACGAACATCTCGTTCACGATGACTATCAAAAAACTGCGTGAGATGTGATCAGTTCAAAGTGTTCAATTTGCCACCTAAAGTGACTACAAGGTGGCACTTCTTGGTGCCCACTTAGCACTATAATTGGTGATTGTCGGTAATTTAACGGCCGTTGTCTGTAAGTACAGAACACAGTTTATAGAAATTCCTGCCTTCATAGTTTGGAAGAAATTCTCACGATTATTAACTGTTTGTTGGTGAAATGTATGGGAACGCGAGAAACAATTTTGCACGATGTTTTATTGCATACCTTTTACAGGGAAAGATAAAAAGACTTTTTCAATTTTGTGCTTTACTATTTGTTATTTATGACCGGATGGTACGTAGATAACTAAACTCATTTTCCCATGGGCGGTAGGCACAAACTATAGAAGCCTACCTACTATGGTGCAAGCACTACAATTTAAATTTCTCTTCATCCACATTTATTCAAGCATGCCGATTGACGGTAAAGGAAATACCCGACATATAATCCAAAAAGAAGTTTATCTAAAACATGCATTTTCTAACGAAATCAATCAAAAATTCTTGAAACAAGCCTTTCTAGGCGAAAAAACTGAACTGTCACGTCAGTTACGTCGCTGAGGCGTGCTCTTGCGCAGTGCTCGCGGAAGACGTATGGAAATGCGCGCGCACCTGCCACTCCGCCACCCACTGTGCAAAGATAAACCAGACTCAGTTAGAGAATGAAGTAAGGTGGGACAGAAGGTTGACTCCAAAATTATTTAAAGTGAAGAATCGGAGAAGAGAGAGGTTGAGGACAGGACCATCATGTTGCTGGTAGGTCATAAAACCAGTGTAGAAAATTGTTGGGGAATCTATAGGATAAAAAAAAACCTAAGCGATTTTCAACTGTGGTTTCATAAGCAGGCTTTGTGGGCCCTAACTTAGGACTAATGACTACTCTGTAAAATCAAAGACCCAGCTGTCATATTTTGGACTTCGAGGTGAAACATGAACATGACTTTCCATTCGCAGGTCTGCTGGAAAAAATATTTTTTTTAAATAAGCAGTACCTTTGCGCTCTTGTATCTTAATGTTTTGTCCTGTCAAGTGTTTTATGTGTACATAAATAAATAAATAATATAATAATAATGAAGGACCAGACATTCTACAATCATTGTTTTGAGAGGAGGAAAATCCGGGATTTCAGACGTCTAAAATTACCATGGTCATTATTTTCCTGCCTTCAACAGTTTGTCTCTGTACAACAAAGATATATCAAGAAATGTGACGCTGGATTTAGTGGACCTTTTGACCCCTACCAGCTCTACGGCACATCTCCTTATTGCTAACTACCTGTTACAGTAGATTGCCTACCATTTTTTCACTTACGTCCGCTACCGTTTTCAAGAAACATTTAGATGACTTATGGTGTCTAGATGGTTAGCCGTAGTTTCCTGGGCGTAATAATTGAGGTTCATTTCCTATTCGTTACCGACATTACGCTGGAAATGGTGCAGAAGGAGGGAAACAATGTAAATCGGTTTTAGAAATTGTTTTTCTTAGTACGCCTCGAAGGTAGATTGATACTTTGAAAAGGAGCTGGCTGATTGGATGCGGAAAAGTTATCTTGGAAACAATTAATATTTTGTGATGGGCTTTGTAATAATTGTCGTTGAATATCTAATGAGTATTTTTGTCTAAGAAAATTTGGTAACAGAAGTGGGCATCAATCAGTGTGATTGTGGTGATAACGAAATTTACAAATCTTTAAGGGTGGTCAAAAAATACCATGTAAGTTTCTTTAGAAACCGCATCTGCCAAGTTTTATCAGTGGAGTAAACAAAATCTAATGTAACCTGCATTGGGTGGGGTACCTATTTCATATCTATTTCATATCTATTTTTTAGGATCCACTGAGCGTTATTTATAAAGTGTACTAATATTCTTGGGCCCCTAACCTTAACAGTCTTAAACAGGTGTTATTCTACCTCATATTTTCTGTTGTTGTTATTCACCATTGTAATACCTGAGTAGCACCATGCGGGCCAGACCACCGGCGTCTCCGCGTCCACCTCGCGCCGAGCCGACAGCGAAGCGATCATCAGTGCAGCATATCAGCCGCCGGCGCTGCTCGACATCGCAACACCCTACAAATTGATATCATACACTGGTCTTCAGTTGCCCAAGGACTATGTAGATCCCCCGTTAGCTTTATGGCCCTACAGTTAGAGTGAACGATAGTTAGCACATTTGGTTACGCACAATGTGCATTGATTACGTCATAGTTTTGTGGTCTCGTAATTGGTCAGTGTATTGATTTGATTTTGGAGCGTTCCATAATAGTTTTATTTTAAACAATAAATAACTAATATTGTAGTTACGGAAAGTTTAAAGCTCTACTGGTGATTAATTAAACTGTGTGCAGATTATAATATTTTTTAGACACAAGTTAGAAGAATGTTTCGAAGAAAAGATACAAACAACAAGGTTAGTTAAAAAAATTAAATATCATCATTGTTGTAAACTTTGTCAAAACTAAGTACTTTTCAATTACTGCGTTTAAAGTCGATGATGACAAGCCTCAGTGCATCTTCAATTAAAAAGGGAGGTAAAAACATCAAATAACAAAAAACAAACATTTTTTTTACACGATGACAAGGCTTATTGAATCTTCAATCATATATTAGTGTCTATTTAATGTCCTATAACAAAAACACATGTAATCGACACCACTCACACGCTATTTAAACATTAAAAACTACTTATGTACAACGAATTCGGTCCAAGTTCATTTAGATTCCAACGTGCGCGTGCATTCGGCTACCGTACGATGGCTCGCGAGTCGCGACCACAAAAATGGTCTACGGAACTTAAAATGCGTTCGTGCTATTATTAGGGCTAGTTATTTTTAAAATGTTTATCTAAAAAATATTATTAATTTAATACTAAAACGAAACTACAACGGATCATGTATAAAATACTATAAATATATATCAAATATAAATGAGGAGCTCGTGGCTAAATAATAACAGCCGCCCAGGTCGATCTTTAAGGTTAAGCCGTGCTTGCCGAGGTTGGTCTGTGGATGGGTGACCATAAATACATATCGAGTTTCCTCCGTGCCTCGGAAAGCACGTTAAGCCGTTGGTCCCGGCTGTCATTTGTAGATCTTTGACAGTCGTTACGAGTAGTCAGAAGCTAAAAGTCTGACATCCAGTTTTACCAAGGGGTACCGTATTACCCAGTTACTGGGTTGTGGAGGTCAGATAGGCAGTCGCTTCATGTAAAATACTGGTACTCAGCTGCATCCGGTTAGACTGGAAGCCGACCCCAAGATAGTTTGGGAAAAGGCTAGGCAGATGATATATCAAATATAAATACTAATACAAAAAGTAAATAATGAGGAAAATATTAACGTTGTGACGATACTGCTAGCTTTTTCGATATATAAACTATATTAATAAAAGTGGTTTTTCGATTTTTCACCAGCAGAAAAACAGTACCAGGCCCGATAGGAATGCGTGAAAAATCGATCATTTACGGTCCCGATAAATTCTTTACCGGTGATACTTTGCCGAGACATAGTCCATTATTTTCGATTATGACTGGTCAACTGCAAAAAGCTAACTCCTAGACTAGTTTAGCAGCTTTAGATTTTACGTTTATTGTATTTTTTTTTTGTTGGAAGTTTACGGTTTTTGCTTATTGAGGGGTAAGATGAACTATGAGGGTGTCGACCTCTCATTTAAATTGGAGTGAGACGAATCAAGGTTCTTCATTATTTACTTTTAATTTTTTTTCGTTTTATTGTTTTATTTTCGAAATGAAAAAAGATCAATAAAAAAATATTTTCAGAGAGTTTTCCAAAGATTTTCCGAACATCTATGGTTTTGTCAACGTGCGAAGTAACGTACTAAGTTTCATGTAGATGAGTATTAAGTTTTTTAAGGCATTCGAAATGGCTATGACCTAATACACTCCTTTGTTCCTATAACCCAAAAATTCTATCTAGTTCATAATCAAAATGAATTCCAAAACGACTTTCGTTTAGTATCGTGGCCATTTGGCCTCTGTTTCCGTGACAATGGTCAAATTTAAATGGCGTCGGTCTAGTTTCTCGACGCACGCGCCGCGCCCGCGCCGCTTGTGTGCCCGCGAGCGGTGCTAGGGTTGCCAGATATTACTGCTGTTGCTGTTTTCTTTGCATTTAAGTAATGTAGCGATAAATACAGTAGTGGGTCACGGTTGTTTATGATTATGTTGTTTTTGTTATGTATTTCGAGTGCCTGTAGCCAGGAATGGTAATTACTGTTTTGAATGAGGATTGACAAAACTGTAATATGATTTGTAGCTGTAGAGTTGAGTTAAGTTGTCGATATTGACGTCTTAAATAAAAAGTTATCAAGTAATTTTATATCATGGGGAGAGATTTTTCTCTAATGTACATTTCACAATCTCTGTATGGTGTCGGACGTAAAGAATAGCACCATCCCATATCTTCTCGTGGGTGTCGAAAGAGGCGACTAAGAGATTTGCCAGAGAATGGGCAGCAGCGTTCTCTGTGCTTTTGTAACAACTGTACTGCGATCGCCAACCCGCCTGCCAAGCGTGGCGATTATGGCAAAACCCCCCAAAATGTCAATTTGGCGACACTTGGGGGAGGCCTTTGTCCAGCAGTGGACGTCTTTTGGGTTGAAATGATGACATTTCACAAGTGTCTTTTTAAGACTTACTGAAACGATAAACACATCTTTGCGTCTCTTTTAAATTGTCTACAAAAACTGGTCGAACTCTTTACAACCATAAGATCTTGCCCTATCTTCTCAACAAGAAAACTTCTAACAGTAGTATTCCAGTTTTCTTGTGGTTAACCCTGCGCCAGCGCCAGGTGTGAGCGTCGTGCGCAGATCGCTGGTAACTCGCCGCCCGTCAATTGCGCGCAATTGAGGCTTTTTTCCGAGCCGCCATTAGAGACGACACGCGAGCGCGAGCTAGGTGACAGTACAACTACAGTATGTTTGATTTTGTTAGCTGGGATTTTCCGTTATGTATTTAAAAGGATGGTTTGATGTTGTTATTAATGATGAAACATGTCTTAATTCGCAGTGTCAAAAAAGAAACAACTTTTGCTTTTAACAAAACTAGTTGTTTGTAAAGGCTTAAGAGATTAACTCCATAAGCTTTATAAATCGTTATACTTTCTTACCATCAATCATTTTTAATAAATCTTTTCCTCTATAACATGAGGTAAGCTTAGAAAACAAAATATTTTTTGACGGGAGTGTTCTTAGTCTATCTTTATACAACACCTACATTACCCGTCAATGTACTTAAATAACACTCAACTAATGAAACAAACAAAAAAATTACGAAGATTTTCGAGGAAAACGCCTACTCCTTTCGAGCAAACGGTTACTCGACAAAAAAATCATCGCATCACGCTGTATACGGTCCGCACTTATGTGTATAAGTAGAAAGCGGTGCCAATTACGTGGCACTCGGCTGACAGACCACCGCTGGCAACTGTAGCATCCTGTCTTTATCTGGCATCTCTATATACACATGTGTCGAGTTACTGATTCATCTATTTTGTTGATAGCTTGCGTTAACATAGATGTTCTTCTTCTTCTTCATTTCGCTGGCACGACAGTATTTAAATTTTGTTAGACAAGTACTTCGTTACTTCCACGGCATTGTCAGTGGCAGTGCAGAGGTCACTTCAGCTGCATGTTTTGGAGTTAAGAGTGCAGAACAGGCGCTGACAGCTCCACAATCACACCCCACTGACGGTCTGTTAAGGTAGCCCCACTTATCGAGGAACATAGATGTTAAATAGTGAAGAATAAAAAAGACAAATTATAACATTTGATAGAAGTCGTAAGAAAATGTTCATCATTATTTCAGCCGAAAGACGTCCATATCACGTCTGCTGGACATAGGCCTCCCCCAAGTGCCACATTTACATAACATGGGGGGTTTTGCCATAACTGCCACGCTTGGCAGGCGGGTTGGCGATCGCAGTACGGTTGTTACAAGAGCACAGAGAACGCTGCTACCCATTCTCTGGAAAGTCCCTTAGTCGCCTCTTACGACACTCACGGGAAGATATGGGATGGTGCTATTCTTTACGTCCGACACCATACAGAAGAAAATGTTGGTTTTCACAAATTGAGGTTTTTATAACAGCATCTGAATGAGACTGGAGGCCAAAGATGGAGGACAGGGGTGTCGTCGCGCTACTTTGATGGTTATGCATTGATGCCTATGTCCAGCAGTAGATTGCGATAGGTGAGTTGTTATTGGTGGATACACTATACTTCCTCGATTGAAAAGAATTGAGATTAATCATGAAATGGATTATTTGTATATTGGTCCTTGATTGTTTTGATCTGCTTTTGGTATAAAACTACACCAGACTTTAGCAGATAGTATTTTAAAACAAGTTTTCTGTCATTTATAAAACCACATGTGAAAGAACACTTACATAGAATATTATTTAAAAATCTTCGTAATAAGTTAGAAATTAATATTATAAATCAGTAATTTAATATTTTATCATACCTACCGAGGTATAGTATATTTATTAATTTGACATTTGGCAACATACCATAAATCATATAATTGGAATTTAACATGACCACTGGAAATATAGCTACCTAAAATATTTCAGGGCCTTCCAATAAATTCACCTTTCATCTGTTAATTGCCATGATAACACTAACAAATGAGTTTAATTTAAATAAATAAGCACTTAAGTATTTAATTTCTGAAAATAAGAGCTCATACCCGATGGGTAAAAAATCAACTGACAAATTATCCATAAAGATCGGCAAGTCGTAGGTCTACTAAAGATTTCGAATTGGAGCCATAATAAGTATTTTTCTTGGTGGTTTAAGGTTTACAGTCTAGCATAAGTAAAGTATAATCAAACAGTAATGATCCCACTGCTGGGACACATCCTGCTATGAGTGAGAACCATGAGCAGTTATCCACCTCTTAGGCCCGGTGCGGTTTACCGGAATCCATATTTCTCTTATTTTTAGTTTTAGGACACGCCGAAATTCGTCATAATTTAAAGTAACTTTAATTTTAAGCTTCACGCGTTTGGAAAACTTACAAGTTCAATAAAAATATGAAATAGCAGAAAACGTCTGAAAGACACTTATGTCACGTCATAGATAAAAATCTATCAACTCCAAAGAAAATAACTAATACTTTTACTAACCTTTACATCTACTTCTAAATAACATTGTAAAGATAGTCTACGCAAATATATTTCCGTAACCTCTTAAATAATGTAACAGGTATAAATGCAAGTAGAGCTCACGACTAAATCAGTTGGTCGACAGTCGATATCTGCTAGGGATGTAACGGTGTTGTTCCTGGCCGACTAGATTTATGAATGAGACCTCCAGCGCGGTAGGTTCGACTAACATTAAGATCACTAGGGATGGAATAGCGTGGAATATGTATATCGATATTTATTGTTTGAGTTTCATATTTAGAACACAGAGCTAATGTTCGTTTACGTCATAAATAAACAGGCTATTTATTTTTTTATTGCATAATAGTAAAGTACGTATTTAAAAAGTAATATATAAATTAGAATTCTAAATTTGTTCACCAACTAAAGATAAGAGAGAGAGGAGAGATTAGTGCTCTACGTAGCGCTTTGAATGTAGCTAAAATATTTTAACGAAAAAATAACACCGGAATTCGGTCAAATAAATAAAAAGTTATAATGACCTGTGTTTTTTCTAAAACATGATTTATTTCATAGTTCGATACAAAAACACTAAACTATTTAGAAAACAAACTTTTAAGAATATTTAATCACAGATTATTGAAATAATTCTCCTAATTTAGCTGATTTATTAGTCTGAGTACTAATAAAAATCTATCACCACAAACACTCGGATTATTGTCATTATTTATTCAACAATTTAAAAGATAACATCGATGTTCGAATTTATTTTCTCTTAAAACCGTAAATACATAAAAAAAAAGAAAAATAATTCGATTGAATCTGAACCATCGACTAATGTATTCGTGTATTTGCATACGTCGCATCACTAGGGCCCTCACAAGTGGTCGCTACTATAACTATCGCAGGTTGTTAGAATCCCTGTCTTTGTATTTCATTACCCCCCTATATAACAAGAGGGGAAGGGGGGCGGTTAGTTTCTCAGCTGGTCAAGATCGGAATTAATGTTATTGTGAATTTAGGGCACCATGTTTTAAACTTTCCAGTGTAATGGAACCTATTTGATTTAACTTGACTTAACCATTGGCTTTGGCTATAAAGGATACATGTGTACAGCTACACTTTAACCAACTTATCTGTGCAGGCGGGAAAACACAGAACTAGAATATATGTACCAAGTTTGACATATCGAGGTAAATTTTCTTGGCAAGCAACGCTACCTTGAACTGCACACTTAAAGTGGTCATACTATACCTAGAACGCCGCTGAAGCAGGACAGCTAACAGTTGAATTGAATAAGATCTTGTCTAAATATAATTTACGAGAAGTTTCAATTTTATTTTGTAGTATTTGCAATAATTGTGAACATAATCATGATTTCCACTATCCAGTACAATTGGCACCACGAATCTTGCCAAGATAATGTTTTTTTTATATCTGTTAAAAGAAAATTGCTCTGTTGGTAAGAAGCTGCCTAGCTTTTCACAGTTATTTAGTTACATTTTTTGAATGTTTGATTTTGAATCAATGAAGTAGCTCGCAATTAGAAGTTTAGCCATAGTAATTAATATTAGGTTTCTTGTTTTTTTATTTTGGTATTTGTTAAAATATTTATTAGTCTATTTTATGTATATTAGTATCTATGTTATTATATACAATTTCGAAACTAACTACATATTTATAGTTCCTTTATTCATTTAACTTCTTATTTTATATATTTTTAAATATTTCTTAAAAAACAAAAAAGGCAAAAAAAACATTTAAAAACGACCATTGGGTTAAAAAGGACAACATTCATCACAATGTTGTCTTTTTTAACCCAATGGTCGACTGGTAGAGAATGCCTTGTGGCATTAAGTCCGCCTATGTACATAAAGAATAAATAAATAATGTTTCTTGCCTGTGCGACAGAGACGAAGGATTTCATCATCAAAACAAAGACAAAGCTTTATTATCCGATACACCTCAACAAACAACAAATCCTTCTCTCTCACAGCCAAACATACCTCCAATCCTCCAGTGTGGTCTTTGAACACGCTAATCGGACTTGTAACATAGTCCGCGAGCAATTCATTAAGGTTGTTCCGAGATTAATGGCCGTGCTCTCGGGTCGAAGGTAATACCGGCAGATATCAAAGCGGGTCAGATCCGCACGTGTGGTTGATAGAGTAACTAGATGGTGCAAGGCTGGGCAATCGTTTTTCGGTGGTCGTTGGCGAGTGTGCCTTGTTTTTGGAAAGTGTGCTTGAAGATAATAAGAAGAATATGTGAAAAAATTAGGTCATAATCTGCTAAATAAGATGAACTAGTGTATTTTTTTTTCAAATTTTTCCGAGATTTATAGTCTTCACTCGGGTCGAAAGTTATAAAAGAGGGTCGGAAGGTTGGTGGTCGCGAGCTGCTCCGCAGGTGTTGTTGATGGAGGAGCGGAATGATGCAGGTGTGGGTAATGGTTTTTGGGTCGTCATCGGTGAGTATGTTGATATTGTTGTAAGTACTAGCTCCTGGCGTTTCAAAAGAGCCCCAAAAAAACAGGAGAAAGAGAAAATGTGGGCTAGCCAAAGTAACGATGAAAAGCCAATACATATATTAAAATACGCAGGGGTTTTGTGGAGCTGTCTCAAAGTAATATTTTATTGAGGTTTAACAACAATCAATGTAGCTATAAGTTAGGTTTAAGTGTGTGTGTTTACAAAAAAATAAACCTATACCAAATTAATTCACTTATTTCTATTCTATCACTACACATCAAATCATTTGTTTCGTAAACGTGCCATAAGTTGAGCACCCCTGAAAAAGTCTTACTCAATAATGCTAAGTCAATATTTGTTCAAACAGAGTTATTTCCTGGGTCTGGACCACCCTGTTGAGTGCCAAGCGGTTAAAAGGGGGGTTATAGGTACAAGGAACAGAACCAGTACACCATGAACTGCCTGTCAAGACGATTACCAGTGTCTGTCGACCAGATGTAACAGGAAGTGTCGTGGGTATGGCTTAAGAAGAGGTCTGGTTTTAATTAAAGTGAATGTAATATTGATTTATTGTCGATAGTTGAACTTTCAACTAATAGAGAAGTATAATAGGTTTTTTGGTGAAATTTGGGGTGGAAATTTTTGTATTTCCGAGTGTATTTAGGGTCGGGAAACAAGGGATAAGCGGTTCCAAAGCGTTTGGTTCTCACAACGAAGTTCAATCATCATCAGCTTATAATGTTCGCACTGCTGGGACACAGGCCTGCTCTCTATGTAAGGAGTGGGATATAATCGACCACGCGGGCCCAGTGTGGGTTGGTAGATGTCATATGTCTTCGAATTTTTAGTTCTAGGACATGCCGGTTTCTTCACGATGTTTTCATTCACCGTTTTTGAGGGCAGCGGTGATGAAATAAATTACACAAAGTAATGCGTCTGCCTGGGTTCGAACCCACGGCTTACTGCTCGTAAGTCGACGTTGCCACCACTGGGCCACCGCTGCTTTCGACTTTCGATACGACTTTCATTAGGATCGAGAAATCTTTTAGGTTCTCTCTTCAAATCTTAAATCTTCGTAATCTTCTAAGAAAACCGTCAAAAAGAAAAATGATTTTCTTTTTGAGGGTTTTCTTAGAAGATTTTAACGATTCCCATTCATTCTTTACTTCTAGATTAAAACGCAAATCAAGTTAAAGCAGAAGAAGTACTTATTAATACGACATTACCATCGCTACGGAAGACCATAAGTAATGAGTTAATGAATAATTAATATACAATTTCCTTTATATATTCAGCGTTGAAAGTTGTGTGAATCTGTTGAGCGGTGTAGTCACCGTCCGTGTGATAAGTAATGTAGCTTTTAGCTATTTCTTACATATGCAAGATGACAAGGTTTTGCTATTAACTGCTCAATTGAAAATGAAAAGTAGATGTTCGTAACACAAAGTTGTATTCCACCCTAGGACGCGTCACAGCTTCATATTCACAGTCCCATACACGCACACACAGCACATACGCACTCACACACATATACAAGCACAAATGCGCTCGCGCGCTAGTATCTGTATTTAAGTATTTTAATAAAAAAAATAAGCTGTAAAAAGTTAAATAAAAAATTATAATTAAAGTTTAAAAATTAAAATTGTAGTAATACAATTAGAGAAGATCGGCACTGTTACTTCTTAATAAAGGCTATTTCATGGCCTAGCAAGGAGAACAGCACGTCACGCACTTGATTGCCAAAGATTTAATACTACGTACTTTGTGAAATCAGTTACATGTAGGTACTACATATTACACTAGGCGAGTTGCGGCCAAAAGCAAGCAAGTATTTAAAAAAAAAATAACAATACAAATTTGGTATTTTTGTTCGTCAATCCAGGACAAACTTTGAACTGGGCATTTCTGGTGTTACGGTGCGGCTCACACATTTCTTTTTCATAGTTTTCCGTTAATTGTTGTATCGTTTAGAATGTGCTAACTAAATGTTTGCCTTTTATTGGGTTGGAAACGAATAATCTTCATATTCCTGCCCATATCCTATTTTTTTTTAAGTTTGGCCCAGCGTGTCTTTCTCTACAATCATCTTCAAGGTTTCATTTCAACATTCACTCCTTTAAAAAGATAAAAATCATCATTTGCTACCAAGCCTTACCATCGACTATTTCGGCCTTAGAAAAACGACTATTGAACGCCTTATTCCCGTCTAGTTTTCTCTTATGAATAATGATATCTCCATAACACAAGGTACTTACCACCAACAGACAAAAAAAAACACACAGACATACATCAATCAGGCATTAACGTGCTCCAAGGCATCATGAATCAAAATAACCATTTTATTATCCCCCATTACAAGTAATTAAGTAGTATGTGTAATACCCGCTTACGTTACGCACATTGACCGGACAAAACAGCTGTCATTACGGTGATTAATGTTGGTTATATGGTTATAGTACAAAATGACCAGACCGGCTTTAATCATAGTTCGTAACCCAATTAATTATGATATCTGTAGACTATCATTAATTTGAAGAAAGTATTCATTGTTCATTTTTGTTAAGGCGATGGTGTATGCTCAAAAAAACTTGAGTCTAGTTTTGTAATTTTGATTTGCAATTTTTTATTTTTGTAATCAATCATTTGAGTTTTTTTGTGGTCGAGAATGCTGAAAGTTGCATGCTTTGTAAGTTGACGTGAATCATCTGTGGGTTGTAAGCTTGGGGCAATAGAAATGGGTGGTGTAGTACGTAGACTTATTTATTTTATGTACAATTGCACATACACATAAAGAGACGTGTTAAAAAAGTTATTTCGTTTTTCACATACATGCATTTCAATACCGTAGAGCAGCTTCCTGAATAACAATTAGCAAATAACTTTATCTGTGCAACTGGTATGTGGCAGCGCTTCCCCTTAAAAAACCTAAAAAATATTGTGATGGGCGCAAAATCTATAATGATTTCTTCTTTCTTCTTATGAAGCTAACTATGGTACCTTTTGATCTTTTCACAATGATAATTAAGACTTGGTTTAACAAGTTAATCCATGGTTCAACGCGATCATTTGGGAGGTCAGACATTAACGTAATTGTTGTTTTTATGCGTGGTAAATATTATACTAAATGTTTTGATTTATGAACTTTAACATCTACAAAGCTTTGCATTATTTTGGTAAATTATGAAAATGCAAAATGCATGAAAAGATCTTTAGGAATCCGGCATGTCCTAGAACTGAAAAGGCTGGCAACCGAGGAGGCCTGTGTCCCAGCAGTGGAAAAATTATACGATGATAATAATATATATGCTTGCTTTTACTGATAGGTTAAGTAGAAAAAAGTATTACAACACTAGTACATCTGGGTTAGCTAAATATTTTATTCAGAAGATGCACCTGCTGTTTTTTTATATCAATAGAATTACAAGGTGCTAGGTCAAACAAGTATACAGACAGACGCATCCCGCTAATAGCTTGTTTACAGTCATAATATTATACATTCTTAGTTTATTCAAATTAGCAGACACGGAGGAGAGAACAAACGGAATGCTAATGCGACAAACGTGTGCGACTGTGCGCTAGACACATGCACAAACACTGCGTTTGTTGGTGACACCCGACAACGGAAGCTGTGGACACGATGCTTATCGTGGTGGTCTTTTAATGTAAGACGTTTTTTTATATGCATGTTAATACTAGCGAACTGCGTGTCATGAGATCACAGGATGAGAAAACTGGTAAATAACAGAATAATCTTTGTTGACTTTTGTTGTCATTTTCAACAATGTGTTTAGGGCAGCTCGCAGCAATCTACCTATATTTTTAAATGTACTCATATAATATTTCGATCAGATACAGCACCAGTAAGCACTTTGAACCTACGTATACTTGTCACCTAACCTAAAGGCTACACCAGTAACGCTGTTAGCGCTTCATTTATTGTTTAATCTGTGGCATAACCATACGGGTGCTGATCTAACACACGGTCGTACACAATTATCGGGCTAAAGGTGTGTAAGTCATAGTTATAATGTTATGCGTTGACCTCGGGATTTCGCGTAAATATTCATTATGTAGCAGAAGTTATTATGTTTCATTAGGAGACCGTTAGACCGTTGTGGCAGGATATTGTGTAGTAAGAGCCTGTTTAGCAGGGACGGGCAGGGAAAGCGGAAAACAATTTCTATTTTCATGTGAAATTGGAAAATTATAAGAAGTTTTTGTTGGGTTTGCTATTGATTGCATTTTTGGTGGCAATTTAATCAAATAATAAAACCCTTTAGTATTTAACATTTTGTTTTCAGGTAAAAAAATACATTAAGTGGTATTAGGTCTTGATGCATTGAATTTTTATGAAAATATGTCTGATTTTGTTACAATACCATGTTTTCGGAGTTAAATAGGATAGGTGCCTTAAATCACCCTTCACACTTTTAAAATATGAACAAGTAGGTACTAAAATATGAAGAAGTACTACTGCGCTCTCAGACGGACGTCCATTGTTTAACCTTATTTCCTAGGGCATAAGGCTGAAAAGTGGTCAAACGTCAGTGAACTCAGTAGTACTTCAGTGCTCACCATATTCAGTACATCCCTGGATTTCCCACGTAAGCTACTCATAATAACTTGGTCGCCCGCGGCTTGTTCCTGAGTGTAACTTGAGAACAAGTGCTAAGTTCCCATATTTACGCTTTATAGCTCAATATTGAAGACTTCAATAAACATAAATAAGTAAAATATTTTAATACGCTACCACGATGTTATACTTTTTGGGGTGCCTACGAGAATTGTAGACAGACAGAAGGTGCATTTTGAACCAAGCATTTTGGTGGAACAACAAGATAAATTTAGTATTGATATAGGTTTCAGTATTTAACTTAGATTATGTTCCAACTGCATATTTTACGTTTTCAGATATTGATAACCTTTTAGGCCTGCCAGGCTACAAGGTGGACCAATGACCCTGTGAAGGTGAAGGGCGCTGAAATGCGATGGATGTAAGAAGAACACGGCCTGGCGATGTGGGGGCGTAGTTGTGCTGAAATGATGATGATAGCCATTCAAACACACAATAATTTAAAAAGTCTGAGTTTTGTTGCCTCAGTGAATTTGAAAACAAAATAAAAATAAATAAATTGAACATTAATAACACCAACATTGTACATTTAGTTCGCAGTAAAAATTTTTGACTTTGGTTTTGAAGAAAATAAATGCAAAATTAAGTGAGTGTGCTCTATTTAACTGAACTACGTCAAATTATTTAAATAATATGTTATCAGTTACTTTATTCATTAAAGTTTTTCATAATCTATCATAGAATTATCGTATAATAACTCCTCATTACACCAAAGCAGGTTAAAACCTAACAACAAACCTTCTAAAGGAAAACATAATTTAAGTTAAAGTGAGGATGCTATTAATTATGAATTATTAATAGTTATTAAGCAGCTTCACCCACACACAACCGGAACGAACAATGGTGATGTGGAGCGAGGATGCGCGGAGGTCGGGCCAAGGTTCGAAGTCGGCCGATGCCTTTTGTTCCTCACAACGCTATGTAGGTTAGACATGAAAACGGTTCGGTTAATTGTTTTCAAGTTTCATGGTAACCAGTGTCGATGAAGTTATTATTGAGAGCTAATTATAAACTGTGAAAGGCTGTATAACAATTAAATTAATAGGGGATGATCACAATTTTTTTTTTCTTTGTCCCTCGGGTAGATTATTGAAAAGTATTGGACACATATTTTTTCTTTTTTCACGTGGTCATAAAATTACGGAGATAAATTGAGTTGAAATGGCGCATGACGTCACTTGTAGGTGATTTTATGCCTACTTGTTACGTAGTGAGCCCCCACTCTCCAACTTCAATGAGTTTTAACTAAGTGATTTTATGATATTTTGATAAAACAAAAAATACGTGTCTAATATTTTTGTATTACCTGTCTGACGGACGAAATAGAATTTCGTTTTCTTTACCCAGTATTATCCCCTAATGTTTATTTTTGAACTTGTAGCGTCATAATCCTTGGGTTTAGGGCAGGGGGGATGACTGTCCTACCCTTGGTTAACCGTCAGCTTTGGTATAGATTTTTACATTACTGCTAGTGCGACTGCTGAGAAGAAGGCCATGGGTTCGATTCAGATGGGGGATGGGGGATGGTTCGATGGAATGGGATGGGATGTTATTGAGTTTTTCATAACCTCATAATCTGCCGAGCCTTTTCCCAAACTATCTTGGGGTTGGCTTCCAGTCTAACCGCTTGCAGCTGAGTACCAGTATTTTACATGAAACGACTGCCTATCTGACCTCCACAACCCAGTAACTGGGGAATACAATACCCCTTGGTAAGACTTGATGTCAGACTTTCGGCTTCTGACTACTTGTAACGACTGTCAAAGATCAAATGAGAGAACAAATGAGAGTCGGGACCAACGGTTTAACGTGCTTTCCGAGGCACGGAGGAAATTCGGTGTGTAGTTATGGTTACCTTTAGGAGAATGAGGAACAGGGTGTAAAGTTCCTGAAAACTCCAAAGAAAAGGAAGGATCCTCCGACCAGATGGGTATTATGACTATTATGTCTAGTGGGCAACTACCTGAGTTTTTCATAACATAACTGGCGAATTAATATGGGTGTACTATTTAATTACCTACTCCCCTGCCTAACCCTTTGGGGATTACAGGCGTGATGGTATATAATGCTACTTCAGCGAAGTTAAGAACAGTCATATCTTTAGAGTTGGTTGTAAACTGGCACAAGTTAACTTAAAAGCGTTTACACCTTATGGCATTTCATACAAACTTTCAAGTCCTTATTTTCCGAAAGTAACTAAAAACATTTTCGAAATGTCTTTTAAAAAAAAGGTACTTGAAAATTTCTGTGTCTATAGATACATTTTAATCGGTCTAATTTTTTTTTAATATTCGAAATATTACAGCTAAATTAGACCGATTATAAATCGGTCGGTTATTTAGTAACTTTTTAGACCAATGTATCCTGCTTATGCGTAAGACGTTATTAAAATCCGTTCAGTCATTTCGGAAAATAAGGACTTGAAAGTTTGTATGAAATGTCCAAAGGCGTAAACGCTCTTAAACTTCATAAGGTTGTGAGTTCTATGAAACGTCTAACGATTAGACAAAGTTCCGTGGAACGTCTTAGTAATACCTAGTAACAGCTTTCCTATCTTCTAAAATGGATCCGTTATTCATTCCACCACATCATTATTACACAACTCTATTACCAACTAAACCCCTGTAAGGCTCAAAATCCCGTGCACATAGCATCACGTTCCGAACGACAATCCTTCGCGAATCGTCTGCGCGTTCCGTCCTACATTCGACCTTCGATCCTGACAGGTCGCGCCGGTGACCGGCCATCCACTATTAGCATACAGACAAAGCCTTCGCAATGAATAAGAACACTTGACGCACGACAGTCTATGAGCGGTAATATGCTGCTTTGGGTATTGGCAATAATAGCATTTGCTTTACCTGGCGAATTTGGCGGCGGACTGTTAGTGACTGAGGAAATTAAAGGTAAAACGTTTCAATAGGTGATGAAAACATTGATACTATTATGGACTGGCAGAGAGCATACACAAACTCACGAACTACGCCACCAGATACGATCATTACATACCTACTCCTTTCGCCTCGCCCGAATAATATCTAATCTATCAAATACACTAATAATAAAGCTGAATACCATATATATTTACTAATGTATATACTAATAATAAAGCTGAAGAGATTTTTTGTTTGCTTGAACGCGCTAATCTCAGGAACTTGAAAAATTCTTTCAGTGTTAGATAGCACATTTATCGAGGAAGGCTATAGGCTATATATCATCACGTTACGACGAATAGGAGCGGAGCAGCAATGAAAAATATTGCTAAAACGGGGAAAATGTTACGCAGATGAAGTTGCGCGGGACAGGTAGTGATTAAACAAACAGATTATTGTTTTGATTATAGCGCTGAACCAATTTGCTACCAGAATTAAAACCATGAGCTGTCGAGCTTCTAAAGTATTTGGCCACTACTAACACCATGTCATTTTTGTAACGTAACACGAAATTTTAAAGGACAGTTTTTAAAATAATATTGCTACCTACCTAGTTATTGTCCGCGTGAGTCATCATCAGTATTCAGCAACATGACAACGGTATTTTTTCTTTAAAAATATTATAAAATCGCACTTGATATTCTTAGTGCATCATTTTAGCGGCGCCATTGTGAATCGGTTGCCTTTATCATGCAAACGCGACACTTTTGGCTCAGTTCAGATTTCTCGCTCGAAACAATGTTACGGTTACGACAACCACATGGAAAAACCGACCATCACGTTTCTAGAAAATAAATAAAACGTTACGAAATACAAAATTGGGTGTCTAGTTTTGGTTGAATAAAATCTAGTACTTTAATTAACATTATTTCACAATAAGATGACATAATCACGATATTAGTAGGTCAATCACTCACTAGACATTTGTTTTGGATCTCCCTTTACCTACACAAACTTTCAAACTTTTATTAAACTTTCGAATGATAGATCCATTCTTCTTACTATAACTAGAAGAAAACCTCTTTTATTATTGATACCGTAACAGCAAAACGGATTTCGATTGGTACATGTGAAACGTAATCTGGGTTATGACATAGAATACTATATATCATAGTTCGTATCAGAGGAATAATTTCTGGCCTCCAAACTGGCAACGCCGTGCTGTAAAATTAATCATACCCTCCCACCAGTTCCCACCCCCCCGACCCTTGCTCGAGCCAGCCCGCGAAGCTGAGCCTGTAGTTATAAATCAGCCCCTAAATAATGGAATCACTTAGATTCAGCCTGTCCCTTTGCTGCCCTCCCCCAGCGACGCTTTAAGCCGAGGCCCCCGAAGCGGGTGCCCTTAGCGTGTTGCCACTTAGTTTATAAGTTAGTTATGCAGTCTATGCCCTGGCTGGAGGCCTTAAATTCAAGGCATCCACAGGATAGTCTGATTAAGCAGAAGCTGGCCTCAGAAGCTGAACTGCGAGATGCCATTAAAAAAAAACCACAACTTCTCTCTAACCTCCACCAATTTCACATTATTCTTATTCTTTATTGCATATAAAATGAAAAGATAAACACACAAATAATATATAGCTTATGTACAACGGCGAGCTTAACCCAGACTTGGGTTTTCTTACAGCAAACCTTATTTAACAGGAATACTTGCCAAAGAGGATACAGCTTTGTGCATGACCAGTACTATTAAAACTAAAAATGAACTTATTTTATAAACTAAACTAATACATATAATAAACGTAATAAATACTATACATATATAGATCAACATACATATAAAATACTATATATATATATACTATAATCATTACATGGGGATTGTCAAAATATTGAACGACACGTTGTCAAAGGTATCTTCCACAAGATGAATTTAGTCCAATGAAGAAAGTTAAACACACAAGAACTTTTGCCAACAGCCCCAGTATCACATTACCTTCTCACAACATCTACATTGAAATAGCAGCCAGAAATTAATGCATACATGTTTATTGCGCCATATCACCTTCGTAGACCCCGGGGATCAGGGGTTAGGTGGCGTTGAGGGCACCGCGACGGAAACACTTCATCAGATTAACGTATTGTTGAGTTCTTTTTGGAATCCTCCGTTTTAGGAAGCTTTTTAGGAAATCCCATACAAGGAGATAAATAGACAAACAAAAGGGAAATGGCCATCGCTAGGAAGCTATTTGCGGAAATTCAATTAGGGGGAAGAGAAGTGTGTGACGGTTATAAAACGTTTGTATATCTACTAAGACTTCAACAAAAATGACAGACGATTTCGGTAGTTTATGTCAGGACTATATTTTTGACTTTCCCACCATTGTTATCACTGAAAAAATGTCATTTATCAAGGGATTCGAGTATCATGTAGATTTATAGCACACTAGCTGTTTGCAACTTCGTTTGCGTCACATTTTCCCCGTTTTCGCAACATTTTTCATTACTGCTCCACTCCTATTGGTCGTAGCGTGATGATATATAACCTATAGCCTTCCCCGATAAATAGGCTATCTAACACTGAAAGAATTTTTCAAATCGGACCAGTTCTTTCGGAGCCAATTCAATGCAAACAAACAAACAATCAAATTTTTCCTCTTTATAATATTATTAATAGTTTAGATAATGCTCATCCAGATATACTTCACGGGACTAAACGTAACAAGCGAAATGTGAGTGAACCTCTGCCTAACCTTTCAGGAAAGACATGCGTGATTTAATCTTAAGTAGTTTTTAGAGTAATCCAATGAACGTAGTCGATTTTCCAAGTAATCTCATTCGTCACCTCATAGAAGCTGGAACTACTGTTTTGCATTATGGTCTCGCCCGATGATTTTAGGATGTTTTTCATTTGTCCAGATTTTTTGTTTTCTAACTTTTTGGCTATTTCCTTAGGCAAGTTGTTTAAAATGCTAGGAAAAGCATACGCCCATACCCTTTTACGGTATGCATAGTTTACTTTTGGCAGTTTATAAAGATGCGCCATCTGGAATTCAATGACAATAATTACCAGTTAAAATTAATACATGCGATCAATTAGCAGTGTTCATTGCATCACATTGACTCCGCACCTTCAGGTCAAGCCAGGGTCATAGTATAAACTAATAGTAAAGGGAAGCACTTCATCAGTTTACGTATTTAATGGTATTTGTTTTGCTGTAAGACATAAATGCATGTTTTGGCCAGTAAATGCCTTAATCGAGGGCTTTCATAACTCATATATTATTTGATTGAATAACATCGACACACAGTTTAGAAAGTTCATATTTTGTCAATCTCTACAATGAAAATACAAGTTTATCCAAATCAGGCTGAAGATATCACTCTTTGTATTTCTAAAGTTACAAACAGCAGCCCCAAATCGCCCTTTAGTCATAACTTCGTAGTGTTATAACCGCTAAAATGCGCCACAAATGTGTCACGATTGGGAAGAAGAAGTGGTTCAAAAATCCCCCGTAAGAATTCGAATTACGAAATAGAGAACCTAACTATTCCAAAATCGAAGTTATCACGTGTTCCTTCAATTAAATCACAAGTTTATTGCATCATATCACCTTTGCAGACCCCCAGGTCAGAGCTGGGGTGCGTGAGGCCATGGCGACGGAAACACTTTATCAGGTTAACGTATTGTGTGGTTGCTGGGGTCTTGGGGGCACCAACTCCTCGAGAGTGGGTTGTTTATGGTCATTGTTGGGCTGCGTTTGTTGCTGTTATGTGATATGCTTCGGTTTTAGACACAGGTGATTGCTTTTGTACTTTTGACGTCAGCTAAGGTTTTGGTTTGCCTGCCTGTCTTTGGAAATATACATTTTGGTGGCTCAAAATAGGTTTTCTGATAAAAAATTCTTCTTAGTTTGTGTTTGGTGCAATGGGGAATACGCACTACAAAATTATACTTTGCACATTTTTTTTATTAGAAAATACATATAAAATGTCAATCCACAATCAATGACAACAGAGTTAGGATTCAATATGGCGGCCGTAAGAAGTGACGGATAAATAAGGTGGATGCCAGAATACGCCTCCCGAAAATAATTTTACAACCATGTTAGGCACTAGAGTTATGTCAAGGCTCTGGAGTACTATGAGCTTGCGCAAAAGTTACAGTTTTTTTAACGTAGAGTTTTTGATGTTATACGATGCTGACTAAAATTTTTTACTAACTAATTTAACTGTTATTACTAGGAAAAATAACATGTTTTATGTCAATCGATCACAGCTATGTAAAAAAATATATAACAATGAAATAAATACTGATATCAAATCAAACAGACAGCTGTTACAAGAATAGTTTAACAAACAACATAAACCAGTCTTTGCCTGATGAAAACCATACTGTATTATAGTAAAACATTTTCACACACATATGTAGGTACCTTATATATACACACTTATGTACAAACAATACACTAGATGCATTACGTATCATACATGAGCCGTGCGACCTTGCAATGGGCGGCGACCGGTAACAATGCAACACTGTGGAATTGATTCAGAAGTTCAATTACAATATTTTTTTGAATAATTTATCAGACATACACAAAATCAAAAGTGGCGTGCGATTGGAGAGCCCTTTTAGCAGTGGATTGTTATATGGCTGATGATGATGACACAAAATCATTACAGTGAAGTTAAAAATGGTTTACAGCAAATTACAGTATCGTAATACAATTTATACTAGTGCGGGGAAGAAGGTGAATCAATTGTGTTAACAACCAAAATAAGTACCGACACATAGCACACAAAAATTGTAACCGCGTCTGTACATTATATTTAACCTTATAAACTGTGCAAAGTTGTTATTTTTGATTTGGAAAATACAGTCTTTTTTGTGTAATTTTGGAAGTCAGTTTCTTCAATTTTATTTGATCCTTCAATATGCAAGATAATTTTAATTAATTTACTACAATATCAAATGATATTATCTAGAGCGCAGACGTAATGGGTATACATATCTGTAAAAGAAATATATGTTTTTTTTTTTAATGATATTAATTCTATGGGGATAATGGAACAATGGTTAGCAGATTGATAATAAATACAACTTTTATTTCATTTCCACAAAGGCACCTTAAAATATGAAGACACGTTACATCTAATAAATTCTTTGTGGGAGACTGTTATCTGCACTAGGAAAAACCTGTCACACAGATTACCCCCCGCCCCCCAAACAGTGTTTGAGTATTAAATCTTAATCTAATAAAGTTAATAGTAACAAATTAAAAAATAGAAATGGGATCCAACAAAATATTGGCTAATAGCTTAGATGTTAATAACGATAATGGTCACCAAAATCTTCTAAAATAGGTATTTGATCTACGTTGATAAAATCGATAACACAAGTAAATAAACAAGTACATCCAACACAAACAATGAACTGAAACTATGTAGGAGCACGACATGTCGGACATAAGTGTTGCAACCTTGTACTGTACGTCGTGCGGTAACCTACAAACGTAGAATTTTTACAGAAGTTTAGCATTGGCAAATAAATCTATACCTAAATAATATAATATTATAAAACTGAAGAGTTTGTTTATTTGTTTGTTTGGTTGGTTTAACGTACTAATCTCGGGAACTGCTGGCTTGAATTGAAAAAAAATGGCCAAATGCGAGTCGGACTCATGCACGAAGGGTTCCGTACCATTATTTATGAAAACGAGTAAAAAAAACTACTTTTTAATGTTAATATATAAATATTTAATTTAAATATTAAATAATCCTTACCCTTTAAATATTTATTTTATTCTGTTTTTAGTATTGTTGTTATAGCGGCAACAGAAATACATAATCTGTAAAAATTTCAACTGACGGACAGCGAAGTCTCAGTAATAGGGTTCCGTTTGATCCTTTGGGTACGGAACCCTAAAAAAATAATGCTGGGTAGCCCATATATCGAGGAAGGCTTTATAACTTCAAACAATAGGAGCGGAGCATTAGAGAAAAATGTTGCAAAACGGGGAAATGTGACGCAGAAGAAGTTGCGCTGGTCAGTTTATGTATTAAGCTTTCAGAAGCTGATTTTTTTTTATTCTCACCCTGAATAAAATAAATTCAGTTTCAAAACTGCCATGCTTTATAGTAAAATTAAGGTTATTTTTTGCTTTACGGATTCTAATTTAGGTTTTGCGGTCAATTTAATGTCATACAGATGTTGCATAATATTCTCAACAAAACGTATTATTTAGATAATATTTTCATCATTGACTGCCTTGTCGAGTGGTTGCAACGCTACTGCTGAGCATGACGTCCTGGGTTCGATTCCCGGGTCGAGGAAAATGTTATTAAGTTTTCCATCAAGAATTTCTAAGCCACGGAGCCTGGATTTGTGCCCGGTTGACGGAAATAGGCACCGACGTCAACGCACGTGGGACTTAAAACTATTAAGTGCACCTCTGCTTAACCCCTTAGGCAATTACAGGCGTGAAGTTATATTATGTTATTTTCAGAAACCCAATCAAACTAAACCCCTTTATATCCATTGTTGATCTACTGTGTCACCTGCACAATGTTCAATTCAACACGAACAAAACGTTCATGATTAGCTATTTGCTACAGCATGATAAGCTGCATCGTATTTATAGGAGCCGCTGAAAGGACAATGCCCTACATTTTCCTGTGAAGCTGTGACCTCTCGTGAAATAATTTTTACAAGGACTGTTACACTGAAACGGTTAGTACTTGTTTACTGTTAACAATAATACGTATAATGGCTGCTAATAGTTTTATATGCAGAATAAAATGTTTTGTAATTAATTTATACTGAATTTGTGATTGAAAGGTAAGGCTGAATATGGTGTCGTATGGTACATAGATAAATAGAAATACTCTTTATTATGTTCACCATATACATTACAAGTATTACAATACAGAACTTATAAAATAGGGTGACGCAATGGGCGGTCATCATCATCATCATCATTTCAGCCGAAAGACGTCCACTGCTGAACATAGGCCTCCCCCAAGAAGGGGGGGTTTTGCCATAATCGCCACGCTTGGCAGGCGGGTTGGCGATCGCAGTACGGTTGTTACAAAAGCACAGAGAACGCTGCTGCCCATTCTCTGCTTAGTCCCTTAGTCGCCTCTTACGACACCCACGGGAAGACATGGGATGGTGCTATTCTTTACGTTCGACATCATACAGAACCAAGACAATGGGCGGTCGTATCGCTAAAACAATTTCGGATTTGACTTGAAATTCATCGAAAATTTACAGAACTCCTTCGGACGGATCATGAAAATATTTTGAGACCAGCCATTATTAATAGTGCCCGGACTTATCAAATTGCCCGTAACATAAATATAGATACATCAGGCAAAGCGTTAATGACATCGATTACCTACTAACTACGCACATAATAAAAACGTGACGTATGCAAAGCCGTCGTGTCAAATAGGGCCTCCTAAGCACGGCTCCACGATTGTCCGTGAACCATAACAGAACAGGTATACGTTTTATTGATACGCGCGGGAGGAAAACGCGCGACCCGTCGACCCGAAGTGCGGGCGAAGGTCGGGCGGGCGTGTGTGGTATGAGGTGCGAGCGGATAGCGGGGAAAAGTTTTATATGTGCATACTAGTAAACATAATATAACTTCACGCTTCCAATCCCCGAGGGGTTAGGCAGAGGAGTACTTATTAGAACACCTACATTTCGCCAGTTAATAGGGAAGCCCATGTAATAAGGGGCGAGCCTTTTGCCATCAACCAGGCACAATTCCAGACACCGTGGCTGATGCTGTGCGATTCTTCGATCGGATAAATCATCATCATCATCATCATTTCAGCCCAAAAGACGTCCATTGCTGGACATAGGAAAATCGGATAAATGCCTTGTGATTTTGATTCTTCCAGGCATGTATCGATGTCTTTCGCTATTCTTTCTGCTTCTCGTAACTGGGTTGAAAACGCAGGTAAAAATATAGATTGCTTTTGAATGACTTTTATAATCGGAAACCCCGTATAGGACGAAGTTCAAAAGACGCTTGTCCCTTCACTTAAGAACGAAGTACTATATGTAATAATAGCCCACGGCACAACCGTAGGTACAAACAAACAATTACATTAATGCGGAAGACGATTACCGGCAAAGTTCATATTTAATTACCAATGGAAAAGTTTCTTTCAATATCGCTTCCACCATAGTATAATCAGACGTGTATTGGATCTTTGTGAGGGGAGGATGGCACTGTCATTTCTCATTTGGCCCTTCATAGACACCGAGGCCGAGGGAGAGATGGGATCAAGTCATTTATCGCAGTATGACAACCAACGACACAGATTTGCATAGTTAAACTGTATCAACTTATTAACTTGGTATACCTGTATCGAAACTAGGCTAGTGTTGATAGAATCAAAAGGTCACGGGTTCGAAGCCTGCTTTGTTGAACCATTGAACCGCACCTAGTGCAAATATGTGTTGTTAATGTGCTAGGTATTGATACAAAGGCTGGAAGTTTTAGCTAGTTAGGGTTCCGTAGCCGAATGGCAAAAAACGGAACCCTTATAGATTCGTCATGTCTGTCTGTCTGTCCGTCCGTATGTCACAGCCACTTTTTTCCGAAACTATAAGACCTATACTGTTGAAACTTGGCAAGTAGATGTATTCTGTGAACCGCATTAAGATTTTCACATAAAAATAGAAAAAAAAAACATAAATTTTGTGGTTCCCCCATACATAGAACTGAAAACCAAAAATTTTTTTTTCATCATACCAATAGTTGTGGGGTATCTATGGATAGCTCTTCAAAAATGATATTGAGGTTTCTAATTTCATTTTTTTCTAAACTGAATAGTTTGTGCTAGAGCCACTTCCAAAGTGGTAAAATGTGCCCCCCCCCCCTCTAATTTCTAAAGTAAAAGGAGGAAAATTCTGAAAATATTTAGGATTGTAGAACGTAAAAAAAACTATCAACGAAAACTGGTTTCAATAAGATATGATGTTTAGTTTTTGAGATATGGGACTTTTTCATCAAACTGCAGCAGTAACTTTGTTTTTAATTAACATACTATGAATAACCAATTTAGTTTTGCGGTTGAGTGGAAGTTTACTAACTAATACTACTAACTAATGAATGAGAGTTCAAAATATTGTTTGGGGCTATGGAACCCTGTGTGCGAGTAAGACTTGCACTTGGCCAGTTTTTTTTTATCTGGCGAAACTGTTTGTGAAACTTTGCTATTTGAAGATACGAATAAGATGGATGTTATTTGAGTAAAGAAAGAAACAAAGGAAAAGTATGAGCATGAACGCAATGTATGAGGTTGAGTAAAACTCTGGATTAACTTCAAAGTAATACAAGTTTACTAAGGCGCTGCACAAACGTGGACACTTTTGTGTCTAGTGTCGGTTTCAAGCTACCAATGAATATTTAATTTCTATATAACCAGTATGAAATAAGCATCTCCCTGCGCAGATGTTACAGGACACAGCAACTACGGTTTCCTGTGATGGTGTGCCGTGTCGGTAACAAAAAGTGTTTACGTTTGCGCAGCCCCTAAGAGAGATTCCGAAGGAGACAATCGTTGTTCAGTTTTCCTTAACCAAGATATGCAGTTTTATACGGTACTTTTTCACAGTAGCTCATATTCTTTCACAGTATGAATGATTTAGCTTGACAAGCATGCATTTATGATCTGTGTATTGAATATGGGTTTTATGAAACATGGGATAAAAGCTACCCCATGTAGTCTAGTCACCTTTTCATTCGTTTCTCCAACACGCTAAGCTAATCCCTTATACCTCACCACGACACACAACTGCGGATGCGCTTGCAATGCACCTCACTATTATGTAACGCAGTAAAATATGTCAATGGTGTTGCTAGTTGCGGGTGTGTGCACGGCCTTAACCCGGTCGGGTCGTCTGTGCTGGTCATAACGACCCCGTTTCATTTTATGCTTATATTTTAATGTTGTGGTAAAGATTATTATCGAGGAACTCATGGATAAATAATAACAGCCACACGGGTTGATCTTTAAGATTAAGCCGTGCTTGCCTAGGTTGGTCCGTGGATGGGTGACCATAATTACATACAGAGTTTCCTCCGTGCCTCGGAAAACACGTTAAGCCGTTGGACCCAGCGTGTGTGATTTGAAGATCTTTGACAGTCGTTACGAGTAGTCAGAAGACGAAAGTCTGACATTCTGTCTTACCAAGGGGTATAGCATTACCCATCATTTTGCAAGCGTGATATATAATTTATTTATCTTCTATAGTATTAATCGACGACGATATGTCGCCAGTATTCCAGCCAGCCAGTTCTTGCCAGTATTTCTCCACATGAAAGGCGCATTCGGCAGATGCATTTTGCAGCATTCGTTGATGTCAGAACTGCCTGAATGCAGAATTAATAATCATTATTCTATTTTCTTCCTAGAATTATTGTCAGGGAGAGTTTTAGTGATGACTGTGGAGGACACCCAAAAAGCGTCGGTTTGGCAAAGTTGCAAGAAATACTTGGATGATCGACGCTCAGAACCGATTAGGCAGATGCAAGGAGAGCCCCAGCAGTGAGTGATTCCAGGCTGACATGATGAGGAAGGTAACGAGGTGTAGCAGTTAAGGTTACCGATTACCCAAGACATAAGTTAAACCAATGTTCAATTAAGCCTACTCTGAATCCATACTAAACATTATCAGAAATCGTTACAAAAATGACCTCATTTTTTTAATAAAATTCTTTGAAAGCGGCCTTATCAATCGCTTTAATGGGTAATGCTTCATTTATCAGTCACTTTGAAGGTCGGTCGTGGTCACCTTTGAGGAAAATATTTGCACCCACATTATTAGTGTTTATTTTATGAAGATTAGCGCAAAATGACAAGTTTTTATACTGTTTGTTTTGTTTGTTGGCATGGATTGAAATCAAAATCAAATGACAACGTTTAATGCAATCCGTAATGTACACAAGGTGGTAAAGACAAAAAAATACAGAAACAATTACGTGGGACACTCAGAAAGTTTTGCGAAACTAAAAAAAATTGTTCTATACGTACATATATTTTTATTAAATCTTTTCAAAGTACTTTCCACCAGCCTCTATACAAAGATTCATGCGCCTAAACCAGTTTTCAAAACACTTTTTCCAGTCCGCCGCAGACACCTCGTTTACAGCCTGCTCGAACCCAGCCAGCGCATCTTCCGGCGACGAAAATTGTATCCCTTTGAGCTGATTTTTTATTTTTGGGAATAAAAAGAAGTCACACGGTGCTAGATCAGGGCTGTAAGGAGGGTGACCCAGGAGTTTGACTGGCGTGCTGTCCAGGAAGTCCCTCGTTTTGAGTGCGGTGTGCGCAGGTGCATTGTCGTGGTGGAGCAGTAGCCCGCGGAGCCCTGTGTTTGGTCGCTTGTTGCTTATAACAGAGAAAACTTCTGGCAAACATTTGGAAGTATACCATTCGGCATTAATGCTTCTTTGATCCCGTAAGGGAATTGATACCAAGTGGCCAGTCAAATTAAAAAAGCTAGCGATCAAAATCTTACCCCCGCTTCTAGATCGCTTCACTTTGGTAGGCGTTGGCTCATTTTGAAACACCCAAACAGTCGACTGGCGCTTGGTTTCTGGGTCGTATTGATAAATCCAGGACTCATCACCTGTAACGATGTCGTAAACACGCCGAGACGAGCCTGCTTCAAATTTGTTAAGCATATCACGGCACCATTCCACCCGGGCCTGCTTCTGAGCATCGGTGAGGTTGTGCGGCACCCAGCCTGATACTATCCTCCTCACGCGAAGATGGCTGTGTAGAATCTCGTGAACGCTTCCCGATCCAATCTTCAATATGTGTTGAATCTCCTGATATGTAATTCGCCTATTGTCTTGGATTAAATTTTTCACTGCTAGCACGTTTTCTTCGGTAACAGCCGTCAAAGGGCGACCGCTTCTTTCGTCATCCCCCAAAGTTGGTCGACCGCGCTTGAATTCGTTATACCAACGATACACGGTTGCCTTGGAAGGGCCTTCATCCATGAATGCCATTTGAAGTCTATCGTACGATTCATCCGGTTTCAGGCGACACTTGAAATCGTATAAAATCATAGCTCTAAAATGTTCCCGGCGCAGATCCATATTTCAGTGAGACACAATACTTTGAATTAACTCGCAAAAAATGTGGAGGGAAATTTTGAAATTGGAACTTACTTATTTTTACTTATAAATAATCATATTTTCGAAAAACATAATAACTGGCCAGTCTCCCATATATAAAAACTTTTTTTCGCAATACTTTCTGAGGGGCCTGGTATGGACCCTGTCGGCCACAGCAAATTTTAAGTAAGTAGAGAGAGGTAGAGCGAGCGCTTTACTAATTTTCTTTGGACAAGGCAAATAACAATTACTATAAGTATTGTATATAGTAGATATTTTTGTTCATTAATAACTTAGTCCATATGAAAATTGTGACAGTTTTATTTTAGTTTTTTCCAATTTAAATGAGAGTCTACTATAAGTTCGAATTAATTTATGTCCTACGAGTATTAAGTATTTTATATTTCCATTTACTTATTTATTCTATTAATGTTATATGTTCTTGTCTATTCTTTTCTTTTAATATGTTTAATATTGTATATCTATTTACTCGCTTAAATAATGTTCATTTCCTTTATTCATTTCATAACATATAATTTACATTTTCAAATATTTTGAGGAAGGAGTAGGAAACTCGGTATGCGCGCCTTAGCCTAAAGATCGGCGATCGGTTGTTATTTTATAACATGGAATAAGGTATAGCTAAATGCTATTGCTGTCCTACTAATTATGGGGAATTATAAGTGTGCGTGAATAGTGTAATGCGTTTCAGTATGTTGTCGATTGACACACACTTTATAGGCTATTAATATAAAAGCGTCAAGATGTATTAGCCCACAACCCTTTTTTTTTTTTTTTTTTTTTTTTTTTTTTTTCTTTTTTTTTTTTTTTTTTTTTTTTTTTTTCGGATGGGAAATCATCAAATGACTTCTTCCGCTCTGGGCGGAGCGGAAGGGAGTGTCAGACTTGACTGACTAAAACCCATCCATGTTCCTTCTTAGCCCTTTGCGTTCCAGGGGCACGGTATCTCTTTCGAACAACCCGCAGCCCTGGCAGGCATCGGCCCTCTCGGACCCCTTCCGATTTGCTGACATCTCCTTGAGGCGCGCGTGGAACACGAACGCGCCGTCGGCACGGTCTGTCGTCATAAGACGGACGGACGGTGAGCTAGCCCATTACTCACCGTCCACAGGCCCGCGCCTACGGTGGCCGGGGGCCACTGGTTGCCCCCCGACGCCCGGGGCGTCTCCCGCGGCGGCTGGGACGTGAGGTTCTCTCCCTCTCACGTTCCGCCACCTCCTTCGCTAGCATGACTGCTTCGCAGAAGGAGGCGACGGCTTCCCATTCCCTCTCGCTCCGGACCATGGATTGAACCAGGGCCGGACGCGACAGGTCGCCGCCGCCAATCGCCGCTACGAGGACACGGCGGTGCTCAGCCCAAGCGGGGCATAGCTCCACAGTGTGCTCCACCGTGTCCTCCGGCCGATCCTCGCAGTGGTGACACCCGGGCGTTTCCTCCCGCCCGATTCGGTGCAGGAACCTCCCGAAACAACCGTGTCCGGTGAGGACCTGCGTCAGGCGGAAGGTGAGGGCGCCGTGGCGCCTCTCTAGCCACTCCTCAAAGAGGGGACTTATCGCCACTATTGTGGCGTGCCCTGCACGGGGTTGCGACAGTCGCTCTCTCCATGTCGCCATGAGATCGCGCCGGAGGTCTGTCCGCTGAGCGACAATTTGCCGCGGCAGCGGAGTTTCCCCCCGGCGTAGTGCCTCCGCGCGCCATTCGTGCAGGCACGCGAGGACTATCGCCTCCAGATCCCATGGCGGCAATCCGGCCAAGAGGCTCGCCGCCTCGCCGGAGATCGTGCGGTACCCCCGGATCAGCCTTACGGCTACCACCTTCTGGGGCGCGTTCAGCCCACAACCCTTCGTTGAACTTTAAACCCTACCAGTACCGCGCCTACACAAAAGAAAACGTCTTCAATCGAGGAATGTTCCCATAAGACGACAATTGATAGGAAATAGCAGCCACACCTCGGCCTACTCGATGTGAGGTCGAAGTTAAGCTGATGCTTAGGCTGGCTGGATGGATGCGATTAATCCGCCATGACAGTTTTTTAGAATATATTCAAGCCAAGAAAAGTAGCACCCATATTCTAAAAGCCTTCCTAAATCTATTTTTATACTAAGTCGACCGTTGTTACTATGACAACAGTTGAAAACATCCACCAAATCGTATTCATGGAATTTTTTGACCGCAAATGGCGGATCTTCGAATAAAGGTACCTCCTCTAGCTATCTATCTTTGTCAAACCCATAGTTTCATTCTGCTTCAATCAATGCTAAAGATGTCATATGTCACTTTAATCACTGTTATAGATGTATATAATTAATAGTTTTCCGGTACTTCAAATTTGACAAATGAAAAGTAGGCGTTTATATGTCTATCTATAAACAAACTGCGTGGAATGTAGGCTTGGTTAGTCCGACTTAAGTTCAGTTCATGACTGAAGAAATCGCTCTGAAAAAGTTTCGTATTTCTAAAACGACTAGTTTTTGCTCGCGACTCCGCTCCCGTTATGTACGGAAATAAACCATGTTACATTATCATTTGTTACATGCACAATACACTACACATTACATTACATTATCATTTGTAACATGTGACACTCGGGGATAATGTAACTACCCGTAAGTGCAAGATTTTTTGGAATCGGATCAGGAGTTCCGAAGATTAAAATAATTACCCCTTACATACAAACTTACAGACTAATTATACCTTAATTTTTACTGAAAACGGGATATTTAGCATGTTTACTATTTGTTTTGAGTTCCCGAAATTTCGGCGCTGTATGCAACAGCAATTTATAAAGAAACTTATGAATTTTATGTCTTTATAATATTAGTACAGATGAGTGACAAAAAAAGCTTTTCAGTATCTTAAGTCATTTCCAACATGAAACTCTAAATTTTTTGACAGTTCTTCATCGTTTTAGCATATCATCTTATCGTGTGTTCTGGTTCTGAATGTCGTTGTTAAATGTTCTCATACTTATATAATGTTACCAGCCTGAAACTTTCCCAATACAGGGCAATGGACGCATGCTCTCTGCAGACCATAGAATCCAAGTTTTCCCACGATCCATCTTGGATTTCCTTTGCATTGTCATAGGTAACCTTAACTTACGACCTAAAGTTAAGAAACCAGTCCTTAAACCTCTATGAATAACAACAATAAAACCCGCATTTACTATGCAAAACCTCACTTTAGTGAGTTTATCTGCTTAAAATAATGGGTGTTAAAATAATCTTAACGAACTGAAAGGCCCTTGTTCCACCCGCCATTGCATTTTTTTTTGTTCTAGACTATTTTAAACTTAGAACGTTACCGACGTTCTAGTTACCGAGAGTTTGGGGGTCAAAGTTCAAACTTTTTTACAAGTTAGTATCAATTTTTTTTTTTTAAATATTATAAACTTTAATTTAAAATCCTCCACGAATCCCGTTCCAATCAATGGATCTATCAGCATAATGTGTTGTGTAATAAGGAAGTAACATCGATATTAAGTACTACTGTAAAACGTAAAAATTATTTACCCCAATAAACCAAAACCAGAAATTTAATTTTTATTTGTTTATTTATTTATTTAAACTTCTTGTACAACAGCGGTACATAGGCGGTCTTAATGCCACAAGGCATTCTCTACCAGTCAACCATTTGGGTAAAAAGGACAATATTGTGATAGGGTACAAAAACAAAATTTTCTCGAAGCCTACAGCTAGCATGACATCTGAGATGCCACCTTCGATAAGTTTTTTAGCGAGGTAGAGTGTACATAATTAATTTCGAAATTGATTGATTTTTAGTATTTATTTATTCTTTAGAGTTACTCGTGTGATGACGGCTTCGTCTCTGTCTGTCTGTTTACACCATGTATTTTTCTGCAACATATCCAACTAATTAACCTACGTCAAACATACATTTAGTCATCAAACGAGTACATAAAGTTAAATACAGTAATTATACACAAGCACGTGTCGGCTACACACGGTGCGACAAGTCCTGCGAGAGATCCATGCGACTGATCCGTGCGACTGTCGCACAAAGGGTACAAACCGTGGGTTCGGGCCATAGGTTGGCGCTGTTTACGAGCGACTCGTTACACCGACATGTTTATTTGGACGCCCACGTATTACCCCACGCGTGGCTCGTGCCGGACTGTGGTGTAAGTTAAAAGCGTTGTGTGAATAGGTGGCTTTATGGGTGATAAGAGGGGCACTTGCACAGGATTAAACGAAGATTGTTTGGGCTTACTAAAAATAGGAGGTAATTTTGTAGGTACCGTTATAGCTAAGTTCGCAAATACCTTTCTTTAGAGCAAATATTTTAGAGTTGAAGCCCGTCAAAGAAGTCTCTAGAAGTCGTTCAGATGCTGAATTCAGTCAGCCAAATCATTATCAATTTTGTATTTGTAAACACAAAGAAAAAATACAAACACAGTTATCAAAAAACGTAAACAGTCTTAACTGCCCACTGTAACAAAAACACAAAAAAGAACAGTAAGATTTCTTATCTACGCCTCTATTTTACCATTCATAAAAGCCCAAACAATGAGCAAGCCTACATTCTATTGAGCCGTCATCACCCACGTACGCGTCCCAAAATCATCCAAGTGTCAAATTGCATAGACAATCTTATCTACGAACACTTGGACCACCATAGAGTCCGGGACACAAATACCATAAACAATGCTAATATAGTAATCTAAATTCATCCTAACACCATGAAGGTTTTCTTATATTTATAAAGTTGACATAAAACCATCTAAATACAACTTAATACTGGAAGGCTTTTGTGGAAGCTACGTGTGGGTCCCGCCTTGAAAATATGTGTGTATGTCTGTCCCCAATTGTGCGGGAACGGCTGGATCGATTTGAATAGAGTTTAGCGTTTCAGATCGAGGGATTACGATGTAAGCTGGGGAATATGTATGAGTATGATTGTTAAATTATGCTTAAAGCTTGTAGATATGTCAATATTTTGTGTGGAAGTTATGCTAAGTGGGTATATGTGTCTTATATTGTTTTTTTGTATTACAGTGCTTGCAGTGTCGTGTAATGTTTCGATGTAAAGACAAAGTTTGAAATAACATAGAATGTCTTATTTTGTTTTACGATTTGTATTCATGGCAAAATACATTAAATGAAATTCCCCCTTCCCCTTTTCCCAGAAAGGGCAGTCAATAATTAACCACAAAAGATCACACGCACAAAATTATTTATCTAAATACTACATAGTTTATAATTAACAACTGTAAGCGATTTTCTAGTACAAGAAAAAAGAGCATTACTGAATTGTCTCCAAGCATTTAACGCAGTTTGTTTCTTTTTACAGACACAAGTGTGGAAAATAACTGAAATACCTTCATTAAAAATAAAACTACACAAACGATTGAAATTGCTTACAAACACTTCAGCTGAACCACCTAAAAAAAAACATGACGATAAGAATTGAAAACAATACGAGTTTCACACAAGGAATTTTCAACTTTAAACTGCTAATTCTATAGTATATTTTTGGGTGAACATGTGTGGTAGTTAGGTCATTGTGTTTCGGCAGATAAAGGTTGGTAAAGAGGTCATGTGATAAGCGTCAGTTACAAAGGTTATGTGGAAATAAGAAAAACCTGGAAATGTTCAGTGTTAATTAAATTATTTGTTGGTTTAGGTATTATGTGTTCGCGGGCCTGTAGTTGGTGAGTAATGGGCTAGCTCACCGTCCCGTCCGTCCGTCTTATGACGACAGACCGTGCCGACGGCGCGTTCGTGTTCCACGCGCGCCTCAAGGAGATGTCAGGAAATCGAAAGGGGTCCGAGAGGGCCGATGCCTGCCAGGGCTGCGGGACTGTTCGAAAGAGATACCGTGGCCCTGGAACACAAAGGGCTAAGAAGGAACATGGATGGGTTTTAGTCAGTACAAGTCTGCCACTCTCTTCCACCCAGAGCGGGCGGGGGGGGGGGGGGGGTAACTCTGTCGCTCTTTGTATGCAAATAAAACTATTATTCATTGAAAAACAAATATTCCAGGAATCATCATCTGCCTAGCTTTTTCCCAAACTTTTTTGTTTGGGTCAGCTTCCAGTCGTACCGGATGCAGCTGAGTATCACTATTTTTCATGTAGCGACTGCCTATCCAACCTCCACAACCCAGTAACAGGGTAACGCGAAACCCCTTGGTACGACTGGATGTCAGAATTTCGGCTTCTGAATACTTGTAAAGACTGTCAAAGATCATCATCATCATCATTTCAGCCCAAAAGACGTCCACTGCTGGACATAGGCCTCCCCCAATTGTCGCCACATTGACATTTTGGGGGGTTATGCCATAATCGCCACGCTTGGCAGGCGGGTTGGCGATCGCAGTAGGGTTGTTACAAAAGCACAGAGAACGCTGCTGCCCATTCTCTGGCAAATCCCTTAGTTGGCTCTTACGACACCCACGGGAAGATATGGGATGGTGCTATTTTTTACGTCCGACACCATACAGAACAAAGATGTCAAAGATCATCCCGAGCAAATTGCCTCACAAATCCATTGGTTGCTTCTAGAAAAGCAAGTTAAAAATATTTAAAGCTTAATTATCTAATCAATAATATCAACCTGCTGTTAATTCAAGTGCTATTATTTGTGGAAACGAAGTAAAGTCAAGTTATCAGTTGTATAAATGGCTATAACACGGTAAGTTGACGTGTGATATCAAATTGCTTATCAATTGATTACCCTGACGGTCGGACAACTACGAATTGAAAACGACGAATTTAGCATCCGTTGCTCGAAAGTAAAAAGATTTAAAAGACTTATAGCGGACATTGAGAATGTTTTCATACAAAAATTTTGATGGCGGCCATTTTCGTTTTTGACACACGAATTCTACCATTGCTACCTGACGAGCGGGCTTATTGTACTAGATAGAACATTTGTTACTTAGTAGTAAAAAGTATTGGATTACGTTTTTTTTGTCTTGTCCTGTCTATTGCTCGTCATCATCTGCCTAGCCTTTTCCCAAACTATCTTGGAGTCGGCTCCAGTCTAACCGGATGCAGCTAAGTACCAGTATTTTACATAAGCGACTGCCTATCTGACCTCCACAACCCAGTAACTGGGTAATACGATACCCCTAAGACTGGATGTCAAACTTTCGGCTTCTGACTACTCGTAACGACTGTCAAAGATCTACAAATGACAGCCGGGACCAACGGCATAACGAGCTTTCCGAGGCACGGAGGAAACTCGGTATGTAATTATGGTCACCCATCCACGGACTGACGTCGCCAAGCACGGCTTAACCTTAAAGATCGACCCGTGCGGCTGTTATTATTTAGCCACGAGCTCCTCTATTGCTCGTTAATATTTGAATATAGCTCAAACCTAATTTCCACACAGCATTGTGTTTTTTCCCCAAAACACAGGAATATTCCCCATTTTGGCTTCCTCTGTCGCCTAGCAACGTCTCTTGGCAGTTTCCCACGACTTTATCAGTGACACGCCATCCATCACTATCGTCTGACACTTAAATATTATTTGCACGTTTTCACGTCATGTCGCCGATGGAATCATAATAATATCTAGCCAATACAATATTTATCATGGTGTAAAGAGTTACTGAAAGTTTCAGTTTTGTGACAGAATGTTTTGTAAAAACTAGATAGGTACCTACTGAAGTAAACAGACACAATATGAACTACTTTAACATTTAATTCTTTTATAATATGTGATAGGATAGTGTTCTGTATGATGCCAGACGTAAAGAATAGCACCATCCCATCTCTTCCCGTGGGTGTCGTAAGAGGCGACTAAGGGACTTGCCAGAGAATGGGCAGCAGCGTTCTCTGTGCTTTTGTTACAACCGTACTGCGATCGCCAACCCGCCTGCCAAGCGTGGCGATTATGGCAAAACCCCCTTATGTACATTTCGGCGAGGACTTGTCCAGCAGTGGACGTCTTTCGGTTGAAATGATGATGATGATGATAGGATAAATAAATTCTGTAAAAATGTTATTTTAATAATAAACTATGAGTGGGTATTGTTTGTTACAATACTAGGCAGAAGAAAGTTAAATGAAAAGTTTCTCTTTCCTTATAATTAATCAAATACGCTTTAACAATACTGCTGTTCTGTATGGTGTCGGACGTAAAGAATAGCACCATCCCATGTCTTCCCGTGGGTGTCGTAAGAGGCGACTAAGGGACTTAGCAGAGAATGGGCAGCAGCGTTCTCTGTGCTTTTGTAACAACCGTACTGCGATCGCCAACCCGCCTGCCACGCGTGGCGATTATGGCAAAACCCCCCCTTCTTGGGGGGGGGGGCTATGTCCAGCAGTGGACTTTCGGCTGAAATGATGAATAAAAATTTTTGGGTGGTCAGCGCAGACTCATTTTAGGTGCAGACCTAAAATGAGTCTGCGCTGACCACCCAAAAATAGACTATTCACTCGAGGCACTCGACTGTCGTCATCAAACGTATGAATGCTTTAAAAAACTATTAAAAACAAAACAAAATGCCACATATTTTCAATAAGAAACAATATATCTGGGCAATTAGTTACGAAGAGGTCGCACGGACAGCCGTTGGCCTCCGCCAATGTCAATTTTCACAAAAGCCAAGTGTTTGTCAAAAGAACACAGCCTGTATATTGTTTGTTAAAATAACAATAACCTGTAGATTGTTATAAATGTTATGTAGGGTACGCGTATTAACGTAATCGTAAGAATTGTGTTATATGAGGTACAAAAAAACAACTGTAAGTTGCTACCTGCCAGTCATATTAGGACAAAGGTGTTGTTATCGATGGACCGATTTTTCCCGTATTTTATTTATTTATTAGTAGCTCCTACTTACTTGTTCATTTTATAACTTTATACATAAACTATTGAATAGTTGATAATGCACTGATAGTTCGTAACCATTATTTAAATCAGAAGAAGTAGCTCGCAGTTAGAAGTCTAGTCACAGTACTTATTATTAGTTTTTTATTTTGGTATTTGTTAAAATATTTATTAGTCTATTTTATGTGTATTTGTGTATTAGTATCTATGTAATAAAATTATAGACAATTTCGAATTTAATTACATATTTTTAGATATTGTTTTTGTACCCTGTCACAATGTTGTCCTATTGGGTTAAAAACCCAATAGTTGACTGGTAGAGAATGCCTTGTGGCATTAAGTCCGCCTATGTACCACTGTTGTACAAGAAGTTTAAATAAATAATAATGCTTTGGCAGGTTAGAATTTCGTCACAGGTAAATTGATTGCACCATGAGTAAAATGTCGTGAGGAAAGTTTTGAGTATGAATGTGGATGAGTTTAAGTAGAGGAAGACCGAAGAAACGATGGATGCACTGTGTGAAGGATGAAGAGAGGAGGTGTCTGATGAGCAAACGCGTGATAGAGAAGAGTTATGCCCGACTCGTCACTGTTCCTAGTCGTCACCGAAAAACCATCAATAGAATTTCGCGAAAAGATCACGGATTCACGACTATTTAAATAATTTTGTTAAGATAAGTTGCCTATGTCAGTTACAGAACTGACCGATGGAAAGTTTAAAAATTATAATAAAATTGTCCTTATTAAAAAAAACATATTACAAAATTGAGGACTACGTTGAAGACAGAAAAGTTTGGCCTTAGCCCCTTCGCACATGCGGCTTCCCTGGTAGCACATAAATGGCGCAAATGTGTGGATCAGGTGTTTTACAATAGTTTTTAAATCCACCTTTTATTTAGAATAGTTACAACATTTGTGTCACTTGTTTAATCTAGTCTTTTTGTAATATTTTCTTTTTTTTTCTGTTATACACTCTTTTTCCAATTTACCGATTGTTTGTAAATTTGTGGAAATTGTAGGTTTATAGACTCCTAGATCCTTGGTAACTTTTTATCTTGTTCTACGTTTTGTAGTAAGCAACGACTTATTGTCGGGCCTACGATGTCCTCCCATACTTAAGTACCAACGCTGTAACATAGAAATATTGCAAAACCAAATGAAATTAAAAGAGTAACCATGGAGTTTCTTGCCGGTTCTTCTCCATAGGAAACGACCAAGCCGAACCGAGCAACTTTTTGTCGACGTTTTATAAGTGCCCATGTAGGCCTATGTGAAATAAAAATATTTTGATTTTGTTTTGGAAGTATCATCAGTATGTACGATCATTTTCTTATTCCCAATTCATTTGAGATAAGGACAAGGAAATGATGTTACATAAACTATTGAATAGGTTAAAATGCACTGAATAATGTAAATCAGTGAATATTGTAAATCAATTTTTATTTAATTATTTACGATATCGTATGATCATTTGTACTTTTTTCTGTAATGTAAAATAGGTAATAGTTACTACAATAATGAAATACTATGAATATTCAATGTCTTCTTGTTATTTATTGTTCTTTATTCAGCTCCGCAACACATGAAGAGCGCAATTAAGACAAATATTAGCTTAGATGAGGTTCGTAGCCTTCGGAGCGAGAGCAAGGTCGCGGCGCGGCGCTTGTATGTCACAACCTATTGTATACCAGCGGCTTGAGTAGCCATAACTTTGTCACAGACATATTTGTATTAGCAAACGGTATCTCAACCTGGAACAAATAGTTGAAATCGGCTCAACACATGCCAAGCGTTTATATGAATTCTAAGCATGCTTGAGGTCATGTTTTTAGCGTGTCGATAGCATTTTATACTTAATCGACCCAAAACTCTGCTATGAATGAGGTTGGTAACACATTACTCGTGAGTAAAGCCCGGATTTCACCAAAGCGGAGACGACTGGAGATTTGTGAAGCTAGTATATTTTGGCGGAGTGTTCGTGTTTGCGGAGCTGTGCAAAGCGGAGAGAAGAGGATTTGTGCAAAGCGGCACGCCGCTCACAGCACACCGCTCACGTCGATAGCCGTCTCCGCTGGCCTAAACAATTACGAAATATTGCCTCTCTTTTCTGCTCAAACTAATGCAATGCGGAGACGCGAAATGCAGGGTAAATTCTATTGATGGTTTACAAGACATCAGCTCTTCTCTCGTTTCGTCTCTCGGTGAAGTCCGGCCCTAAGACATCCAAGATTTTGACAAGAACTTTATCATAAACCCAAACTAGTTCAGGTTATTGATCAAAAATCTGAACTAGTCTGGATTGTTACAGGGTTATGATGAAATTGAGTTGATGAAAATGTGTCATCTTCCGGTTTTTCATCAAAAACCTAGGTTTTTGATCAAAAACGTCACAAGGCCCGCATAAGTTTACTGTTTATCTTTATACTGTGATTGTGTTGTTACGTATTTGCGTCTCATGGTGAAAATGAGTGGGCGGAGACCTTTGTATTTTTTGTAGATATCTACTCTATATTAAAATAATTGTGTGTGTGCCTTATTCATAGTATTGCATTTTATTGAAGTTTACTTGGTAAAGATTGTATTTTAGCTTTAACTCTATGCCTGATTGAGCCATGTTGAAGTGCCTCTATTTTCTAACAGAAAATTATCATCATAATAATCACCAGTTTATTTAAAATTCGTTTTTTATCCAGTAATTGTGGCAATGCGGCCAGCGTTTTGGGCACTTTTTCTGTTGACAGCGATGTGGACGAATTTTTTGACGTCTTTGATTTTGATACTTGTACATATTTGTTTATTCATTTTTATATCTTATTTTTTACATTTTTAAATATTCCTATATAAAATCAATACAAAAAAAAACATTTAAAAATATAAAAAATAGTAGCCCACCGGTATCGGGAATAGGGTCCAAGCTACCGGCGGTCAGGGCTCCAGAGAAAGGAACCTCCTAACAATAAGAGCCGTGTCCAGGAGTACCGCTTTCTGAATCAAGCCCTTGATCCAGCTGCCTAACGAGAGCCATATTGTACATATTTTATTATTATTTTAGATGTTTTTGTAGTTTTTAAATAATGTGTATATGTAATATAAATGATTTTGATTTAAAAAAGCGGTCTAATTAAAGGTCTTATGAAAATAACTTAAATCCTTATCCTCAAACTAGTAAACAAAACAACACAATAACAATGTCAGAACAGACCCAAACCAAGGTTTCCCCAAAGTTTCCGGCTTTATATTTTGATACATATCATGAGACTATAAATAATATTTAAACAAGATCGACCTTCATTCATTATATTGAACCTTATTTGGGGCAAATTCATGCTACCGTGTCAATATAGTGGCTTATATTCCGCATTTTGACGAGTAAAATGAAGTAAACAATATTTTTTTAGGTTTGGCATTGAACTGGCTAATGTGTGGAGCCCTGACACAGCCAGAAGGTGTAGCTGCAAGCCTCGTAGAAGATCGTGGGATGGCTGGACAAAATCAACGACAAGATGCTCACAGTCGAACAGCCCTGGATTAGAATTGTTTTGTTTTTTTTTTATATGTCCATTTTCGCATTTCGCAGATCAACCTGCTAAGGTTATTTCTGCTCAATCGGACTATCCTGTGGTGACCTATGTGCGGGGAGGCCTATGTCCAGCAGTGGACGTCTTTCGGCTGAAATGATGATGATGATGATGAACAAGCAAAGGCTTCATTACTTCCTTCAGTCTGCATCCTCCCCATAGATGATGCTAGCAGGTAAATCAACCTATTTTCGCAGTAACATCTTAGGATTCTATCTACATAAAACCGGCCAAGTTTTGAAACATTATTCAAAACAGATAGCACTGATTCTAGGTCAGATATAATTATTATCTAGGAGTCTGATATGTGTCTGTTTTTGAATAGCAATGGCCAAGACTGATGACCCTCATTAGCTGGCCAATATCGGCCATTTAATATTGCCACATTTAAGCAAATTTCTCAATGATTTAAAAGCAATTTTGACATTTATGTACCTAATTAACTTTTTAATTAAACATTTATTGGTAATAATAAGCGCGGTCACCGGATGTTACGACAGAATGTTTAGAGAATATTATGTTGATTCTTGGTCAGAAATTGTAAGGCAGGAGGTGGAGCAAATGTCAGTGTCAACCAGATTGACAGGGCAGCTCAAATTAACTGCGCACGAGTCTCCTTAGTCATGTGACATGCAAATGTTTGCAAGTTAAGTTTAAAGGTTGTCCGTCACACGTCACTTAAGTGATGTTCTACCATGTTTTAATGGAGATTAAGCTATTTTTAACCGACTTCTAAAAAAGGAGGAGGTTCTCAATTCGGATGTTTTTTTTTATGTTTGTTCAAGCAATATACGATACCTGAATGACTATATAGACAGACTAAGGCCAGAAAAACAAAACATCTTACAATTTCTAAATATAAATTCATTAATTAATTAAAATTATATTGCTTGGCACCGACTCCAAAGAATTAAATTAAATTAAATTTTATTATAGGTTAATCGTCGGTTAGGTTAGGTTTATTAATATAGGTTATAGTATTATTTTTAACTTTTTAGTGCGTTTAGGGTTTTTTGAAGTCGGTTTTTTGTTTAGTTAAGAAAAAAACGTTGCGTTTTTGTTCATACATATTTTTGTAGAGAGTTTGTGGATCATAGAGTGATTGATTGAAAATCTAAGATGGCGACGTTCATTCTAAATTGACCACGAACGAGAAGCTCTTTGTGCAACTACATAATATCGCGTTGCAATTCAGATATTACGTCCTTAATTGACGGTATGAATACACCAAACATAAACAAACAAGGCTTATCTGTTACACCCATAACTGACCTTTGACCCCTTTCAGAATGACCTCATCTTTGTTATGTACCAAATGACACAACACCGTGCTATCAAGTTCATACCTAAATCAAACAAGCCTAAAATAGCTGGAGTAGGTAAACTAATTACACAGTGTTACCACAGCTTGTCAAATCACTACAAATGACGTCACAGTGACATTGCTTGTCATTGTAGTACATGCAAATAACGTGTCTATGTGTGCTAAAAAATATTGAACTTGTACAATCTGTTGCCTCTAGGTACCAGAAACATTGGCGGCGTTTTTTTTAAACTTTGCCCCACACTAGGAATTTCTCCTGCATCGTGGTTGCGTTTATAAACATTTAAACTAACACACACAAACAGCCAGACCCGGAACAACTATCTGTAGGCCATACAAATATTTGTTCCGTGCGGGGATCGAACCCGTGACTCGTGGCGCAGCAGTCGATCGCTCAACTACTGTGCCAACCGTGCCGTCTTATTGAGAAGCGAGTAGAATGCCTCGTTGGTCCAGTAGCTGCAAGCGCGACAGCTGACCATGAGATCGAGGCTTCGATTCCCAGGTCGGGCAAAGTATTACTGTGTTTTTTCCATCAGGCGTTTCCCAATAGCAGCCCCCTAGGCACGCCACTCTTAGTCAGTGATTGAGTAGAGATGAAACCGATACATAAATAACCAACTATTAATTATAAATATGGCTGGAGATCCGGTATTCAGCCAGTCCAGTAGCAAACAGCTGTTTCATCAAGACTTAGAAAGATCTGCTATAAAAATTAAGTAGGATATGTATGAACGTGGACGTAGCGAGAATACTTAAAAAATGTTTGGAAAAAAAAGGTTAGTTGGGCTTCAGCTCTTGTCAGGAGCGACAAAGATCATCATCTGCCTAGCCTTTTCCCAAACTATCTTGGGGTCGGCTTCCAGTCTAACCGGATGCAGCTGAGTATCAGTATTTTACATGAAGCGACTGCCTATCTGACCTCCACAACCCAGTAACTGAGTAATACGATACCCCTTGGTAAGACTGGATGTCAGACTTTTGGCTTCTGACTACTCGTAACGAATGTCAAAGATCTACAAATGACAGCTGGGACCTACGGCTTAACGTGCTTCCGAGGCACGGAAACTCGGTAGTAATTATAGTCACCCATCCACGGACCAACCTCGGCAAGCACGGCTTAACCTTAAAGCTCGACCCGCGCGGCTGTTACCATTTAGCCACGAGCTCCTTGACAAAGATTGATTGTAAATACCAAAATTAACACAAACGCTTCTTGTGTTTTAAAGAAGAGATTCTTTTTGTGCCATTAATAAATTAAAAATCCTTACAAACAACCTCAAAATCCAACAAGAACAATAGATCACTATCATTTAGCCCACACCGATATTTTTCAATGTAATGCCTTTTAAAAGAGCTATAAATTAGCTAAATGTACTGTCAAAAGGACACGAGGAATTATTAGTTCGGTGGCTAAGGTTATAGGAGTCACAGAGGTCGTATGCGCGTGCGCAACGCAAAAAAAAACGTTAGAAATCAGTGTTATGTCGGTGCTGCGTCATGTTGGATGACTGTTTAGGTTATTCCCATCTCATCATCTCTTCTCTATCATCTTGGTAAGTTTGACAACCAGTCTTACCAAAGGGAATCGCATTACCCAGTCATAACTGGGTTGTGGAGTCCAGATAGGCAGTCGCTCCATGTAAAATACTGGTATTCACCTGCATAAGGTTAGACTAGAAGACGATCATCATGATTGGAAAAAGCTAGGCCAAGGATGATGACCATGATTCCCATCTCATCATCATCATCCATAGTCTGACTTCACCTACACTGGATGGGAACAGGCTTCTTTTTGCTCATGCCAATCTCCACGTTCTTATGACAGCTTCAACCAAAGTTTTCCCGCGATGTCAACACAGTCATCTGCAAATCTCGCCGCTGGACGACCAACACTTCTCTTCCCAGGAGGCCTACCATGACGTCTTAAAGCAGTATTGTTTTAATCTTTTTCCAGAGTGGGAAAGAGATGGCGATGCACGCCCTCTATAGCTTCGTCTCTTTCCCACATGGAGTGAATTAAAACAATCATGCTTTAAGACGTCATGGTAACCCCCCAGTTCTTGAACGCTAGGCCCCAAAGTTACTCTCTCTCTGCTAATTAAATGTACCAAATATCAAAGAATTATATCAAATTTTAGACAGCATGACCATTTTAAAAGCTTGTGGAAATCACTAAATAGCAGAATTTTAATCAAAAGTAAGTAAACGGGTTAACTTTTTCATATATTTATTCATAATGTGACAAAAAAACAGAAATTTTTCGTATAAATATCACAAAATATTACCGACAAAGTTATGACAAATAGACATATCAATAACCGCGTTCGATTTTAACACAAAAAAACTTGCATCGGACTTTATATCAGAAATAAATCAATTATAATTATTATTTCATATCGATTGGCGGATATTAGTGCCAGTAGCAATTTAGTCTTGACTCTGCACACACGTGGCCTCTCTTTATTTATGACTAGCTACCTCATAATTGAATATTTTATGTCCGTATGTGTTTTTTCGCGTAACTCCTGAATTGCTAGACTGTGCAAAGCCGTCTGCGGGTTGTGCAAATTATACATGGTTTTATGTGTTTGTATTTTTAATTATCGCTTAGTTTTTAAGTTGTATTGGTTAATCACGATTTATGTTTTTTTTTATTGCGAACTTTGCCTTATTAATTCGTGTATGTTTAGCATAATTATAAATGATTTGAGCAATGAAAAGGCTTCTAATTTACTTTTACATTTTATTGAAAATATTTGCATAAAAAACACAAGTAACGTTTTATGCAAATACTAAGATAATTATATCCAAAATACTCACTTTTTATATTTACAACTAAATAGAAAAATCGTGCAACAATTTCACTTTCAAATGTTATGGTAGGTACAAGTCGTGAAACCATTACCAATAAACTTGCGGTCACAAATACTGGCACATTTTTTATTAGCTCCATTTCATTAGTACGTTTGACCTGCAGTGAGAGAGCAGGGTTACGTTGACAAGGTCAGCGGACAAAGGTGTTGTCGTCATTTGTCAAGCTGTGCCCGCCGATAATTACCTGTCAGTGGGCACATGATGGCGAATTAATGGATATAATTAAATGACGAGACATGAAGTTAATGAGGTTAGGGTACTACCGGCTTTCTCTTGAGTCACATTTGATTTTAATTTTAGAAGGTACAGGATGCTTGCTTCATCTAGCGGTATGTTTATTTGTTATTTGTACGTGTTTTTGGGTATCCCCATCAAGAATTTATCAAATCAAATCGGTTATTTTTGCAGAAAACACTGTTATAATGGTGTTATAAAGTCTACATGTTTCAAGTGATTCTACCGTAAGTCATGCAAAATTTATTGAATCATGGTTTATTAAAATCAGGATTAACATTGAATAGTCCGGGGCTTTTAGATTTGAACCCTGCATTAAATATAAACAGCGATTTTTACTTGAATCGTGTACTTGACTTTAGCTCTTCAATTAATAAAAAAAAATTAAACATTTTCCGAGACCGGATCAAGCTGAAAAAGACGAAAACGCGTTTTTGTGAATAAAAACATGGGAAAAAAAGTTAACAGGACAAATTTATTTACTTTAGGTAAAGAATTGGTGACAGTAATATATTTTTTCAGAATTAAACATTTTCGTCCACGGAAATTACGGTAAAAAAACATTTACGAAATTTTTGGATTGTACTTAAGGCAAAAATATAAACAGCGGTTTTTTTACATAAAATAGCTTAAATTAATATATTACACCGCCATTATACAAAATTAAACAAATTGTACTACCGGAAGTTATTATTACCAGTTTTTTTACAATAGCGGTTGAGGCAAAAAGGTAATAGGGTTTAATTTAGTTTAACTTTCATCTAAAGGCTATTTCTAACCTATATACACGAAAATTAAACACTTTAAAGCAAATCGTGAAAAAAAAACAAATATTGTTTACGTAAAATACGTCTGTAAGCTTTATTCTTGTATTTGGCGCAGCACTTTCATAGGAATTTGATCTTTCCGAAATAGAAATAAGGTGTACAATCGAGTAACTCAATAAAACACCGACTCTCAATCAACAACAGGCATTCGCACACAATGAACGCAGCGCTTATCTTGTTTACGCACACTAGCACACGCCGTACGCCGCACGCTGCTTAGCGCTGACACCGTGCATCGTAATTTAATTTTTACTTTGACATTATTAATTAACGCTCTAATCTGTTTAATTTTGGGGGATTAAGGTTTGGATTCATATATTTCTCATTATTAAATGAATTTAAATCCTGTTACATTTTTGCCGTAAGTAGTATTTAAGATTTTTTGACTTTCTTGATTTTCTGTGAAGTCCGGAGCAGAATTTGTTTAATTTTCATAATAATAGTTAGACATGGTGACACAAACCATTTTAGCACTATTTTTGTCCTGTTAATATTTTTGCCTTAAGTACAAAGTCAAATTATAAGTTTTTTTTAAAAAAACGAATGTTCCGTGGACGAAAAATGTTTAATTTTCTGACCTACTTGTAGTACTCAATCTGTTCTACAAATACTCCAAATAAACATACCTGTTTATATTTTTTTCCACCAAGTTAAATACATATTAGACGTTTCCTTAAAAAAAACGTATACGCGGAGGTGAACTTTTCGCGGGATACAGCTTAATATACTCTCCTGTCTATACCCTACACATTCAATGAAAAAAATCGCTGTTTTTAATTAATGCAAAGTAAGCCTAATATTCGGCGTAAATTCCCCGGACTATGAAGTATATAAAATATTCTTATGATATTAAATTAATGCAATGTCCAATAATGCAAATTAATTATTTATTTATTATGGGACTTAAACAAAACTGGCAAAAAGTTGGTGTAGGTATAATAGGTACTTCTCTGTGTAACCCTTCAGGTAACACAGGCATGATATTATGCTATGTTTGACTAGTTCATTTTTACAAATAACTTTAATAAAATGTTATTGAACGGATACAAGTTATTTTCGCTACTAACCCAATCAATCTTTATTTATAAATCAATTTAATTATCTTTATATTATACGTTAACCTTTTAGAAATAAATAACTATGATTCAAACGTCGCGACTCGAAACAAAAATATAATTAATTACATAGTTTTTATTTCTGTATTACACTTCACCTCGGCCACAAGTGTGTGAACTGTGAATGACATAGATTTTATGTCAATTAATGATTACTTGAGCAATTTACTTGTGTGACATTAATAATATCACTTTATTTTGTAATAAACTAATGTTACTATACATCTTAGAACCGGTTTGAAGTTCAAATTAAAAGATATTACACGAAAGGAGAAAAACATAAACTAACAAAACAATTTGTTACAACTTCTGACCAGATAAATGAGTATTTTTTTATCATTAGCTGGTTCGGTAAGTGTTAATTACTCCATGGGAGCATCAGTAGACATCTGCATACCACGAAATAAAAGAGCGTGAACAAGTTTCATTGACTGTGCAATCAATTCTTTTAGAACTTTTCTTTTAGGCGTATTTGGAAATTAAGAAAACCTTCAGTGTCAAAGACTAGCTGTCCCGCGCAACTCCGTCTGCGTCACATTTTCCCCGTTTTCGTAACATTTTACATTGCTGCTCCGCTCCTATTGGTTGTAGCGTGATGATATATAGCTTATAGCTTTTCTCAATAAATGGTCTATCTAACACTGAAATAATTATTCAATTCGGACCAGTAGTCCCTGAGATTAGCGCGTTCAAGCAAACAAACAAACTCTTCAGCTTTATTATTAGTATAGATTAGTATAGATAAATATAGATGAGATGGTACTGTGGCCAGTCATAAGATTCGGAAAACTCAATACTGACACAGACAGTATATCATAACATAACATCACGCCTGCAATCCCCGAATGGTTATACAGAGGTTTACCTAAATAGTACACCCACATTTTTCCAGTTATGTTTAAAGTCCCATGTAATATGGGACGCGCCTATTGCCACCGGGCACAAACCCAGACTCCGTGGCTGAGAAATTTCTTATGGAAAAATTTAATATCACATTGCCCGACCCGGGAATCCAACCCAGAACCATGTTCAGAAGTCGCACTTGCGACCACTCGACCAACGAGGCAGTCAAAAGACGGACGGAGTCAGGCAGACAGTATATTCTTGGTTTAAACCTAGTCATCAGATAAATAGGACTATTTCCTGAAAGTAATATGTATTGGTAAATTGTTAGAGTATATCTACATTGCTTACAGAATCTACTTGGAGAACCTTTAACTAGGGTTGCGCAATCATCACAACTAAAACAAAACATGTTGTAGTTTCAGCTTCTTTTTTTTTAAACAATCATTTAAACCCACATACACAAACATCCTTTGAAGCACATTTGATGATGATGATTATAATGATGCCATCTAGCGGGTTCCTAGGATGGTTGTCGAGAGCTTTGGTATGCTGCTCTTTCATGTGCTCTAAAGTGGCTATCATGTGGTGCTGTTCAGATATTATAAAGTTATCCAACTTTGACCGGAAATCATATCATATCATATCTGAACACCATTGACGACAGTGTAGGGTACCTATATCTGTTGGTGGTGGGACATTTAAAGCGTGCATAACTGCATACCATTTAACATGACTGCAACTAAAGAATTTCATATGTCAAATCTCTATATGATAAATTGATCAAATTTATTTAAAAAAATATTCTAAATAAATAAAAAGATTATTAAAAAAATATTCAAAAGATGATCAACAGAAGTGGCATCTACAATAATCTCCGGAAATTCTTAAAACCATAACAAATTCGTGACAACGTGAGCTTACCTAAATCTGCCTGTTAAAACATGTCTATATCATTTAAATTTAATGTCGTTTTCCTCTTTTACTACCCCAAGTTAAAATCTCTGAATAATCGCTAATCACTAAAACTTCGATTAATTATAACACCAATTACCAATGAATGTATTTCACAAGACACACGATAAATTCGATTCCAATTCGTTACTCAGTAATTTATCACTTGCACTTAAACATAGGCAAGATTTTACCTAATTAAGATTAACAGAATTACTTTTGTGATAAGTGATCGACTGGTTTTAGTGCCAATTTAGAATTAATGTTTGTGTACCTAGGAATAATAAATATTGTGATTTCACTACCCCTTTCTGGGAATAGGCGATACTAATTCAGACAACCTATAGTTTCTAAAGGCACTTTAGGTAATAAAAAAAAACCTGGTAATCTTTTACGGTAGAAATCCTTGAAAATTTTCATACCTTTAAAAAAGCGCAACGTAATCGGAATCCAGGTGTCTCATAACCAGATGTATGAACATGGACGAAAGAAAAGCAGCATATAACGATCTAAACAGGTAGTCTGCCTGCCCCTATGAAAAAATTAAACCTGAAGAAATACAAAGTGGCCCATACCCACTCCTATATTCTTAGGTGACACGGAAACACTGTACGGAAGCGCATGGGTAACTGACCATCATCATCTGATAATTCTCTTGCCCTTATCCCAATTTATTTGGGGTCGGCGCTGCATTTGGCTTCTTCTTCCATACTTCTCTATTACTTGACGTCTCATGAAACACCTCCTTTCTTGTCATATCATCCTTCACACAGTCCATTCATCGTTTCTTTGGTCTTGCTCTACTCTTATATCCATCAAATCAAATCAAATCAAATCAAATCAAATCAAATCAATTTTATTCGCATAAAACATGGTGTACAAAGTTGTTTTCAGACATGATTAGAGCATACATGTTTTGCTTATATCACAGCATGCAAAAACATATTATGGGTTACATTACTAAGTTTCCCGTAGTTTACATGTCAAAAAAATCTTTTAAGCAGTAAAAATTATGAGTGCTTAACCATATATGTAACTTTTTTTTAAACAATCTAAGGAAAGTGATGTTCTGTTTTTTTCTCATCGTGATGTTAGATGTATCGCTACTTATAACTTTTTTACTTTTAATACATGTTTTGCACCTCCATTTTTTTTTTGCTACTTTATCCATTAAACGGCAAGTTTGTTCTGGATAACCGTCGCAATTCAACTCATATCTGTTATTACATGTTGAACACAGTACCGTATCTTTAACATGAACGTGTTTTTTGCATTTGAAGCAAGTAACCAGAGCTGCCATCTTACAACTACTATTTGAAGCAGATGGAATATTTTTAAAAGACATTCCGTCTATTTCTTTCGGTGTGTTAGGAAGTTTATTTGTATTTTAATGAAAGTGATTTCATTTAAGACACAAAAAGTCTTTATGTGTTACCGAGGAACGAACTCACGACTCTCGGCTCCGCAGTCTCAGCTGCTGCCCCTCGGCCACTTGACTGTTAGGATTATAAGTTGAATTTAGTGTATCGGTTCTACGCGTTTATTTTTTATTTTTTACGAGACAGTGGGTGTTCACATTTGACTGTTTTTAAATCAACCGTCACTGTTTTTTTACAACTACAGTTTATGCACTTATCACGTTTAAACACAGTAGATAGCAATTGTTTCACATTTATTTGAACGTTCTTCGCACTTCAATAGTTTTCTTATTAATAGTTAATGATGACATTGATGTATTTGATCGTTTGAACACTAATATTTATGCACTGTTATGGTGGGCTTTTTGACAAATTTTCTTGAGTATATAGTTTAGGTAACAATTGTACTTGTTTATTAGTCTATTTTATTCATGTTTCACTGTTGATAACGGACTTATCTTTGTTAATAATATTTTTAAACAAATAAATTGCGCAGAGCTGATGGCAGTATTGTTGACAGTTGACTGTCACTCATCACATTCATACTCAAAACTTTTTTCACGACATTTTCCTCATTCCTCCGTATCACATGCCCATACCACGACAACCGATTACCACACATCTTTTCAGTCACCGGCGCCACTTTCACACTTCCTCTTATGTACTCATTTCTTATTTTATCCATTCGCGTAACACCACACATCCCCCTTAGCATTCTCATCCCAGCCACATGCAAATGCCTTTCATTCATCTCTTTTGTGGCCCAACATACAAGACAGCAGGTCTAACCATTGTTCAAACTTTAACTAACCACTGAAAATATAAATAATATGGTATTTTTCACCCAATATTGTAAAGCGACAGCCCTAAGAAAATAGCATTTGTGCAGCAGCTCACTTTCCCCGATATAAACGGTATTTCACTAATGCGATCGGTCCTGGCAGTGGTTCCATTATCAGCACTTTGTAGGCGGATCCATGATTATAGCGTTGTGCCTGAACTGACAGGGCGAACGCTGCTACCAGTCATGTAGTAGATAGCACTATAACAGTACCTATAATGTTTTATATTCGATCTTTATTCATTTTCTAGTTGAGTTGGGCATGCGTTGCAATTGTAATGCTTTTTTTCAGAAACATTCGCTAGCCTATGAAGAACAACTTTGTAAAATTTCATCTAAATCTATTCAACAGTTTAGGAGTCAATAGGGTACAGAATAGACGAATAGACAATTATTTCTTATTTATGATTTTATAGAAATAGATAGTTAAGAGCAGCAGGAGGAGCTCGTGACTAAATAATAACAGCCGCACATGTCGATCATCAAGGTAAAGCCGTGCTTGCCGAGGTTGGTCCGTGGATGAGTGATATTATCTTTAAATACCGAGTTTCCTCAGTGCCTCGAAAAGCACGTTAAGCCGTTGGTCCCGGCTGTCATTTGTAGATCTTTGACAGTTGTTACGAGTAGTTAGCAGCCAAGTCTGACATTCAGTCTTACCGGGTTGTGGAGGTCAGATAGGCAGTCGCTTCATGTAAAATACTGGTACTCAGCTGCATCCGGTTAGACTGAAAGCTAACCCCAAAAATGTTTGGGAAAAAGGCTAGGCAAATGATGAGATAGACAAGAGCATAAATAAGTATTAGTTTTGCTGAGCCTTCTATGAATGTCCCGAGAGCCTAAACGAGAAGAAATCGTATTGATACAACGACGCTAAACAGAATTAAGTTTTGCTTTTCGGTAGTTTAAGTCAGTCCAATAAATAAAGTTTTGACTTTTCCATCGTCGTTTTCTCTATCAGAATTTCAAATTGTGTATTCTCTGGGGACGTACCAACTAAACTCCTACGAGCTAAGCTTTAGCAGTATGAAGTAATGAACACTCGGTCAGGTCACAAAGTTATGAGCACTTATTTGTTTTAACGCTGAGTAATCAGTTCTGTATTTTCATTTCCCTTTCAATATCCATCTCAGCTAAGATCTCGTTTTTTTTATTTTTCGATTTTCATCATTATCATCCTTCATTATAGGCCTTCCTTTCCTTGTGCCAATCTCCACAGTCCAGCGCCAGCCTCATCCTTGGATGACGGAACTTAATAATGTAAATTCAAATATCTTTTGATAGAGTGAACCGTTTGTCATGAAACAAAAACTAAATGTTACTTCAAGTTACGCACAATTGTTGTGTTTAAAAGTTATCTACATTGTTTTCGTACATTTTACGAACAAATAAACAGAAAAACCGTCAAACAGACAAAAAATCTAAAAATGCTGGAAATGGGTTCTGTTGGTTGTCCTTTAACACACGGGCTATTTTTATTTTAATATTTTCGATGTACAAAAACGACTTTTCAACAGATTTATTATATGTATAGATAGATATAGATGTCTATTTCTATTTTGCGAAAGGTACTAACTTCTAATTCAAACGAACACATCTCCTTGATTTTCTTAACAACTTCCTTCTTCTATCCAACCATTTCAACTCCAATTTATAAATATTCTAATTAACGCACTAAAATAGCTGACAAGCCAATCAACACCAGGTGACTGCCCTTTCACCGGTCACATGCAACCGAAGCCTAATGTCCGTTAAGGTCGCCACACAGTATTCGTTCTGTTTGTTAACCGGCGCACGCGCATAGCACTTGTGGAATGTTACGTTTTCTCTGCGTAAGCATTGTTGGTAAAGATAAATGTTGCTGATGTCGAATTGTTGTGTATTTGGCGAATTGGAAGTAGATTTAGCTGGGGTTTTTGTTGTTGTGAGTTTATAGGTTTTTTTGGCTCTTGTGATAGGTGCGTTACTGAGGAGCTTGTGGCTAAATAATAACAATCGCACGGGTCGATCTCAAGGTTAAGCCGTGCTTGCCGAGGTTGGTCCGTGGATGGGTGACCATAATTACATACCGAGTTTCCTCCGTGCCTCGGAAAGCACGTGAAGCCGTTGGTCCCGGCTGTCATTTGTAGATTTTTGACAGTCGTTACGAGCAGTCAGAAGCCAAAAGTCTGACATCCAGTCTTACCAAGGGGTATCTTTTTACCCAGTTACTGGGTTTTGGCGGTCAGATAGGCAATCGCTTCATGTAAAATACTGGTACTCAGCTGCATCCGGTTAGACTGGAAGCCGACCCCAACAGTAGCAGCCACGGGGTCTGGATTAGTACACATTTCCATTAATTAGTTACTCCCCCGGCCTACTTGGGCGGAGTGTGGAGGGGTTACAACATACTGACGCAGTCTGTATACGGTTGTTGGCAATAGGCTCACACTCTTTTACGTGGGATTTAAAAGATAACTGTAGAATTCTGTGTGTGCTATTAGGTACGCTTCTGCCTAACCGTTCAGGGATTACAGGCCTGATGTTGTGTTATGTCTATTTATTATAACAGGGCCTATCACCCGCAGCATAGAAACTAATGACTAAGGCGCTGTGCTGTTCCTGAAACGTGTAAAGCTAGAAGATATTTATTTACAGGTCAGTGACTTTTCTTTTTAGGGTTCCGTGCCCAAAGGGTCAAACGGGACCTTATTACTAAGACTTCGCTGTCCATCCGTCTGTCACCAGGCTGTATCTCGTGAACCGTGATAGTTAGCCAGTTGAAACTTCTACAGATTTATGAATTTCTGTTGCCGCTATAACAACGAATACTAATAACAGAATAAAATTTTAAGGCTGGCTCGTTTTTAGAAATAATGGTACGGAACCCTTCATGCGCAAGTCCGACTCGCACTTGGCCGGTTTATTTAGCATACAATACTAAAAATCCAAACGAATGGCATTTTCACTAGCAACATCTAAAAGAATACCTAAATAAAAACGCACTTTTGGTTTCTCATCGATTAACTCAGTGCAGAAAGAAATTCCATTCCAACAGCGCAGTATTAAGGGGCCCCATATAGGTGTTGCTTATTATTAGTGAAAACGGGAATCAGGTATGTTTACTCGAAGTATCACATAAGATTAAGTATCAACCACATTAATAGGCTATAATTATAGAATCTATTGAACACAGGTTACAAGCCATAGGTCTTACCCACCTTGTCACATACTTATTACAAGAATTATTCACCACATGTATAAATTAATAATTGCTTTAAAGTTAACGAAGGTAATTAATATGAAAACAACAGCGAACAGGAGCCTCGTATGTTATTCCTGATAGCTTCTTTAGTAGGGGGTCTTCAGTCAAAGGTAGATAGGTTTCCTCTAAGCAAGCATCTTATCAACGTCGCATAATCGCTTATCACCAGGGGACTTTGTCACATTTTAAATGCGAGTTTTTTTTTTTGTTATGGCTTTCGCAGGACAGCAATTTTACACGTTAATCAATTTTACCAATGGTATTATTTATTTTTTATTTCTTTTTATTTCTTAATGTATGTAAGTACCTTACACAATAATTCTATTGGAATTTGTGGAAAAAAAAACTTTAAATAAGTATGTGTTTGTTTATGGTTTCGAGCGTATGGCACTCGTGGGCTTCAGCTGAAAATCAGCGTCAGGTACACCTTGTGTTGCCATCTGGCATTATGCTGAGCTGAGGCCCTTTTGGCATTATTAGTCTTGTTTGATTATTTATTTTGTATTATTTTAAGGTGTTATTAATGCCAAATAAAATCAATGTTCTTTATTTCTTTCTTATGAGGGTGGTTTTTGCTTAACCGGACTACCCTGCGGGTGCTTTGAGTGTGAGGTGTGATGGACAGCTAGATGCAGTTATTTTACTGTTGAAAAAAAAAAAAAAAACAAAAATGAAAAATGTTTATTTGTCCCAAAGCAGTTACATAGATTATAAATGAGGCATCCCCAGTAAGTAATTAATAATACTTGTGTTGGGGGTGTCTCGCTCTTTCCCTTAATTATTAACAATATTGAGACGAACAAATTATTACAAAAGGTTACTAAAAAATTAATTTAGGAAGAAAAATTACAAACAAAAAACAGTAAATGACTTATAAAATAATTAGCAGCTCTTTGTATAACTGCAGTTGTATGCCTTTGTGACACTGTGTGTGCGTCTTGCTTTTCTGTTATACAACGTTATGAGAACGAGACAAAAGGTTTATCTATTTACAGAAAAAATCGAAGCTAAATAACAAGAAAAGAGCAGTTGTTAATGAAAAAGTCAAAATTTACTGAAAAGTTTTTGTTAATGCCGTTGAAGGACATTGTGGGAAAAAGAACGCTTTGAAAGGCATTACCACTTTTCTAGGCTGTCAGATCATCATCATCATCCGCCTAGCCTTTTTCCCAAACTATCTTGCGGACGGCTTCCAGTCTAACCGGATGCAGCTGAGAACGAGTATTTTACATGAAGCGACTGCCTATATGACCTCCACAACCCAGTAACTGGGTAATACGACACACCTTGGTAAGACTGGATGTCAGACTTTTGGCTGCTGACTACTCATAAGGACTAGGCTGTCAGATGTGGTAGTGATTAAATGGATACCTAGCCTAATACAAAATATAGGGTTAGTAAAGTTTTGTAGTCTTCTTCCTTGTGGTTAATGCCTAACCCGCTGGCCTACCATGACGTCTTAAAGCAGTATTGTTTTACTCTTATTCCAGTGTGGGAAAGAGAGGAGCTATACAGGACATCGAGAGCCATCTCTTTCCCACGCTGGAAAAGAAGTAAAACAATAATGTTTTATGACGTCATGGTAGGCCTCCTAGTGTCAGAGATTTTATGCCACATAATTTATGCTAAAAAAAATTGTGTAGGTAATGAAAAGTTGTTACCGTTCTTTTGGTTCAATTCAGCAGCACGTGTAGCTTGACCACTGCAGAAACGAGTTTTGTCTACAGAAGAATCGAGATAGTAACAGATATGCAATTAAAAATTAAAAAACATCATTTTGTCGAATCTTCCGTCGCCATAACCCGTTTCTACAGTGGTCATGGTACGCGTACTGTATGTTTCCACATTGTCAATCCAATATTTCTCAGTTTTTTCTTGACTGATTATCTAGATCTATCGCGATGAATGTCTCAATCTAGCAAATAAGATGTTTTCGCCCTAGAAAATTACTAAGATAATAATAAAAAAAACATCGTTTTGATAGTTTCAAGCATAATTACAAGAATTATCAAAGAAACTCGTTTTGTTTTGATACGTACAGCTGTCAGATTTGCAATAAAATATATTTTATGTGTCCTGCATGTAATGGTTTCCGTTAAGCAAATTACGTTTTAAACAAATTCATTAGCAATACGAAATTATATCGTTTCCAAACATATTATTAGAACCGAAGATAATAATCGATTTAAATTAATCGATCATAAAAACTTACTAAATGCATCAATTAAAAATGTGTATGATTGTAATCTTAATTTGACACTAGGGTTGGAAATTGAGGTTAAGTTTTATGGATGAGCTCATCAACATCATCATCATCATCATTTCAACCGAAAGACGTCCACTGCTGGACATAAGCCTCCCCCAAGTGTCGGCACATTGACCTGTCCCGTGCGACTCCTATCCAGCGGATCACCGCAACCTTCACCAGGTCATCAGCTATCTACTCTTCTAAAAAGAACTAGTATTCTAGCTAGTCACTAATCGGTTTACTTAAGGTACAAATTAAAAAATTAAGGAAAAAAACGGAAAATGGCTTCATTATAACTAAAAACAAAAGCAACATTAAAACAAGTGCTTAAAGATTCGGCTTCATTCGAACCTCATTGAATAGGGGATGATCACTATTGGACAGGTATTTTTTCTTCTTTCACGTGGTCATAAAATTACGGAGATTTAATGAGCTGAAATGGCGCATGACGTCACATGTAGGTAATTTTTTAACCTACTTGTGACGTAGTGAGCCCCCACTCTCCAACTTTAATGAGTTTTAACTAAGTAATTTTTTGATATTTTGATAAAACAAAAAATACGTGTCTAATATTTTGTATCACCTGTCTGACGGACAAAACAGAATTTCGTTTTCTTTACCCAGTATTATACCCTATTATTGCTTTTCAAATCATCAATTGCTTATCACTTTGTAATCAAGAACTGGAACTAGTGCAACGCACTCCGCGTCCCGTCTGCATCCAGGTGACACGACTAGTCGCTTCGTTACCGAGCAATCGCGATTAAACGTCAATTAGACCCATTGTCGCACGATCCCCTCATAAATAACCTAACAGTCAATCCGCTGCAATCCGGTTCAATCTAGTTCGATCTAGTTGAGTTTGCTCGCGTTAACGACTTCGTAACCGACACCGCTGACACCCGGCGTCCTTAAGCGACGAACTGCTGTCTCATTTACTTCGTGAACGAAAAATAAATTGAGCTGTGACCAAATTAAAGTGTATTGTTATTGGGTGGAATGCGACGGTCTTAACAGGAGTGCCCGGTGATTGATGGATTGCTTTAAATTGCGGAATAAGGTTTATTTTGTGCCCGGGTTAGGTAAACGGCAATGGTTATCATAGTTACCTACGTATAATCTTGCATAACAAGGTAAATTATTTTACAGGTCCATTACCGTGGCATACCTGTAAACAGGGTTTTTTGTAAAAAGATGGAAAAACCATGTTCGACAGATGTTACCTACCGCATCATATAACACGGCTAAAAATTCGGAGGAAAACTGTCTGTTATAGGTACCAAAGGTATTGTATAAATAAACGGAACATATTGTATAAATAAACGGAACATTAAGATAAATAAATAACTTTATTTTGTGCCTATTTTATGTTATTTTCATTATTATTTTAATTCAGATCGAGCGGTGTCCATAAAATCTGTACAATATTTTGCCATAAAAAACTTTATACCATCATTGTATGCTTTGTAGAATACAAAAATTTTAGGCAAAATAAGAGCATCGTAAAAAATATGAGCTATAAAATCTAAGCGAAATGAACAAACTAAATTAAATCATTGAGAAAAACCCCAAAAATATGAAGGTATAAAGGTTGTTTTGATTATAGAATTTAGTTTAAAACCTATAAATTTGCCATAAAAGTTTGATAGTTGAAAGAAGAATTTGGGTCATAGCCGTTTATGTCATAAACTTCCTAAAACTACCATACAGATTTATATATACAGAGTTTATTAAAGGATGACTAACAAATTAATCTGACACCTACGTAGAGGTTTTTATAAACATTATGTAAATCATACCAAATAACGAAAAAACCCAAATTCAGTTATCCTTTAGTAGCATTCAGCACTTTAGCTACTCCAACTCAACTTTTTCATAATTTCCAAGGTACACGCACCAGCACATCGACTTATAACAATCTGTCAAATTTCTTTAATAGATTTTCAACCTTATCGTTAAACAATACGGTTCAAGGTTGATTGGGAAAAATTGTCAGTTTCGGGTAGCTTGACCTTCTCTTCTTCTTCTCTAAAACACGGAGAAGTCGAAGAACAAACAGCAAACATTTATAACCAAAACTCGTCACGACCAAAACAAATGACAATCTAAATGCGTATATAAACAGAAGACAGTATAAGAGAAACTACGGCCAGTTCAACGACCGTACGCAGTTTTGTGCAATGCGAGCAAAAGTTGCTTAGGTATTCTGGTCAGTTGCGCTTGCGTCGGTGACATGGCGACCTCGATCTGACCTGCGCCCGCGCTAGGTAAACGACCGACTATATAGAGCATTATCGCAATAAGGACATTCTTAACGTAGCTGATTTGGTTTGCTGTCACGCTTTTTATTAATTTTGTTCATGTGCTAGATTGACAAAAGTGTGACTCTTGTCGTTTTAATTCATATAGGCAGGGAGTGTATAATAACTAATATGATGATGATGATGATGCCATCTAGCTGATTTCGGCCACAGCGACTGCATTCTATGGCTTTCTAGGGTGGAAGCTGTGAAAAGCTTTGGTGTCCTGCTCTTTCATGTGCTCTCAAGTGGCTATCATATCCAACTTTGACCGAAAAACTCCGAGCACAAAGCGGACATGTCAGAACACCATTGACAACATTGTATTGTAAAGCTGTTAGGTGGCCTAGCTTTAAGGTCATCGCGCTTAATATCTAAATGCAACTTTCTTCTCTCTTCAAAGATATGTAGGTGGAGCAAACCAAGTTTTCTGCCCCCTTGCCCAAATTTAAACTAATGACGTTTTGTTGTATTTTCAGTATTTCAAGAATCGTCACCAACAATGCCCCTTCCGCAAATGTTATTTGAACGTAAATTAATAAATCGTTTCAGGGTTTCACCGTCCTTTAAAAGTTAAAGCTGACTAAATCAACAACCTGTGTAGGCACTAAGCTTTATTAGACAATTTGTATTTAGTTTCATTACCTACGCTTTGGTTTTATAACTGTTTTTAAGTTTTCCAAGCAGCTTACAAATCTTATGAAGACACAAACCATTGGTGTGTAATCGGATTTTCTAGTGAAATTGTTCAAATGTTTAGACGGTACAGTTTTATGATTAAGACATAAAATATGAAGATTCTCAGTTAACTACTTTATTATTTGTATCGTAAAAATACTGATCTGGTAAGGTTTTCTTGGGGTTTCCATAAGATCCGTTACCAACCAAGAAGTTAAGGTCTCTCAATAGGTAATTCTAGCTTGCTATTAGTAGACCATTACTTTTTGGTGAGTAGGACTACTAGGTACTTTAATTTCAAAGGAAATGATTGTGCAGTGAACTTAAAACTGTTGATCTGATAGATGGAAAGACTTGGTCTAGTGTCTGCGTTGAAAAACACGTAGATTCCCTAAGCAAATATATTAAGAAAGAAAAACCGGCCAAGTGCGAGTCGGACTCGCGCACGAAGGGTTCCGAACCATTGTTTATAAAAAACGAGCAAGCCCCCTAGGGGAGCCCCCTTTAATATTAAGTTTATTTAGTTTTTAGTATTTGTTGTTATAGCGGCATCAGAAATACACAATCTGTAAAAATTTCAACTGGCTAACTATCACGGTTCATGAGATACAGCCTGGTGACAGACGGACGGACGGACAGCGAAGTCTCAGTAATAGGGTCCCGTTTGACCCTTTGGGTACGGAACCCCAAAAAGGAGGAAATGGCAGTGTGATGTTTGAAAGTGGAACATGAAACAAAAATATTAGTGTTGCCAGGATTCTGAGTAACATAGGACAATAATAGGAAAATGTTGAGATCCACAAAGCGAAAATAACCTCTGTTGGGGTGCACTATGCCAATCAACATAGAACCCACCTCTCTTGTGTTAAGAAATATTATCAAGAAGCAACTTGAACTGTAAATACACATTTCCAAATGCTCCACGAACATACACAAACAGTTTAAAGCCCAACAATGAAACAAACGATACACGGTTTCTAGTTTTACAAAATCGCAACGATACAAACGATTAACTACAAAAAACGATGCAGCCAATTCTCTTAGTCCATCTAACATAACTGTTGCGGTCTGAAGCCGGTGACATGAGCCATGAGCCATGAGCCATGGGCCATGAGCCATGTGTGGATAATTGTGAGCTATTACTGGCTGACAATAGAATTGGGCGGACTACAACCAACTCCCCATGAAATTGCGTTCTTTTTTTAAATACTTTCTACAGCGCACGCGACGTTTGTCAAGTTTGTTGGTCTATGTTTGTGGTTGAAAGTAATCTTGGGGCTTGGACAAATGACAATCATTTTCAATGTGCTTCGTATTTGTACAGACGGTATCAGAAGTCGGCTAACACTTATCAATATTACACCAAGTTTTGTGCTGATCAGTATGATCTGATGTAATATTGTTTTGCGAATTTGTGTAACCATTGATGAAAATATTGTTATGTCGTTTACTCCAGTCTGTTAATATGGATCGTTCTAAAACTAAGACGTCTTATAATTTTGGACATGTATTGCGACTTTCGTTGCTGACCGTACAATGACTTACTATACTACAACAAGTTTGACGTTTGACAAATTTTCGTTGGCTTATGTCAATTTAATTTTTTTTATTTATTATCTTACGGTTTTTGTAAATAGCATGCCTCTTTGACTAAGGTATCTTGTTCATTATATAATTGATGAAGAAAATGCTCAATGTACTACTACGTTATGGCACAGGTCAACATTATTGGCATAATTAGGTCTTTCATTATCAGAACATGGAAATTAATTTTAGTCATAATAAATCTCCGAGTGACATCTTACTTAATTAGCGCTAAACTTGGTAAATCTGAATTGATAATGAAGATAATCACTTGATAAATCAGAATAGAAAAATATTATTCATTCTACACTTTATTATGTATTTAGTCGATGTTAACGTCAGTCAGTATCGGCTACAGTTGAACTTTTAAGGAAAACGGTAACCTTTAATTAAAATCAAATCACGTGACAGCTTAATAAATCTAATCAAGCAACATGGCAAACAAGCCAATTTAAAACTGAGCCAGTTAAACAATTGCTCTATATTTAGGCAGGACAACGTAAACACGTCGACATCTATATATTTCCAGTATAACATGGCCTCGGTTTGTATGAGTTTCCTGTTCAATGAGAGATCAGCTTAATTTGGTTTGTTTAGCTTGATTGGTAGTCGTACGTACAAGGCTTATCATTCAATCTCAACGTGTTCTAAGCTCGGCAAATTAAAATCTACGACAAATAGCTAAAGATAATTGGAGCACGGTTTTAAAATAAGGTTATTATTTTATTACTAGCTTGTGCTCGCGACTTTGGTCACGTTATAGTCGAAAGTCGAGAATGTTTTAAATGTAGCCTATGACCAGTGACTCTAACTGTAACCGTAATACGTGTTTTTAACACTGTTTTTTAAAACAGTTTTAACAGAAAAACACTTTTAAATGTAACAGATACAATAATTTACCGAATCAAACTGTAACCTTTTATATGTGTTAATATGTATAACTAAAATAATCAATTATAGCTTTAGGTCTAAGTAATTGCACAGTACAGCACGTACGTACACTGCGTTTACCTGTTACACTTATTAACACTGTTAACACTTATATCTGTTACAGATATGTTAGTTACACTTTTGTAAGCGTTTTGGCTTAACACATTGAAAACACATTTACAAGTGTTACATATTTGATTCTGTTACCAATTCAACATGTAACACTTATAATTTTGTACCTTTATAAAGGTGTTTTTAAGTCCCTGCCTATGACTCTCGGAGATAATGTAGCTTCGAAGATTACCCCCAACATACAAACTTACAAACTTTACGTCGCTAAAAATTAATACAAATTATAAGTGAAATGACGCAATTTTAAGCAACATAAAGTAATATTTACTGGTTCATATCCCATCCATTTTTGGTGTGATTTCGATGAGGCCTTCGATCGCTGGGGTCGAGTTCCGCCAACCGCTCCAGACTACTTTCGCTCAGATTTTTCTCGACCTCTATACGTCTTGTAATCTTACAATGCTCTTGTTTTGACTGCGGTTACTTTCAAAAACAAACTGTATCGTGCTGGCTACCAGTTTGCGTCGATATTTTTTAATTTATGTAACGACCTCATATCGTATGAGATTGAACCCATAAGTAAATGTCTTATCTTGCATGTTCCTTACCTTAAGGATTGGACATGTCGTCAGCCAACGGGTCACGGTCTTGCTAGCGGACTAATCTACAGCTTGATCTACCTTACCGTTGTCTGTATCTAAACAAAGCATTGACTAGACATATTCTATTGAATAGCGAAAAAAGCATGAATGGAATGTAAATTCTCAATTCCAAATTAGAATTGTTTCTTGTAACTTAATAACTTGTACAAAATTGCCACTAAACTTAATTAATAAGTGTTTCATTACTCATACTTTGAAAGTAGGTCTGAAGTTGCCTGAGGAGCGGGATGAAATTAATACTTTTCATCCCTATGGAGAATCGCTTTCAACTGACAGATGTCAAATTATTTAAAAAAAAAACTAGTTCTATTTACACATGTTTATTAAACCACGTTCCAACTTTCTATGCAGCCACGATGTAAAATTGAAATAAAGTATTGATTAAAGAATATATTTTTTTTAAATAATTTTATTATAATTTAGTTTCAACAATTTCTTTAAAATAACAGAGTTGGGCAAAATATTTACCATTTTTTCAATGATGAAAATGAAAAATAATGGCTGAATAGCAGGCTGGCCACAGAAAAAAAAAATCAAAACAGGCGGGAAAGCGGCAATCCGAAATAAAATTTACTAATTGTTTCTTTAGCTAATTCATGTTTTATTTTTCCTTTCCTTTTATTCGTAATGAAAAGCACAGTGTTTACCTGGGGTAACAATGTTCTATTATCATCAAATTGATGCTCATTGAAATACTAACGTGCAGTGAAATAGTTCGTGAGCTGCAATTCTATGCAGGTGTAAGGCGATTCACAAACGACACTGTTCGTTCGCGCGGTCGGTCGGAGGAAGCAGGTGTCACATCGCATTGGCTAGTATGAAATCCGTTGATGACTTACACACGCACGCCGCCCGACCGCGCGGACGTGCGGCGCTCACCGCCTCTCCGTGCGTCGGATCGCCACCTTCAACCTACCCGACCGCGCGATCTTGCAGTGTCGTGTGAAAATCGGCTTGGCACGATGAGCAATCATGTTTAAACGTTTAGAATAATGTAATAAATGATCAGCGTATCTGAGCATCGTATGACTGAAAGCATCTTGGTAACAAAGTATGGGGAAATACATACATTATAATAACATTGTTTACAACACTTTAGATAAAACATAAAACTTAACTCTATATAAAATTTAAAACTTAATTGCTTAGAATTTAGACAATCTTTTCACAAGGCTTCATTACTGAAAAACCTTATAATGGTGGAGTAAATTTACTACTATAACCTTCGTATCTACTATACATTTCACGAGGTTTTAATCGTGGCATAACTACCATATTCCTTTTATTATATTTGAATAGTAAAGGAATATGATAGTTATCTCTATACATTATCTAATTGTCTCTTCTCGGTACTGTAAAATATTAACTCGGGGATTTTCTTCTACTTTGAATAAAATAAAAAAGAAGTCTCAGCAGCTATATATTTTAAATAATTGAACACACTTTGACAAGATTAAATTCAACTGACACCCAGCGTCATCATAAAAAAAAAATATTTTCCAAAATTATTCTTAATTCAAAATCCATTGGAGAATCCTAATGCAGCTATAATCAAGTTTTATGTTTGGTTGTAGTTTTAATACCTTACAGTACTATAATATACTATTTACTTTCATTCTGAATGTTAGTTTTCACTTGATTGTCAAAAGGATCAACCAGTTTCATATTTCTAAATTCAAAATCAATCCGATTTCATTTTCAATTGTCGTTCAATTTTCAAATAAAACCAGCCAGTGTTTCAAATATCTCAAAACTAGAGGTGTAATAAATGAAATAGAGCACAGCCCATTGATCCGTGTCATGCGATCGGTCCGTAGGTATGTCTCGATTATTTTTTACTCGATTTCCATCGAAACCAGTTCAAAGAGCACACGAAACTTGAGATCGTAAAAAGAATGTAACCAACATTCATCTTTTGTTTGGTTCTGTATAAAAAGTGGAGTGAATCAATTAGGAGAGTCAAAAAAAAATGGTAGATATATTTTCTCCCTGCAATGAGGTGACACTAAGAAGGCATTGTTAAGCAAATAGTCATTAGGTAATGGAGATTTCAGGACTAGTATAACATATCATCTCGCTTATATTTAAGCAGAGGAGCCACACCCCTATTTGGCCCATTATGTATGAGTCCAATGTACAAGCAGGCGAGCGTATTGTCCATCGGGTGTTCATCAACCGGGTACAAAACCAGACTCCGGGCTGCGACTGAAAAAATCCTGATCAAAAAACCCTATAACACTTCTTTCGACTAGGATCTCTTGATCACCTTTGTGACTACTAAGCCAATGAGGCAGCCAGGACTATTAAACAGAAATTCAATGTATTTGTGCAGGTTAAAGGAACATGTCTACCACAGAAACAGAATTCAAACGTTTTCCACGAACTTGTTCGAAGTTTAAAGAGGTCACGATAAATTTTGAACCTGTTCGAAATCTAAACAGATCACGTATCCCTACAAAAAACAAAAACGAATCGTTTAAAAATGGAATCCTCGATCACACTCGAATTATGAATCGATTACATCCCAAATAACCCTAACACAGCGTTAAAGCGCACATCAACGATTCGTCGTGACTTCGTGCACTTGTCGCGACCTCCACCTGTAACCGCGACTAATCGCACAAAAATGTCTTTTCACTTGACGAAAAACGCACTTGTCGATGGTGACGAAGCTCTTCGTGATGCTTGAACGTGACCCGCACCTGCTATGGGACATTCAAATATGTGGCGGGGCAAAAACGGGCCTTGGGACAAAAACGACCAAATTGTAATTGTGTCACGTTTTGGATCAAATGCTCTAAGTTAAATGAAGTGAGAACAAGTGTTAACCTTCGGTGTGGTCTGTTTTTTGGATCTGAAAATGAGAGGTTGGTTAAAACACTACTATTAGGACCTACTGCATGGATACATTACATTTTATATAATAAAAAAATATAACTTGACTTTCACTTTGTCGCTTAATATATTATGCTCTAAAGTCTGCATGTTGCCAAGATTAGATTCTTCAAACCTAGATGCTCTATGGCAAAGAGTAAATTTTGGTTGAAAAAAAAATAATCTCAGAAATATAAAACAGTTCAGTGTTCACCAGTTAATTTCAGAAAATAATTCCATTATATTAGACCAAACAATTTTTTTCTAAACAAAAAGTACAAGTCCTCAGGTCCTGAATTGGTTGCGCAACCAGGAAGCGATCATCAGGTGCACCGTAGCAAGAGTTCCCATCGTTCGGTCACGTCGTGCGGTCGTCGTGCGGTCGCCGGGCCGTCGGAACGCGGTCGTGACCTCCTGACGACCGGCCGTCCGGAACGACTCGTAAAAAACCTATCATGTTACCACTCAGCAGCATTTTGCTCTTATTTTGAGACAGTTCATCAAGTATTACTCCATCTTTTTTTCTTATTCTCAATCGAACGCAGCGGTCGCACAAAAAATTGCGTTTGAATTCTAAAAATCTTGTTTGATGTAGTTTAGTGAGTAATCGCGGTTACAAAAACTGGAAGGCTGACAATTTATGGTATTCTTACTTCCTAATCTTGTGTAGGTTCATAACTGGGCTTGTCAGCTTTTATATAAAAAAAAAAATGTTTTTTTTTTATATAAAAATTTTGTGTTTACCAAATTATGAAATTATAATCGTGTAAACGAAATTATCAGAAATGCTATGTTTGCTAGTAAAGCATAGCATATTATATGGCATTGTTGCAAAAATGGCAATCATTTAATAAAATCTTAAATATATATCCTATTTGTGTAAAATCAATGTTTTCTAAGGAAAAATAAATGGATAACGGTAAAATAAGGGTAACGTTTCATCCGCGGATGAGTAGTCACCTAAGTCGATAAAGACTAATAGCCGATTTTTTTGCACTTATTCAGTTATGGCCGTTATATCAAATCTTCACTGGGTATTTAGTAATAGTAAAAAGTATATAAGTAAAGGATTTGTATAAAAATGTTGGTGAAAAATAAAGTGCTATATATACTATATTCTATCTACCAATGTCACAGCAGACTAAACTCTCAACAGCCATCTTCAGGCCAAACGTTTTTCACTTGATTTATAGGATCTAAATCCTCCAATCCTATAAAGTAGGCACCTACTAATTACGGAACTAGTCCCTGCCTATATTTTTGTCGCTCAACATTCCAGTAAGGTCATTCAGTCACATACGCTAGGCAGTGCAGTCGTCTAAGGTTATGCGGATGCCGCGGCGGCGCGTGCGTCGACTGCGAAGCGACGCGCGAGGTCGCCTCCAGGAATGTTTTACTTTACATTACTTATCGGACACGAATCGATGTGGAACTTGAAAGGAACTGCTGCCTGTCATTTTGTAGGGTTTTGTGGAGTATGAAGTTTAAAGGAAGATCGGGTAGGGTTTTAAGCTTCTTGTTCTTATCTGTGTCAAAGATTCTTATGATTATTATCCTATACTATTTAATTATAAATATTTTTACAGTTTATAATCACGTTCTTGAAATGGCTCCAACGATTTCGTTCGAAGTTGCACTGTAGGCGTTTACGGGGGCCATCCTGCTAGGTAAAATCGATCTAGTTAGGTCTCATATCTGGAAAAATAAACGTTTTCTCTATTTTCACCCTAGCAGAACTCCGTCGGGTAGTTTAACAGAAATGAGCTTCGACCAGAACTCGTACACACCAACAGCAACGGGCACAGCAACAGCAACGGCCACAGCAACAGCAACAGTTGCTTCGGCCAGCTCCCTCCAGAGCATGAGGTGGATTTGTACAAAGAGAAGGATACGAAGTGGCTGTTTTTCATTGTGGTGCTCCAGTTAACGTATTAATTTACATACATCACAACGATGTTTCAGACTCGAAATAAGAACAGCTTTTAACCAGAGAGTCTTCAAAAAGACAACCGTTCACTTTTTTACTTTCATTATTTTCTTTTTTATAAAATATCGTATGACACCGCAGCAAGAGCGTTTCGCGGTGCAGTAGCGAAAATCGCGATATTAATAAAGTCGTGTGTTTACTTCAGGCTTTATAGTGCGGTGCAACCCGACACCTCGCGGTTTGAACCCGGGATATGCGACCGCTGTTATTTGTGCCTATGTGATAAGTGATATAATTTATACGTTGAATGTTGTGGGGCATTATTGTTGTATATTGGTATCCGAAGCTAACCAATCTTAGGTGTGGCTCAAAAATGAGGGAGCATAATACACTGCACTGATGACAACATTTGTGTCAATTGTTTAGTTTAGTCTTACTTTTGTATAGATTATTTTTTATTTACCTATTTTTTTGTGAATTTGTGGACATTGTAGACTTTATAAACTTGTTTTTAGGGTTTCGTACCCAAAGGGTCAAACAGGACCCTATTACTGAGACTTCGTCCGTCCGTCCGTCCGTCTGTCACCAGGCTGTATCTCATGAACCGTAGATAGTGATAGTTAGCCAGTTGAAATTTCTACAGATTATGTATTTCTGTTACTGCTATAACAACAAATACTAAAAATAAAATAAAAAAGATATTTAAGGGGGGCTCCCATGCAAAAAAGTGATTTTTTTGCTCGTTTTTTTAATTATGGTACGGAACCCTTCGTGCGCGAGTCTGACTTGCACTTTCGGGCTTTTTAATTATTATCTTGTTATACCTTTTGTAGTAAGCAACGCCTTATTGTCGGGCCTACGCTGTCCTCCCATACTTAAGTTCTAACGCTGTAACATTCAAATATTGTAAAGCCAAATGATTATAAAAGAGTAACCATGAAGTTTCATGCCGGTTCTTCTCCATAGGAAACGACCAAGCCGAACCATGCTTCTTTTGTCGACGTTTTATAAGTGCCCATGTAGGCCTATGTAAAATGAAATATTTTGACTCTCAGTGAGTGGAACAATGATGATAAGATGATAACGAAAGAGTGAAAGAGTCAAAGAGTCCCTGAGCCAGGCCAAGTTACATTATAACAGCGATCAACGCTGATGGAGAATTAAAAACTGCATTCAATTGTCAGAGGTCACTAATAATTATCTTGAAAGTCGTTGCATTTATACGAAATGCTTTGAATCCGATTGCCACTTGCCTAAGCCCTCGGGTAGTCTCAATTAATTCGTCGAATCGGGGGTATCGTATTACCCAGTTACTGTGTTGTGGAGGTCAGATAGGCAGTCGCTTCTTGTAAAATACCGGTACTCAGCTGCATACGGTTAGACTGGAAGCCGACCCTGAGATAGCTTTTTTTTATACATTGCCCCACACTAGTAATTTTTCCTGTATCGTGGGTATGTTAACAAAAAATTAAACTCACATTCACAAACAACCAGACCCCGAACAACTATTTATAGGCCTTATAAATATTTGTTCCATGCGGGGATCGAACCCGCGACACGCAACGCAGTAGTCAATCGCTTAGCCACTGCGCCAACCAGGCCGTAAAAGTTTGGGAAAAAGCAAGGTAGATAATGATGATCAGGGCTAAAACACATCAGATCTATATCAGGTCTATGATACTGGCTGAAAATATGCCATCTTTCTTAGGACGTCTTTGCTTTTTCTGACATAGATATAAACAGTAGCAGTAACACCACTTCACTGCAGACACTTGAAGTTCGACAAGCAGCTGTAAACCGACACCTCGCGATTTGAACCCGCGGCATATGAGTACCAATGCCGTATTTGCGATATGTTTATATCTCATATTATGATGTTGACTTTATCGAAACTTAATATTAATATTATAACTATTATGGGTTTGTGGAGAAAATATTTCTTTTGTAGCATTTGAGCAGCAATAATTTCCGCATTAGCAAAATATGTTTTCGAGCGACTTAAGCTTAAAAAGTCTGAAAGCGTTCATACTTAAATCAGCCACTAAGAATAATCTCGTCTTCTGCGACCATTTAATTTTAAAATGTATGTAAATTTATTGTATTTTAACAGATTGAGGCCTACGTATACGATTATTACCCCACGCGGCGACTCTGGTGATAGCTAAGCTTTATAATTATTGTAATAGGGCACGAACTCCGAAAAAAATACGGCTACTCTTTTTTTTTGCACTAGGTGGAATATTCACCCACGCAGTTTACCCAAACCCTACCATTCCTTGTACACCAGCATGGTAATAAACCAGATAAATCCGAGCACATAGTATGTCCATGTTTAACATAAGACTAAACGTTTAGAAATAATACAAGAGAATGAAACATTATGCGGACGCGGCCCACATCCGAACTCCGCCATCATTGTTTGTGCGTGCCTGTTAAGGGTGCGTTCTGTAGCGAAATAAAATATGATTATTATGCCTAATGATAAAGTAAGAAAATTGTTTTTTGGTTAGAGTAATAGAAAATCCCTTAAAAGTAATAATACAAAATAAAACAATAATGCCAAAAGGATATTATAAATTTCAATTGAGAGATAAATTGTTATATGTATTATTGAGATTTTACCCTAAACTGTTTTTGCTATTATTTTAAGAATTTGTAATTTATGTCAAAGTTTGGTAACTTTTATTAGAACATAACATCCCCAAAGGGTTAGGTACAGAAAGAAAAATATTTTTTGGTGTACAGTACACTCATATTACGCCTTTTATTTATTAGTTCCAAAATAGACGTGGATTTCAATCAAACTCTGTTATTCTTTTTCATCTTCTTTGAGGTGTTTGATATACTTTCAGTAGTTCCCATGTTTTTGATTCTACGGATATTTACAAAGCGCAATACAGTCACCAAAGCCAAGAGACATGCGGCATGAAATTCGTCGTTATTAATCATAACTTCGTCATACATACCCACTAAAAAAATCATACCAGAAGTAGTGACAGCAATATAGTCATAAGTTTAAATAAACATTGCACGAAACATAATATTGTTTATTTTGACCTAAGAACATAAATACGTGAAGATAAATACGAAAACAATTAATTTTAACACAGGTGAACACCGGTATTGAAATAAAATGTTGTTTTGTGCAAGGAGTGTTTACATAGCAGTCACGCAAAAACGATTAATTTTAACATGTTAATTTAAATGAGGTGTCCACTTAATGTGCACATTAGTAACTTGGCAATAAATATTACGTAGTCTAGGAGCTAGTAGCTACCTCGATATGCTACGTAGTTACCTATTAGCTATCTACAAAGACATCTTGTAATACCTAAACATAGGCAGGTGCTAGTATTTTACAAAATCATAGATATACATTTTAGAGCATGTTCGTCCGTCTTCTTCTTTCTTTTTTGTTAGCCTGAACTGTCCCACTCCGGGAAAAAGGCGTTCCCCTATTCCTTCCAATATCGTTTTCTTGATAATAAACAAAAATCTCGTGTCACTATGTTCGTACACGCTAATCTCCGAAAGCATTCAACCGTTTTCAATGAAATTGTGTGAATGTGTAGTTAGCTTGAAAGATAGGATGGTTTAAGATCCGATGGGTGGCGCTGTGCGAAGCAAAGGCGGTTCGCCAGTTTATAAATAATGTTTTTTTTTTTGTTTTTTACATATCTTGTATGGTTCAGTCATTGTAAAGCAAAACGTTATCAGAAAATTATATAAATGTCTCTCTTTTCTTTCAGTGCATCCAAAGATAAGGTAAAAGATCGCCTTGTGCGATAAGTAGGTACACTGATTGTATACTAGTTTAAATATTTTGTATTTTTTTTCTTTGTGGTGCGCTATAATGTGTTTGAGACATAAATAAATACTTGTATTATTTTCTTAACAACATCAGAACGAGCCCTTAACATTGAATATTGAAGACGTGCTAGGGAGGTGACACGCGTGTCAGTCCCGCGCCCGGCGTGTCAATGAGCAGCTAGTGTTGTCACTTCCGGGACGGAGCGTGACCGGCCCTGATGGTAATAAGCAGCGATCATCGTCGTACGGCCTATTAATGTCTTGTAAGTATTTATGGAGACGACTTGTACTTTGAATAAGCTAGACTGTTTGTAAAACAAGCTAACTTAAGTGTACAGACGTCTGCAAAAGAAGCTACCCGAAACTGACAATTTTTCCAGTCAACCTTGAACCTAAATCTTTAACGATAAAGTAGAAAATCTATTAAATAAATTTGACAGGTTGTTGTAGGTTGATGTACCTACGATTTTATTTCCCTCATCTGATTTTTTTTCAAAATGTAGGTAGTTTCAGCCGAATTTTGAGACACTTTGTTTACGTGGCTGGAGGACGAAGGACACTGACGGATACTTGAGTACATTATCTATGTATAATTTGTCCTGATTGGTTTAACCAGACCTTAACGAGGTGCTTATTGTAATAAACTGGATGGCAAGGACATCAACGCACAAACGAATGCCATGTATTCAATACAGCATTCGGAAACCACCATATAGCATTTTTGGTAATAAAAAAAACAAGTCCTTTTTTCTACAAAAGTGCAATACCTACACGGTCAAAATGTATGGAGCAGCAGACTTTTTTTAAATTACATAATATATGATAATCAGTACTTTAAAAAAAACACAGCTGTTCAGCTGCCGAATCGTACACTTAAACATCATCATCATCATTCTCTTGCCCTTATCCCAATTCATTTGGGGTCGGCGCAGTACGTCTTCTTCTTCCATACCTCTCTATTACTTGTCATCTCATGGGATACCTCCTTTCTTGCCATATCATTTTTCACACAGTCCATCCATCGTTTCTTTGGTCTTCCTCTACCCTTATACCCATCCACATACAATCGAACAAAAATCAAAAAACCTAACGGCCGGAACGGACGGTGTCAATCGAATCTTTTCAATTTCTATGTTTGTAGATTCGGAATGATGTAAGTACTGAATGCGTGCGTGCGTGCATTTGTGCGTCAATGTCCCGGGATTCCACTCTGTATACTGGGTAGGTAATTGAAAAATGTACCTATATAGTAATGCTAAAGTACGAATTTCTTGGAAAGCATTTGTTTATAGCAAGTTACAAACAAGCGTCATTCCTGTGTCTGTACTTGTTTATGAATCACAAGTAAGTACTCTTTCCTTATTAAATAGAAATTGAGTTAGGTACCTAAACATTTTATTGACATCGTCATCAGCATGTTATTAATAAACAAAAGCATAGGTCATGGATGGACTGTGTGAAGGATGATATGCTAATAAAGGAGTTGTCATAAAGAAGTATGAGGAAGAAGACATGCTGCGCCGACCCCAAATATATTGGGATAAGGTCAAAATAATAATTATGATGAAACATATGCCCATGCAGGCACACTATTGTGGTTCCCATGTAACGTTAATAGGGAAAATTATATTTAAAAAAAAAAAAACATTTTTTTTACTTAGGCTTCTTTTCTATCTTCTAGCCATTACGTTTACACAATTATTTTAATTTTCACATAAAGCAAAGGCCGAAAAACATAGTTTGTATCCATAATACATATCTACCTAAAGCTATGTTTTACTGTTCTACTTATTTCTGTAAATTACCGCTCTTCAGGAAAGTTTACGCAATGTGATAAGCTACACTGAAATTCCCTTTCGTCATAATTATTGTCCAGAATCTCATTCATGTAATTCCCATAATGTTATTGAAAGTTTTTACTTTCTGAGAGTAATATCAACAATGTGGTTGGGTGGTTGGACTTCTGCGCCACAAACTAAATAAAATAAATAAATAAATAAATCTTTATTAAGAACCAAAAATGGGTCAAATACAAAAATAATCTTAATTAAACAAGATTAGTTAGGTCACACAATGTTCGATGCCTGTACTAGGAAAATCCTGTATCACAGGCGAAAGGAGCTCAAACAATATACTATTTAGAGGACAACAGATTTTTAAAACAATATTTAACATCTTAAAGTGATCAAATTAGAAACATTTGATATAGTAAACCTAACTAACTTAAACACTATTACAGTTTTATTTATTATTAATTAGAACTAAAACACGTAATATTATCAGGGAAAAATGAGCGTCAGCAGAAACATAAATTCGGTTAAAGTCCACGGAGCAAAAATTCACAGTCGAGGCACTCTTGTTTGTTTTCGATTATTACAGCTAGCTAACTCTGAGTTCGATTCTCTTACTGAACAAATGCATATAGGTATGGTATGGGGTATGGTATGGGAACTTTGGGATGGGCAACTAGTGCAACTACATTACTTTCACAAGTTATTATGTCTTGTGATTGTGACTAGGACTGTAGCTTCGCGTTTTTTTTTTTGTATTTTGACTTGCAAAAGTGCCTGCAATAGTCTATTTGAAATGAGTTTTGAGTTTTTGAGGTAGGTTTACTATATTTAGAACAAAAAATGTTTTTTTTTTTTTGGTTATGTGTAGGTACCTACAGTTCTCTACCTCCAGATAGACTGGACGCCGACCCCAACATACTCGGGAAAAGGCTTGGCAGATGACGATGAAGGTCGAGTTCTTTGCCTTTCACACCTAGTGATATTACTTCATCTGTGTACCTGTACTAAATGAAGTACCAATAAGTTTGCATTTTTATGCTTAATCTCATAAGAATTATATTTCAGCTGCCGTTTTGTATCTATGGTCACAGATAAGTATTGGGCACTTAGAAGAAGAAGTCCTTATGTAGGCTAACCAGAAAAAACTAGTCAATTTCTAAAAAACTGCTATCATCATCATCATTTCAGCCGAAAGACGTCCACTACTGGATATAGGCCTCCCCCAAGTGTCGCTACCTTGACCGGTCCGTTCCCGTGCGACTCGCATCCAGAGGATTCCCGCAACCTTCACCAGGTCATCGGTCCACCTAGTGGGAGGCCTTCGAACGCATCGTCTTCCGGTTCGCGGTCATCCGTTCTGCGAGCAATGTACCCTGCCCACTGCCACTGAAGTTTGGCAATTCATCAAAAACTGCTTTAACACGGTCTAACTTTCAGTTAACCTTAAAAAGCGTAAGTAAAATACATGTCTTAACTCTCACTGCGAACGGCGTCATTAACACAAGTTTTGACACTCTGGAAACAATTCATCACGCAGTTATCGTGTAAAAGAAAAAAAAAACTTATCTCTTTTGACTTACATTTGACACCTGACGTCTCACTAATTAACTGGTAATGACACCTTTACATAATGGACCATGTTGGCCGTACCATCGATGGATATACTTTTTTTTATTTAAAGAGCAGCTGGGACGGCTGGGACTTGAATGATGCTGGTTTGAGTTTGGTTCCCATAGATAATAATTATAAGTACAGTTCACGTTAGGTTCAGTTACTCTAAAGTTAAAGTAGGAAAAATTAAAGTTGGTAGGGTTGCAGTTAGTTTATTCAGAGCTGTCATTAAATTAAGTTGTGAGTCTCACCAACAACGAAAAACTATTTCCGCAAAAAGTCTAAACTTCAAGAACGTTTTCAATATCAATTCTTGAGAAGATGTATTTTCCCAGTAAATAACAGGCAGACAACTTTTTGAATGGATATAAATCAAATCCTGGCCCACTATGTAAACACCCATCAGGCCATCACATTTTAATAACGACTCGTAATTGTTCCTGTTCTCACGCTGACGTACTACAGTGGCTGACAGTGGCCCACCAATTACAGGCAATTACAATCGTAATCGATAGATGACGTAAATCAAATACCTACATAATATTACCACCTCCTTAAGGTTTTATTACTGAGGAAAATAATATAAGAAAATAATTCTTCGTAATGACTGTGGTGTTTCTATTAAATAGGTGTAGATTGGTACCATATTGTTCTGGTAGGGGGTTAATTATGACGGTTACGCCAGTGGGCGGTAAAGGGTTCAGGAGTGTTTTGTTTTTTTTTTCGAAACGTTAGCTGTATAATGTAAGAATTAGGCGCTTAAAAGCATTTATACCCACCCTACGGCATTTCATACAAACTTTCAAGTCGTTATTTTCCGAAATGACTGAACAGATTTTAAAGAAACTTATACGCATAAGCAGTATACATAGGTCTAAAAAGTTAGTAAAAACATTTTCGAAAAAGAATGTTACAGCTAAATTAGACCGATATTTAATTATCTATAGCAACAGAAAATTCCAATAATCTTCATTTTTAAAAGACATTTCGAAAATGTTTTTTAGTAACTTCTTAGACCTATGTATACTGCTTATGCGTAGGAAGTTTCATTAAAATCTGTTCTGTCATTTCGGAAAATAACGACTTGAAAGTTTGTATGAAATGCCGTAGGGTATAAACGCTTTTAATGCACTAGTAGCATTTTTTTAGAACTTTGACGCTGATGTTGATTATTTACAGTCGCATCTCTGTTACAAGATGTGTATTTTAAATCCTGTATGAAAAGTCAACAAGAAATATTTTACATACATATCACACTTTCAAGACAACTTTTACAAAGAACCCAACTTTTATTGCAGTGAAGGGTCTGCGTAGACTACGCTACGAAGAATACGCTACGAGGCTACGCTTCAAAGATTATGCTACGAAAACTGAGCAATGAAGGTTACGCTTCCACATTCATCACGAACTAAAATTCCTAGTTTATGTCTTCGATGTTTTATCAATTCTAAATAAGATTTGGCACTGTACTCTTAAAACATAATTTCCCTTTGGTATGTTGAGGGTACGGTATCTGCAGAGCGACGAAAAAATAATTAAGCTTAAGAGCGTTTACACCTTGCAGCATTTACATTACAAACTTTCAAGTCCTTATTTTCCGAAATGACTGAACCGATTTTAATGAAACTGAATACGCATAAGCAGGATACATAGGTATAAAAAAATTACTAAAAACTATTTTCGAAAAAGAAAAGTTTCATTAAAATCGGTTCAGTCATTTCGGAAAATAAGGACTTGAAAGTCTGTATGAAATGTCGTAAGGCGTAAACGATCTTAATCACTTTATGGATAAGAGTTATACGCCTTGTTTTATCTGAGAAATGTTAAGAAAGTTGTGTAGGATTAAAAGACTATGCTAGAAATGAAGTAATTTTATTTAAAAGGTAAAATTATCAACGGCAAATGGGGAAACCACTCAGAATTATACTTATTACTTGTAGCTTATTATATGTGTATGTATTTTTAACTTATATTTTACTTTTAATATCACCTGCGCACTTGATGATCTATTTACTGCATCTATGAGCGAACCTCGCGTGTTTGAGTTTTGGGCTAAACACATTTAGATTTTTTGCAATCGATAACTACACTAAAATGAAAAAAATGTCTTTAAGATGCTCCAATCAATACAAATGTTTTTAAAACTAAGAACTTAGTGAAGAGCATATCAAAAATAACTATGTTTAAGAACCTAGATATACGTATGTCTGAATATTAAGTCTTTGGGCATTTCGAGTACTTAATAAACATATCCATTAATTTATTTAAAAAATTATGGACACACTAAATACAGAATAGAAGAAAGGAAAAGAAAATAGGTACAAAGGTGATGCTTATTTCTAAAGAAATCTCTTCCAGCATACCTGCGAAAGGAGATACTAAAAAAGAGATGTAGACATAGTGTGTAACAGAAGAAGAGAAAATGGAATACATAATCTAGTAAATAAGTAACTAGGTGGTTATGTTAGTAAAGCAAGTCAATAAATTGTTTTCGAAAACAACTGCCTTATTTAGATGCATACAAGGATGAATAGTAAAGCAATAGTCATAATATAAATATCACTCCAATTAGAAGGATTACAGAGACTTGCAATAAACCCAGTAATTGAGCCTTACTAATATATTATTCCATTAAAATCAATTGGAGCCCTAATAACATACTACCCCTGTCGCACCGGACCGACTCACAGTTAACCAAGTTCTCCAAGTTATGGCTTATTAATTAATTCAATTGATGTCTTATAAATATGACATTAAAGTCCTTTCATTGAAATATGACCGTAATTATGTTCCGTGCCGAGCTATAAATTGTAAAGATTACATGCTAATCATTATCACTTAGTATATTTACAACTAAGACGAGGTAAAGCAACATAGTGTTCGCAATGATGAAACTTGGACCGAATTCACAAACAAATAACCCCAAAAAAAGCAAAAACATACCTTTTATGTATTTCCAAATGTATTCTTCGGTCGAAATATTCCTCAGTTTGGATAACGAAACGTCCAAAGTCACTGTAAACACTTTCTATCACTGTCCACTTAACGAAAATTCTGTCATTTAACGAGAGCAAAAAACAAAAAATATGGCTAAACAATGGTTTCACCAGGACATAGGCACAATGTTATCGCCAGTCAAATGTCAGCGCGCACTTATCAGTACAGTCAATTAGCATTCAGTGCGCACACGTGGGTTCGAACCGCGGACTGTCCGCGCTGTACCAGGAGACGATACGACCAAAGCGCGCCAAACAGACCGACCAACTGAAACACTACGCGCGCACCCACACACGCGCGCCGCTCAACAGGTGAAAACGCAACAGTGTGCTACAAATGAACTCGCACGCGACCCTATGTGGAGGTTACTCAGGTGAACTGCGCCGAGTGTGTGCGTGCACCATTTTGTTCGTGTTGTACAGATTTATTACCTCGAGCGCGCCTGTGTGCGAGACCTATACAGGTGATACTCTTTTGTGTTTGTTAGTAATCACACTTGGTCACATGTCATGTGTGTATGTATGCTGCCTACCTGTTGTGCCCCCGCAACTTATCAGTTTTGCTCTTTTAAGGCTGTTCAGAAAACGTATTGCCTTTAAAAACGTCCATCTCCACCATTGTTTTGACAGAACGAAACAGAAGTGAATTCATCAGACTATTATTAACTAAATCTGACCTTTATGGGTTAATTATGTTATTTTCGACTAACACAGACGCAGCAGTCATTACATGTTTACATAGACGAGTGCAGATGATAAAGCGCGTAGCGAATTTTCCGACAATTTTCCGACGATTTAATTCGGTAGCGTTGTAATAGTGTTCGCCGGACGGTGTCGGTGTGGGTAAATCGTGCCTTCTGCATTTAGTGAACTTTGTACATCGTAAGGTCACGGATGTTTAGCACCAATACAATAGGTATTAACATCTCAAGTCACCTTGACGTAAGCGCAAAGACACTGTTGTTACGCGACAAGAAGGAACGTAACACTCAGCAACAACGAAGCATTTTTGAACTCTACTGCCCTATTTTTAGAAATCTAAATTATGTAAACATTACGTGGTTAATAGAATGTTTTAAATAAAAACATCGATTTAGGGCTGAACGTTTGAATTGTATTCCTATTTCAAACGATTGTAGCTCATGTTGCTTACGATTCTGAGTATATTTTGCGGAGGTGTTGAACAAAAAGTTAAGTCATTTTTTTCGTCAAACATTTAGATCGTGACTGGTCTATTTGTATTGTAATTTGCACCTAATCAGATGTAAAACTAGATTGATTATCGTAGTGCGGGCCACTTAATAGTGGATTGTTGTTTCTTTTGTTATTTTGTGTGACAATTCGAGTATTGTAGACAGGTTCATTACTTTTGTTTGGGCATCGATTCATTTTATTACGCCTACTTGTGACATTTTTTTGTCCAGATTACATTACATTATTTTTTCTGTTGTGTTCTGATTCAAAGGTTACGCGTGAGTAGTTTGGGTTTTGCCCTCGATTTTGTTTGGTTTGATTTCTCAATCGTGGCTGGTCAACTCTACTATAAGTGAACCTCATATTTTCCATACATAATGTTTTAACTGACTACATTACCAAATCAGTTCATTTTGCAGTGTCCCGAACCGAACGCCATGAAATATCACTAAGTACGTGTATATTGACATTTACAAGGCTTCTACGCAGTACACAAAGAATATGTTTTTTTATGTTCAAATTTCACTGCTGTCCTGCCTTCTGCCAATCCAACCTAGCCAGCTTCTTCTAGACCTAGTCAATCAAATTGAGAATACGGTAAGCTGTTTGCTAACACTCAAAGAATCCAGTCTAACAAAAAACAGTAAGAATAGAATTCTTTTTAGGGTTCCATACCCAAAGGGTCAAACGGGACCCTATTACTGAGACTTCGCTGTCCGTCCGTCCGTCCGTCTGTCACCAGGCTGTATCTCATGAACCGTGATAGTTAACGAGTTGAAATTTCTACAGATTATGTATTTCTGTTGACGCTATAACAACAAATAATAAAAACAGAAAAAAAAATATTGAAGGGGGGCGGGCTCCCATACAAAAAAGTTTTTTTTTTTCGTTTTTATAAATAATGGTACGAAACCCTTCGTGCGCGAGTCTGACTCGTACTTGGTCGGTTTTTTTTATCTACACCCAGCAAAACAGACTCCTCACAGATACCTCCGACAAAATACAGATATCTCATAGTAAAACATTGTATATTAGTATAATGTTTGATTATAAAAATATTATATCTCCTAACTTCTATATAAGTTCTTGTTTAATTTAATCACCGTGCTTGCTAAGGCTTGGTTTGTAATTGGGCCAATAATCTTGAAAACAATCAGATATCGGTCCATATTAAGCTCACTAAGTTAGCTTACTTACTAGTTGCTCTTTTGATAGCAAATAATAATATATTACAATATAACGTTTGTTTTGTTATTATAGCTATAGGAAGTATTTACTACTAATAGGATACTATTAAAAATATTCACTAGAACTTCATATTACCGGTTTTCTATTTTTAGCAAATTTTTTTTTTTTGTCATTCAAGTCGCTATGTAATCCAAAAAAAGTTTTTTTTGTCATGAAAACATTTGTAAGGTTAAAATATTTTGAAAGTGTAGTCATGAAAACTTCATAGCTTTCAGGAAAAAGCTTTTTATTGGAAAAAATCGAAGATAAATAAAACCTCGACACGTACAAAGTGACAGAAAAATGTTTTTTCTTTTACTTCAGTCGATTCTGTCCCACTGTTGGGCAAACGCCTCCGCCATGGCTTTTCAATTTTGTTTGAGTTTGAAAAAAGTTTTACGGTTTTTATTTTTTTTTAAGTTTTATTTTCAATTTTATATACCAACAAGCATGAGTGAGAGACAGCCAGGAGTATTTCAAATGGTTGCATTCAAACCATTTTTTTTAAACCTTGCCCCACTCTTTGAATTTCTTCATTTCGCATTCATTCTCATTTTGCATTTACAAACATTTAAGCTCACATATACAAACAGGCCATGTAGGCCATGTAAAATATTTTGATTTTAATTTAGGCAGACCCGGAACAACTATCTGTAGGCCATGCAAATAATTGTTCCGTGCGGGGATCGAACCCGCGACCCGTAGCGTAGCAGTCGATCGCTCCACCACTGCGCCAACCGTGCCGTCGTCATTAAAGTTAAGTAAAACAACATATTACATACATTACGAAAGCCTTTAATTAAGAAAATAATTAAATAGTTCAACAAGTACCGACATTTACGGCGATGAGTTTATTATCTTTAAAATGATAATACTTATCATCACAAAAGTTAACCGGGGAAAGTCTAAATGTTAGGTATGGTATAACTAGAAATAATAAATAGGTGGTTTACTAATAGAATGAAGAGAGCTCAAAAACGGCGAAGGAAAACATCGTGAAGAAACCGGCATGTCCTAGAACTAAAAATTCGAAGACATGTGACATCTACCAACCCGCACTGGGCCCGCGTGGTGGATTACAGCCCACTCTCTCTCATAGAGAGGAGGCATTTGTCCCAGCAGTGGGAACATTATAGGCTGATGATGATGACGATGATGATACTAATAGATATAAGTAACATCACGCCCGTCGTTGAAGGGTCAGGCAGACGTGTAACTATAGTACTCTACATTTCACTGGTTTTGTTTAAGTGCCATATAATAAGGTGCGACCCTTATGCCATCAACCGGGCACAAATTAAAACTACTACTGTGAACAATTTTGGAAAAACCTATATCACTTTTCCCGACCTAGAAGTCGAACCCAAAACCTCGGGCAGTAGCGCTTGCGGCTATTAGACCAACATTCGGCCCATCTTTTTATAGATGTGCTGTAAAATAGTGTCTTGTCTTTAAGTATTCTGATAATAATAACTACTGTTTGGTGAACAGTTGGAAGAACGTTAAATACGGTATTAAACTTATTTAAAAAAAAAAATACTGTATCCTTAAGACATTTTAAAAGAGTCTTCTGATAATTCTATTCAATTTCAATATTAAAACTTTCAAAAACTGCTGATAAAAAAATAACTCTACCAACAATTAAAAATTGACCTTGCAATGAAAAGCACCACACCAAATAAACCCCGACCGCGAGGTATAACCACAGTTTCCCAAAGTTTACAAAACCTCTACGAACATAACTAACAAGTTATACTAAATATAAACGTTATACATATTATAAAACAAACGCAGAATTGGCGTAGACAGCGACAGTGCCCTTAATAAGGCTGTTTCATAAGCGAACGAACGCAGCGAATATTTACACGCATTTCAATTAACTAGCTGGCCAAACAACGAGCTATCACCACTAAGAAAAGCAGTTAAAGAAGGTCTAGTACAAACTCTCATTAAGAAAACAATGTAATTAAATTATTTAAGAACCAAGATTATTTTTAAAACAATTACCTAAAACCAAATTCCTTGAATCTTAAAAGAGAATTGGAATAACGGTTCGGGCGTATCGTTGACAGTCGTAACAGGTAGTCAGAGGCCCGAATGTCTGACAACCAGTCTTACCACGAGGTATCATTCAGTCTTTCCTAGTACTAACTGGGTTGTGGAGGTCGGATAGTCAGTCGCTCAATGAAAAAGACTGGTACTCAGCTGCATCCAGATAGACTAGAAGCCAATCTCAACATGGTTAGGAAAAGGCTATGCAGGTGATGAATTAGACTTGTTGGTTATTTTCGAAAGCGTCGTAAAGCTTATTTCAGACAGTTTGCAGAAAATCTGAAGTATGTAGGTACGGAGAAGCAGCTTATTGCAGTCTTTAACTTTAGACAAGCTGCTCAACCAATATTTGTAGAATCTATAACTACACCAACCAGGTATCTGGTTTTGTGCGCACACAGGGAAAGCCATTTTAATCTGGATGACTCAAGACTTTAACTTTTTATTTTTGGTGTTAGGTTTTGGGAGCCTGAACTACCCAGTTCATGCTCCCAAAAATCATCTAAGCTACAAAATAAATCTATGCATTTCTATCGGAATTTATCCAGAAAAACTCAAAACATCTGTTGTCATTCCACTCCACAAAAAAGATGACAAACAAAATATGGAAAATTACAGGCCGATAGCTTTGATCCCCATCTTCTCAAAATTGTTTGAAAAAGTCATATATAGTCGATTATACAGCTTTTTAGAAAAATTTAATATTCTGGTAAGCGAACAAAAAGGATTTCGCAAGGGAAAATCCATTAACGTTGCAATTTATGACTTAATCAAAAGTGTTTTGACTGGTATGGACAAAAAAAATCCAATATGTGCCATCTTCATGGACATGAGCAAAGCATTTGACTGTGTTGACCACAAAGTATTGCTCCAAAAATTGAATATGTACGGTATAAGAGGTAAAGCCCTCGACTTAATTTCCTCATATATTTCTAACAGAAAACAAGTCACTGAAATTACACGAATATGCCAGAGAACACGAAATGAAATCAAATATAGATCCCACACTAGAACTATAGAATTTGGAGTCCCACAAGGTACTGTTTTGGGTCCCTTATTCTTCCTAGTATACATTAATGATCTCCCTAGACACGTCAAGCAACCAATGGTACTGTTTGCAGACGATAGTACAGTAATAATAAAATGTGACAAACCAAATGATTATGAAGATGAAATCAATCAAACATTAAGTACAATTATTCAATGGCTAATAAAAAACAATCTTAAAATAAATATGGAAAAAAACAAAAATAATGCATTTTCACCAAAGAACTCAACATAAAAATATTAATGTTAATTACGATGGAAAGAGCGTACAGCCTGTAACAAATACCAAATTTCTGGGAATTGATATAGATTACAATTTGTCATGGAAAACACATCTCAATAATCTCTGTAAAAGAATTAATAAATCCTCATTCGCTCTCTACAAACTCTCCAAAATTGTTAACAAAGAAGCGGTCTTAACTGCATATCATGGACTTGTTGCACCTATATTAAGATATGGTGTTATATTCTGGGGCAACTCGGTAGACAAGGAATTTGTATTCAAAGCCCAAAAGAAATGCATCAGAGCAATGAACTTTTTTTCTTTAAAAAATTAAAAATCCTCACATTACCTTCCTTGTACATATACGAATTAAATATTTTTGTGAAATCCAATCCAAGCTATTATAAGACTGCCTTTAAAAGCTATTATAGACAACTACGAGATAAAAAGAGGTTACATGTAGAAATACCGTATGGGGAAACGGCACTACTCAATAAAAGTATTATTTGTATGGCATCGCTTATTTATAACAAATTGCCCGATGACATTAAAAAGTTACCTACTCCTCTATTTAAGAAAAAATTATATACCTTCCTAGTTAAAAAATGTTATTATAATGTAAAAGATTATTTAGAAGATAAAGATATTGTATTTTAATTATATAATTTATTTGTGCAATAATTAAATATGATCGATAATATAATTACTTTGACTTATGACATTATTAATTTGCTTCTGTATAATTTCACATGACATTATTATTACTAATTCAAATTTAATTATGAGTACTGAAATTGACCATACCTCAATGACGTTGTAATTTAATAACATTAATATCATAATTTACCAAATATATTTGCACACCTCACATGGTTATAATACAGTGAACCCTACGAACTTTGTAACATCCTCTAAACCTGTGTTATGCAAATAAATGATTTGTATTTGTATTTATTTGTAAAAACCTAACACCAAAAATCCTGATATACACTTTGGACTTTATTCAATGCAACGTCCGTGAATTTATGCGTAAATTGCATTGATTGGATCTTCTGCCTCTCTCTAATTTGTGTTATAACTGTTTGCGCGCGCAGGATTTGTGGCAGAGCTACGAGCGTGTAGGAATATAGAGTGGGAAGTCAATAAGTTTAGTAGTTAGTGTTACGAGATTACACGCAAATTATGACTACTGTTACACAGCTAGAAAGGAGGTCGCCATAGGTACTGTCCTTTCACATACTACGTACTCTCAGCACTAGTTCCTTGGTGAAAAACTGGTAAATGGAGTCATCTCCGGATCACTAATTGAATTAAGTTGAGAGGCCCTAGCAGGAGTTGGGTACATTGATTTTATTGGTGTTCTTCAGAAAAGTCAGGTGCGTAGTGCGTATGATTAGATGTATGGACGTGGATGAAGCAGAAGAATCGCCTACCGCCAAGGGAAAATGTTGTGTGTTTATCTATCATCATCATCATCGGCCTATAATATTCCCACTACTGGGATACAGGCCTCCTCTCTATGAGAGAGAGTGGGCTGTAATCCACCACGTGGCCCTGGGTCCAGTGCGGGTTGGTAGATGTCGCATGTCTTCGAATTTTTAGTTCTAGGACATGCTGGTTTCCTCACGATGTTTTCCTTCGCCGTTTTTGAGAGCGGCGGTGAAGAAATAAATTACACAAAGTAATGCGCCTGCCTGGGTACGAACCCACGGCTTAGTCCTCCGTAAGTCGGGGCTGGCACCACTGTTCCACCGCTGCTCTCCTTTATCTATGTATAAATGTTATCATCAAACACAAACCGGAACATGACAATCGCCAATTGTCATAAGAGGGGAGACTTAAATTAAGTCTACCTACGTGACCAAACCGTAAGAAATAACTTGACTCCGTACTAAAGATAGTCAGGATTACTACCCCATGAGCATGAGCTACTAAAATCTCGCAATTAATCCATTCCATTCCATTCCATTCTCCTCCGTCAAGCTACAATTTTCTCCCATTTCTTTCATATCATTCCTCATACAATCCATTAATCGTTTCCTTGGTCTTCCTCTCCCTCTCCATCTATAAAATCGCCATTTAAAAAACGCTTTTATGTATGACGAGTATAACACAATTTTCACTTCAAATTAAATGAACAACCAACCTGTCTATGCAACAGCGTATACTACACTATCTCAAACCTTACTCCATGTACAATACATACTAACATTAGTACCCCTAAGCGGTACACGCCGTATGCGATAGCATTCTTGTTTTAATTTATTCGGAGTGGCAATTAAGGCCATGTTCCCATGGCACAATAGCTGGTCAGATACTCAGATGCGACAATTGTGCACAAACAGGGCTATCGGCATCGGGTCGCAGCCTGCGTTCTCGGTAAGATACCCAGTCCTGTTTTGGGGAGATTAAAATGTGTGTACATTGGTAGATGCGTAAGTGTAGCCACAGCTTAGGAATAAAACTGGTTTTACACTGTTTTTCAGTGAGTCGAGTGTCTTGGCTTATTGTTTCTTTATTTTACTGTTGTTTTTGTATTTTTTTTAATATAATGTTAAGTTATAACATTGAGAGAGAGACATAGAGGAGCTCGTGGCTAAAAAATAACAGCCGCTCGGGTCGATCATTAGGTTCAGCAGTGCTTACCTGGGTTGGTCCGTGGATGGGTGACCACCCGTTACATACCAAGTTTCTTCCGTGCCTCAGAAAGCATAACGTGCTTTCTGAGAGCATAACGTGCTGTTGGCCCCGGCTGTCATTTGTAGATCTTCTTGACAGTTGTTTGTCAGTGACCCGAAAGTCTGACAAACAGTCTTACCAAGTCTTATCGTATTACCCAGTACTAACTGGGTTGTGCAGGCCAGATAAGCCGTCGATCCATCTAAATCAGACAGAACGTTATAACGTTGAAGTTAGGTTAAATAAAACGGGAAATAACCTTATAACCACTTAATTTCAAACACACAATGTAAGTACTACCCACAAATCAATTGCGTGAATCAGAAGTCATTGTGGTGTCGTGTACATGCTGAGTGATTAGCAGATAAAATTGTTATTAAGATTAAAATAGACTTTAGCTTGCTAATATTGTGTATGAGCTACAAATATGTATGTTTAACCAACACCACGTTTACGATATCTAAATAAAGGGAGAGAGAGAGCCATTGAGAACTCTATAGCGTGCTTTCTTCACTTTTGGCGCTAACGCCCGCGCCGTTAGTTGAAAATGTAACAGTGCGCTCTTAGGCACTAGTCTTTTAGGCACTTACTGCCCACGAACTTCGTCTACGTGAAATTATTTTAAAATATTACTTCCTGATATGAAACCCTAATCGTTTTTCAAAAATAAAAGTAGCTGTCAGCTGACGCTATAAGTTAATCCTTATAACATCAGCTATCAGGCAGTAAAAATCCTGTTAAAATCAGACCAGCCGTTTCGGAAATTAGCCCGAACAAACAGACATATAGACAAAACTACCGCATAAATTTCCATAGGCATTCAGTAAAAAACTGTTATTTTGAAATTACAAACGGACACTTCAATTTAATTTATTTTTATTGATGTATGTAAATAGGGTGACTGATTATTAGTGCACGATACTTAAACACGTGATTATACTCATGATAACAAACAACATTTTTTTTTAAGTAAATTTCATACTGCTGTTGTATTTTTGTGATAAAAGTGAATAAACATAAAAAAAATCTTTGGGAAAGTTTTTTGTAATCATGAAGTATAAGGTCACTAATTACCAGTCACCCTATAGAATCATTAATATTTAAATGTAGCTCAGTGGCTTTTTACTTTACTTGTCCGCCTCAACTCTTGTTTTGCATTGCTAAGCTTGTCATTCACAAGACCTGTTCTACCATGATATGGCGAATTTCTGGTTACTCCGAGAGCTGACCTGCCCAACCCTCGGGGAAATCAGTATGTCTTGTATAATGTTATCGGTATTACAGATGTATGTCCTGCTCAAGAACTTGCTTTATCCCATAGGAACTGATGGGATGGCATTGTCACGGGCAACACATGGCTGATATTAGAACTGCATAGTTTTTCCCGCGAGGTCACGTGGAAATATGCAAGGAGTTTACGAAGTTGCGCGGGACAGCTAGTGTTTGTAATAAAAGTCTGGAACGAACATTGTCAGAAAATATCAAAGCCTTTTGATACTTTCGTTCTTAATTAAGCTGTCCATAGCTCGATTGGCATTCAGCTTCTGCGAGCAATAATATAAAGCATACGATAATGAGGGAAAAACAAAACAATTTTAGATAATTTACACCTTACTGCACAAACTAAGTAGCAAGTACAGCTTAGCAAAAGATTGCTTTATCTCGCCGCTAGTAAATCAGGCGAGCAGGAAGCGGGTGGACGATGAAAAATGCCCTGGCAGCCCCACGGACGGCAAGCGTGATGATACGTGTGGATCGCGCCCGACGATTTATTGGTTGCCAGCCGATAACCGGTCGTTAGGTGTACTTATCTAAAAACTTTGTGAGATTTTCATAGTTTGTTATGTCGAAACATAACCATAAGCTTTTTTTTTCTTTTTTATTTAAGGGATTTTTATACACAAATGCGACGATGTCAATCCTTTCGCACTTTTACATATATCAACTTACTTCCTAAACGAATTTAGCTTAATAAAATTATACAAAACTTAATCTAATTATTTATCTAATTAAAGGTTTATAATATTTTTGCTAATTCAGAGGTAGGCTTAGCTAAAATACCATGAAACACTCCAACATCCATTACCGACAATTTTATCGCGTTGAGAGGTGCGTTTCTCTTATTATTATGTCTGACATATTCCACCAACACATAACCTATAAGTTAAAAGGCACGGCTGTGTCTAGAAATTCATATAGTTACGCCCTTTTGAATTTTGACAGTAGCAGTACATCAAGTATTTTAGGAAAAATCGAAAGTTACTGTATTTTTTATTAAGATTGTTGATATTGATCCGGGCAGATAAATTTAACTGACTTACAGCGAGTACTGTGAGACCATGAACTTTTTCTGTAAAATGGTTGTATTACAATGTTTGAAGTGCGTCATTTTTTATTCACAAATTTAAATCAGATGAAACTAAAGTTCAGAGTAGAATTCGGTAATTATCAAGTAGATCGTAAACTTAACAAGAAACAATACAACTTCAAAATTTAAATCCAATTAACCTAATTAAAACTGAGATTTATTGCAAACAGAACTTAACATAGGTTCACAATTTTCTAATCAAGTATTTTAAAACATTCTGAACAAGAGCAATTAAAACGAAAACAATAATCGCTAACAAGAACAATAAGCGGTTAAATTACCATAATCGCGATCATAAAACAGTGTCACCGGAGAATTATTCCAATAAATGTGACAAAATATCACTTCAGAATAAATCTACCTGCAATAAATTTATAGGCCCAGGCTAGAATTTAAATCCTGTGTTTGTAGAACTCAAAACATGGGGCAGGGTCGTTTACATTACACACAAAACGACATAACAACCGCGTTGATATTCAAACAAAAACAATCTAAATTATACGAATTATTAAAGCTATAGGGCTGATTATAGCGTGTTTAGTTCGTTAGAACGGTCGGAGAGCGAAGGTCGTTGAAGGTTGGCGCGCTTTTCCGCGATCAACGGCACTAGATTAAACAAGATGGCGGGAGCGGCGCGTGCGCAGTGGCCGCAGTAACTTAGCTGGGACGATAAAATGTTGCAAGCTTAATTTATTTGTTTTACTACAAAATTGCTCCACATAATTGTTGCAAATTGTTTCACATTCTTAAAATATCTTCATGTAATTCTTTACTGGAATGAAACTCGAGGTTTCTTCGTCAACATAATTCGACTACTTAGCTGTATGTAACGTCTACTATGGTATTTTTTGGACAATTGTAGCTACCGTGATTGTTGTTCAGCGATTTCAGTCACCTTATAGTTTCGTATGATGTTTTTACAAAATACCTACCTATAACTCTACCATAAAGGAGCATAAATTTTACCGGTTTATTAAATTCCGATGACATTTTTTATCAGTGACTCCTAAATCTACTTCACTATCCATTTTCTTTTTAATTTAAATTCCTACCTTGTCTGAAAAACATTATGCCACTCCAAAATAAACATCAAACACTTCCTACTTCAAAAATCAGCAGCAGCATCTTAGCGGCCCTGATTTAGCTCTAAGTCGCCATTATAAATGTGCTTTTAATGTAACGATACCACGGCACGAGCGGGTCCCGATACCATTATGAATTTCGTCCAATCCGCGTTCAACTTGCACTTTAATTTTATTTAATAAATGTACTTTGTTTAGTTTAAACTTAGTTTTACGGTAGGTTAGGGTAAGTGAGCCTGTGATTTATGTGATTGTTCGTTTGTGGTTGCTAAGATGGAAATGAACGAGGTGAAGAAGGGTTAGAGGTACTTTGAAAATGACAATTGTTGTGAGAGAAATGCTGTTTAATAACTAAACTATTTGAGACCACCAAGAGTACCTATGCTATTTTCGACAGTAAAGCCTTTTGTATTTGGTGACACTGACGTCAACAACATCATCAGCCTGTAATGTTTCCACTGCTGGGACACAGGCCTCCTGTCTAGTGAGGGAGTGGGCAGTAATCCACCACGCGGGCCCAGTGCGGGTAGGTAGATGTCACATGTCTTCGAATAATTTTTATTTCTAGGACATGCCGTTTTCCTCACGATGTTTTCTTTCACTGGTTTTGAAGGCAGCGGTTATGAAATAAATTACACAAAGTAATGCGCCTGCCTGTGTTCGAACCCACGGCTTACTTACTGCTCGTAAGTCGGGGATGCCACCACTGGGCCACCGCTGACATTGACGTACTTACCAGTAAGTCCTGTGCATCGTTTTCTTTACTGTTACTTCCGAAACTTCCCTCTATCTTGTAAACCAGACATACAAGATGTGTCTAAAACTAATGTTACTCAATCAATGCTTGCGAGCTTTGTAATACCTGTTTTTTACAATTCTGTTTCCGGGAAATTATTTTCTTTCTCTTGGTACAGCTGTACTTATGTAATCTATCCTCAGGGAGGTGACATCAGTGTCATGTGGCTTTTCAAGAGGATAATAGGAAATCAAGATCAAAGGTGTAGAGAAAAAGATTAGATAAATAATGATGACTAAACGCAATAAAACTTGACATATACCCTAGGTCAAGTGGAAAATGGTTTTTGTTCAGTAAAATTACCCATGAATCATTTTTATAAACTAACAGTATTTTAAAAGAAACGATCATGTGTTTTTCAACTAAGATTAGTTACTAATGTATTAAGTAGGTATAAAGGCTCCCGCCGCATCGGAATCGCATATGATATCTGGCACCAGATTTAATTAGATTAAGAAAACAGACGTCGGCGATCCGTCAACGCCTTGTTACCTTCCTTGACAACCACACAAGTCAACATGGCTGCCCGCAACGACTTGACGTTCCGCCAGAGAGAATTGTAGACCGCTTCTCTCTCGTTTGTGGTCACAGTTTACTTTGCAACGTGAATCATATGAAGCCTTTTTGCAAAGGCGCCATTAAGTATGTCTATGGCTAATTACTTAATTGGCGAAATGAGGGCGTGGTACGATACGCCTTTTTTATTATACCCTCTAAGAAGATGAACGAATACAATAAAGAATATTTTATTCATTGATCTTCTTAGGGCCGTTCCAACACTGACTACTATGATGTTATGTCAAAGATGTAATGGACTGACTTAAGTACCGATGGTAAGTCAAAGACGTGAATTGTGGAGGAACCGACATCCTACACCTTCTCACTTCATCCATCCTTCCTTCTGGACAGCAACTGCAGAGGCCAATCTGGACATCTACAAACCGTTTGTGGGCCCAGTTTGGCCGCTGTAGAAATAACCTCGCCATAATTATGGGATATCATCGACCCGTCCTAAATATTATATAATACCAGTGTAGAGCCCCTCTGCAGTCACCCCACCCCCTTTTGCCCCACCTCCTTTCTTGTCCGTCCTGCAAATCATCGCACCTTCCAGGATTTACCCAAAGCCGACGAAGGGGCTGTGGATACATACTGCATTACACCATATACGTACGTGTCGTGGGCGTCTATGTAATACGAGTACATTCTTATAATATAGTGTGGAGGTGGCTATAAACTGATTAGGTATTATTTGAGTCCATCGACACGCAAAACAGAAGAAGGTACGTATGTAGTAGTTAATTTAAATTTTGAATGTACTGTTTTTGCACATAATCGTAAGTTTATCCTCTTTTGCAAATCTCGCAATCGAAAAATGGTTTGCTGTAAGAAAACCCAATTCTGGGTTAAGCTCGCCGTTGTACATAAGTTTTTATATTGCAATTTGTGTGTATATTTTTTCTTTTTTTGTGTGCAATAAAGAATAAGAATAAGGTACCGAAGAGGTTATGTTAATGAGGTTGAAAGTTGTATTAGAAACACGAATAAAGAGCCATTCCCTCTTATCTGTTAATATAACATACAAGAACTGATCAATAATCCACAAGCCAATCATGATGATGATGATGTCAAAATCCTCCTTTTCTAAATTATTCTTAGAACTTTATTAACTCAACAAAAGCAAACAATCTTTCTTTGGATACGCTCCTACGCATCCAAATATATAATTTGAAGCGAACCGATGATTTCTAAATATAATACTTAGTATAATATCGGGTCGTAATTCCGAAGATAACAGTACTGTGGACGAGTAGGAAGTTTATTTGTTTAGCGAGATCATTAATCATAGATCGGACACAGTATGGTGAATAACAGAAGGTACACTCTAGCCAGGACGCATCATAATGTAGGTATATTTTTAGCCCTAAGGACCCAAGCCTAGGGGGACGTATCCCTGGTCAAGCAGACGAGTAACGAAGTCACCGACGTCTCGCAAAATTGTCACAATTTTAGTTTTAAGACCAGTTCGCCTACCGCTCCTCAAACGGGTAAGCAGTAAGCGAATTATAAGCTAAAATTGAAAGTTGATGGATTCAGGCAGGAATATTTTCTTGCTTCGTTTGATTTAGTACGTGTTCTTTTTTTGTGTTCAGGTTTTAACTATTTTGTTTTGTTATTTCTGAGACAATCACAAATACTAATGGCACTGTATGAAGGCTCATGTGACAAAGTATGAAAATACAGCAAAAAAAACAGAGGTATGATATCGGTGAAGCCCGTACGACAGTGTAGTATGGCATCTGTTTCCTCATATTTATTAGTCGATACAACCGCAAGTTTTTAAAAACGTTCAAACGTCTACTGTTTCACCATTATAACATAAACTATTTAGCGTGGCAGAATGCGTAGGTAGCGTAGAACTCTTCATGGTCTCTCTCTATTGGATCTTCTGCGACTTTCTGTCTTATACCGCAGGTTGAACTGTGCCCTAATAGAATCACCATTGATTAAAAAATATCACGATCGCGTTCAGTTTCTAGTTTATTATTGTTTTAATTTAATTTATTACTTAAATTATTAGCTATTCCAGATTTGTGGGTTAATAACAGTTTGTCTGACCTAGTAGTGAGTTCTATTCATAAGTTTTGCATTTCTTATTATACTGCTCAGTGATTTATTATTTCTTTTGATCATGGGTTAATTATTTTCAAACAGTCGTTTTGTCTTGAGTCTTTGGTCTTGTTAGTAAAGACTTGAAGAAATCTAGTTTACAGCTGTAGTATCTGAGTGGTTTAATTCATGCGTTTTTTCGGACGATTTTAATTCGATTGTGGCAACGGTCCTTTATAAATTTAAATGTAATGTTCGGTGTAGATCTTTTGTTGGAGATCCTAAAACAAATTAATTAATTGACCTAGAAGGCCTAGACAAGAAGCAGTACATTTTAAAGCGTTTCGGATTCAAACAACGTCTTTCAAGAAGATTGATACTAAACTTTTCGATAGCTTAAGTCAGTCCCATAATTATTGAATTTTCCATCAAAGTTTTTGCTTTTAGAATGTCAACTTGTCTAAGAACTGAATGACTGAATGTGAGCTTGTCTTGTCTTGTCTTTTGTATACCAACTAATTAGTAAAATTAAAGCTCTCTCCCAGCTTCCTACTTTGCTGTGCCCTTGCAGGGTCCATATTTATGTACCTAGTTTTAAGCCCCTTGTAACATCTTTTTTGCAATATAGAATGCAAAATAAATGAATATGAAGAACTTAGGAATCTTTTAGAGCACGGCTTTGGTTTTTGGGTTTCTAATTTTTTGGTACAATATACCTACTTATAATACAGATGCAGTGACTGAGTGAGAAAGTGTAGTGTGCCGTATTCAGACTTGTCCCTATCCTAATATATTTTCTAGGAGGTCTCTGATTAACGAAGTAGTCTCAAATCATAACAGAAACATATCATCAGCCTGTTTATTGCGTAATATTCGTCATACAGTTATAAAACAATGACGTTACGTTGTGCCAAATTATAAACACATCGCAGCTCGACATACCTAGTTACGTGCTACAATGAGTTAATGCTGACACACTGAGATTACGCTGCATGATATAATCAAGAATTGATCCTGAAAGTCACGGTGCGGTCATGAAAGTTTACGTTCATTTTCCCTATTTAGAACTTTATTATTGACTAGGAATACAAAAATGTATACAGCTGACATATTATGCATAGATAGAAGTTATTTCTAGCTTGGGCAAAATTACAAATGTATAGAATTTAACCTAACCTATCAGAACTGCGTCTAACAACACTTTGAAGAAATGCACACCGCGAACTTGCCTCCTGTACTCCGTCTGTGTATGAGGCACGTACAAATAAGAACGCATTCCATAACATAAGCTCAACATGTCATAATTTTACAATATAAGTGTTCTGTCGCTCGATGTAATTTCATAAAATTGACGTCTGATTTCTCTCCCTCTTCCGTATTAGTTACACTCATTCGCTGGCGATTAACTGGAACCGGGCACAAACAGAGAAAGCAATGATTGTTGGTAATGTAGCAATGTTGCACTAGTTTGCGTGAATGTGAGGAAGTGTAACGTAGTTGTGTTATATGCTGAGAATACCACTTACGACAAACACCCTTTAGTTATAGGGCAGAGAGAAACTAGACGTCTTCATTAACTACTAAAGTAGGTACAAGTAGTTGTTTCAGCACTTTCTGAACGTCAAAATTACAAGAGATAGTTCCCCAAAACGCCCGCCTTTCGCCACTTCCTAGTGTTTTAGCTGGGAAGAAGAAGTGGCGGAACAAACTCCCCAGCAACACATCTGTCTGTTAGGTTAGAAGAACCAGATTCAACTCAATAGTGTTCAAGTTTATATAAACAGAGAATCCTTAAAAAGAAGCCTTCGTGTTTTCAAGAAATGACAAGTTTTTACTGCACTGTTGCAAGTTTTTGTATACCTAACATTTTTGGAGAAATACAGTTGACTGAACTGTTGATATTTTCTCGCTTTTATTAGTATTTAAGTTAGTAAACACTCATAATAATATCAATTACATTGGTATCAAAGAAAACGGTAGTATGTTTGAAAGTTAAACCACTCGTAAAGTTGAGCACGATTTCGCTGTCATCATGAACACAGCGACTGCCATTCTGCCAAGGTGCCAACTTTGTACTACAACTGGCAGACCATTCAGTTTCTCTACTTATCCCTTTAGTAAACTGTTCCAATATAATTAAATTATAAAATTCAACGTAAACAATACCATATTATATTAATTTATCTAAAAATCTAAAGGCCCGAAATAAACAATAAAGATCTGTCTCATTTTTTTATTTTATAATAGTGGTTTCCATGGATACCAGATAAATTGTTGTTCTCTTCTCCTTGCATAAGGGTTAAAGCTTTTATGGGTTAGAAGCGGGAAATGAATAATTAAATGCGAGTATTTATCATCATTAAACCTATTAATACCACAAAGTAGCATTGCTGGTCTAGTTCGAAAGGTGATGCAAAAAAACAACAGGCAAATTAATCTTCAAATTTGTCTCCGACAATCTCCATAGTGTTGCATATTATGCTATATCCGACAACAACCATTTCCATCAGGTGGGCCTTTCGCCCCACAAGTTAACCAAGATTACTGGTTACAAATTAATTAATTCCACCTAACATTTTGCAAGCTAACGCGACAGTAACCCAGATACGAATGGTTATCGGTAATCAGTAACAATCATTCAAGCCATCGGCTGTACGACCTTCACAGCTGCCTTCAGAGGTTGGTCTAGGCACATTCCAACTAAAACAAATGCTAATTATATGGTAATCAGCTGTTTGAATATTGCAGCATCGGCATTGTAATGCACTGTGGTATGTCAATGAAATTGTTTGTTGTTTTGCTGTGCTCCTATCTCGTTTGCTGTGACTGTTATGATTGTTAAGAGCGTGACATTCTGGGTCTCAATTAGGTCTTCTTTTGTTGCAGATCAAAAAGAATGGAGCCATGTCAGATGGCTAGAAAGTCATTTAAGTAGAAACGAGCAATCAAATCAATGAAAGATTTGAACCAGAAACTTATAGCTTGGTTGTAATTTCACTTATTGATATTGTTCTTCAGATAGGTCAGATGTGTATCTCTGGATCATTGCAGCTGGCGTTCTGTGCTTTCTGTCTACATCATCATATGCCTAGCCTTTTCCCAAACTATCTTGGGATCGGCTTCTAGTCTAACCGGATGCAGCTGAGTACCAGTATTTTACATGAAGCGACTGCCTATCTGACCTCCACAATCTAGTAACTCGGTAATACGCCCCCCCTTGGTAAGACTGGATGTCAGACTTTTGGCTTCTGACTACTCGTAATGACTGTCGAAGATCTACAAATGACAGGCGGGACCAAGGCTTTCCGAGGCACGGAGGGAACTCGGTATGTAATTATGGTCACCAATCCACGGACAAATCTCGGCAAGCACGGCTTAACCTTAAAGATCGACCCATGCGGCTGTTATTATTTAGCCACGAGCTCCTCAAGGTTTCTGTCTACACCCGTGGGAAAAACGCGCAAGTTTAAGCATTTTATGTCAGCCTTTTGCAGAAAATCATTTGCAACTAAAAATAGTTAGTAGACTGTATTATAGTAGAATGCACAAGGCCCACTATAATCAGCGACATCTTTAAACTGAGAGAACACCACATATTTCTCCACATACTTAGGAGCCGGCACCCAACATTTACAACACCTTAACACAATGATTACGAATACGTGTACGAGCAAAGATAATACTGAGCCTACCATATCTTCTCCAGTAAATACCAATCTACACTTCCAATTAATAGTAAGACAAGAGCAGAGCCTTCTCGCCCTCGTAAACTAGTATCGATACTTCGATAGGTTCGCTCGCCGATCGTAATTATCGATAGCGCAACACTAATTGTGGACGTCGATATCGAAGTATCGAGTGACGATGACGGGTGATGGCTTCTCGATAACGTGTCGATAGAGTGGTGTTTGATTTTGTTGGATTGGTTTATGAGTTGATGTGTTTTTGGTTAGTGCGGTTTCGACAGGTAGTTTCAAGTTGTGTACTTTACTCTCTGGGACGTATGTGTTACGTTAACACCGGGGATGAACAAGGCCCAGTCTTAAAAAGATCCTTGAACTACCCCTTTTTACAAAACAGGAGAGATCTTCGATCAATAATAGTACTATTATTGATAGAAGGGAGAGATACATGGGTTTAAAAGTCTTTAAACGGACATGGTTAATAACACTATCAATAACACTAATAAATATGGTAAATATCCCGTTACAAGTGTGATAGTACATGGGTTTTAGTTTATTGGGACCTCTTTTACCATTTTTTAACTTGTGGTAGAATCTTAAAACATGAAGTTGTTACCTCCTGGAGCCATTACATACCTACCATACAATACATACAAACCAAAACGAAAAATCACATTTTTATAAATATCTTAACCCAGTCTCTTCCCAGCTATGTTAAAGCTGGCTTCCAGTCCAACTGGTTGCAGCAAAATATTTTACATGAAATAGATAATTCTAGAAATAAAATAATGCCAGTAAAAATATATCATAGTAATATTCTTAAAAGACAAACGCACATCAGTTCATCTCATCCCTATTACCATTGTTTTACTCTCATTGCGCGCTACCGCAGGAAATTGTGCGCACACGCAGCTTTTTGTGACGAAAGGTTCTATTAAATAGTTTTATTGTCTGCCTGTCATTACCGGTGTCATAAAAATGAAAGCTATCATTAAGGTATAAAGAATTTATTCTATATAATTGTGGTAAACTATTTAGAAATATAATAATTAGGTTTTATTGTGCATTTAGGGCGTGTAAGTTGAACATTAATTAGAAAATAAATGTTGAAATTATACAGAAAGGGACATAGACGCTAAAACGGTCACAACCACGTATTCAATTTGATCATAGAAAGTTTGCAAAGGTACTATAAAAAAAAAAGGGCTACGGTACCTTTTTCGAACAGTCCCGCAGCCCTAGCAGGCATCGGCCTAATTTTTTTCCTCTATTTCTATTTCTATATCTATGTCACGTGACAGACTTGCTACTTTTTTAAAGAATGTCTAGTTATGTTTTTGTGTAAAAAAAAAACATAACATCACGGCGGTAATCCCCGAAGGGTAGGCCTGGTAGTACACCGACATTTCACCTCCATCTCGTCTCTATCGTCATCTTGGTATCTACATCCTAATGAAATTGTAATTCATATTTAAAACATGACGTGTGAAATTTATTCCGATATCCTATTTACGGAATAAATAATTTCATTGAATTTTGTAGGATATTGTACAACCGTGGTAACAAGTCCTACAGATAACATGTCCCGTTTCCTTCAGGTAGCCGTAACAGCTCGCGTGGGTCGATAACAGCTGATGTTATTAATATTTATGCCGTGTAATTAATCATAATTTAATACGAACAAATCCGGCAGAAAATATAAACTCAATGGTACCTTTTGAAATATGCAAATCGTATTTATAATTTACTGACGACACTGCCTAAACAGACTGTCAAAATGTATGGGAATAAAATGACATAAGCTATCGAAAAGTTTACGTCAAATGTATTGACAGTTGCGGCTGTAGAAATTTGAAACGCTTTGTAATCGACCGCCACTTGTTTCGATCTTCTTGAACAACCTTATTTTTAGAAATGACCCGCATTGGTAAAAAGCAAGATAAAACGCAATTTTTCATATTCCTTACTCGGACACCACCGCGACGGACGACCCTCTCAAACGCATAACTAGATATTTTTTTGTTTGTCCGGGACAGTTGCACTATTGTAAATTTAATCGGCAATACACCAAGCCTGTCTATTTATATACAGTCCACTTTTATATCTCCCAACGAGTTATCAATCATTAGTTATCAACAATTTTTCATATTCGCACTATTCGTATCACCAATAGTGGTGATACGTATGGAACGAATATGAAAAATTACATCATATCTTGCTGTACAATTCATGAACATGTATTCATACATCATCATGTCTTAACAGGCATAAGATGAGCGTGACTACGGAGGAGAGAAAGTTGCAAAAAAACTCATCATCAATTTCCGATAAGTATTTAATGTGTGCTTTTATGAAGTCTCATCCGCTAACTGATTAGATATTATCTTGTTTGTCTATGCAAATCTTAACTAGCAAAAAATAATTGCCTACATCCGATAAAACATCATAATTAACACGGTACTTACAAAATCACCAGTCAATCAAAATGTTACTTTGTAATAAGGCCGGAACCACATCAGCATAACGTCCGGGCTTCGTCCGGTCAGTGTGGCAACGCCTTGATAAAGCTCAGCTCACATCCTTCCGACCATACGTCACTTCAGGGAAGCGATTTCGAAAAGTTGTGGGAACTATTTGAATTTCGAACGGTTTTTAAATGTCAGCCTATTGAGTTCAGCACTTTTGTTTTTGCATTCTAAAGGCGCATCCACACTAGCCCGCCGGCACATGCATCTTTTACCTGCGGCACGCGCGGCTTTTGGTTGCCGGCAGTTTGCTTGCAGCATCGATACGGAGTGCGGTAAGAGAGCCGGTAAAGCCGGCGGCAAATTCAGCGGCAAGGCGGTCTGAAAGCCGGCGGCATGTGTGGATACGCCTTAAAGATTTAGAAACAGTGATATATTGTGAGAAGATTTTTATCTTTTATATTGAGATTTTTTGATAAAGAAGAGATTTAAAATAAGATAAGATTGAACATCTACCGACACAATTTTTAGACATAGTTTTCTAATGGATCAGAGAAAATCGGTTTAATCAGTATAATTTCTATAGTTGTCGATGTATCCAAACAATAATTATGTAACCACCTGCACAGCTCCATCATTAGCATGTAAATCCTGAAAAGTGCAGATAGTTACGCAGGATAGGCAGCAAAGCAAAGTTAAATAAAAAATCTCGCTGACTAATCCTTTCACCACGATGAATCAAACTCAAATCAATATATCTGGAAAAATATAAACGCCTCTTGTTTTATCCTGTGACGTCAAAGAAGTCCTGTACTACAGGGACTTCCCACTGACTAGAGTTATAACTAACTCATTGGTCGCAGTAACCACCATGTGGCCCTCAAACACTGGCCTTGACCGAAAACATGAAAATGAGTAAGCACTTTATAAAATATGACAGTTATATTCATTTCAACTGAAGTTTAAGAGCATTTACGCCTTACGACATTTCAATTTCATACAAACTTTCAAGTCCTTATTTTCCAAAATGACTGAACCGATTTTAATGAAACGCTTCATGAAATGTTTTTAGTTACTTTTTAGACCTATGTATCCTACTTATGTGTATTAAGTTTCATTAAAATCGGTGCAAGGCGTTACAAAGGTTCTTAAACGTGTCCAAGTTTTATGGTCCAGATATGAGCAATAAGTTTTTATATGGTACGATGGGACTGTCATACACACTTTGAATATAAAAGTCATTAAAAAAAAGAAAGAAAAACAAACCGTCGTTAGTTTGACAGTGACAGCTAAAATACCAACAGGCATTCTAATTTTAAACGCAAACAAAGGCTTCCTTCCCAACAAGTCTAGGACACCCATATCAGTACACAGAATACATAAATAAAGGTAATCTCAGCACAACCCCATTACTTTTACCTTAAGATACCGCGTCCCGTTACTACATGATACATTAGCTAGGCTGTGACACGGTAGCCATTAGAATATCCCTGTCCAGGATATCGTAATGGCCGCTATGTGAACCAGGCTTTAAAGTTTTTGTTGTACAGGTTGTTTAGGAAAATTATGCGGGTTACGAAGCGGGTTTAACTACGTCTTCTTAACTTTACTAAGATTATGTTTGCTGTGAGAGTTAAGGGTTGGGTCCTTATCCGATTCCAGAGTGCAATAGAAACAAAAAGTAAGAGGCAGCACTGCCCAAGAATGGACTGAGGGACTTAGTGGTAAATTATTGAGTTTTTAATTAATTTTCATTAAAAAAAATATAAATCAGATTAACTCATAAACTTCTGAATTTCAGTAGAACGTTTAGCGGCTTAATTTGTTCCATTTTAATATTACTATGACGTCCTGCAAAGAATACGAAGAGTTACCAGTAATCATCGTATATATATTTGGCACACATTCTAATAAATTTTACCCATTCGCAGCCTTTAATTTCCTTTACCTTTCACATTTACTCCAACCATTTAACAGCACCTATAAATTTCAAAACAGAAACCCACATCACAAACGAGTCTCATCACTCTCCGCCTGACCGACGCCGCGTACGGACGTGCCGCTACCTGCTCGCATTCCCGCTCGCTATCAGTGTGTGTCATCGGTTCGTCGCTTCCCAGTGTCGTGACGTCATCAGTAGTCCCTTGACTACACCCCCGAACAATTGTTGTCTTTTTATTAAGACAGCACTTGCTCATTTTGCTTCGGATATTATTCCGATTTAACTTCCTTTGCCCCATCAGGGAAAAGTCCTCAGTTTCGAGGTTCTTGGTGGGAAACCTAACGGTGCCAACGAAACCAAGAGAGGGTGGTGACCCAATCCGCCCGCCTAAACCCTTCAGGGCCTAGGTAAAAAAATTGGGCTCCGTCGCGAACGTGTGCGCCGCCGATTTACTGTGCTAGTGTTTCCCGTTTCAACAAGTTCCTGAAAGCAAAGTTCCCTGGACTGGAGTTGGAGTTGCTACCAAGCCCGGACCCTCGGACTGTGGCTGCGGAAAGGTTGAAGCGGGTGAGTCGCTGGACCCAGTAAATTCCCTACATAATTGTGCAAGGAATTAGGTTGTTAGGCGCGCTGAGCTTCACTCAAATGTCTGCTAACTCTTAGCAGATAATATGGCCCTTGATGCGGATGAGGAACGCCTTTTTGCGTTTTTCAAAAACGTTGTCCTGAAAGATCCAGATTTTTTAAAGAAATATGGGTCCGATGTCGCTGCCTTGCAGCAACCCAGTATTGCCTTCACTGACTTCAGTGACGCGCTCGAGAGCCCTTTGTCGCCGCCACCTGCCGACAGAGGCTTACCGCCAGCCGTCGCCGCCGCGATTAAGGCCACCCCAAGACCCATTCTTGTGAAACCCTTTGTTTCGCAAACAAAGGTCCAGCCCGCACCTGCGTCCATTGTTCCCGTTTCCGAGAACATGGACAAAGGCTTACCGTCAGCCGACGCCGCCGCGATTCCGGCTAAACCGAGACCCATTGTTTCGAAACCGTTTGTTTCGCAAACAAAGGATCAGTCCGAACCTGCGTCCATTGTTCCCGTTTCCGAGAACATGGACACAACTGAGCCAATCTCCGACTCAGAGTCAATTTTAGACGCGTGCTCTGCCTCCTCATCCTCTGAAGACGACTATCAAGTCGTCGGAAAGGGCAAGAGGAAGAAGGGCAAAAATTCCCAGGCCGCCATGACCAAAAAGATCGTCGCGCTCCCTTATGCCCCCTCTCACGCGGCCTCCCGTCCCACCTCCCCGGTCCCCTTACCTACGTCCGCCGCTGCTCATACCAGTAGGCCAGTCAGCCCTAAGGCTAAACCTTCAGCCGCTTCTTCAAAGAAGCTGAAGCCCCCTCCCCCGTTGTTCATTCAGGACAAAGGGAAATGGACAGACGTGTCCAAAATGTGTAATGAGCGCCGTATTCAATACACAAGCGCAAAAAGCACACAGCAGGGCATAAAAGTGCTGGTCCCTACGACAACCGACTTCAGGGAACTAACCCGCCAATTAATCGGAAGGCGCATAGCCTTCCACACCTACTCCCTCCCAGAGGAGAAGCCCACCCGCGTGGTGATCAGGCGGATCCCGAAGGAAATCCCCACGGAGGACATCCTCAATGACCTCCTAGGCCAGGACATCCCGGTCGCAGCCGTCCACCGCCTTCATAAGGCGAGAGGCGGAGACCATTACGATATGGTACTGGTCATCTGTGACCCAGTAGAAGGTCACCACCCGATCTTCAAAGTGAAGTCGGTTTGCTCCCTGACAGGCATCTCAATAGAGAAGCCCTACCGCTCAAGCGTAGTCGGACAGTGTCACCGCTGCCAGATGTACGGTCACAGCCAAGCCAACTGCCATGCACCGCACAGATGCGTAAAGTGTCTAGGCGACCATGGCACGGCAGACTGCCCCCGTCCCAAAGACAAGTCGCTTTGCACGGAGCCACCGAGCTGTGTGCTTTGCGGCCAGTCGGGCCACACGGCCAACTACCGCGGCTGCTCAAAAGCCCCCAAAGGCTCCTCCTCTAACCTGGTGAAGCGTGCAAGCGCCCGCCAACAAAGAGAAAGCCCATCGGTGAGGCTACCCTCTGCCCAGATGCCGGAGAGACTCAGCCCTCAGAGGCCCTCTCCCTGGACCACGCTGAACCACCAGAAAGCCTTCCCGGCTCTCAGTAAAGCAAAGTCCAACCCCATCCCCGGGCTATTAGATGCCCCTGTCCCCACTCCCGCGGCCCAAGCGAGCGCACCGTCGCCCGCTCGTCCCACGCCACCCGGCCCCGCGGCCGTGGACCCCTCTCACAACGTAATTTTAGAGTCGCTAGCAGAGTTAGTCACCCCCGAAGCAGACCGCATGGCGGCTGATCTCAGGGCGGCTAACACTGGTGGCGATAAACTTAAAATTATCCTCAAGTCCCTACTCAAGTTAGGCGACCTCCTCCGCAACCTTAACCTCGACTAACTCCAATGGATAATACGAGATTAACGTGCACCAAACCCCGATCCCTAAAATTAGGGTACTTTAATGCCAATGGCATTAGAGGCCAGCGTGATGAGATCGCCACCTTCCTCCGCGACCATCAAATTGATATCCTCCTCGTACAGGAGACCTTCCTCAAGCCCAGTCACCGCGATCCGAGAATTGCCAACTATCGCATAGTTCGCAACGATCGGTCACGTTGCCACAAGGGCGGGACTCTAATCTATTATAGGAAAGAACTGCATTGCATCCCCTTAGATCCCCCTCCCATGGAGTCTCTACTCGAGACCTCAGTGTGTCGACTAGGCATGACCGGCCATCAACCGATCACTATCGCCTCTGCGTACATCCCTCCCGGCGGCACGTCCGAGGAGCACACTTTGTTCACCAAAGACCTTGCCGTCCTCTTCGGCTTGAGCGACTCCGTTATCATAGCGGGCGACCTCAACGCCAAACACCCCGCCTGGAACAGCAGGACGACCTCTGCCAGAGGACGTCACTTGTATAACCTGGGCGAGTCCCTCAACTTCGATCCCATCGCTCCTATGGAGCACACCCACTATCCCCACGACCCCGACCAACGTTCGGACGTTCTCGACATAGCGCTACTCAAGAATGTCAACCTTAAGTTGCATTCCATCGAGACTTTACATGAGCTTAACTCAGATCATCGACCAGTGCTCATGCACTTAGTTCCTCGCTCGGGTCCTTCTGACCCCAGCCAGCCCCCGCCGACCCAAGTGATAACCGACTGGAGGAAAGTCAGCGAAAAGCTGAAATCCACCACGTCGCCTCACCTAGAGGCCATCCCCGACCACATAGTCTCAGCCGCAGACACGACGGCCGCCATCAACTCGTTTACAGAACACGTGCAATCCGTACTGAAGGACTGCTCACGGGAAGTCCCAGCAATGAGCGATCAACGCTGGATACTACCCGCTGACGTACGTGAACTGATAAACGAAAAGAACGCGGCCATCCGTGCCTACAGCAGCTTTCCCTGCGAGGCAAACAAAGCCCACATGCGTAATTTACAGCGTACTGTAAAGGATCGCACCAGTGAGCTTCGTAATAATCAATGGGAAAAAACGCTAAGCGAACTCGAGCCTACCCACCTAGCCTTCTGGCAGCTGCAACGCAAGATGCGCTCCACCGAAGAGGCTTCGATGCCTCCCCTCACCCGACCCGATAAGAGCGTCGCATTCGACGACTCTGAGAAGGCCGAATGCCTAGCCAACAGCCTGGAGTCCCAGTGCTTCCCCAGCTCGCAACCAGTAGACAAGCGACATCTCGATGAGGTGAACGCATTCGTCGAACGTAGAGCCGCCCTGCCCCCCGAAGAAGACCCTGATGATCCTCTGCCTCCGGTCACAGCTGACGAAGTGCAAGACATCATTAGCAAACTTCAACCGCGGAAAGCACCCGGCTCCGACGGAATCACCAATAGGGTGTTCAAACTCCTCCCCGCTCAGCTCGTCGTGTTAATGGCGGCCATCTTCAATGGCGCCCTGAGCAACAACGCGTTTCCCCAAATATGGAAAGAGGCCACTGTCATCGGTTTCGCCAAGCCAGGCAAACCCAAGTCTGAGCCTTCGAGCTACAGACCTATCAGTCTCCTGAATGCACTCGGTAAAATCTACGAGAGACTTATGTATAAGCGACTCAAAGACTTCGCCGAGGCTAAGAGTCTCATCCCCAACGAACAGTTCGGCTTCAGGACCGGACACTCTTGCATTCAACAGGCCCACCGCATCGTAGAACACTTGAGCGCTGGCTTCCAGCGTGGAGCGATGACGGGTGTGTTGTTTTTCGACATAGCAAAGGCATTCGACAAAGTCTGGCACAACGGCTTATTATATAAGCTGTACAAACTGGGAGTGCCAGACCGTCTCGTGCTCATCTTACGAGACTTTTTGTCGGATCGCACCTTCCGCTATCGCATCGGGAAGGCACTGTCTTCCCCCCACCCCATTAGAGCCGGAGTCCCTCAGGGCTCCCCGCTCTCTCCCCTTATCTTTACTCTGTTCACCAGTGACATCCCCAAGAGCAAGAAGGCACAGTTAGCCCTGTTCGCGGACGACACGGCCATCTATTACACTGGCCGTAGTCACGACGCTATTTACAGCACCCTCCAAACCTCAGCCAACGTCTTAGGCGCTTGGTTCCGGAAATGGAGAATCGAGGTGAACCCCGACAAGAGCCAGGCAGTTCTTTTCTCTAAACCGCGAAAGAATAAGCCACCCGCGCTCAGCCCGATCACTATGTACGGTAAGCCTATCCCTTGGGAGAAGCAAGCCAAGTACTTAGGAGTCTTACTTGACAACCACCTGTCTTTCGCGGCGCACATCAAAGCAGCTCGCGACCGAGCTGCCTTTGCTATGGGTAGGCTTCATTTCATGATCTCGCCAAAAAGCAAATTGTCACTCAAGTGCAAGTTGCGCCTTTATACCGCGGTGATCCGCCCCATTATGACGTACGCTTGCGTCGTGTACGCTCACACCAAGCCTAAATACATCCATAGGATGCAAACCTTGCAGAACCGGTTCTTACGTAGAGTCACGGGAGCCCCTTTTTATGTCCGTAACGACCGTCTACACGTAGACCTTAGAATGCCCACCGTCCTTCAGTTTATGAAACGTCTTTCGAAGCGTTTCTTCGATAACGCCATTAAACACCGTAATCCCCTGATCGCAGCGGCCGCCCGTTACGAACCCTCGCGCATTAGTACAGTACGCCGTCCTCGGCATACCCTCGTCACTCCCGATGATGCTATCACCCTCCTCCAGGAGAGTAGTAAAGAGACTAGCACTCTTAATAAGTACAGACACAAACCGCCGTCTTTCCGACCTCGCCGTCGAGGTCCGTCGCGACGTCCCGGTCCATGCCCTACCCGACCCTCGCTCGAGCCAGCCCGCGATGCTGTGCCAGTAGTTTTAAATCAGCCCCTAAATAATTATATCATTCAGATCCAGCCTGTCCCCATGCAGTCCTCCCCCAGCGACGCCCTGAGCCGAGGCTCGTACCCTACAGGGGGTGCCCTCAGCGTATAGTCGCTTAGTTTGTAAGTTTTTATGCCCTGGCTGGAGGCCTTACTCTTAAGGCACCCACAGGATAGTCCGGTTAAGCAGACGACAACCTCTTAGGTTGAACTGCGAGATGCCATTCATAAAAAAAAAAAAAAAAAAAAAAAAAAAAAAAACCACATCACAATACAAAATCAACGAGAAAATAAACAGACCTTTCTAAACATTTCCTTTGACACCACCAATGATAATATAAAGGTAAAGAAAGCGAACCACTTTAATTCGATCAGCTATTACGCGTAGAGGAAGCAAGGCAAGTGTTTGTAACCCGGCTTTGGAGAAGGTTGGTGTCCAGTCGTGTTACAAGCGGTCAAGACGACATCTCAAATGAGCCGGGTGTTACGACCCGAGAGCGCTGAACTTGGCTGACCATTAGAAAATCTAATCTCACGCCGCTTCTGTGTGGGTCGTTGGGTGCGGGTAGAAGAAAGTCCTGAATTTATATTAAATAATTTATTTAATTTTTTTTCAACACACCTTTTGGGTCCTCTCACTTAAAGTGATAGATAGGGTAACACGATTTCGAAATGTCAAGGAAATTCACCACTATCTCACGTGCCCATTTCTACCAAGAGTTAGAGAACGTTAAACGAAACACTCATAAAAATAAGCAAGGGTAAAGTCTTCCTCGTGCAAAAAGCTTTATCCTCTCCCCAGGATCTGACTAAGGACCAAAAAGATACGTCGATAGATAAAGAGACGTCACGTCACTGTTTTACACCAGTCAACCAGACTTAAAGTGATAAAGTCTGATATGATTGTGAATTCACCGTCATTAGGTATATGGCTGAAATAAATTACACAAAGTAATGCGCCTGTCTGGGTTCGAACTCACACCTTACTGCTCGTAAGTCGGGGCTACCACTACTGGGCCACCGCTGCTCTCAAAAACGGTGAAGGAAAACATCGTGAGGAAACCGGCATGTCCTAGAACAAAAAAATCGAAAATATGTGACATCTATCCCGCACTGGGCCTGCGTGGTGGATTACAGCCCACTCCCTCTCATTGAGAGGAGGGCTGTGTACCAGCAGTGGGAACATTATAGGCTGATGATGATGATGATGATATGACTGAAAGCAAGCATGCATAATTGGGAAACTCTGCATACTGTTCATATCAAAAACGTTCACATACGAAACTTTTTGATATTTGTAGTACTTTCTTGCTGCCATACAGGTGTCGGCGGCACCTGGGCCCCGCCCAATCGCGGCTGCCCCGTCCAACACTCACCCTGATTGAAACTATTAAAATGGGCGAGGTGAAAACAAAACACTATAGTTTAGCTTTCCACTCGCTGCAGATACGACAACTATGAGTACATGGTTACTGTTATACTATATTACTATTATTGTTGGGCTACTCATTTTTATGGAGAGCTTGTTTGGTAGTAGTACTACTAGTAACTATGGACTTGGTACTTACAATATACAGGGTTATTGGTAAAACACCAACAGCCTCTTCATTATGAACAACATTTACTATGAGAAAAACCCCAAATTGTGAAAAAAAACAGCTGTCCCCTACATTTTGACGAGTTATGTGAACATAAAGTACGGAACAGCTGATTATTTTTTTCGCGATTTCAGGTTTTGTCCCACAGTAAAATGTTGTTCATAATGATGAGTACCTACATCGACTTCTTAAGAGGTTGTTGGTGTTTTACCAGTAACCCCGTATAAGGTGTAAACGAATCTTCAGGGAACCAAAAAATATTGCTTTGGAAAGACTTCGAAAAAATTAAGACGAAAACTCTATGATGGACCACGAAGGAAAGTAAATGGGAAGTTCTGTCCATATGGGAAAAAGATTCCCAAAAACACATCTTTTCATTTTTTTTCCTCCACAGATCTGATTCTGTGCGGGAAAATTTGTAAAAAAGAAAAAAACAGCGGTTGGGTAATACCATCAGTCCTAATACCCTCCCGAACTGCATTATCACCGAGAGTATCCGAGCAAGTGACAGGCGGGCCGACATGCAGATATTATAGCGCTGCGGCGGCGGGGCGTGGGCAGAGCTCCGAGTTATTGCATGTCCCACCGCCTGTTACCGTTATCTTATAGCCCTTTATTATATAGGACTTGAACTGGTTGGGAATCGCGTGTTTTTTTTAAATCGCGTAATTTTAAATTTATTGTGATAAAGAAAGGGTTGAGATTTTTTTTAGGGGTTCAGTCGTATTTTTATTGTTACACTAGTCGTCCCGCGCAACTTCGTCTGCGTCACATTTTTAATTGCTACTCCGCTCCTATTGGTCGTAGCGTAATGATATAGTAGCGAATGATGATATAGCCTTTCTCGATAAATGGGCTACCTAAAACTTAAATAATTTTTGAAAACAGACCATTAGTTCCTGAGATTTCACTCAGATCTAAACCTTTCAAAATGACAAAATATTATTTTTATAATACAAAATTATCGACTAATTAGATATTGTTTTATTCAATAATGCAGACTAAATGATGAACATTCTCAATAAAGTAATTCGTCATAGCGTACCTACCTTCTGACTCACGCAAGTCGTACTTTCAAACTTTAAGTGTATTGTACATCGGTATTTTAAACTTCGGAGTTCTGTAATACAGTCACTAAAAATTAAATTAAAAATTTAAAAAACCCCCGACACAAAAAACCTCTAAAAAGCCAAAAATAAATTAATCCAAGCGTCGTAGCGTCGGGGGTCCGCTTTGTTCTGTGCTTGTACTAAGCGGTCTTCTTAGCGGTCCCCCGACGCTACGACGCTTGGATTAATTTATTTTTGGCTTTTTAGAGGTTTTTTGTGTCGGGGGTTTTTTAAATTTTTAATTTAATTTTTTTTCATGCTTTTTAAACTTATTTTATTTTTGCCTAGCCTTGACTTTCCTACTCCTGGTTAACGAAACCAAGGAAAGATATAAATTAAACAAAATATAAATTGGGGGGGGGGGTGCACCCCCCAACCCCTCAGCAATGCCCATGGTGACAAGCGACAACATTTCAAATAGACTACCTGTGAAAGTTTTTAAATCCCTACATCAGCTAGAAAAGACGTGATGATCTTCAAACGGCTGAGCAGATTTTCATGAAACATAGCTAAGAACACTCTCGATTAAAATACCTTTCAAACGACACCACTTTTATCCAAATCGGTTCATCCGTTTAGGAGCTACGATGCCACAGACAGACACACAGATACACAGATACACAGATACACACGTCAAACTTATAACACCCCTCTTTTTTGGTCGGGGGTTAAAAATGAGGTACCGTGCTGCACTTACCGTATCTTTTAGCGCTCGAAAGACGGGGACTGGAGGGCGCTGTTCAGGCACAGGCCACTGGCATAGGCCGCAACCACACGCCACAGGCACAAGCCACAAGCACAGGCCAAACGTACAGGCCACAGGCAGGGGCACAGGCCACAGGACACAGGTAAAATTAAGCCACAGGTACAGGCCACACTCACAGGCCACAGCCACAGGCCACGGCCACAGGCTACAGCCACAGCCACGGGCCACAAGCTCAGGCCAAAGGCTATTATGACGGCACGGTTGGCGCAGTGGTTGAGCGATCGACTGCTGCGCTGCGTGTCGCGGGTTCGATCCCCGCACACAACAAATATTTGTAAGCCCTACAGATAGTTGTTCCGGGTCTGGCTGTTTGTGTATGTAAGTTTAAATTTTTCTAAACGCAACCAGAATACAGGAGAAATTCCTAGTGTAGGGTTTGCGTTTAAAAAAACAATTGTATCGCTCATTATAAAAAAGAAAGTGTACCATTAATAGGGATATCAACTGTGAGACTAATGGCGCTTGCATAGCTGGTTCCACTTCCAAGCATCGTAATTGGTTGAAAAACTGTTAATATCATTTTAAATTTCAAAATAGCTTGACTTCATTGGTCAAATTGGAACCTAGCTATGGTCGCGCCATCTACAGTGAGCTTTTAACGACCTTTCCCATTACATGCTGATGTTTACGAGTATATAGGCCGGTAAGTATTAATAAAGTTTATGTGTCATTACTCATTTACACGGTACGTAAACAAATTGTTATTTACATAGATCATTGGAAGTTCAACCTGTAGTTATTAAACGTCCTCGTTAGCGTTTTAAATACTAAGCATTGCACAAAGTGTATACCTACATAATTTAATCGTAAAAACATGAATAATTCTTGTGTTTTTGAAAATGAAAACTAGAAATTAGCATGTGATTAATGACTGGAAACTCGCTTCTTTACTAGTGGTTTTATTAGTCTATGTAAATGTATCTTTTGGTGAAGGACATGTAGCCAGTTGACGGTAACATACGGCTCGCCACCCATTGCGCGGATAACCCATCCTCCCGGTTAAAGTTCTTTTTTTATCTTTATTTATTTTAAGGGGTCTTGTCACTTAGTGATAATGTCACCCCCAGATACATTCAACAAATTAAAACTAAACAATGGGTATCACTCAGTTATTAGGTATTATAATAATGACCTCCTTAGTGCCTATTCGTTTTGGTATACAGGGTGTAACGGAAAGGGTATATACATACTTAAGGATGTGCTACAGACCATCAAACTGAACATGTTTCTCCATGGGACCAACATCGTCATAGCGAAAAAAATATCAGCTGCCCCATACATTTGGGTCGAATAGGTATTGAAATGTTGTATGGGGCATCAGAAAATTTTTTCGTTATTACGATGTTTGTTTGTGGTGAAACATGTTCAGTTTGATGGTCTGTAGCACACCCTTAAGTATGTATATACCCTTTCCGTTACACCCTGTATAATGTCCAATAGTCGACACAACATCTTAGCTTCCTCCAACAAAGGGGACGCTAGAATGAAGTTAAAGTTCTTATATTTAGTAATTACGATTGAAATTGGATGGGTTTCAACTGTCAAGAGCCTGGAATCCAGTGGTTCAACTGTGTAAAAACCGAAACAGTATAAAAATAAAGCAATAAAAAGTTCGCGGGGGGACACAGTGAGTTTCGTGTCGGGAACAGAATCGAGTTGTGCTTGTGAGTGACAGTGGTAGTGGTACGGAGCACAAAAAACGAACAAGATAGAAGGTAGATCGATTTGTCTGCGCATAAACACCCATCCGCAATAACTTCGGTTTATTCGTGATCATGGCGTTTGCAACAGCGCCGAAATATCAGGAACTCAAAACAAATAATAAACATAACGTAAACGTAACGTTAATATCCCGTTGCAAGTGTTACTGATAGTGTTAGTGACCATGTCAGTTAAAAAACATATATCTCTGACCTAGACTAGAAGTCAAGAGCAAACCCATCATAAATATAAAAAAACCGGCCAAGTCCGAGTCTTACTCGCACACAGGGTTCCATAGCCCCAAACAATATAAACAGAATTTTCCTCTTCTTACTTTAGAAATTAGAGGGGGGGGGACACACATTTTACCACTTTGGAAGTGGCTCTAGCGCAAACTATTCAGTTTAGAAAAAAATTTAATTGGAAACCTCAATATCATTTTTAAAGACCTATCCATAGATAACCCACACGTATGGGTTTGATGAAAAAAAAATTTTTGGTTTTCAGTTCTAAGTATGGGGAACCCCAAAATTTATTGTTTTTTTTCTATTTTGTGTGAAAATCTTAATGCGGTTCACAGAATACATCTACTTTCCAAGTTTCAACAGTATAGTTCTTATAGTTTAGGAAAAAAGTGGCTGTGACATACGGACGGACAGACAGACAGACATGACGAATCTATAAGGGTTCCGTTTTTTGCCATTCGGCTACGGAACCCTAAAAAGAGTGGAAATCATCTTTGCGTAGATTTTCAGGTGCATGTAGGTCATGACAATGTAAAGGTAACCCTTTCCATGAGGCAAACCTTCATAGCCCGTTTCTTAAGAAAATTAAAGACCCGTTTCTGATATCTCTACTGAAGTTATTCCCTTAGCACACAGCCCTGCAAACAATATAAATTGATTCATCTCATTCCCATATCATAGGCTTCCTGAAATCGTGCCTCCTGAGGTCGAAATCTTAGAAACCATTGTAAGGGAACCGAATATCGTACATTGTTAGTCAGCGGTGCTCAACCTGCAGATCTTAACCGTGAAATTTCTGACTTTTTGTCGTTGATGCCACTTCGACATGTTTTCCTTATACTTAAATTAAGGCTTAGAACCCAGATCGAAACTACTGGATGTCAAAGCCTAAGTTCTGGCTAAGTCCTGGCCTTTGCCCAGGAGGGATATCACATGCTAATAGTATCAGTAATTCAGTATAGACCTTCGTGGACGAATGCTTCGGTCCAGATCATTATCAATGATCGAAAACAGGGTTCACTGAGTATAAGTTTTTCTTGTTAAAACAGCCCTAGGACACAGTGAAGTCCGGTTCATACATACACACATAAGCTCACGCCATTAACCCACTAGGGAGACTACAGAAAGCCACCTCCTGCGAACCTTAACTCTGGTTCCTATGGTTCAAATTTAGATTTAGGTTTTTTAGTTAGGATTACATAGAAATATTGTAAAACCAAATGATTTAAAAAAAGTAACCATGGGGTTTCTTGCCGGTTCTTCTCCATAGGAAACGACCAACCCGAACCGAGCACCTTTTTGTCGACGTTTTATAAGTACCCATGTAGGCCTATGTAAAATAAAAATATTTTGATTTTGGTTTCGTCTTTCCGTGGTCGACTCATGTTTCCGAACGTAGAAACGATTTTAGTCAGGCTGGAGTTATTGCAGTACGGTCGCAAGCATCCTAGTCGCATTTATGGAATATAATCATCATCTGCCTAGCCTTGTCCCTATTATATTGGGGTAGGCTTCCATTTTAACCGGATGCAGTAGTAGTTGAACATCCACTCAAATATAGTGTGTATGGACGTCTTGAACGTCCATACACGTTTAATACCAGTATTTTACATGGAGCGATCTGACCTCCACAACCCATTTAGTACTGAGTAATTATAGACTATAATAATGTGCCATATTATGATGGACTGGCCTAATGCACCTGCTTCTGACCACCTTTTTTATGCTAGATAGGCTTGCGTTTAGCTGCCTGAGCTGATGCAGCCTAGAATGGGGCACGCTTACCTAGAACCTCTTACTCATCATCATCATCTGCCTAGCCTTTTCCCAAACTTTGTTGGGGTCGGCTTCCAGTCTAACCGGATGCAGCTGAGTATCAGTATTTTACATAAAGCGCCTGCCTATCTGACCTCCACAACTCAGTAACAGGGTAATACGATACCCCTTGGTAAGACTGGATGTCAGATGTCTCGTAACGACCGCCAAAGATCTACAAATGACAGCCAACGGCTTAATGTGCTTTCCGAGGCACGGAGGAAACTTGGTATGTAAAGATGGTCACCTATCCACGGACCAACCTCGGCAAGCACGGCTTAACCTTGAAGATCGACCTGTGCGGCTGTAATTATTTAGCCACGAGCTCCACCCTAGAACCACCATAAACCTTGCCATAAATGTTGAGTCTCCCTGGTCCAGATATACCGCACCGTACAGGCCACAAGGCAGCCGACAGGTAGGCTGACCCCGCGCGCTCCGCGTATAAATCCCATTGTTTCAGCAGATAGATATTATTTAATATGTACGCCAGATAAATATAATATTTACTGTGTATTATAGCCGCAGATTGTAGACCCTTTCACACCTCTATATTTATGTTTTGTTGAGTCTAAACGGATAGCTAGCTGAATTGTGTGATTGTCGTCGGTTGTGAGTGATTAAGGGTGATACTATCTGAGAGGGACTATCCGGTTTTGAGTTCAAGATAATAACGGTCACCAACAGTTGAGATAAGCACCCGGTTTTCGAATTTGGTATTGAGTTTATCAAATTTTACTTTAAGTTATTCCTTTAAAGTTTAAAATTTCTTACCATTTAAATTCGATTGAATTTCGAGGGTAACTACGGAGGAAGACCAATCAGGCACAAAACCAGTATTTAGCGGATCTATCATATTTGGAATATAGATTTCTATACAAAGCGAGGTCATGTTATGCTGGAAATGTATAGCTGGATGTGCCGCTACTAGACTTTAATAATTTCTCAACTTTAAATTCTCAATTTAGAGATAGAAGAATGAGTAACGTCTGTAATATTCATCTCATAAAAATGATTTACCAACAATGAAAACCAATAATTTTACTACCAACTAACCGATAACTTGAAAATATACCAATTTTATCAAAATCAGTTCATCCGTTTAGGAGCTACGATGCCACAGACAGACACACAGATACACACGTCAAACTTATAACACCTCTCTGTTTTGGCCGGGGGTTAAAAATAATACTTGTACCACACTGATTTATGTTTTAACGATTTCATTCGCATCAATTACGGGGTGCTAGTGACTACATAGTTACCTAAGTACCTTAGTCCCAGTCAATCGATACAATCAGTACAATGTATCATCGGTATAATCGATGACGATACGATAGAATCGATTGTCAACTCGAGTGGAAGGCGTAAAGGGATCGTACGCCCACGTGTTCACGTCATCTTGCTATATCGGAAGCTGTGGTAGCCTATTACGTCGCATATTTAAGGCTTTTAGATAGCCGCAGGACTTTTCAACTTCAACGGAGTGCCGTCACCAATATCGACGGCAAAATGTCGTAAGTGACATTGCATTTAAATGGCCCATAAGACATTTGAAGTTTCCACTATCACCCGTTTTATTTAAAGGCATTTATTCTTCGTTTGTCCTACATGAAAAAATCCTGGTTCTTCCGAAAATATAATTTTAATTATTTTATTCCCGCTTTGTCCTACTTTACATTCCTTCTATTATATAGCCAATTTTCTTTTTATATACCAAACTTACTTTTTTACAATCGGCAAAACAGGGTTACGTATTAATCCATATTTAACATAATAGGGGAAGATTCTTTCCTATTTAACTGCGTTGTACAGTGTTACAATTAAACCCTCGCACGGAATTTGTTACATTTACTAGAAGAAAAACCAACCATTTGGGGTTATTGAGTTTTTCAAAATAAAAAAAAAACTCAGTAGTAACCGAGTCTAGATTTATACCCGGATAATGACAATAGGCACATCCTATATTTATACCCGGATAATGACAATAGGCACACCCTCTATTACACAGCACGTAAACTCATAATACGGAAACATGGCTGATGAATGAAAATTTTCCAGCAACGGAAGCTAAACTTACATACAATTGATATGGAAAAAAGAGTGCTTATAGCTTATCTATGGTTGTTTTATTACAACCTCATCTCGAATACTGCAACGCTCTGAGCGTCGTCCCTTTCAGAATTAAAATTCGAACTTTTGAGTACAAACGTCAAAAAAACGTTCATGCGGCCTGTCAAAAAGAAAAAAAGAACATCAGTACAATTTCATCTCCGAGCTGAAGCTCATGTTTCCATATAAAATCAAGGAACTGTTTATTAGTTTGCGTGTGTTGTGACAATTTATGCTGATAGCAGTGAGGACTCTCAGTAATTATAACCTGGACTGGGCAAGACGCAAGTAGCTCGGAGGTCGGAATTTTCTTTTTCCTAGCGAGCGTTCTGATCGTATCCTAGGCTCCCCCCAATATGTGGAGGCGTTATTCCTCACACCCTGATAGCATACGCATACTAAGTCTGTAATGTTCCCAGTGCTGGGACACAACCTTCCTCTTTATGAAATGGGCTGCGCTGTAATCGAACACGTGGGCGCAGTGTGAGTTGATAGATGTCTTCTATTTTTTTAGTGTTAGGACATATTGGTTTCCTCATGATGTTTTCCATGACCGTTTTGAGGGCAGTGGTGATGAAATAAATTACACAAAGTAAAACTTACTGCTTGTAAGCCGGGGCTACCCCCACTGGGCCACCTCTGCTCACATCCTGATAGTTGACTATTTATTAAAACAAAACATCTTTTTATTTCTCCAATAACAGTACCTTAATGCTTTACATAACCAAACTGCTACAGTTTCACGAATGCATTCGTAATTCTTCCGAAGCTTCATACACATACAAACATAAGAGACAGTTATTTTTTAAGTAACGTGGACATATCCAGAGCAGGATTCCAGCGTTAATTAAGCGCATCGAATGTAATTGATAAGTCCATGTGATACCTTTTTGGATAATTAATATTGTGTCGTCGATTTAACCCGTTTTGTCTTTTGTGGGTACAAGAGAACAGTAGCGAGAATTTTGGTGTGTTACTAATATGGTAGTAGGCTATTGGGTATAGTAAAGAGGTTTAATTCCTAGGCTATGCAAACTAGATTGCAATTTTTTTAAGTACTAATTTAAAAAGTTTAGTCACAGTACAGGATGTTGTGTCAGTATGGTGTCGGACGTAAAGAATAGCACCATCCCATATCTTCCCATGGGTGTCGTAAGAGGCGACTAAGGGATTTGCCAGAGAATGGGCAGCAGCGTTCTCTATGCTTTTGTAACAACCGTACTGCGACTGCCAACCTGCCTGCCAAGCGTGGCGATTATGGCAAAACCCCTCAAAATGTCAATGTGGCGACACTTGGGGGAGGCCTATGTCCAGCAGTGGACGTCTTTTGGGCTGAAATGATGATGATGATGATAGAGATTACAATACAATAACTAACAATATTATGGATACTTCTGTTGTTTTCATTTTGTTGTTTTTTATTCCTTTTTTTCGTTGTTTAATTAGCTGTTAGATGTAGACGCTTAAAATAGTGGATGCGCTCTTCTTTAAGTGATGGGGCACATAGACTTAAGAACTCATTGTTGAAAAAAACTCATTGTTGCCAAATTAAATAAATTAAATAAACAATACAATAATATCTTAGATTAAATTAGGCCCAACAAAACGCAAACATAAGGCGATTCCGCATTAATTGTAGATTTGTAGCCTAACAGCAATAACTCATAGGCTACCTACTGATCTTCATGTGATATCTAAGTGGTCCGTAATTTCTACTCGTCAGAAATTCCTTAGCAAGGCTATGAATTGACCTCGCGACCTCCAGACCGCAAGCCGTTGGTCAATTATCACCTCCATCTATCCTAGTTCATAAAAAGTATCCGCCTTTCTAACACGACACTTAAACCTCTGCTCACACCATAAAGGATAACAATCTTGAAGATAAAACTTATAAATAACTTATCTGCATCAGTTGCGCCATTACGTTGCGAACTTACATATGATCTGCTCTCAAATCTTAAAAGGCTATAGTCCAAACGTTAACGGTACATGCATAATTATTGTTATTGCACAAAAATGTAATTACTTGCAGCGATATTTATTGATAAAAACATATAAAATATGACAGGGCGACCGCTGCGGACGGCAGAGATAAAAGAGGATCTGCACTTACGCGTCTCGTATGTGTAGTCTTGACCTTACTTCGCCAGAGTTTTTTCAACACGACTTTCGAGCAGATCTCCGTAACATGATTGCCTATGTAAACACCATGATACTAGTCGTCAATCGCCAATCTCATTGCTTTAATGGTCCTTGCAAATTACATTTATTTAGTTAGATGTATTACATGTAACTAAATGTTCATCAATAAAAATAAAATAAAAAACTACTTCCTTTTTTCATGTCTCGACGGACCCCCGTCTTTCCGCATCCAAAGATCTGTTTTCCACTCAAGTCTCATAATTTAATTAAACATAATTGCAGCACTTATACTTTACGTACATTCTAGCCATTCACCTTTCATTTCCTCGCAGCGCTGCAGTCACCGGCTCCAACCTTACTTCACTCTCATAACCTATAAACAATTAATTACAACAATTTATCGCGCCTGACTACAGATACGCGACAAGCGGAGGAATGTGCTACAGTTTAAATGAGGCTGCGCGGGAGTTGAACCGGTCGGGGGCGATCGGCCGCCTCCGCGCAACTTCGGGGAAAGGCCGACCATGATTTATAGCTAAAATTAAACTCCGTGTACAGGTCGCAGCAACCGAATGCAGGGAAATGAGATCACGACCGAAGTAGGGATCGATTATATCGATAATTTGACGGCTTCGTTGTGAAATATCTTAATCGTGACAAGTGGGGTATGTCAAAATATATAACGTGATGTAACCCGGTGCTACCTTTATAAGGCTTTAAAAGTTCGATCCAATTAACGGTTTTCTCATTTCCTGTTTAATAAAAATGAGTAAGTAATGCCTTCCAAAATCGATTAAAAATTAGGCATTAAAAGTTATACCGTACCGTTCTTCACGTAAAGTGAGATTCCTTACGATCTCTGAATTGTTTGAACTGCGAACACTGCAGAAGTCCGGACGTCGTAAAATCTAGTTCCATAAAAGGGTGACAGAGCATTCGCAGATCATTCCCACCTAGCACGAATATCAATTTGAAACCAGAATATTATCTGATCTGTCATCGTGAAATAAGACCTCTAAACAGTCATGCGCACTATCGTATAATTCCCTAATTCGCATTGTTCTTATTGGTCCATCAATCGCTGGCGCATGCGCTGTACAGTCCAACGCAGGGTATATATTGCTGGATGAGATAAAATCGCGCCAGTCGAGCTGCGGCAGCGGTTGCGTTATCTCGATCAGGGAGCTAGTAACTGCGGCCCGCAGGTCGTTCCATACAAATTGTATGGCATATCTACTACTACTTTTGGGCATAGTTAACCTTATAGTTTTCTTGTAGCATGTTCTCGGCCGCTAATGGGAGCGATTCATCGCGTCAATGGTGTGAGAAACGCGTAAATAGTCCTGCCCTGAAGATGGAACCTGCTGATACTATTCGAATTGTATCGGTGTGAATGTAGGAAATTGGATTTAGTTGCTCGCTGAAAAATAATAAATGGACTTATAGGGAACTAGCCAATGGGCATTTAGTACGGGATGTTCACATGTGAACTCTTTAAAGGCCTGCGTGTTAGTATGTTACTTATATTTGCATAACCGTATTTTGGATAATCAAAATTAAATTTGTAACTCACGGGATGCTAGTTTGCTAGGGACCTAAACAACGAGTACACCCACACTGAAAATGAAAATGTAGTTTTACATAGCTGTTTTTCAGCTATGTAAAACTACATTTTCATTTTCAGAAGGAGAGTGAAAGTCATAAAAATTTGCGTAAGAGCAACCTTAAACCATAACTCAAACTAGAAGCATTTATTTCAATTAGACCATTACAGGCACTTTTGAAAGAAAAAAAAAACATAATAAATACTGTTTACGGTGACTTTGTGTAAAAGCTATTACGTCAAAGATGCGTCCGACTTTTGAATTCGACTATTAATTCGAAGGCTTTATTTATTTTGTATTATTAATTTAGCAGAACTGTTTATTGTGAATGACCATCGATTAATTTTCAGTTTAACTATGTTGGAAACAAAAGGTTTCATGCGGATTTTGTATTGAGAACGTTCCTATAAATATAGTCTGTTAGCTTATATGTTAAATTGGGGATGGACCATGACGGGCACTGCAAAGTAGAAGTCCGAAAAGAGATTAAGAAAAAAAATTGAAGAATCTTTTTTTACACCTCTTTTATTCTTCCGGGTAATCCGGTCTTGCATTGTGAAGAAAAAGACCATTCTCATTTCTCTTTCCCGGAATCAAAATTACCCCAGTAAACACCATGACAGACAAAAACTATTTCATAAAACTCTAAATACAAATTCTACTTCGCCACTGCATCATATCACTTGGTCTCTCATACAAGAATAAATTTACACAGCAATAAAAAGCCCATAAAGTGACATAATAGCACTGCATCTGCCGTCCCTCCTGCTTCTAAATAGCTTCATAATACGGTTGATAGTCATATCTAGTCCATCTTACATTAACATATAAAATACAAGCGCGCTTTATGCGTTTATAACTCGAGAATCGCTGAACGAATTTTGATAGAATTTTTAGTCTTATTTTACTCATTGTTATGTTTATTTTGATTTCAAAAGAAGTATCTACATTATTGAGATGTTTTTATTATACGAAGTATATCAACACACATCAATGTGCTAGTTGAAACGTTAAAATTTACTTGATTTCGTTGATCTTATTAGTGATATTTTGTCTTCCAAAGACATAACTTACATGCTTTTTGAATCAATCAAATATAACACGTACTAAATATTTAAAAAAAAAACGATTTGTAACTTGACAATGATATGTGGGATTCCAAATGGCCAAAATTACGGCAAAAAATATAACAGTGACTAGGTTCATAATTATAACAGTGCATTTTATACCATACTAACGTCTGGGATTTCTGGGGTTAAGCATGTAACATTATCGTCTAGGTATAGTGCGTATTTAAAGGCCACTCTTCAACAAAACTAGACCTAATTTAGACGAAACGTCTAGAACATTTTATCTAGCCACAAGCTTAAACATAAACAGATAAGCTAGTTAAAAATCTGAGAAAAATCCGACATTACAACAATGCTTTCTCGCTAAAAACGGGTGTTTTAACTCTTCACATCAAGATTACCAATGAAGATAGCACAGGCGAATTAATTCGCGACATTGAGAGTGTATGCGACCTCCAAGCTCGTAAAAAATATGAGAAGAGCCCAAGTTCACATCTTGAGAATACGGAGACTGGGTTCTGAGAAACTGCAATGTAAGAGCTTGCATTATATACGAGTCTGTGTGAAACAGTGTGCGAAATTATCTAGATTTCGAGTATCTTTCGCGCGATAGTGAACATTCGAAATTCAAAAGCGATTTTGTTTTAAGATTCCATAGATATTGTGTAGCAGTTTACGTGTGTATAAATTGAAATAAAACTGCTTGCAATTGTTTTTTGTTTATAGATGACCTAAACTTTTTAATCATGGCTGCTAGAAATATATATACCAAAATCATTAAATGAAACTGCCGCCGTCTGATAAGTTTAACGTAAAAACTTGTTAAAGTTTAAACTAGTAACGCTGAGGGCGATTCACTGATTAAAATATTAAAATTAAACGCGTCTAGACATTGTAACAAAATATGTCTAGAACGACTTTACGCAGGCAGAATTATTATGTCAACGTCTCTCTTAAAAATATCTTTTTTATCTTGGATTATAAACTCCATTATAATTTACAAACTTCTATAAATGAAAATTTGGAGTAAACTGATGCTGTTTTCAGTTTGGAAAAGGTAGGTAGTAGGTGGGTAGGTCATTTTGGCGAAAGGCTGTAGTCGGAACTAACGCTGCCATCTTGTTTTTTTTTCAATACCATTTCCATAGAGAATTTCACAATTTTTTACCTACAGTGACCTTCTGGTAAAGTCAAGGGCCAGCGCAGCCCGCTAAATTCGCGGACTAGCCTGGCGCTTCGCCCTTAAGCGCCAAAAGGAACCATGCTTCACCATATAACCAATAAATAAACTATAGCAAACTCATCAGACCGTACCACATAAACATATGATATAAAAAACTTTTCCAATAAATTGCCCGGGACCGGTTGAAAGGTAGCCGGACCGAACAATGTCTGAACGAGATGCGACCACTGATTGCCAGTAATTATACCAAACGGCTTCTTGTTAACACGCGTTCAACGAATAAAAAAAAATTAGGCTACTGTCCCCTCTAGTAATGGTGTACTTTTTTCATTATACATGTAGGGAGGAACTGGGTGTATGTTTTGATTTTAAAGGTTTTCTTCTTCTTTTCTTCTTTCATAAAAATTAAACTTGTAGCTTTTACATCCCTAGGTTCGAATTTCAAAGAAAATTGTTTGGTTTATTAGGTTGCTCTACCTTCATCTTTTTTGTCGATGTTCCTGTTTGTCTATTGATGAAGGTAAATAAACTAAATAATTATATACTTGAGGCCTTTCAAAGTAAGTATTGGTCACTAACAGTAACACGATGCCTAGTGAAAGAACTTGTAAAGGAAAATCATACAGGTATCACTTGTTGAGTATTTAGATACAAAAGCACCTAAATAAGACAACAAACTCATAGTTACGCCACACTCCAAACTTCGAAGAATCCGGTAGCTCCAATGTAATTCAATAGACTTAAGGACACTACCAAATAGATATCTAGACTAATAACAATCTAGAACACTCCATATCTATAGTAACAAGGAAACGTATGAAAAGATGTAGATTGTAGCGTATAGCGCAGTGAGCAAGTAGCGGGTGAAAGGTTTCATTGTGGTGTCATGCGCTGCGCAAGTGCGCCGCGAAGTACAGAATGAACAGGACGAACAAAATGAACAGGGCGATCAGTGCGCGCCGCACTAGTGTAGTCGACATGTTGCTGATACAGTGAGGTGATAATTTAAATGCATAATCGGTTTAATAAACAGTGTATGGGACATCGTGTCATGAACTTTTATTCAGTTGTTACTTGATCCTACACCCATCAGCTTCGATCAATAATTTTACACATTCAAAATGTACGGAACAACCAGTGGAGATAGAACGAAGTATATTTTTCAAATTAAGAGCGTTTACGCCTGACGCCATTTCATACAAACTTTCAAGTCCTTATTTTCCGAAATGACTAAACCGATTTTAATGAAACTTCATACGCTTAAGCAGGATACATAGGTCTAAAAAGTCACTAAAACATTTTCGATAAATAGTGTTATAGCTAAATTAGACCGATTATAAATTATCTATAGGAACAAAAATTTCCATTTTTTTTTTTTAAAAGACCTTGCGGAAATGTTTTTAGTGACTTTATAGACCTATATGAATCCTGCTTATGCGTATTAAGTTTCATTAAAATCGATTCAGTCATTTCGGAAAATAAGGACTTGAAAGTTTGTATGAAATGCCGTAAGGTGTAAACGCTCTTAACTGCTACCAGCATAACTTTATTTTGAAAATCAATAGTTTCTACATGTCCTGAAAACATTGTCTAGTTGAATAATCTAAGCCGTTACTGGAACGCATTGGATCTGGTGAGAGATCCAATTCAGTAACTAGATTAGCGGTCTACTTTTCTGTCCAGCGTGCCCATTCCAGGGCAACTGGAATATTGTAGAGTAGACGGCCAGTCCAGTGCTGGATTAACCGTTGAACAGTGAATACGCGTGGTTGTTTTTTTTTGTGAATACGCACTTAATTCCCAATAATGACTGGAATAATGTATACGATATTATCCAGTACACCCAGTAGCTGGATTAATTACCTGGATTGCTGGACTGAAATAATGTGAACCGGGAATAGCTTGATAATGCTACACAGAAACTTGACAAGAAGTTTATTTCCTATGCATTCCAAAGATCATGAATTCGGGTTTCAAAAGAAGACGCTTATATTACTACCACTTACCGTTACTTGTAGTGAAGCCGAAGGTGTCCTGCTGTAGGTTTCCTGAACAATAGAAACATATTGTTAGTCAAGTTGACAATGGCTGAATATTTTTCTTTTTTTTCCATTTTTTTTTTTTTTGTGTAAATCATCATCATCTGCGTAGCCTTTTCCCAACCCTATTAGGGTCAGCTTCCAGTCTAACCGGATGCAGCTGATGCCAGTATTTTACATGGAGCATTTATTTTGTGAAAAATAAAAGCACATTCTTAGCCAAATTCTATATCAATAACTTAATTGCTAAAATACATGATTTAAGAAAGTGCTGAAATACACTGTGTGTATGTAATAATAAAAACTTTATCGTCTTGAGAATAAAGTTTTCTACATGTTGTCATTTCATTATGTCATTACTTTTATCTATTCTAATTTGCTTTATTGACATGACGAGTAAGAAGGTACTTATTCGTAAAAACCTGCAAAGTATCGTCTACAACAAGATTTTATGATAAGTAAAACCTATTTCATAGTAAAACACTGATTACCTCTAGTTAGCAACTCAAGCAATTTGCTTGAAAAATGAAACTCCGGTCTGAACATATCTTTACACATAAAATTAAATACAAATCACCGGCAACCAAACAAATATGAAAACACAGGCACTTAAGAAAACCTTAGAGACGGCACTTGTTTTAAAACAATATTTCAATCCTCACTGTCAATTTTAAAATAATAACACAAAATAGTTTTTTTTCGGAAATCGCGCGCGTTATGTCGTTTTGTATTTCGAACTCGAAGTCAAAGTTTCCTGGTCTGACGTCACACGTGTTATGTCAAACAAAATATTAGTGTTACATCGGCCGACCGATTGTCGCTAACTGTTTAATTATACCGCCTGTCCCGATTCATTAGTGCACTATGGATTCAGGGACGGCTTCCGAAGGGGATTTTTAATTTGTATTTATTTTTAATATTTGTTAGTAAATATAGGCAAATCGTAAGTATTATGAGGTTTTTCCGTAGCATTTCTCGTTGTCCATAGAATTTCAGCGATGTTTTCTGTATTGCATCTGGTTCTGAAACTATATCTGTTCACTTCAGCTGTAAATAATTTGCTTTTATAATATTTGTATGTGTTATTGTATAATTGGGATTGTAAAACACACTTTGAAAATCACCCATAAAAGGAATATCATGTTAATAAAATAATGTTATTTATATCCATGAGCGAATAAATAAAAAATATGTTTTAGACTAGAGGTGGTGAAATCTACATTTACAAGACTTAAGAAAATAAAACTCTGAAAACAGTCGACTCGACACATCCTTTTTTGTAAGTCCCAAGTACGGCCCATGAGCCGTCTGGAGAGGTCAGGGTTGCCGACGCTCGTCTTTTGACCCTCATACTTCCCTCCCTCACCAACACCCGATAATATTATCCGTCCGTCCTCGTCCCACAGGCCGCGACACATTGCTTGACTTTTAACCCTTCACGTCATTGTCAGTACTATCCTTTTCTCACATACCGACTTTTTAATATTGCCGTTTCATTCAAACAGGTTACGACATATCGGTCGACATATGACCCGAGCATCGGTGTTTCTCTGTCCTTTTTTATCGTTTTGTATAAGTGTATGTGTGTCCTTGTCTGCAGTGTCACGACCCTTACGACTAGCCACTTGAATAGATTAGGTGTTTTCGTACGAATGCGGGTTCAATATTCATTGATAATCGGTTCGTTGGCATTTTATATGCAAGAAATGAATGATTGTTTCCTTTCATTGTAAGTAATGGTTTTATAAATTGCAGTACTGGCAATGTTTCTTGAGATTAATGTTCACTGAAGACAAATAAGACCTTAAGTTGCGTCAGGTTCAAAGTTCAAACTACTCTGGTCATCTCTTTCAGTCCATAAAGTTTTGAAAAGTATCTACGTTTTTATTACTAATAGACCACCCACCATCTTCCAGACTCCAGCCGATGAAATAAGGTACGTCATAGTAAATTTACCGAAGTTATTTGTGATTCCGCTCTGTCCGATGAATCGGCCCATAGGAAAAAAAAATTGAGTTGTCCGATCGATCAGACTATGAGATTTGGTGATTCCACTTGGTCCGATGAATCGTACTAAAAGAAAAACAAATTAACGTCGTCCGATTGATCGGACTTAGCAGTCGGACCAAGTGTTAATAGGGAGTTACACTGTTTTAATCTTTCACGGTTTTTGTCTGAACTTATACTAATATCTTACGGGATATACACAGAAGGTATCCCATAAATCTATATATATATGTCGGAGTCAAATTATTAGTACGGACTATGGATCGAAAGCGCGCCAAAGGTCAAGCGACCTACTTACCAGTCTACCCACACCTAAGCGCGCTTACTACAGAGTCGTGATGTTTCGAGCTCCCAGCGAGGCGGACAGTCTGAGTCTGACCACCGCGGAGTCAATACGTCCCGAAACTGTAACCCGATTCATGGTGCCTAGTGTTATTGTGTTGGATTGTAATTTCAAGTAATTTGTTAGTTCGATAAAAGCAGTGTACCGTGTGTGTGTGTTTTCATTGCACGAAACCCGTGTTCTGCCCACATGGTGAAAGTCTAAACGGAATAAAATCATCAGACTGCGACATATATATATATATATAAATTACGTGTCACGTTGTTTGTCGGGGATGGACTCCTAAAATAATTAACCGATTTTAATCAAATTTGCACACCGTGTGCTGTTTGATCTAACTTGAAAGAAGGATAGCTTACATCTCAATTTATAGTCGCAATATTATTTAATTGCAAAATAAGTCACAATTACCTGTTAGCTCCAAATGATTGTAACAAATGGCAGTATCTGTTGACTGGATTGAGTAAGTATTCAATAGATGGCGCTGTATAGGAGCGCAGCAGCAATGAGCAATATTGCGAAAACGGGGAAAATGTGACGCAGACGAAGTTGCGTGGGACAGCTAGGGATAATATAAACACCAAAGTTAGTTAACGATAAGCTATCAGTGACACTATAGCCACTTTGTAAGTATTGTACCAGATCGGTATTTTCAGGAGGATATTTTCAAAACTGATCTACACCAATTCCTAGAAGTTAGCAACAATGATGTTGTTTATTACTGTTGTTGTTGTTTTGTTGTTGTTGTTTATTAATTACTATAGATTTCTGACAAAAATTGCATTTCAGTTAAAACTAGTGACGTTTACAATCACAGATCAGGCGGTTATGACGTCTTAAAGCAGTATTGTTATAATCTTATTCGAGTGTAGGAAATGGACGGAGCTGTAGAAGACGTCTAGCGCCATCTCTTTCTCACTCTGTATTAAGATTAAAACAATACTGCTTTAGGACGTCATGGTAGGCGACCAGATAAAGACGTAATAAGTGCACGAGCACTTGTTCAAACTCTGTTTCCTCTATTTATCAGCTTATTCGTTAACAGTAAACGCTTTATAATTGCTTGTTCGATACTTGCTATTTACTAAACAGATGCTTTTCAAACTATTTATTTTAAACAGTGCCTTTTCCAATATCAAAGTGTCAGTCTAAAACTGACTGTCACACATTTGCCGAAAATGGAATAATAAACACTATGATGGTTTTGAAGTGAAAACTTCTTTAGCGGTGTTGTGAACTTCCGTCAGGACACGTTACCGTCAGATTTTATTGACATTAGGTTACGAAGCAATTTGACCTTTATGACATCTGTCACACAAACAAAACCAAACCTTCGGTTTCTCCAAAGAGGTAAAATTCGTAAGACGGATTGTAATAGTTCTGAAGTGTTAAATTTTTAATATTGTCTATTTGTGTACGATAGCGCAATAAATGAATATTGTACTTTACCACATAAATGATAGTACTTTTACACTGATAATTAAAGCAATTCGTGCAAAATTATTCCCTTAACATTCCAAAATACCAAAAATGCACGATTAATATTCAAGTTTTCACTTCTGCCGGCACTCCTGGAGTGCAGCCAGTTCTTTTTTTTTGCTTATTTTGAAATAAATGCTCCGTTGGTCTCGTGATCGCAAGCGCGACAGTTGAGCGTGGGGTCCTAGGTTCGATACCAGTATGAATTTCTCAGTAACAGTTCGGAGTTTGGATTTGGAAGTCAGTGCTATGATACCCTCGTGGTCCTGCGCTTGATCTCTCTGCAGTCGTGTTAGACTGAGAGAGAGAAAAGAGAGAGTGCACCTGTCTGAGAACACACTGGTGAATTATCATATCTCCCGCATCGATGGCTGATCTCCTGTAAGATTGGCTGCAGTGACTTACAACAGATATACATGGTGGAAGGATCATCGACGCGAAAACGGTTACGACGTACGCAGAACATCATTCTAAACCAACGCACATCGACATTTTTCATCGGTAACTTAAAAAAAACCAACTGTTCCATACATTTTGACCATGTGTGTATTGCACTTTTAAAGGATACACCAGATTTTTTTTAACATACCGATGATAAATTGTTTTATATGTATAGGACTAGCTGTCCCGCGCAACTTTGTCTGCGTCACATTTTCCCCGTTTACGCAACATTTTTCATTGCTGCTGCGTTTCTATTGGCGTGGTGATATATAGCCTATAGTTTTCCTCGATAAATGGGCTATGTAACACCGAATTTTTTTTTAAATCGGAGCAGGAGTTCCTGAAATTAGCGCGTTCAAGCAAACAAACAAACAACCTTTTCAGCTTTATAATATTGGTATGGTATAGATTAGTATATTAGATTCAGAATGATGTTTCAATTACGTGTTAACCATTTTCGCGTCGGCATCCCTTCCTCCTCTCTCCTCCTTACTCCGTATATACAAGATATAATATACCTGCTTACACTGATACTGTATATCTTCCAGAAGTGTCTAAGAATCCCGCCTGTATACCGTACATTTCACTCGCTCACACCAGCGGTGGCAGCGGTGGCTGGTTCAACGTTTTTCTAACAGCTGACCTGAGACGAGCCGGAGCATTCCTACCAACAACCGTACGGGAGGAGCTGAGAATACGTAGATACGGCTTTTTTTCTATAAGATATGTAACTGTAACATTATAGAGACTCTTTCTTAGGAAGTGTTATTTCGTGACTAAACATTATGTGAAATGATTGGTTCACAGTGATTGGTTGGAATTTGTCACTCCCTGTCAAAAGAGTTGAAAAACGCTATAGTTAATTGGTATAATACATAATCACCATAGAGGCATATACATATATTCCTGGCACAATAATAATAGGTGATAGCCGGTAGCTTGGACCCTACTCCCGATACCGGCGGAAACCTGTTTTTTTATATTTTTAAATAGTTTTCACCTTTTTTATTAATAAAATAAAAATAATAAAAAAAAAAAAAAATTTTTTTTTTTAAATATTTAAAGATATATCAAATAAGATGTTAAATGAATAAAGGGAATAATAATAGGTGATTGTATAATATGTTGTTACCTGGTGGCCTACTATGACGTCTTAAAACATTGTTTTACTCCTTTTCCAGTGTGGGAAAGAAATATCGCTAGACATCCTGCTCCGTCTCTTTCCCACACTGGAATAAGAGTAAAACAATACTGCTTTAAGACGTCATGGTAGGCCTCCAGGTCAGAAGGGTAGAGGTGCCGCAGGTCATCAATCCATGGAATAAGAATTCATTATTTACAATACATCCGTTTAAGACATCCCCATTTTGTACAGTTGAATTAAAAACTAAACTGTAAAATGTACGCCAGCAAAGAGAAATTAGTATTCTAGGAATACAGTGGTCACTGGCGCCCTGGAAAATCTCTATTTGTCTTAATTATATCAATACTAGCTGTCCCGCGCAACTTCGTCTGCGTCACATTTTCCCCGTTTTCACAATATTTTTCATTGCTGCTCCGCTCCTATTGGTCGTAGCGTGATGATATATAGCCTATGTCCTTTCCCAGGTTGAAATCTATATTCTTGCCAAATTTTATTAAGATCCGATCAGCCGTTTAGTCAAGAAAAGGTAACAAACAAACAAACATACAAACAAACAGAGTGACTTTCGCATTTATAATATTAGTATGGATTTAAGTAGCATCTACTGCAATAAAGATCAACAAACCACCGCTACTGCTGAGCATGAGAGCCTGGAATGGATTCCCTGGCTGGAAAAAGTTTTAGAGGGTTATTCCATCAAGAATTTGTCATTACCAGCCCGCAGTCTGAATTTATACTCGGCTGATAGTAACAAGCTTGCTCCTATTACATAAGACTGAATCATAACGGGTGGAAATATCGTGAATGGGTGTACTTGCTCTGTATGGTGTCGGACGTAGAGAATAGCACCATCCCATATCTTACCGTGGGTGTCGTAAGATCCGACTAAGGGACTTGCCAGAGAATGGGCAGCAGCGTTCTCTGTGCTTTTGTAACAGCCGTACTGTGATCGCCAACCCGCCTGCCAAGTGTGGCGATTATGGCAAAACCCTCGAAAATGTCAATGTGACTTGGGGGAGGCCTATGTCCAGCAGGACGTCTTTTGGGCTGAAATGATGATGATGATGGGGTGTACTCAGTGCTTTAGGGTTCATCTCTGCCTTAGGGAATTATAGACATGTTTCAAGGTAAAGATCTACACAAACCTATTAAATAAGCCACCTCATCTCCTTCCTACATCGCTGAGAAGAAAGCGCGCTGCTATCGCGCGCGTGCGCTGCTTTTTTGCCGCGATGAATATTTATCGGCCGCTGCGGCCATTAGCAAACACAAGCGATACACTTTCAGACTGATTGGTGCTGACTTACTCGTTATTTTATACTAGTTATATTGCATTATCTAGAACTAACTCATCTGTTGGGGGTCTTAGCAGCAATTGAAGTATCGAAGGCGAAATACATCGATAATGTAAAGGTGGGTTACCTTTACATTATCGATGTATTATGCCTTTTATCCTTTTTGCTTATCTTTAATAGGGTAAAAATGGTTGGTTCTTTGTTTTACAACTCCACGTTGGAATAACAATTGGCAGTTTTTAACTAAGAGCAAGGAAGAAGAAAAAGATTATTCCTTTTGGAATTAAACGACGACACATCGACAGCGGCAAAATCTGGGGACAGCACCGTCATTGAGAAAGATTCTCTGCACTGAAAGAAAATCCTGTTATAGAGAATTTCGATTCCGACGATTATCTTTTACTTTTCTGACTTGGCTTTACATGCCGTCGGGATATATCTCTCAGGCATTTTTGGTTAAACTTACCTACTACTTTTTTACCTTTTACTACTAATAAGAAACTCATTTAGATGAGCGAAAAAAAGCCAGAGTAGATTCTATTCATCATCATTTCAGCCGAAAGACGTCCACTGCTGGAAATAGGCCTCCCCCAACGCCATATTGACATAGGGGGTTTTGCCACAGGCGGGTTGGCGATCGCACTACGGTTGTTACAAAAGCACAGAGAACGCTGCTGTTCATTCTCTGACAAGTCCCTTAGTCGCCTCTTACGACACCCTCGGGAAGATATGGGATGGTGCTATTCTTTACGTCCGACACCATACAGAGCAAGATTCTATTGCGTCCTGAAAAATGACCAATGACTTATGAAAAACTTTCAATGAATAGAGAAGATGCTTTACACATATGCTTAAACATTCCTTTGCGTGTAAAGCTAATATAATTCACCCAACTCATCATCGTATTGAATAATTAACACATCTATCCTTTCATCATGATAATATCCAATTTAAATTCGGTCTAACTATGTAATCATACATTGTAAGCAGTAATCGTTGTTGGTAGCGTAGACTAGGCAATAGACTAAAAACGGACACACATACGCACATATAGTTATACATATACACACATAGTTATTCACTTCGGGATCACAAAAAAAATAGACATTATAAAAAAATCCCTTGTCTAGTGTTATTGAAAATATCAAGTTAATTTGACTTGAAAAATTATAAACTCAGTCTCTACCCAATCCTGAAAACACAAAAGCTCTGGTCAAACTGAAGCAATCCCACACGGTATGAAATGTTCGAGTATCTGCGGATAAAATTCATCGATTCTCGTGTCAAATAAATGGGGATGTTGAAACTGGAGCAAATAGTTGCGTGGCTATCCTATTAAATTAATAATTGAAACAATTGACGCGCACAGTCGTGTCCCGCAATCTGGGTGGGAGTCGCTTCGGTAGGTAGTAGTCGATTGATATGCAGAGGTCATGGAGGTATATAAAGTTACGATAAAATAAAAACACTAGTGTTAAAAAAAACATGTTTATAGGTTGGAACTTTGACCTTCAATATTTCCGTAACTGGAAGGTTTCCAGGTATGGCGCAAAACTCAAAAAAATATCGCAATAACGGGGTGTACAACTGCCATTCCGCTTCGTTAAGAGTATTTTATACACTCATTATAAGGTCTTCAATAACCTATGATATTTGCAAAAAAAAAGAAAATTTAATCGTTTTTTCGTGGTTACATCCGTGTTACAAAATAAAGAAAGAAAGAAAGAAAAAACATTTATTGGCGCCATCGCCACAAGTACACACAATATTCAAAACAAAAACAAATATAAACAAAATACAAAAAGAACACCCTTAACAAACTTCACACGTAAGGCCGCAACACTGTCAAGGGTGTGACAGTACCTACATGAAAATATATATTATGATAAGTTAAAGGAACCTACAAAGACCTACAAGCCTAAGATTCCCTACGACCCTAAGCCCTATAAGCCCTAACCTACCATATACCTAATACGTGATAAATAAATATATAAATAAGTTCAGGATGCCTGCACCATGCGACCTAAGGTTACAGACGGATAGTAGACGGGAATACCAGGTTCGGGAAGGGTACACTCACTGCCAGTCCCGCAGACTCACGAGACTGATCAGAGATGGCTAAAGGTGTCTTGGCCACAGTCAGGGGTAATGAGACAAGAATATAAAATTCAAATTTGATTTATTTACAAAATGTTCAGCTTATATACTACTTTTTCTTAACACACACTATTAAACAAACTTTTTAAATGTGTCCTATGCGAGTAAGATGCAACCCAATCATTCTGTCAACTAAGCCGCGCGTTAGCCAGGCCGAGTGCTGAGTCAATGTCCAAAGGTAACATTAAACAAACACATAAAAACTAATATGAAAGTAAAAAACTTAATACGAAACAAATAATACTGTGTGACTCAAGGCAGCGCCAAATAGGCCCAGTTCAGCATAATGCCGGACAACTAGTGCCCGACGCTGGTTTTCAACTGAACCTAAATGGTGAGTGTACGGATGTCAGTATATATATTAATTATATAAATATTGTGTACGATATGATAATAAATAAAATAAAAAAATGGGTGTGATAAATATATTACTTCTACCAAACTACAATTTGTTGGCAGACGTAGCACCCATAAAAAAAAAATCTACATGTTAGTACTTTTCTACCAACTACATAAACTTATTTTACCTAAAGGCTGACTATTACGTAATGCTAATAACATTAAAAAGAAACTTCTCCAATTTATGTTAAAAAGAAATTTTCGAGGAACAGCTATTTTCTCAATCGGAAGGTATGTCATTAAAAATTGTTGGTACTAAGCATTTTCCATATCTTTGTCCATAATAATTGGTACAAGTGGGTACCACAAATCTTCTGGTGCTATAGTTATAGCTTATACAGGGTGTAACGGAAAGGGTATACCTATACATACTTAAGGGTGTGCTACAGACCATCAAACTGAACATGTTTCCCCATTAGACAAACATCGTAATAGCGACAAAATATCAGCTGCCCCATACATTTAGGTCGAATAGGTATTGAAATTTTGTACGGGGCAGCAGAAATTTTTTTCGCTATTACGATGTTTGTCCGATGGAGAAAGATGTTCAGTTTGATGGTCTGTAGCACACCCGTAAGTATGTATATACCCTTTCCGTTACACCCTGTAGAATGTCACTTTGCAAGCCTTCTAGGCAGGTAGGTAGGTAGGTACTATAATCTAATTATTCCTAAGCCGAACTTGTTCTTCCTAAACCGCTTTCTAGCCAGGAACTGTTTCCCTGTCTAATAAAATGTATGCTTTGAAGTCTTTATGCGAGCTAACAGTTAAATCTACTATTACTGTTATTAATAGTACCATCTAATGATCATTTTCTTAATTGGACGAACGTATTATGAGGGCATATTTTATCCCAGAATTGTTTAGTTGAAAAGTCTGTATTTCTGTCTGCGTAGTATCAAGAGATGGACATTTACTTTATGAAATACGTTATCTTCTCATACTTATTGTGTACTGATTCATTTATCAGAAAAGTGCGGTGAAACCGTCCGGAATGGACTCCGGATAGGACTGCGACATAGATTGCACTAAAAAGAAAGAAAAAATGTGCAATGTGTGTGTCCGTCAAAAAACGAAAAATTACTTTTCATTACTCATACTCTGAAAGTAGGTCTGAAGTGAAGAGTTTTCATCCCTAGGGAGAATCGCTTTCAACTGACAGACGTCAAATTATAAAAAAAAAATAGTTCTATTTTGACATTTTTATTGAACCATGTTCCAACTTTCTATGCAGCCACGATGTAAAATTGAAATAACTTAAAGTTAATTATTGATTAAAGAATATATTTTTTTAAATAACTTTATTATAATTTAGTTTCAACAAATAACATAGAGTTGGGCAAAATATTAACCATTTTTTCAATGATGAAAATGAAAAATAATGGCTGAATAGCTGGCTGGCCACAGAAAAAACAAAACAAAATAGGTGGGAAAGCGGCAATCCGAAATAAAATGTCCTAATTTTATCTTTAGCTAATTCATGTTTTTATTTTTACTTTCCTTGTATTCGTAATGAAAAGCACAGTGTTTACCTCGGGTTAAAGACTTATTTAGTCCCTCGACTATTGGCGCCCTCACTTCATTCGGGCGCCAAACCCCGTCTTGGGACTAAATAAGTTACTTTCACCCCTGGGGTAACAATGTACTATTGTATGTCCGGTGTCCGCAGCGAGTCAGGAGTCCGCTCCAAGCGGTTTGACTGCAACAGTTGTTATCATTCACTCATTCATTGTTTAATGAAACCAAGAATGAGTTGGAACTTCCTAGGGATGTCTGAAAATTCAGTGACAGAATAGTGAAATCTGCTGCCTTACCACTAAAGCTTTCCTAGTTTTCCTGTACTTGCGTAAAAATGTCATCATAAGAGAAGTCAGGTGCATCACCTAGCCAGAACTAAAGTCCCTGCCTTCAATTTGAATTTGAAATCAGAACGCAGGTCATTACACGGCGCACACGCATAACTTTTTCACAGTCCACTGAACAAATCGGATAGGCCTATTATATTTGCATTTTAGTTGTAAAACCTTTCATTAGATATCTCATTTATAATATTGAAGAAATTATGAAACTGTAGACAGAAAAGTTACTGAGCCGCAGTCTTCTTTTTTAGAGTTTTTAAATGGGAACTATATTTCTTGTCACCAAAATTTATATTTGTCATCAAAGTTGTATCACCTAATAAATAGATCTATCGCCACGAAGTATTATCGTACTCAGATATACAAAAGTGTTCCCAGGTATGAATTATCAAATAAATGTTGATATATGTGTAAAATAAGAGATGGATTACAAATAAATTTGTAGTGCATTAGATGAATATAAACTTCGTTCTTAAAAGAATAGTTTTATTACTTAAATAATAGCTTTGTGCTCGGAATGGTAGATCTGTCACCAAATAAATAGATCAGTTCATTATTTCTATGAAGAAATGCCTTATACGAGACATTGGGCACACCGACTCGGACAGGTTAGGTTCAAAGAGGATGGCGGATCCCCTTCGTGTTAGGTTACTGTTAACCCTGCAGACAGAAATAGGAGCCCCGCCTAGCGGGACTACGTCGACAACGCCTTAGTTTAAAACTGTGGTTTGGAGTTTTTATGTAAACATTTTTACATTGTTTGATGATTCAATTTTCGTGACACTTTTATTATTTTGAAACGTAATAAAATTACTTGATAATTGATATTATTTCCAAGTAATTCTTAATAAATATTTACGTAAGCGTTTTGATATTATTTGATGATTCAATTTAGGTGACAGATCTACTATTTTGGAAACAAATATTATTTATTAGGTCAATGAAAATGCATTTATTAGGTTATTGATAAAATCATACCCTTTTTAAATTAAGTAATGAATGAAGAGTCGCATACTTATTTAGTTTTTTTGGAAATCAATGCTCTATTACAAAAGATATAAAACAATTATTCTTTATCGTACACCAAAATTGTTAGAGTTCTTCTACACGTTGATTTTGTTATGTTTTTTCATTGTTTTTTTTTTATCTACCACTATAAAATGTTATTTAACAACAAGTCAACTACAAAAAACATAAAATTGACAGTCTTTTTTTTCAAGACAAATTGTCTATTTTAATTTTATGACCAATTTATAACTTAGTGACTTTTCGCAACTCTGTGACGTCTATACTCACTAAATATCGTTGCGATTTCGTATCAAATTGATTTCGTACATAGTATTTTAAGATTAGAGGTTGGACCCCGCCCTCTGAATCAGGTCATAGACTAGATTTAGCCGGTTCCGCTTGCAAGGTTTGAGATTAGACCGGACTGCAGTACTATCGCGTTTGATAAAGTTACTTATTACGATTGGTCATTCAATCTTAGTTAATTTATTTGCTTTATTTTAATTAAGTAGGTAACACAAACTTGTACCTAGGTTCTGATTCAAGTTGATTAAACTTTAAAGTTAAGGTTCGATGCAATTTATAGGTACTTATATCATGAAAATAGGGCCTGTCACCGCACTGACTTCATTCACCGACCATTCTATTTCTCTTTGGCGGCTTCAACGCGGTTTATCTTTTAAAATTAAAGTTCGCGAATACATTAGGAAAAAGCTAGCAGTACGTCACAAGCAACGTTAATGTTTTCTCCCATTTTTTTTTGTCTTTTTACTTTATTATATGTGTGTAATTAACATATAAACTTTTATACATTATATTTTGAAAAATATTTATAGTATGTTATATATCCTGTATTATACATGAGTATTAAATTAAAATTATTTTAAGATAGACACCTACCACTGTTTGTCTCTGCCTCACCTAAAGGTTGACAGGTAGAAAATGTCTATGGCATTAAGTCCGCCTCTTTACTTTGTGCTTGAAGTGTTAAATAAATAATATAGGAAAGGCTGTAAGCATCTGCTTATTTTTTCTTATCTAAAGTCTCAACCAATAACTTATGTTTATCAACACTGCTTAATCCATATACACTTTACATTACAACTGGTCTAACTTACCCACTGATCAAATATAGCCAGTAATGGTGCTCCATCGTGCTAGAACCGCAGTATCGCTGCCTATCCCTTTTGGTCTAATAGCAGCTAGTCAGCTTAGTTAGTCGATGCCCATATTAAAACTTAACAGCTGTATCAAAGACCAGCTTCTCTCGACATGTTATGGTCCATGTACAAGACTACAAGTACGAATCTATGTAGTTCCCCCTTTTAAAAATAAATTTGTAAGATTCTTCAATAGGTTTTTTGCCAGGAATGCGAGGCAAATTGCTTCAACGATACTATTTGTGGTGGACTGTATAGTATAGTATAGTTGGATCTGTTTGATTGAAGCTATCTTTCTACTGATCTTACAGGCAAGATTCCAGAGCTTTTATTTTTCGATTTTAGAACGAAATTATTAAAATAATCTTTGCTGGTTTCTGAATTTTGTAATTTTAAGTTTTAGGCCTTGCCACGTTCTACTGAAGTTTGAATTTCGAGTGCTACATTATATTGAAGGGGGTGATTCCTTAGTGAAATTTGACTAATTCTATAATCAAATCACAAACCGTCAGTTAGTATTATACTCTGAAACATGTAAATTCCTTTTAATCGTTGTATGGTCATGGTCGTGGCTAAATAATAACAGCCGCCCAGGTCGATCTTTAAGGTTAAGCCGTGCTTGCCGAGGTTGGTCTGTGGATGGGTGCCCATAATTACATATCGAGTTTCTTCCGCACCTCGGAAAGCACGTTAAGCCGTTGGTCCCGGCTGTCATTTGTAAATCTTTGACAGTCATTACGAGTAGTCAGAAGCCAAAAGTCTGACACCCAGTCTTACCAAGGGGGGGCGTATTACCGAGTTACTGGATTCTGGAGGTCAGATAGGCAGTCGCTTCATGTAAAATACTGGTACTCAGCTGCATCCGGTTAGACTGGAAGCCGACCCCAAGATAGTTTGGGAAAAGGCCAGGCAGATGATATAGTCAACCGCACTTCGTAGAACAAAACTAGAACTAGACAGGAGTACTAACACCGGAACTACGAAAGCTTCTATGAGTTCTGCGAATTATACGCGCTGTTAAAGTCAAACAGTTGGGTATCACAGAAGCTCGGTGACTGAACTTAAGGCTCCCGAACCTACCTTTGTACTCTAATATTTTATGGATTTTTTTTTCCTGTGTTGTTTACTGTGTGTACATCATTTCAGCCGAAATACGTCCACTGCTGGACATAGGCCTCCCTCAACGCCACATTGACATAAAGAGGGTTTTGCCATAATCGCCACGCTTGGCAGGCGGTTGGTGATCGCAGTACGGTTGTTACAAAAGCACAGAGAACGCTGCTGCCCATTCTCTGGCAAATCTCTTAGTCGCCTCTTACGACACCCACGGGAAGATATGAGATGGTGCTATTCTTTACGTCCGACACCATACAGAACTGTGTGTACATAAATAGTAAAATAAATAAGACGGGATCAATTATTTCCTTCTCTATTATAAGACTACTGGACTTAACCAATAACAGGCGCCATATTCTTCAGGTCTACAGCGCATTGTCTTTCAATGCCCTCAATCACACGCATCCGTCCTAAAACCGACTCCTAACAAACCTCGATAAATGTCCACAAACCCAAAGCTTTCCACCACCAATGTCTTAGACCGGAAATTAGTTCCACAATACCTTCTAATATTTTTTTTATATAAATGTCTTAGGAATAACCGGCTGGTTTCAAAAGGCCTGCTTTCATTCCAGCCTATTAACAGGTTAGGTGACGTCCAGTTTTTGTTGGTTATCCGGCGAGGTGTAATAATTATGGAGGCACTGATGGACGTTTCCGATGGTTTTTATGGTGAAGCTGTCTGGGGAGGAGTTACTGCGAATGAGTAGATGAGTGAAACCATTTTCCGTTCTTGTGTCGATGTAGAAGTACTTATTCTTTTTACAGATTGTTTAGTGCTATGCTCCGGGAGACGCGGAACAAAGATTTGTGTAGAATGTTCAATTATAACATCCGCTTTTCTTCGTGGTTGTCGTTACGCAGTGCACTCAAAGAGTTAGTCAGCTGAACTTTTAACTGAACTAAAATGACGGATTGCACAAATATTGCATTTACTTTATTACAGGAATTAAGTAGAATACCGTTCCCAAAAATTACCCACTGAAATGTGTACTTTACCAGTCCTCCCTTTGTTTGCTGTTCCATAAAAATGCATTTTTTTTATTTTCGACTTAAAATAAAAACAGTATAGTGTAGTATTTCAGTTCACACAAAAATAATATAAATATTTTGACTTCTATACTGACAGAAAAAGTTAAGTGGGTTCGTCTTTTCTTTTCAAACTCTGTTCAAAACAGTATGACGCTATAAGTATGACAGCGGGGCGTGATCGTCACGGGATGCATGCCATACATCACCGCAGTCGTATTCCCTACCATTTTACGCTTTGACTTGTTAGACTGGAGAACATCAAACTAAAACAATCAGTAAAATTTCTGTAACAGATTTTCAACTGAAAATCTTGCAAACACAACCACAACAAAAGGTTGAAAAGGTCTGAAATCTTTTTTCAAGTTCAAGGTTGGTTATGAAAATTTAACAGGTCGGGTAGCTTCATGAGCTGTGTGCACCTTAGTTTGCAGCCAAACTAACCATTATTTTATTACGGTACAGTTGGATCACTTGTGAGTGGAATGATCGCTTCTCATGAAACGCGTGACGGTAATGAACTGTCTTTGAAGCAATAAAGCATGTCTTTTTCTCTGCATTAAGCTAAGTGGATCACTTTTTACCAGTGTCTTCTTCCTTGGAATGTAGAGGATTCTTCAACATATGTAGAAGATTGTTGGTTGTACTTATTTTTCTTCACACTATCTTTCGTCTAAAGAACATAACATAACGACTTAATCATCGAAGAACCAGACAGAGATGTACACCTTCAATTTACCAGTTACTTTTGAGTCCCATGCCCCTAATAGGGGACGAACCTATAACACAAATCCAGACACCGATAGAGAGATCAGATATTCCTTAAATACCGGCCAAGTGCGAGTCGGACTCGCGCACGAAGGGTTCCGTACCATCATCACTACATCACTACCACTATCATCACTACCACTACATAGTATAAAACAAAGTCGCTTCCCTCTGTCTGTCCCTATGTATGCTTAGATCTTTAAAACTACGCAACGGATTTTGATGCGGTTTTTTTTAATAGATAGAATGATTCAATAGGAAGGTTTATATGTATAATACATGCATAATATAGTAGAAAAACACTGATAACTTTAGAATTAAAAACTTTTTTGTATGGGAGCCCCCTTTAATATTTATTTTATTCTGTTTTTAGTATTTGTTGTTATAGCGGCAACAGAAATACTTAATCTGCAGAAATTTCAACTTGCTAACTATCACGGTTCATAAGATACAGCCTGGTGACAGACGGACGAACGGACGGACGAACGGACAGCGAAGTCTCAGTAATAGGGTCCCGTTTGACCCTTTGGGTACGGAACCCTTAAAATTACTCTATTCCCGACCTGGGAATCAAACCCAGGAATTATTGGGAAAGTTTTGCTTTCTACAAGTAACTTGAATCAGTATGCTTGTTATCTACAAACACACAACCTTTTCCTACAAACCAGGTAAACAACAGACCACATTCTGAGTAGCTGTTAACCCGCTCAGTCGGCGTTAACCGAAGGAAGCCGAGATACGAGGGGCGGGTCACCTCGGTACTGCACAACCATATCATTTGCCACGGTCACTGCCCAGCTTTATTGAATTCTGAGGGTTCACTGTGTGACATATGGCAATTGTGGCTACGCCTGTAAGTAGGGGGTTAGGCGCTTGATGGATATGTCGTGTTGATGTTTTGATGTTTTTTTTCCCGACTAGCAAAGGCAGGGTTAGGTTTTGACATAAGTTTTTTGAAATTGGAATAGCTTATACTGGTTCGACGATGACTGATTGACCGGAAGACAAAGGATAAAGAGAGTTAGAAAAATATGAGGGGAAAAGTACCATCGCAATTCATATAATTGCGATCACCGCGCGGGTTTCCTCTCATCATCTGTCTAGCCTTTTCCCAAACAATCTTGGTGTCGGCTTCCAGTCTAATCGGATGCAGATGAGTACCAGTATTTTACATGAAGCGACTGCCTATGTATATGACCTACACAACGCAGTAACTGGGTAATACGATACCCCTTAGGAAGACTGGATGACAGACTTTTGGCTTCTGACTACTCGTAATGACTGTCAAACATCTACAAATGACCGCCGGGACCAACGGCTTAGTGTGCTTTCCGAGGCATGGAGGAAAATCGATCAAGTGAAAAAAGGATCACGTAAATGACCCAGTAATCACTGAGTAATCGGTGTACATATATACATGAAAAAAAAGGATGGCGGTGGAATACATAACTTCCTCCTTTTTTAGAAGTCGGTTAAAAACAAAGTTTCGTGGACGAAGTACCTAAACGGAGTAGGAACTTATGTGTGAATTTATGTATGGATTTATACTTATGTACAATATATGAGTATGTAAATTACCGGGCAATGACATGTGGCCCAGTGGTGGCAGCCCCGACTTACGAGCAGTAAGCCGTGGGTTCGAACCCAAGCACGCGCATTACTTTTTTTAATTTAGTTCATCACCGCTGCCCTCAAAAACGGAGAAGGAAAACATAGTGAGGTAATCGGCATGTCCTAGAACTAAAAATTCGAAGACATGTGATATCTACCAACCCGCACTGGGCCCGCGTGGTGGATTACAGCCGACTCCCTCTCATGGAGAAGAGGCCTGTGTCCCAGCAGTGGAAACATTATAGGCTGATGATGACATGTTCTGAGTACTCGAATACTCACGGTAATTTGGTGTTGTACAGCAGACTTAGAACGTTACGTTCAGTTGAGCCTGCTTCCATATACAATTGCCCCGTTGGTTTCCCTAGGTCATAGCTATTCGGCAGAACCTGATATTTTTCGTCATTTCTATTTTTAGCTGTTATTATAATAGAACCAAGAATAAAAGAAATGACTCACAAATAGAAATGTAATAGTCTGGTCTGGACGATTAATCAAAGATAACCCAAATACGAGACAGTGCAATTTATTTAAATGAATTCGTCTATCCGTGGATCAATTTGACTGGGTATCCAAACACGCTATACAAGCTGTTGCTTTGCATCCTCCTCCAATTCAAGGAGGTAACTATGCTAGTGATTCTCGACCCGAAACAATAATAAAATGGGTAGGTAATTGTTCTTTTTTCTTATTTACGGAAAATCGGTAAGTGTGGACCACCCGCTAACGCTGCCCGTCTGATCTCTGCCTTATAACCGGGCTTTCCCACTTACTCAAACTTACAACTTATTCTCAAACGTTAATTCGATAATTTCTTATTCCCTAAACCACGTCAAGGGGGTTATTCTGAAACACTGAAAAATTTAAACAACAAAAAAGCAGCGTTTAATAATAATTAAGTAGGTACCGTAATTTGTATTGATTATTTATGTCTTTTGTGACAACCTCCAGAATTTTGACGAGGATGCAAAACAACACCTTGTATACGATCGCACTAAACTTGCTTGATGCTTGAGCAGTTTTGCACCTATTTTCATGAATCACGAGAGCCGCGTTTTTCCTTGCAGGTAAGTAAGTAGGTTCTCGAAGGTACAGCTTCTTTTAGACACTTTATTTATCTCCTCACTATATCCCTTTTTTTAAAGCGTTGATTTTTTTTTAAGTGTTGTCCCACACTCTTTATTTCTCCAATAGCATGGGTACATTTACAAACATTTAATCTTACATACACAAACAACTAGACCCGGAACCTTCAGGTCATACAAATATTTGATCCGTTCGTGAATCGAACCCGCGACACGCAATGTAGCAGCAAATCGTTCAGCCACTGTGCCAACCGTGCCGTAGTAAGCCACAGTATTGTTTTGTTAGACTATTTGATCGTCATCATCATTCTCTTGTTATTTGATGATGGTTTCGTGACGGTGCTGAGGAGGAAGCGCCGTCAACGTACCAACAAGAACCGCTGCGGCACGGCTCCATCGGGGCCCAGTTTTACTATTAGAGTCGCGAAGCCGAACTCTCCGGTGTACATCTCCCACCTACATTACACTACTAAAGCGGAGGACATCGTGGAGTACGTGCGTCAGAAGCTCAAGTACGTGGCGAGAGTGCAGCTGCTAGAGTCGCGTCGCAACGTCAACTTTAAGGCGTTTGTGGTGCGAATACCAACGTGCTATCTGCACCTTGCCTTGGAAGAGGACTTTTGGCCGCAGAGAGTGGTGTTCCGACGTTTCCACGGGCAAGTGCCACATGAACGCACAGTGTCATAGTGCAGTGAAGTGCTACTAACTTAGTTTTTAAGTTTTTATTTACTAACACGAATTGTATTTTTACGATATTGTATATGTTAGTCTGTAAGGTATCTAACTATGGGCCAAAGTAGCCTGAGAATAAATGAACGTTGTTGTTGTCGTTATTTATCTGAGGATGACGCTGGATCTTTACTTCTTCCGTACTTCTCTATTAGTCGCCATATGAGCATTCCAGCTACCTTTATCATCTTTCTCACAGTTCATTTAATCTTATATGATCTCTCCTATTGAAAATTAACTTTGCAGTGCCCGACAGGGTCCATAATTAATTCGATGTTTTAAAATACCAACTGTGCCATCTCAACATACCAACTGGTACATGGAATGCAATAGATTATTGAGTATTGATTTAAGTAGAAGATAGAAATGCCTTGTTTTTTCACAACTATTATGGCTGGAAACGAAAAATGTTCACTCTAATAATGCTTATTTTGTGATCAAGTGATCACATTAAGTATGTAGTTTTTTAATACCATGTCTGGGGATAAACTATCTTCCTAAAAATCTTGATTTTTAGGTCTGACAAATGCGTTAAGAAACGATTATTTGTAGTAAATCAGAATCAGAATAAAGAAGATTTTTATACGACAGTCCCCAAAGCGGTATTAACACTAATGGCAAGGGCAGGGCTCCGCCGTAGATCACAACTATACAAATATGGCGACAGGCTGTTAGCCTATAACCTGGCCAGTGGCCACAATACACGCTTCCTGTTTGTAATTTCCGTTGGATGACAAACTGCATATTATTATTAATTGATGGAAGAAAGTTTCTAAAAATAAGTGAGTAAGTACTTGTAAGCAGCGGTGGCCCAGTGGTGGCAGCCCCGACTTACGAGCAGTAAGCCGTGGATTCGAACCCAGGCAGGCGCATTACTTGGTATAATTTATTTCATCACCGCAGCTCTCTAAAAACGGTGAAGGAAAACATTGTGAGGAACTTTTAACGTGAAGTCTTGCTACATCGTTCTCACATAATGTACCATCTCAACATGAATAATGTAACCAAGGTTTTTGTAACAAGATTCTGATTTAAAAGAGTGCCCATGGAGTTTCTTGCCCATTCTTCTCCATAGAGATCTACGCCTTGGAATGGGCAACTACAGTACTTTCACAGTTATTATGTCTTGTGACTGGGACTGTAGCTTCATTTTTATTGTTGTTCGACCATTCAATAGTGCCTGTAACTGGCTTATTTGAAATAAATGATTTGATTTGAAACTGGCATGTCCTAGAACTGAATATTCGAAGACATGTGTGACATGTACAAACCCGCGCGGGCCCGCGTGGTGGATTGCAGCCCACTCCCTCTCATAGAGAGGAGGCCTGTGTCCCAGTAGTGGGAACATTATAGGCTGATGATGATGATGATGATGATGAAGTACTTACAGCAAATAACATTATTTAGTTTTCTTCCTTGTGTAATTGTATAAAAACCAATGTCCTTTTCCACATAAGACCATTATACTAAAAGTAATTATCTTCCTGCTTATGTCCCATGTTATTTGTTACCACGAGTTTTTCTTCCATTCTCCTCTGCCAATTGTCACGCTATCATTTACTCCTATTTCTTTCATAATATCTTTCCTCACACAATCCATCCATCATTTCCTTGGTTTTCCTCTCCCTCTCCATTCATCAAAATCTCGCATTTCAGGAGTACCAATCGAAAAAGCGTCCTTCTGTATTGGAACACTATTATTAAGACATAACAGTACTTTTAACCATTTGTGACCGAAGCATATTAATTGAAAACTATTCAAAAATAATAAACTACAAGTTTTCCAAGCGTTTCAACTAAAGTAACCATTACAACAGTGATGTTTTCCCGCCCAAAAGAGCAAGATGGCGTCATGGGAGAGCGCGCATGCGCCGAGCCACGGGAGCATAAACCACAACTGACAATAAAGCACAACGCAGTAAATATTAACTATGGGAGTTGATACTTTAGTTATTAATATCTCTGTTTGTTTACCTTAACAGTTACCTGTAGGGTAAACTTGCCTAATTCGTACCCCTTAAGAGAAAACCATCATATTTAAGAAATTAGAAAAGATAAACTAGTTTTAATTAAAAGTAATTTTTGTTTGCTAAATGCGTTATTGTTTCCATAATCAAATTTAACATAAACCTTATAAATTTCTAAAAAATAAACAATTTTAAAAAATCTAAAAAAAGTACGATTTAGGATCATTCATCCCAAATCGTACTGCTATATCCTTAATTCGTACTTTGAAATCTATTCATTGGTATACAGTATTGAGAATCAGCATCAGAATCAACAATGTGTTATTAAAGCAAGTAGTAATTTTTAACAAATTCGACGGATGGTCTTCGCCAATTCTCGGCAAGCATCGCAATTGTAACTAAATCGTACCAGTACGTTTTAAGAACTTAAGTCGAAGTACGAAATAGGAGCAAGAGCCAAATAAATTTTAAATTTACCCCCTAAAAAAATTGACAACAGTTACGAGTATGAAAATACGTCAGATTAAATCGCAAAGATACACAATAATACGTATCAAATCGTAAAATAGGTTAACACGACCTAATTTGAATAAAACTCTTACGAAATGTGTAAAAATATTACAACAATAGTTGAAAAAAACTTACTTTTTCAATATTTTTGTCGAGAACAGCTTCACAGGTGCCATCTGTCTGGTGGTAAAATGGCCAACTGTGACATCTATTTTTTGACACTAGAGGCGCTAATGGCTGTTACCGAAGCCGAGTTTTAAGTGGAGTACGAATTTGGCGTAAGTACGAATTAAGCAAGTTTACCCTAAATGCTTCAGAAACGAAAGAGGTTTAGACTCGTAAGGATTTCTTTTCTGAAAAAGAATCAAGTAAAATGCTACAATTATAGGTAGTGTAATTTATAGCTCTATCGTTTTGATGTTATTCAGAGGCTAGGATTACAATGGCGATTAGAACCGCCGTCATACATATTTGCGAGACAACATTTTTTTTTTTTTTTTAAAAACCTTTTTAAAGCTAGCAGATTTGTTTATAATTTCTAACATGGTTGGGAAAACTAGGCAGATGATGATAATGATTTAAGAACCTATTAGTTATGTCAACTCAATGTGCCTTATGATCAAACAATTGAACCGCAGATGGTGTAAACACACTTCTTCAAACACAGATGAAATGCTCTCATGGATATCTCACCTCACCGTCTAGATGTATCTTAAGCAGATGCAAAATAAGCGCATATCTCAGTCCATTCACTAACCGATCAACTTTGTTTGCAAAAATTACAACAGACATGATATTTGCAAACAAACAGAAATCAGTGCGTTCTTGTGGCGCGCTTGAGAAAACCGGATGGGCGCGCGTTCTCACGAGGAGACGCGTTTTCCATAGGTGTCGACACGCTAGGGGAAATTTACTCTCTTTTAGAGGTATTGTAGTTCCAGCTGCAGTGTGAAAAACAAATACTTCAACACAAGTCACAACAAGAATGAGATTTTGTATTGTAGTTTTATTAAACTACTACTTTATTGATGACACTAGGGGATTTGGCAGAATTTAGTCTGAATTTTCCCGGAAATCTTCTTTTTCGAGAACTGTGAAGTTTTCAAGTTTTAAATGATTTTTTTTCCGTCCAATTTATTTTTATCTATGTAATAATACAAAATCAAAAGTCATTTATTCAAATTAGGCTGATAATCAGCACTGTTTGAACTGTTCCGTTAGTATTATTGGAGGGTTGCATAATCAATAGCCAAAACAGAACCGTCATAATTTCGTCATATCTATCTGTTCGTCCATCCGGATTGCACTGAGTCATAGCCATTTTTTGTTGAAATAAAAGAGTAGAAAACATAATCGGTGTTTAAAAACGCATAAGAGAACTGTGTCTTGTATAATTATGGACATGTAAATTTACGACACGTAGTGTTATAATTGGATTACGAATATAAATGGTTTGAATTAGCATAATCTCATATTAAATGTTGTTATTGCATTCGTGTTAGCAGTTTTACAAGACAGTTTATTACAAACAAGACACGACGGTATAAAGTTAATGTAAAGTCCATTAACTTACTTATTGGCAGGAAAAATAATTGTATGATGAATTTAATCGGACGTTATGGAACGCACCCATATTTCTGTCCCCCGTGATATATGCATTTACTGTGTAATTGCCCGCGAGGACTGTATTTTGTAGAAATGAGCCTCTTCCCGGGGAACTATACGCGTTTTCATTTCACATTGCCCTGTACTTTGGTAAATTATACACCGTTCGCAATGGTATAACGAGCCTATGAGAAAATATTTCTTGGGTGTGCCAAATTCATGGTCCGATTAATATAGGTAGGTAGGTTGTAGGTAGCAAAATGCTGAGATATTCCATATCTTTTTTCGCAATTTTTTTAGGATTCAAGACCTTGGGTGCTTGCAATAGATAACGTAAAAACATACTAAATCAAGTATTTTTTATGTGATATGGCCGAGTATGGCCCAGGAAGAGGTGGCAAGGAGAGCTGGTTCAAAAGTAGCATTGGAAAATAGGTCTGGAAAGTCTTGAAGGAGACTCTTACCCTGCAGTGCGACAGTATAGACTAATAAAAACTGCAACAAACTTCGGATTTTCAGGATTAGCATTAATATGAGCAAAGTTTTTTTTTTAAACTTGAAAAGAAATTTACTGTCTCAGTGTTCGAGTGGACGTAAACCCGACTGCTGAAAATTGACGTGAACATGAGCATGACGGAGTCTGGATTTGTGCCCAGTAGATGGTAATAGGCTCGCTTCATATTCCTTGGAACTTCAAACATAACTGGCAAAATTTGGACGCACTATTAGGTACACCACTGACAAACCCTTCAGGAATTACAAGCCTGATGTTATGTTTAAAGGTAAAAAAACACTACCGTTTTAAAAAAAAAAAGACTTTCTTAAAAAAATAATATTATAAAACTGAAGAGTTTGTTTGTTTGCTTGAACGCGCTAATCTCAGGAACTACTGATCCGATTTGAAAAATATTTTCAGTGTTAGATAGCCCATTTATCGAGGAAGGCTATATATCATTACGCTACGACAAATAGGAGCGGAGCAGAAATGAGTAATGTTTCAAAATCGGGGAAAATATGACGCAGACGAAGTTGAGCGGGACAGCTAGTCAGTAATATTTTGTACGCCATTAAGGCAAATTCATGACAGTGTTTTGATCTTAAAATACAAAAACAACAACAATTGAACTTTATTTAACATCTTGCATTTATGTGTGTACTCATGTTTTAGCAAAACAAATATCTTGTATCTTGTACAGTCTGCATAGGAGATACGTAAGCAAGTTCTCATACTACTAGTATGAGAACCTGGTTACTTATCTCCTTTGCACACCATACTAACCAAACTATCGTATTAAATCTATGGGTTGCCTTGTTTTTAGATAGATAACACAGCGTAACGACATTTAACAACATTATCAAGACAGAACCTTATTACATCTACACCATACCGTTTCTTTGACATCAAAATAACGACTCAATTCTCAGTTCTACAGTTATTGTTCCGGTCGGTGATTCCTTAATAAAGTTAATACTTCACCTCGCTTGTACCCGTCGGGGTATAAGCACATCACTCACGGTAACTATGTGATTGCCCAAATTACAGACGGCTAACTACCGTAGACAATAACCGTTGTATAGATTGAGATGGTTAGTTTGACGACGGTTTAAGTGACGGCGGCTTAATTGTGTTATGGATTTGTAGGTTTCGTTTGTTGAATTATTTATTAGAATGATTAATGCGTGCCGCATGCGTGGCGGGCCATATATGCCGTAGACTGGATGGAAGATGGTGGAAGAAAATGCTGGAGTGGAGACCACGGACGGGACGGAGGGATTTGGGAAAACAATTAACTAGGTGGACAGACGATCTCATTAAACTGGATAGCCATGACACATAACCGCCAAAAGTGGAGAGATTTTGAAGACACTCAGCATTGGGTGGCCAAGGGTTGAAGAAGAGAGAGAGAAAGCTAGTAGTCAGCATGATGTCTTTGATTCGATTCCCAGCTAAGTTAAAGTGTAATTGGGTTTCTCCACAAGGAATTTCTCAGTCTCTGCCCGGAGTCTTGACATGCGCCCGGTTGATAGCAATAGGCTCTTCTTTTATTACTTGATGGATATGAGACTTTAAGGTAAGTAGCGAAATCTGAGTGTATGTAGGAACACCTCTGCCTAACTCTTCGGGGATTACAACCGTTATGGCGTTGGTGGTGGTTGTGTCGGGTCATTTAGTTCCCTTCAATAAAAAATAAATAATAAATGGTTGAATTGAATGATGGCTTATTTATACATGCGTCATGTTGGTGAACGGGCGCTGTCAGTGGTGACTGGTCATCTCTTAGCTACCACGGTTTTTAATTACTTTATTTTTTATTTAATTATTTTATCTTTTACTCTAGACGCTCCTAACTTGCACGTATTTCTACATCGTTCTCACATATTTGTAATACTCAACATGGATGATGTAACCAAGATTTTGTAACAATATTATCATTTAAAAGAAAACTCCATGGACACTTCCATGGAGTTTCTTGCCCATTCTTCTCCATAGAGATCTACGCTTTGGAATGGGCAACTACAGTACTTTCACAAGTTATTATGCCTTGTGTCTGGGACTGTAAATTTGCGTTTTGTTCTGTTTTTGTTGACTTTCAAAAGTGCCTGTAATGGTCTCATTGAAATAAATACTTTGAGTTTATGTTATGTATCTCAAGAAGCAAATTCTTAATACTGTTATCAGCCCATCAAATAAGAGTCCGTATTTTCATTCACATACCCGGCCAATGCGTCATTATGAACAATAAAGTAGCTCCTAGTAAGGAACCCGATGCATCATGTTGTGTCAAAATAAATGGTGGCTACAACCAGCTGTCCTCGGTATAATATAGTCGTTGGTCGTCAAACAACGGTGTTGTTTTAATGTTATTATTCGATCTGATTATATCTAGATTTATTGTTTGTGTGCTGGTGTAACTCGTGAGTTTTTGTTGAGCTGGGCTAAGAGGCAAATTGTGTCGGCATAAAAATATTGATTTGGTTAGGTAGTAATAAAATTGACTTAATAGATGGCTAACCAGCTGACTTGATTTGGCTTAACATGCCATCCAGGATTATCTTTCAGGCTTCTGGTTTCCTCACGAACTTTTCCTTCATCTAAGCAAGTGATAATTAAACAATAAGTACATGAGTCCAAAAAAAAATCAGAGGTGGGTTCGAACCTTGGGTTCGAACTCCAGACCTTTGGCTTGGCAGTCCGACGGTCACACCACTAGGCTATTGTCTACTACAATGAGTGAAATCATTAAAGTTGCAGTGATTACAGTGTAGGCAGGGGCTTTTTGTCTTTTGTTATTATTCATCCTTGTATGTAATCACAGTCAACATCTTGCAATTTCGATAAAATTTCAGTTTTTTTAGTAAAAAAGTCAGAGTTTTTTTAGTAAAACAGCCCTGGTGTGTGCTACGCTCTTTACCAAATCTCTCATAATGAAACACGGAATAATCTCATCATCATCATCATCATCTGCCTAGCCTTTTCCCAAACTATCTTGGGGTCGGCTTCCAGTCTAACCGGATGCAGCTGAGTACCAGTATTTTAGATGAAGCGATTGCCTATCTGACCTCCACAACCCAGTAACTGGGTAATACGATACCCCTTGGTAAGACTTGTTGTCAGATTTTTGGCTTCTCACTACTCGTAACGGGTGTCAAAGATCTACAAATAACAGCTGAGAACAACGGCTTAACGTGCTTTCCGAGGCACGGAGGAAACTCGGTATGTAATTATGGTCACCCATCCACGGACCAACCGCGGCAAGCACGGCTTAACCTTAAAGAGCGAGCCGTGAGGCTGATCATCAAATTGAAGCAAAATATAAACATGCACACAATCTAGTTAAAAATAATGTGATGCTACTAGAAAGGCCCTGTTCTAATTGGTGGTCGGAAAAATAAGTTAATAACTATGTTTTATACTAAACAACAGGCGAGACGCTCGTGTGCACTCGCTAACTAATCGTTTAGCTAACTGTTCGTTACCGGTAACCAGAGTTTAATTTATTACATTATACGCATCTTTTTTATAGTAATACCAGCCTTTGCCAGCGGTTTGGGTCGAAAATTATTCCTCGGGATCTTACTTATTTAATAATATGGTCAGTAACTATATTTTTACCACGCGACTTCGCCCGTGTTTAGGTTAGAAACTATCTCTAGGGAACTGACATGGTCACTAACACTATCAATAACACTTGTAACGGGATAATTACCATATTTATTAGTTGTTTTGAGTTCCCGATATTTCGGCGCTGTTGCAAACGCCGTGATCACGAATAAACTGAAGTTATTGCAGGTGGGTGTTTATGAGCAGACAAATCGGTCTACCCTCTTTCTTGTTCGTTTTTTGCGCTCCGTACCGCTACCACTGTCACTCACAACTCGATCGGAAACAGCATCGAGTTGTGAGTGACATCTCTAGGGATCTTACTTGCTTCATAGTAGGTATGGTATGTTACTAGCTTCTGTCTGTGACTTCGCCCGCGTGTAGGTCAGAAATTATGCCACGGGAACATACTCACTCCCGAGATAAAAGGTATCCTATGTTCTAATCCAGATCTTGGTATACTCGTATCTGTGTGCTAAATTTTGACCAAAAAACTGTCAGTAGTTAAGACTTGAAAGGTAACAAACGGACAAACATACAGAATTACTTCCGCATTTATAAGTATGGATACACATCTTTTTTATGGTAATACAACAACCGGTTTTTGATCTAGTTTGGCATGTGAAATTCAATTTCGGAGCTGATAGTTGTACGCGTTGATTAGAGAATTTGGTATGATCAGGTGCGTTGTTAATATAATTATTGGTAAGTCAACTATCATCATTATCATGTCTGGGTAAACTGGAACCTGCTTTTAATGCCTCGTTGGTTTCGATTCCCTAGTCGGACAAAATGTTTTTTGGCCCAGCCGTGATGCATACAGAGGTGTGTATTGCATTTTTTATTCTTCGTCTATTGTTGATTATCTCCTATTATCTTCTAGAGAGCAGTGGTGGCCCAGTGGTGGCAGTCCCGACTTACGAGCAGTAAGCCGTGGTTTCGAACTTAGGCAGGCGCATTACTTTGTGTAATTTATTTCACCACCCCTGCCCTCAAAAACGGTGACGGAAAACATCGTGAGGAAACCGGCATATCCTAGAACTAAAAATTCGAAGACATGTGACATCTACCAACCCGCACTAGGCCCGCGTGGTGCATCACAATCCACTCCTTCTCATAGAGATAGAGAGGAGGCCTGTGTCCCAGCAGTGGGAACATTATAGGCTGTTTTGATGATGATCTTCTGGTTACAATATAATATACAATGAACATATGGCAAGAATTTGTCTGGAATGCTTCAACTAAAAAGGTTTAATAAAAAACCTTATTACAAAAAAAAACAACTGACTCCGTGACAGGTTTTTTTGCTGATTAGATTTTCTATCGGATTCATCTTTCGCTATAATATTAAGAAAGCTCATTCTAACTATCGTAAGTCTTTTCCACTTCGCTCGCTCTTATTAGAAATAGCATCAATTATAATAAATCGCCCTCTTGTAAGTCGGTTACACCGGATGCAGTTCAACCACTGCCTCCGGGTCGATGGGCAGCTAACTGGTCATTTTTGTCAACCGCCAGCAATTACGGCAACCATACGACCCCATGTGTAGTTTTGTAACGATCGCGATGGTTGATTGTTTGTCAGGCTGTCAAGATGGATGGTTAAAATCTGACGGTACGGTATGGTTAAAATTGGTTTATAAAGTAGTCTTATTCCATAATTATAGTGTTTTTATTCATTTATTTATTTAATACACTTCAAGTAGCACAGAGGCGGACTTAATGCCATAGGCATTTTCTACCATTCAACCATTCAACACATTGGGTGATGCAGAGACAAACAGTGGTAGGTGTCTATCTGTAAAAAAATAATTTAATGAGACATACTAACCCAAAAAGGGGTTGCACGACATTGGTCAAATCTGATAGTCGTCAAATCGGCAATTCGTCAAATTTGAATTTGGTCAAAGCTGTAGTTCGTCAAATCGTCTGTTCGTCCAATCATGAAATTTGCCAAATACGCTATTGGTTAAGTAATTAAGTACAATCAACTGTAAAAATAAAAGTAACTGATATATAAAATACTATAAATATATATTATAATCAGTAGTAGTGTATAATTGTATATGTATCATAGTCTTTTTACATAATTTTATTTAATGTTAAAAAAATAATTGTCCTTTGTGAGACAAATTATTACTTTCTAATTCTGAATCTGTGTTTTGTAACGGGCACCCAGCTTTAACTATCTGACCAACCCATAGAATATTCAAAGAAATAAATGTTTCGAGTATGAGTTTGAATCATCGTAATACAAATGCATATAGTACCCATGCAAGAGCACGAAAATAAAGCTTTAAATAAAATGCAAGTTTTCTTCAGGATCATTTAATTCAAACCGAATCTCTAATGTAATAGGTAAGTAAACTGAAAGCAAGAAGTCTTGAGCATGTAAGTTTTTAAACTGACATGGTCACTAACACTATCAATAACACTATAGTAACGGGATATTTACCATGTTTACTATTTGTTTCGAGTTCCTGATATCGGTCGGTTGTCGGTTCGGGTTTTTAAAAGGCTCAAGAAGAGTAGCTCAAGCTCAAAAACTTAACTATTTTTACAATCTCGAAATCTAATCTAACACTTAGCATTATATTTTTTATACTCAAACAAAACGAAAATATAAAATCTAACATAACTTCAACACGATACATTATCATAAGAAAGGACAGCCGAAGACATATGGAGCTATTTCAAGAAGCAGTGGTTGCGGTCAACCGACCGATCTGTAACCATCAGTTAGGTAAAAAAATGCAGGCAGAGCCGCTAGGCGCGCCTAGTTCGCGAGTAAAAACTAACCGTGGTGACCTGGCAGGCGATACACTTGGGTGCGCATACTCAATCGTGACCTCGGAGAGCAGAAGGGACGTGGATGCGGTGGTTGGTAGTTATGGAAATTTTTGTCGAGAGCTGCGAGAACATTTTTGTGTTGAATATTTGAAGGTGTGTATGTGTGGTCTGGTTTTGAAAGTTTTTCAAGGAAACCTTGACTACTATACAAAATACTAATCACTCGTATGGCCGTTGATAAAATCTATGTGTGTCTTGCCCCATAGGAGAACCAGAAATCGCTAGGCAAAAAGTTAGCAATCCAATTATTCATGCAAAACTTACTTGATCTTGAAAGTCAAGCTAAAGCATGCTATGCACAATATACTCGTAGATACTTTGCCCCATCATAAAACCAAATTGACAAACTATCTAACAAAAACAAACTGCCGCATCCTTCAAGTTACAACTCCACACCAAAGTCTAATGAGCGTTCTTGTAATAAAGGTGAAGATGTGTAATTGGCCGCTGCGCACGCGCCCGCCACGCGCCTCGCTCGCGCCGCCTCGCCTCACCTATCGCGATCCCACTTTTTGTTCCATCCACCACTTTTTACATCTCCCCCGGAAGAATTAAACATGCAGGCAAAAGTTCATAGGGGTTTTTGTAACCATTGATTTTCTAGAACGTGGTTTATGACAGCGGAAGACTTGAAGAATGAGTTTGTAAAGGTCATGATTTATTAAACAGGAAGTCAACAAAAAACAGCGGATGTTGGAAATGTTGAGCTGTTTCTATGGGCCATAATCATCTAGCGATGTTTGATAAGAAGGTGCATTTTTTGGTTTCATTAAGTTAATCGGGCATGCCTGCAAGCAGAAGGTATTTAATGTTATCATCACCATTTACATCGCTGTTTAAAGAGCGCGACGATACAGGCATTTTTAACAATCTTACACAGATATTACGACCAAAGAAAAATAAAATATTTTAATAAGACATATTGCGGGTGCCATAGAGTCCGGTCAGGCGTGAGCTCTGTAACGTATTCAACTTCATTATCACCATCATCAGCCTATAATGTTCCCACTGCTAGGACAGAAGCCTCCTGTCTATGAGAGGCAGTGGGCTGTAACCCACCACGCGGGCCCAGTGCGGGTTGGTAGATGTCACATGTCTTCGATTTTTTAGTTCTAGGACATACCGGTTTCCTCTATGTTTTCCTTCACCGTTTTTGAGGGCAGCGGTGATGAAATAAATTACACAAAGGAAGGAGCCTGCCTGGGTTCGAACCTACGGCTAGTAAGCGGGGCTGCCAACACTGGGCACCGCTGCTCTTATTCTTAGTTTATATAAACATATTTAGAAAGTAAGGTGTTTTTTGCACTACTGGCTGACAGGCTATAATAACGAAATTATATGAGTTTCCATTTGTCATTCAACTACAGGATTCTTAAATCATTGCTACAGTTTCGCCTAATCAATCATTCTCAATGATCTTCCGTCAAAAACACAGTCATTATAGGCTTGTTGTTAGTGCTACCGAGATGTTATCATTTCTTTACATGCACAAGGCAAGCAGCGGATCATATCATCACGCTCTGTTTACCAGACTGGGTAAGCAGAGGTCTGAGCAGTAGTAATATCAGATGAAATCTGATTTACAAGCTCGAAGAAAGTTACGACTAATAGCGGTAATTATGAACACAATTTATGCATTTGGAAGCCTAAGTAAAATCTTATTCATCGTCATCTTATTGCCCTTTTGCCATGTCAAATGGGGGCCACGAAACACATTATCTTCTTTTATTCTTCTCTATCCACCGTAGTTCTATCATTGACTTCCCCTTTTCCATCCTGTTTCTTTTTCTGTCTATGACTTTTTCTCTGACTATACAACGTTTATAAAATTCACAAAAAAAAACATACGCGTTTTAAAATATTGTGCCATAATTGAATCAAGCAAAATAAACCGACCAGTAAATAGCAGTATAAAAATAAACCAGTAAATCAAATCAAACAAGGTAACAATAAACCTAATTATTGCATCCTATAAAGGCTTTCTTCGCAGTGCAAAGGTTGTTAGTGCATGCAATTGTTGGCTGGGCACGCGCCGCCTGCCGCGCCGTTTCGTCGCTTTCACGATAACCGTATTATTTTATTAGATCTCTTTATTGTTTCTAACTGGAATGGTTATGAATTGGTTAAAGAAATCATGTTTTATGTGCCGTTACTTGAAATCTTATAAATCAAAATGTCATTAATTATTTATAGAATGGGTGCAAATATTTTGGAATGCTATGGAAATTCAAATGTGTAGCCTGAAGCATTGAAACGGGAAGCGAGGTCGTTTATAATTTATTTAGTTAACGCTTTTGGGCATTTGGACAGATATGGCATTCTGCTTTTGAATTTATAAATAAAAATAAGAACCGTTGGTTTTCTTTTTCCTAATTTACAGCAGAAGCTTTAGTCACATGCCTACCCTTAAATCTTGCTATCTTCATCATAAGAAATCTTCGACTTCTGCAACACTCAAGAAGTGCATGATTGCGTATCTGACGATCTTACTGAACTGAATCCCTAAACTACTTTCTTGAATCCCCCAAAGAAAAAGATCGCCCATTTTTCGTAATCATCGACTTACCACATTGTACAACCATCCAAACACCCGACTCAATAAACAACAATAATTCTCAACTCCAAGAATAGCAACAAAATAAATAAAATATAAATTGATTCCCCAATCGATTTTACATATTGTATAAAGAGTGCAAATGGGTAGGCGTATTCATACCCCGGCTAGTCGGCTGGCGGCCAGTGTGCCGGCCAGCGGCTCCATAAAGCATATATTCAATTATCATCAGCAAAGCCTTCACACTTGGTAATTGGTGAGCGCTTCAACACTTACGATACTGTTGTGGGTAACCCATGAGTCCTGGTTTTGTTGTTTATAGGTTTGAACACGGTATACGAATCCCATCCTCAATAGAAAAGGGAGATTCCGACCAGATGGGTGTTGTCTCTTCTTTAGTGCAGTCTTTATATCTTAATCTCATGAATAACTGTTTGCGTGATGTGGGATTTTTGCGTGCTTAGTTTGTATGCGGTGTAATTCCTGTCGCTCGTATATAGGGTGACTGGTAATTAGTGATCGATACATAAACACGTGATTATACTCATGATAACAAACACCTATCCCAAAGAAACATTTTTAGGGTTCCGTACCCAAAGGGTCAAACGGGACCCTATTATTAGGGTTCCGTACCCAAAGGGTCAAACGGGACCCTATTACTGAGACTTCGCTGTCCGTCCGTCCGTCCGTCCGTCCGTCCGTCCATCTGTCACCAGGCTGTATCTCATGAACCGTGATAGTTAGCCAGTTCAAATTTTCACAGATTATGTATTTCTGTTGATGCTATAACAACAAATACTAAAAACAGATTAAAATAAATATTTAAGGGGGGCTCCCATACAATAAAGCGATTTTTTGCTCGTTTTTTATAAAAAATGGTACGGAACCCTACGTGCGCAAGTTCGACTCGCACTTGGCCGGTTTTTTTATACTCATTCACTTTTATCACAAGCTGATAAACCACTGACGCGCGCGAATTTCATACGACTGTTGTATTATTGTGATAAAAGTGAATGAGATTAAAAAATGTTTCTTTGGGAAAGTTGTTTGTTATCATGATTATAATCACATGTTTAAGTATCGGTCACTAAGTCCCACTCACATTAAATATGCCTCCATATTTTAAACTTTTTGAATGAATTTTCGGATTCCTGAAATCGTTCTACACCAAATTGATGTCGTTAACGTTAAATTAAAATAAGTATCATTAAAAGATACGAACAACATTGGTGCTATATAATAATTATTAAAGTTGTCTTAGGTCCATTCCATACAATTGTCTTCCTACTTATTCAATTACTTCCATTGTCCCGTGATTACTGATTGGTCGTCCACATGGTCACCCTTACCGGATAGCTCTTGAATTATAATGACCATTGGCTAACGATTTTGCACTCTACCCGACTTTCAGAAAACGGTACACACTAAGTAAATCAACATTGTACTTGTGTTTATTAAATTCAGTGGTTTTGGATTATTTCAAACAAAATGATATTAATATGTAGTAAAAACAACCTTGACACGACATACCTAAATGCGATGAGAATTAAAATATTTTGTTTATTAATCAAGAAATTTTGTTTGAGAACGCCTCTGTTATAATTACCTAGAATTACTACAACACTATGTTTTTCAAAGGTGTCAAAAACTTTTTGAGTTTCTAAGTCATCATCTGCCTAGCTTTTTCCCAAACTATCTTGTCGTATCGTATCCGGTTAGACTGGAAGCCGGGTCGGTTTCCAGTCTAACCGGAAGCAGCTGAGTACCAGTATTTTAACCCAGTAACTGGGTAATACGGTACCCTTGGGTAAAACTGGATGTCAGACTTTCGGCTTCTGACTACTTGTTACGACTGTCAAAGATCTACTAATTACAGCCGGGACCAACGGCTTAACGTGCTTTCCGAGGAACGGAGGAAACTCGGTATGAAATTATGGGCACCCATCCACGGACCAACCTCGGCAAGCAAGGCTTAACCTTAAAGTTCGACCCGTGTGGCTGTTATTATTTAGCCACGAGCTCCTTAAATTGCATGATTACCTTGCACGCGTATATCTATTAAGCAAAACATGTTTGTTCACATTATTAACACTACCATCTTTTATACCATGTTTTAGCAAATAAATGATATTCTATGATATTCTATTCTATATTTTATTCAAACCACCACTCAATATGATGGTCAGAATAAGCCAACGTTTTCACGCATACATTTCCAACGAGCTTTACCCCGGGGCTCTAGGCTTCACCTTGAGAATTTATCGAGCAGCTCCTAAGTTCTAATCATAAGAAATCAACATACTACCATTGTAACTACTCGTTCTATTTGAGTATCCGGGTCCTAAGAATCGCATTCAATTCCGACTAGTTTTCGTGGCATTGAATTTAGTAAATTAACCGAAAGACACGACAATTAAATATGAATTGTCAATTAAATATGAATATTAGGGTGTGTTTGGCATAGCGTGCTTTGTGTAGAAATATCGGAAACTTTTGGTAAAGCTGTGTAATACATTAATGAATATTATGTGTGATCTTCAACAGACAATATTAATTGATATATTATGATCGACACGACATGCCACGTAGCACGGAAGCACCCGAAGAGATGGGCAAAGATGGTAACACACTGGACGCCTGAGGAAGGACAGCGTCGTAGAGTTCGAGCATGGCGAAGGTGGCGTGACGATCTGATCCTGTTTGTGGGCCATAGATCACAAAGGATAGAGAGGTATGGAAGGAGAAAGGGGAGGCCTTTGCTCAGCAGAGGCAAACCAGGCTACCAGAAAAAAAAATACATTGTGTTGTGTACGATGTTGAAGGAGAGAAAGACCAAGGAAACGATGGATGAATTGAGTGAGGAATGATACCAAAGAAAAAGGTGTAAGTAAATGATTGCGTGGCGGACAGAGGAGAATAGAGGAAAAAAACTTGATGCGCCGACCTCAAGCAACAAGTAGCAGGAACATGATGCTGATGATTAATGATATTTTAAAATAGCTCCCATGAATAATGGAGACCAAAATGTACTTAAAGAGCCGGACTTTTTAAGTACATTTTGGTCTCCACTATTCATGAGAGCTATTTTCACATTGAGCATCTCCACTATGTGGCCTGGGTAGTCTACGCCGCTACCATCTCAGCATAACCAGCCTACAATGTTCTCATTCTTGGGTTGAGACTCAGGTCTTCTCTCTGTGACAGAGAGTGGGCTATATTGGCCCATGATAGCCCAGTATGGGTTGATAATTCTGAGGGGTCAAACCTGCGATCCATCAGGTAAGTTGGGCTCGTCGCTACCACCTGCCCATCATCATCATCAGCCTATAATGTTCCCACTGCTGGGACACAGGTCTCCTCTCTATGCGAGGGAGTGGTCTGTAATCCACCACGCGGCCCCAGTGCAGGTTGGTAGATGTCACATGTCTTCGAAATTTTAGTTCTAGGACGTGCCGGTTTCCTCACGATATTTTCTTCACCGTTTTTGAGAGCAGCGGTGATCAAATAAATCACACAAAGTAATGCGCCTAGCTGGGTTCGAACCCACGGCTTACCGCTCGTAAGTCGGGGCTGCCACCACTGGGCCACTGCTGCTCACCACCTACCCGACTGGTAAATATTCTTAATACATTAACTTCGTAGCATAACAAAGTTGTACCAAAAAGAGAGACGAAGAAACGTATGACTGAATCAAGCAAATACATTTCTTATCTTGCTTATTTAAGAGAACGGCCATACATTTGAATTAAATATAACAGTATAAAAACATCTGTCAACCTCAACCTGTCAGTGCAGCTGGTTTAATCCCGTCTATAATACCGTAGTGGACGGACAGCCGAAATGAGAGGCCATGTACCTTTAGCGTTATCTCTCAATACGAATACATATTGTGACAGCCATTAAAACTTCACCTTTTACGACCTCCAAAGTTGGGTTAGGGCTGGCACGTTAGAATCTGGTTGTGTTCCTTTCAAATCAAAATATTTTATTTTACATAGGTCTACATGGGCACTTATAAAACATCGACAAAAAATGCACGGTTCGGGTTGGTCGTTTCCTATGGAGAAGAACCGGCAAAAAACTCCATGGTTACTCTTTAAAATCATTTGGTTTTACAATATTTGAATGTTACAGCGTTAGTACTTAAGTATGGGAGGACAGCGTAGGCCCGACAATTATTACAAAATCTTCGTCTTTATTTGCTATGAATGTGGGTACAGGTATAAAATGTGGTAGGTATATAAATTAATGAGATCGGCTTCAGGCAAGAGGAATGAAGATGATGATGAAATCCTGTTATCCACCGGCTGTAGGTACCTACCAAAATCGTAGCCAAATTCTGAACCGACCCAATTTAGATTGCCAACAACACCATTATTTTCAAATGTTGACTTTCATAATATAGGTACTTTCATTTGTATCAGTTACTACTCATCAGCCTTTGTATAACTGGATCAGATCTGCATTACTCAATGGTCTAGTTTTAATGACCATTATAAATCAAATATGCAATTATATAAAGACCGAGTTCATTATTTTGTCTGTCATTGACTAAGTCTTTGACTCTAATGGATTTAATTAAATTACCAAACTCGACTACAGTTTTGAAACGTAATTGTTAATACTATGTTACAATTTTTATTTAGTAATCATAAAGGCTAGTAAGAAAGGATCTGAATTCGTAAATTTCTTCATTTTCTCCGTAACGGAAAAGCGTTGTGACAACCCTGCAGCTTTCATAGGAAAACACCTTCAATAATATTTTATAGCGTTTAATTTTTGTTATCTTTTGATAGAACTTTTAATTTTTCTAATGACTTTATTAAAACTTGAATGATGTCCACTTTAATGATAGATAACGAACTCTATATCACGAACTTCGACTTGTCCAATTACCTAAACTTCCTGGAAATAGCGAACTAAAAAAAAATGTGTTACTGAGATCATAACCTGGGAATCCTGTCAATTCACAAGATCAGAATGTTTCCCTGGCAACCTTAGAGTTGCGCAGCCGCCGACCGGACGCGGCAGGTGCTACTGCGGGTTCACTCGGGTTCACGCCCTGCCCCCCGCGCGCACCTACCTCACCCCACACCCCCCGCGCCCCCGCAGCATCCGTGCAAACCCGTTCCTCTAATAATATAACGTAGAAATGAAAGATTAATGAGAGCAACCAGTGCACGCCTCTTTCACTCGACCGTTAGGGTTGGGGATGTGTCGATAAATTATTAGAAGTTGACTGCAGGATTGTCAAGAGTGTACGCAATTAATGTATCGGGATTGTCAACCATTAACGGCGAATTGTGGCTGTACTGTTAGGCACAGCTTTGCCCTTCGGGAACTAGTTTTCTTTATATATAACTCTATATTATGAAAATAATTAATAATAATAATATATCTTTATTTCAGACATACGTCCATTAATTTCTACAAAGAAAGCGTGAGTATGGTTGTTAGTAGAACACACACAAAAAAATAATAACAAGGTGTTAGTAATTTGTTAGTACTTAAACAAAACATGTTTACAATAATAATTAAAACCAATTTCCTATTTCTGTGCAGGTGTACACTTGCCCAGTACTAATGCTGATGCCAACTAAATTCTCTCTATTCTTTGTCGAGAACCGCCTAGTACTTTAACGAGAGAATTTGAATTCAGTTATATCGTTATTTGGAAAATTATACAGTAAGAATGACTTTTTGCATGCTTGGTGCATGAACGCACCAAGTTCTCTTAAATTTATAAAAATGTATGTTCCAAAAAAACACAAAGTAGAAATCAGAATTTGAATAGACAGGATGAAAAACTTTTATTGAAACAAGCTCATCATAATCAACAAAAGTTCATCAAACAAAAATCTATCGATATCACCCCATCTCTACATCAACAGGTCCCGATCGCAATGAAGACCGCCCATATAAAATATTAGCCGCGTGCCGAGCCGGTAGCGGGTGTAATATATCGACCGATGACAGTCGCATTGTCGCGGACTCGCGGCACAACACTAGGAATGTAAGCTTTTACTCAGCAACCTAACCATAGAGACGGTTAGCGCGTCGTAAATTCAGTTCGGCATTCGTTAGTATGTCGGAGAATCGGACTTTGTTTTGATTTTTTTGAGTTGCGATTTGTTATTATGTATTAACTCCTGTACCCTTCTCACGCCTGTTATCCCCAAAGGGTTAGGCAGAAGTGTACTTAATATATTGTACACCCTCATTTCACCAGTTATGTTTAAGTCCCATGCAATAAGGGGTGAGCCTTTTGCCAACAACCGGGCACTAATCAAAACCCCGTGGATGCTACTGAGAAATCCCTGATGGAAAAATCCAATAACACTTCGGGAATCCAACTCAGGACCAACCACCACCAGATAGTCTTTCCTAGGGGTTACGTATTACCCAATCACTGGGTTGTGAAGGTTGAATAGGCAGTCGCTTCATGGTTTTCAGCTGCATCCGATTAGACTAGAAGCCGACCCCGAACTAGTGTGTAAAAGGTTAGGCAGATGATGATTTTGGCCCCATATTCCATCGAACAAGTTTTGTCACCTAATGAAGAAAATTCTGTCTTCAAATTGTGATGATTGTGGAGTGACTGACGATATTTTTCATATTCTGATGGAGTGTGTCCGGAATGAAAATAGTAAAGAATAAAGAGGAAAGATTTGATTGTTTGTTTGTTTGCATTGAATAGGCTCCGAAACTACTGGTCCGATTTGAAAAATTATTTCAGTATTATATAGCCCATTTATCGAGGAAGGCTATAGGCTATATATAATCAGGCTACGACCAATAGGAGTGGAGCAGCAATGAAAAATGTTGCAAAAACGGGGAAAAAATGACGCAAACAAAGTTGCGCCGGACAGCTAGTTTAAAATATATAATGTTGGCCTTTGTAATACCATCCTTGATTCTCGTATGTCCGAGAAAGCAAAAGAATTGTATACGTAGATCGTAAGTTAGTATTATTATTAGGTCGTAATCAACAAATTTGTTATCCTGCACTGGGCGATGTGATTGCTAAGCGACAAAGCCCTTTACTCAAATTAAAAAAAAAATTTTGGCCGTGAAAAATGTGTAGTCATGATATAATATTTTTTTATATCTAAGCCTGGAGTAACCCTGCATTGCTTAGTCTTCTTTTGTTTCTAGCTACCAAATCTCTACGGTGTGATCGTTGCGTCCCAAGTCTAGATGTTTCTTGCCAACCGTATCAATTTAAAGCAATTAACCAAACAATCCAAGATGAAAAGCCAATTCAACAAAAAGCGAGCACGCTCTCATTCACCACCGACCCGCCCATAACAGTACCAGCAGAGATGTAGCGTAACACGCAATAATTAGCATGGCTACAAAAACTGAAGATGCACTCCATCGAGCACCCGGTGCCTGCCGACCGGAACTGCGTCTGGAGGTAATAACAGGACCGCGAAGCTCCCTCAACTGAATTGTGAGCTCATGAATAGTTTAATCAGTGTTGAAGGGCCGTTGAAGATTTTTTGTCATACAGAATATTTTTGCTCAAACGAAGTTGGTAATAGGAACCATTCGAACACCATAGCACTTTTTTGTTTTATGTTCATCTTCAATCTCACAATTAACAGCTCTGAACTAGTTGCAGTCGTACTTACGACCTACGACTGTACAATTTCATAAAAAAATCTAGTTGCTACATATTTTGCAAAACATTTAATGTCGTGGATTTCCGAACAGAGACGCCTGATACTAAAATCCAGCTTTGCCTGTAAAATTGGCATAATCACCTTACTGTCATAACCCAGTCATCTGTCTACCCCGACAAGAGCCGTAAAGTTACATAATAGACCGATAAAGTTAGTGGCATAGGAGCGGCTGATAGTGTTCGTCGTTTTGGTGCTCTCAACTCCGTAACGGCTGGCTGCAGTAAACAAAGTGCGCAGATAAGGTAAACTTTAGCTGTAGCTCCGGTTAGCCACTGTTCACATGGGAAACCGGAGATATAATTTTATTTAGAAAACATTGACTCGTATGATTTTGGAAAATTGCAAAGGCTGGTAAGTTTCTGGAATTGTTTATGGTCTGTGGGTTTTCTCTTTGTGTCAAGTACAGGGTGAACTTCGTTGTTTTCTTTTATGATGCTAAGATCCTGGCATCCTGAACATCTTTCATCATCATGCATTCTCCTGCTCATAATCCCAATTAATTAATAGAACCTAAAAGTTAACGTTAAACAAGGTCTTATTTTTTAATAGATTCAGAGCGAAAGCTGTCTGTAATTGGGATACTTAAAACACCATCACCATAACTGACTTTGAACCTAATTTGAGAGTTTACAAAAAAATAAAGTGATCATAACCATCACCATTCATAGTCTTCCGACTTTTAACCGTGATTTGGTAAGGAAAGTGAAAGAGTCGACGTAATTTTGTTCCTTGGTCTTTAATTCGGAGATCTAAATTGAGAATAATACATTGCACTTTCCATCCAAAAATCCCACTAAATGAGCACACCCTAAGTCTATTGTGTGCAATACAAACGATAGCATTTCACCTCGCTATCGAGATGGCAGCGGACACCTCGCGAGGAGATACGGCTAATTGTAACATGTGGTCACGCTTTCTGCGGCGTGTGTCACAGCCAGCATCACAGCATGACTCGACGGATCGCACTCGTTGAGCTATTGGACATTCCACGATTACTTGAGATTATAGGAACCGTGTGGGAGGTATTTCAATTGCTCGCAATTTGGAGTAAAGCGATTACAAGATGAAAAAATAAATAAATTTAAAGCAAGAGGAAGTCATAATATGTAGGACTTCATGGTGCAATAATCATATCATTTTTTATCTTCTTCGAAATAAAACACAAAGCCACGTGTATTCTAATAATATAGAGGTGTATATTATATAGTAGACCCAGATTTTGCTAGTTATTTGAAATCCAATGTAGTACGGGGTTACTCTACTAAGAAATAAGTAATGGAGAAAACGCAACGACACATTACTCCAACAGTGGCGCAAACCCATGCAGGACCATGTTCAGGAGACGCGCTATAAAATAGGGATCCCTTCTTTTCGCATAATATTCTTTGTCCTAATATACTTCGGCATAACGATTTTGGCACAATTTGTTTTGGCATAATAATACGTCGGCGGTTAATAATAATTTTTTTAGGCATACCTTTTATGTTGGCATAATCATCTTAAAGACTAATTTGTTTTGGCATAAATTTGATTCGCATAACGTTAGTAGGCCTAATGACTATTAGCATAATAATATTTAGGCATACAATTAATATAAATAACAAAAACAATTTTCATGGAAATGATTCACAACATTATGTAACTTAAATGATTTTTCAATCGCGAGATAACTTTTATCTGAAGAATATATTAGATGTTCTGAGACTTTGGGTGGAAATGATGGTGGTGAACTTGTAGTGCCCCATACATAATTCTGATCAAACCAATTTGCTATAGTTTCTGTTACAATTAAATAATATTGTTGGTTAAAAATTTAATATGCTGTGCAACAAAAGTTAGTAGTGACAGAACCGAATTGCTGCAAAACCGACTCCACGTAGTCTTGTTTGTCCTACCCCTAGAGTGTTATTTAAAATCGCGTAGGCGCGTAGGGACGAGGCGGCCCGCGGGCTGAGGAGCAGGTGGCTGCGAGCGAGCCGTCGCGGCTGAGGCTGGCCGGCGAAGCCGGCCAAGAAGCCGAAGCTGCGTTGGTGAGCGAAAGCCATCTGCGACGATTAGCAGGCGTGGGGCCGCCGGACGCCCGCAGCGCCGGAGCCGTGACAGAAACCCTGCCTGCTGCATGTTGCATGCTCGCTTGAATGCTGCATGCTGCATGCTCGCTTGAATGCTGCATGCTGCATGCTTGCTTGCATACTGCATGCTTGCTTGTTTGCTGCATGCAAGCAAGCATAAAAGCAAGCTTAAATAAATTTATGCTTTAGAATATTATGCTTAAAAAAGTTATGCTTTAGAACTTTATGCTTTATAAATTTATGCTTTAGAATATTATGCTTAATCATTATTATGGATACAGAAATTATGCTTAAAAAAATTATGCGTAACCTGTTATGCGTAATTATATTATGCGAAATTATAAATATGCCAAACAAAATTATGCTAAGATATATTAGGTCTTAAAATTTTATGCAAATGGATAGGGAACCTATAAAATAATGTTGGGTCTGTATGGTATATTATCATATCGTTTTTAAAAACCTAAGTTAGAAAACTTAAGTATCCTCATACGTAACGTCCACTCCTACAGAAGCAAAAAAGGAATATGTTATAACGTGCGGAGCCGTCGAGTGCTCTCCTAAGGATCAAGCCAGTGGCGGATTTACTAGCAGGCTGAGTAGGCTGGAGCCTAGGGCGGCAGATTTTTAGGGCGGTAAATTTTGGGACCGAATTTTTTTGTTTTTTTTTTGCTACTTCGTAGAAATTAAAAAGATTTCTGCACGTTTTCTGATGTTTGTACATGACTGAGCTTTAATTAGCTCAAAAATTATTTAACCTGCAATATCAATTAAATTGTTGCATTGTAATCTAGGACATGAAAAGGGCGGCAAAAACTTTACAGCCTATACCTTGAAAATTTGTAAGTCCGCCACTGGATCAAGCGCTCGACCCGACTGCTACGACTAACGAGAGGTGTTGATCTAGCCTCTTAGCCATCAGAGCCATATATCAGAGCGTCTGTTGCAGTGCCGAGTGTGTGATTGTCGAGCATGCGATATATGACTATTATTTGTCTTTTTCGACTTTAGAGAATGGTGAAACCTCAAAAATAACTGTTCATATTCTTAATCTCATTTAGAAGCATCTGCAACACCAATCTTGAAAAGTGGTTCTCGTAATGGTGTTGGAAAACATTGTGAGGAAACCAGCCTGTCCTTGAAACGTAACTACGAAGACATGCATACAACATCTTAATAACCCGCACTGGTCCCAAGACCTATACTTTTAAGAGAGGAGGCCTACTCAGGCCTGGTGGCCCGGAGGCTTGGGCACCCTGTGAACACTTGGTCCGACTGCTATGTCCGATCAATCCGACCACGCGAACATTTTTTTCCTCTTGGTCAGATTAAGGAGTCGGACCACGCGGTCTTTCGTTATTTTAGAACACTTGGTCCGATCGATCGGACCACGCGAACTTTTTTTTCCTCTTGGTCCGATTAAGGAATCGGACCACGAGTTCTATCATTATTTTAAAACACTTGGTCCGATCGATCGGACAACGCAAACATTTTTTTCCTTTTGGTTCGATTAAGGAGTCGGATTATGTGGTATATATCGCGGTTTAGAACATATTAATATTATTGTTCGACCAATCAAAAGACGTGAACTTCTTATTAGCTTTTATTTAACTTGCCGTGTTAGTTTGTTTGGTAGTATTTATTGGTGACATTACAATTTTATGCCAGACATTACTTCATCCTGCAGCCACGATTGTCTCCTCAAGAGGGAACTCCTTAACGGTTAAATTGTGTCATTTGCATTTGGGCATGAATCGGAGACAATACTCAAAGAGGGATCCGGTTTGTCATTAGTTTGTATGAAAAACGTGATAAAGTTTTTGTTCATTTAATGTAAGTAAATTTCATTGTTTTTTCTACATTTAATGTATGTAAATTTTTATTTAACCAACTGGTCACAGTATTCATGCCTATCTGAGCTTTGACAAAGACTTCATGCCAGGAGGAACCACTGAAAAGTAAAGCCGTATCATCAGCAAACGCAACAATTTTCGAATCTGGGAACACTAACTGACATACATCATTTATATAGACCAGGAACAAGGTCGGTCCAAGAATACTGCCCTGTGGAACTCCAAAAGTCACTGGGACCACTTCACTAGTTATGTTACCGATTTTAACACATTTAGTTCTGTCGGTTAGGTAATCCTTTAAGAGTTTTAATTGAGAACCCCGGATACCCAGGCTTTGAGTTTTGTTAACAGAATAGAATATTAAAGATGGAATATTCCGTGAAATAAACTCTAGAGGACGCTACTTGACCATTACGTGATTTTAATATTTAATTGACATGCGCTTCCGACAGAGGAATATTATTTCTTCGCCGGACATTTTTTTTCCTGTTTTATCTTTTCCACACACTGTGTCTACATTTCTAATTCAACTTTCCATTCGTAGGTCTGCTGGAAGAAATTTCTTTTGAAATAAGCAGTACCTTTTTGCTCTTGTATCTTAATGTATTGTCCTGTTAAGTGTTTTGTGTGTACATAAATAAATATTTTCACTTGACGTAAAAATTGTGCATTGACATCAGTCAGACTTACTAGAAATATTAGTTTTCTAAGAAGGCTAGCTTTTCTTATTATTTTTTTACTGGTAAAACTGTTTTAAATTTGATCGGACTAGAAGGAATCATAATTCCTCTTTGTCCGATCGATCGAACTAACAGGATTTGTGATTCCACTTGGTCCGATTAATCGGACGAAAAGGAAAAAATAGTTCGCGTGGTCCGATTGATCGGACTGAGCAGTCGGACCAAGTGTTCACAGGGCTTGGGCAGGCCTCCTTAGGCTTCAGGCCTTGCTAAGACACCCTAGCAGTGGGAATGTTGTAGAAGTATTCATGTATATCATTAACTTTCTCTAGCAATAAAAATAAAGGATCTCAACCCATTTCTTTAAATAAGCAAATCTCGGCACGCACAATCCAATAAAAATAAACAACAAAACAGACTTAGTTATTACTACACAATTGCATGACACTCATCCACACAAACAATCTTTCTTAACGACGTTCTCAAGTAATTGTGCTGAATATATTTTAGCTATATTAACTCGGCAGTTCATAATATTGTAATCATTATCGTCGGATCTCACTCAGCGTATGAGGTGAGGTAAATTAATTTACTTAAGTAAAGATTGCCGAGATAGCACAGAATATACAGGGCTGCCGACTATGCCTAGATTTTCTGGTTCGAGGTCTAGACGATGGTAATCTTCGATCACTAGTGGTTTTATCGTCGATGAAGTGTTAGGACTTCTTTATGTAATCGATGGGCGAACAGGTCGGTGGACTATCTGATGAAGAGTTGCCGGCATAAGTTATGAGTATCATAAGTATAAATAATAAGTATAATAGTTGTTCTGTATGGTGTTGGACGTAAAGAATAGCACCATCCCACATCTTCCCGTGGGTGTCGTAAGAGGCGACTAAAGGACATGCCAGAGAATGGGCAGCAGCGTTCTCTGTGTTTTTTTTTTCAACAACCGTACTGCGATCGCCAACCTGCCTGGCGTCAAGCCGTCAAGCGTCGCGCCAAGCGTGGCGATTATGGCAAAACCCCCCTGATCCGCTGGATGCGAGTCGCATGGGACCGATCAATGTGGTGTCACTTGGGGGAGGCCTATGTCCAGCAGTGGACTTCTTTCGGCTGAAATGATGATGATGATCATAAGTATAAATACCATCCGTAATTTTGGCATTAATTTTACTATAATGTAGCACGTTGCGCAAGGAAACCCTAAAAGTCCTTCCAACTGTATGAGGTATTGCGGCTGTCAAATTAATAGGTAGTTGGTAGAAAGCCTGGTGACGCAAGATTTGCTGTCTCTTATCAAGCATCAATTTAACAGCCACAACAAGTAAATCGTCTCTCACCTCTCTGACAGCCCGCAATTTAAGGAGCCGTCGAAATTGTTCTTTATTAAGATGTGTCTGTTTAGCAGTTGACAAAAGAAAGTGTATAATAGACCCGATGACTCCACCCTGGACTGTTAAAGGTGCACGACAAACGATGACACTCAGGCCTTACTATAATGTTGTTTGCAAATCACGGGAGCTGTTGGACGCTGCTGAAAGTGCCAAACTCGTCGCCAAATTTTGCGGTGACTCAATTTGAATTGTCGTCGACACGCTAAGAAGAAGAATAGCCCCGATTAGAACCTATTTAAACTCAATGACCTATCGAACAGCATTGGCAACCCTACCAACGAATAATTAGACCATCTCATAAGGATTGCCGCGCACTGATTAGCAGCAGTACGCGGATGCCTTGCAGTTTGGTTCGCTACCTACCAGCTACCAGCGTAATAATCTGTAGGTTTTTGACTTTTTTCACCTTTATGCAACACTGCCAACTTTCACATGTGAGCCACGAAAATGGCGCGAAGAGAAAATTTTGCCGAAATGCAGGTCTAAAAAATGAAATGACAATAATCGTGCCAATTATGGCTGTATAGTTTTAATTTTGACAGGTCGATATTGGTGTTCGACTTCTTGGGTTCTCATGTCGGTCTTCGGTTCATCGCGAACATAGAGGTAAAAGTCAGTGTACTTAACCATTTTGCTACTGTAATAACCTAAAAAGTATGTAGTGAATAACCACGGGTAGTTTCCCGGAGGCCTGCAGCAGCCTGAAAAGCTGCTAGCTTTCTGGGAGGACCTGGGATTGTTGGAGTAACCAGAGGATGTATTTTCATGGTACAATGGCCCAATAAAGACTTTTAATCCATATTGAAATCCTCGATGGATGTTTCCCGCTCCGGGGAGAACGGAGGGGTCTGTCAGACTCGACTGACTAAAACCACACCGGTGTTCCCTCGCACACTTGCGTCGGGGGGCAGCGGTAACGAATGCGAATCCGTAGCCCCTGGACCTGTTTAGGGGGGCCGGAAGAAACCTAACCTAACCACGGGTAGGATCCCCTTAGGCTAGGTGGAGCGGCAATCAACGCAAAATGACTGGTAGCCGCCAGACGAAATAAGCCAGGGTTATGACTAAATGGTGTACCGCGGACTTCAATAGGCTGATGATGATGATAAAGTTTGATGAATCATCTTTAGTACTGGACTCATAGTTCGCGAAGTAATACCGTCATTATAACGAAGTTTGGAAGATAACAATCGGGTGATATACACATAAGTATACTTTCTGGAGGCATAGAAATTTTAGGTTTAGATATTTTTGCCAGTGCTGTGGGCGTTGACAAGTGGCGCTGTCAAAGGGTTTCGGTTCTTTCTACAACGACCTTTTTTTTTTAGGATGTGAGTTCATCAAATGACTTCTCCCGCTCTGGGCGGAGCGTGCAAGGGAGTGTCAGACTTGACAGACTAAAACCCATCCATGTTCCTTCTTAGCCCTTTGTGTTCCAGGGCCATGGTATCTCTTTCGAACAACCCGCGACCCTGGTTCTACAACGACCTGTCTCAAGATTTCGCTAGCTTATATCATAATATCAAGCCTGTAATTCCCGAACGGTTTGGCAGAGGTGTACCTAATAGTACCTACAACCACATTTCACCAGTTAAGTTTAAGTCCCATGTAATAGGAGGTGCCCTCAATAACGGTGAAGAAATACATCGTGAGGAAACCAGCATGTCCTAGAACTAAAAATTCGAAGACATGTGACATCTACCAGCCCGCACTGGGCTCGCGTGGTGGATTACAGCCCACTCCCTCTCATAGAGAGGAGGCCTGTGTCCCAGCAGTGGGAACATTATAGGCTGATGAAGAATAGGGGGTGAACCTACTGCCAACAACCGGGCACAAATCGTGACTGATACTGAGAAATTCCTGATGAAAAAACCCAATAACAATTTTCCGGACCCGGGAATCGAACCCTGGACCTCATTCGCAGCAGTCGTGATTGCGACCACCAGACCAACGATGCAGTCACACAGTCGAAAAAGTGTGAGTTCACTAGCTTATGTCACTACATATTTGACTTATCATCTTTATCGCTGCTAGAAATATTACTTTATCCAGGCCATCGCAGGAAACAACGCGCATGAAGACAGTAACGACTAATCAGATATGTTTTAGTGAGAAAACGATCCTAGCTTCAGGATGAGGTCATGACAGAAATAATAATAATACATATATTTATTTCCCTAAAATACAGATAATTGTACTTTTAGTTTACAATTTTGAATTAATGCACTTACATTAAACATTTAGATGCTTCATAAATATGTACACAATCTCTTAAACTAGGTTATCCTGTATCTTAAGAGACAGTCAAAGAGACAGTGTTTCGCAATGAAATTCCAATTGATTCATGTATGAGTGGACTGTGTCAATTCATCTTCAGAAGGGAAAAAAGTTAGAGATTATTTTAGATTTAAAATAATTGTATTTAGGTATGAGTATATGAGAGGGTAAGGGTGAATGCATGTGATTGTGGGTGTGTAGATATTTGTTCGTGAGTGTGGATGTCTGGTGGTGTGGTGTTGGTATATAATTGAGAAATCATATTTATCTATCAAAATTGAACGTCTATACGGCTAAACATGTGTTCTCCGTAGACAAAATCATCTAGGAACAGCTTAACTTTTCAACAAAAGAATCCTGAACGGAGTCAGCAACCCGCGACCCGCGTAACCAGAGCAAGGTCCATTCGTCCGAGGCGAATATCGATCATTATAAATTTGCGGCGCGCGGTAACGGCGCAGGCGCACGCGACCTAGAACAAAGACTATACGACACGTAGATGTGCTAGTTTGGTTGCATTTGTTGTTATGATAGTATGTGAGATTTGAATTTAGTTTTTTTTTAACTTAATGATGAAATAAATGTAACTAAAAGAGTTACATGGTAAGATCCAAAAACTTCGGATCTGAACTATAAAGCCAAGACTACATATCCAATTTTTTTTTTAAGTTGTATACAAATCTGCCTTTGTGTCAATACAGTTTTCATGGCAGGTAACTTCAGTAATTTAATATGCTCTGGTAGTATGTATCTACACTGCCGAGCAATGAAAAAGTTCCACCCACAAAATGCCGACAAACACCTTAATATCTACTAAGACACAAAACCTAGCATCATAAATTAAAAAAAAATAGTAATCGTCGCATTCTAACAGTGTTTGTAAAACACACATACTGTAGTGAAATAAAAAAAAATGTGATCATTTTCATTTCACACATTACCATCAGTCAGTCGACAATCTGCTCAATCAAGCTCTGTATGGTGTCGGACTTAAAGAATAGCACCATCCCATATCTTCCCGTGGGTGTCGTAAGAGGCGACTAAGGGATTCGCCAGAGAATGGGCAGCAGCGTTCTCTGTGCTTTTGTAACAACCGTACTGCGATCGCCAACCCGCTTGCCAAGCGTGGCGATTATGGCAAAACCCCTCCAAAATGTCAATTTGGCGACACTTGGGGGAGGCCTATGTCCAGCAGTGGACGTCTTTTGGGCTGAAATGATGAGTCGACAATCGAAACACTATTAGACAACCTGGGAGTAGACAGGTAAGATAAAATAGGAAAACGAAAGACTAGGGTAAACTTCATCAAAACTACAAAATGACTGCACCAAAAGATAAAAATTCAATGAAATATCCTATGATTATTTTCGATCAATGCTATGAAAAAGAAAGGAGTAAATGATGTAATTCCGTGACTTCTAACAGGGGAGAATGGAAGAAGAAGACGTATTACGCCGACCCTAAGTAGAATAGGACAAGGGCAACCATATAATCATCTTGGGGACTATCTTGGGGTCGGTTTCCAGTCTAACCGGATGCAGCTAAGGACCAGTATTTGACATGAAGCGACTGCCTATCTGACCTCCATAACCCAGGCAATACGATACCCCTTGGTTAGGGATGTCAGACTTTTGGTTTCTGACTACACGTAACGACTGTCAAAGATCTACAATTGACAGCCGGGACCAACGGCTTAACGTGCTTTCCGAGGCAAGGAGGAAACTCGGTATGTAATTATGGTCACCCAACCACGGCTTAACCTTAAAGATCGACCCGTGCGGCTGTTAATATTTAGCCACGAGCTCCTCCCAGTGCAGGAAAATAATGTTGTTAGATATGTAGGATCCGGTCATTAGTACGGACAGAAAATGAATCGCGCAAGGCAAGCGCGCCGAAGGTAGCATCACGCGACCTACTTACCAGTCTACCCACACCTAAGCGCGCTTCTACAGAGTCGTGATGTTTCGAACTCGCTGTGAGGCGGACAGTCTGTGTCTGACCGCGGCGGAGTCAAGACGTCCCGAAACTGTTCCCCGATTCATGGTGCCTAGTGTTATTGTGTTGGATTGTAATTTCAAGTAATTTGTGAGTAGTAAGTGAGTTCGACAAAAAAACAGTGTACCTCGTGTAGTGTGTGTTTTCATAGCACGGAATGACGGAACCCATGTTCTGCCCACATGATGACCGTGTCTAACGGAGTAAATCAAGATAACTGCGACAGATATATTTGTAGTTTGTAAATATTGAATTCAACTAAATAAATAGCACAAAATAAAAAATTAACAACCTCAGCCAACAGTTTAGTTATTTCAAACAAGTCATATACATCGATGAGCAACACAATTTTCTTCCATTACAAAAAAAAAACTCGAAAGACCCGCAATCGGGCGTTGTCTCGTATACGTCAAGGAATTGATAAGCCCTCCGTCACGGAATAACCATTATTGTATCCTTATCATTCACACTGGTATCACGAATCATACTGATTTGTTCAACTTCAAGTGTCTGTGAGGTACATGAAAGACTATTGCTGTTCAAGTGCTTCGTATAATGTTTATTGAACTTATCGGCCTGATGAAATACTAATTGTAATGAGCTGGACAGAACAGGACGAAAATTGAGAAGCGGATCTTGCCATAGATGTAATAAAAAGTAAATTGGGGCTTTTTTTGGTGTAAGTAAGTATGTCATCAGCTGAGCAGTCGACCCCAAATCAATTGATATAAGGGTAGGAGAATTAAATGTTTTCAGCAGTATCAGCTAAAGATTGATTGTCTATAAAGACACTGATCACATATTTACATGGGTGCGTAAGTCGGTAGGACCACGACTAACGGTCCTTTATCCTGCATGGTTTAGCAGAGAAGTGGTTTTATGGCATGTGGTTGGCCTGTGAGCAAGTGGCAAAAGCTTTCAAGGCGTAGGCACATGTCGTTTTTACAATAACATAACCCTTTCAATTGCTTAGAGTTTACCCGTGATCATGGTGCTTGCAACAGCGCCGAAATATCGGGAACATAAAACAAATAGGTCTACATGGTAAATATCTCCTTTTTAGTGATAGCTTTGTAGCCGTCGTGACTGAGAATGTTATTTTGTCTCGGCCCCTGGTTACCTGCTATATCGACGTTATCCCAGACAAAGCTGAGATTTGCTTGTGCTGTCGTTGCGGCCACTGTTGCTGAGGATGGAGAGAGCTTCAGCAAGAGCTGGTTGAAAATAGCTAAATAACACACGTCTCTGTAACAGTCTGTGTCTTATCTCGTCTATGTGAGGTTTACGCTGTGGCGATAGCCGCGCGCGCGCCGTCTATACATCACTGCGCTTGCTCTCTATATTTACTCACGACCGATAGAAATTATCGCCAGACAACCGTACGAGCAAATACTAACCTTGCTGCGGTAATTTAGGTTTTATTTTCGCTTAGAGGTTAGGTGAGGATAATTTTTTCAAGATGTGGTCGTAGTTGACTACCATTTGCCGTATTTCAGCGCGGAAGGTACATAAATCGAGAGCGCAGATTAACGTTATCTGGTCGGGGGGGAGCGAGGTGAAGCGGAGGGGGATTTGACGGCGATTTATTCATTCATTAACTAAACGACCCCTAACCGATGGATTAATTAGACCGACTGGCAATACCGCTTCTGTTTTAAACCGTTTTATGTGAAAGCTGGCGGGCATTTTAAGGAGAATATTGTGGCGTGAGCTGAATGTCATTAGATTCATAATTTTTTTTTCATTAATTTTCACCAAAAAGCGAGGTCTGTAAAATACAGATATATGTATCTTCCGAAGAACATGGTGCCCTCTTCACTAAAATATCGGGCAACTATAGGCGATCTCATTGAATTATTTTTTCTAAAACCGCGTAATTGGGCTGTTTCTACATTTCTGTTTTAACTGCACCACATAAATTACTGTTTCCAGGCACAAACTACTGTAACATTCAATTATTCGCTAAATTACATATATTCCCCGGCTGTAATGACAAAAAACAAGACAAATGATCATTAATAGAGCCAGCGAGATGATTGCGCTGATTAGTTCAGCGGCAATGCGCGCCCGCCGGTGGCAGCACCGTCGCTCAGGTAGTAGTGCAATCTATAGGGCTGACCCGCAACCTGTCATAAAGGTGATAATATTGCAAGGATTTCTCGAAAGGAAAGCCATTTAGTTTGCTTAAAATTTTTCCTTTGCATTCGATGAGTATCATAACCTAACCAGGCGGGACAAAAAATTTATGATGTTTTGTTGGTGTCAACGACTGACTGTAGAATTCACTTGAAATACTCTCCATGACTTCCACATCTTTCTATCTAGGACTAATTTGGACCACTGGTCGTTGGTTCTATCCAGCTCGTCCCGCCATGTCCTGCGAATCCTACCGCATCGTCTACAGGCTGTATCAAGCTCGTTGGGCATACGGTAGACATGGTAAGCACAGTCCCACTTCACATAAGGAAGTTTTTGAGCAACGTCAGTAATTTGTGTATTGGAGCACAGTGCAGCAGTGTGGTGTTGCGTATATAGTATATAGTGGTCGGTTACTTGAAATATTAGTTAAAAAAACCATTCTCATCGTCACGTGTATATGTGCCTATTACATTAATAATTTAATTAAAACAATACAAGTACTTAAAAAGGTAGCAGCCCTAAGTTTGACACGCGCGGCGTGTTACACTTCTAGCGCTAGTTAAAGAGACGACGCCTATGTTTCTTTACGAGCAGAGAAAATACAGCTATTGTATTAGAATGTAGAAATTACTCCACGTAGGTCGTCTTAATCTTATTCATAATACTGCATCTATTACTGGCCAGCCAGTTAAGATTACTGGTGGAATTAGTACTACAGAAAATGAGAGCATACTTAAAAAATTGTGCTTATTTACATCAATTGCCATCATCAGCCTATAATGTTCCCACTGCTGGAGCAGGGCTCCTCTCTATGATGAGTGAGTATAATTCACCACGCGGGCTCAGTGCGGGTTGGTTATTTACGTGAGATGTGTAAAACAAGTGATCGTATAGGTAGGTCTTTAGTGGAATTTAAGGGTTAAAAAAGATTTTCTTTGCTAATTATTATGTATCTTAGTAAATAAACAACAACAGTAGCACTAGACTCGAGATTATGTGAATGCGCCTAAGAGCTATCCACCTACCTATATCTTAAATCTGTAACGATGCTGATCATCGGATCTAATTCGGGTATCACTTAGTAAGTCAAAACTTCATAAGCAAAGAGTGTTGCTTTGGTTCGCGTATCACTCAAAATTTGCAACAAAAAAAAAGCAAGCACAATTTCCACCGCCCCATATCATAATCAGAGCCTACAAGCCTTGCCTTAACCAAACTAATTCAGAGCAGTTCCCGACACAGATGCGGCGATACCCTATCAGAGATCAGCGCCATTGTTGCCAAGATTTAAGGCGCACACCGCCAGACCCACTAATTGTGGGCAGCGGTACCACGCGTGCCCTTTGTCTGTTGTAATTACTTTTATAAATCTACTAAGCGATTTACATGAACACGATAAAATCGTAAAGGTTAGTTTTGTTCTCGTCACGGTTGAAGATCTGCTGTGGTTTATGGGGACTTGTGTTTTAGTAGGTTGAACTGCGAACTGTGGTTGAAAATATGTGTTGGAGTGTGGATATTGGCCTTAATGAAACCAGGCACGCAGTTAACTTTGTGCTCTTTATTTCATTTCTACTGATTTTAAGACTGGAGGAAAACAAAGTAAGGAAACCGGCATAACCTAGAAGTCATCATCATGTCTAGCCAGTGGCGTAGCTATCATGGGCGGCACCCGGTGCGGAAGTTGGTGGTGTCACCTTATTGATAGTTAGTGGTGTGAACCAATCGAAAGTTAAAAGCAATAAAATTAGATGATAAACCGGAAAAATCGCCAAACCAAAGTCAGGTTAAGTTGGCCTTAACCTGACTTTAGTTCGTCGATTTTCAGATCAGATGTTCAGATGTTCAGATCCCGGCTGCAGACCCTATCTGGCAAAAAGGGGGTATCGTTGGCACATTCCCAACCCAGAGTGTTGGGAATGTATCAATGATACCGCCATTTGACATAAGAGAGGTGGAGCAACGTTACAAAATTCTCGCATCTTCTGTCCAGCTCATCGGGCACAACTATCTATACCCTATAGGACTTAAATAAGGCAAACGACAGAGCTGTATAGGTTTCTACGTAGAAACTGGTCACCAAATATAATTCATCGACACCAGAAGAGGAAGCATGAATCCGACTGGTGGACCGACCGTATACAGGTTATGCACAATTGCACAGTTCTATAGAATGTGCAAGTTATCTTTGCGTGTTAGCTTTTTGTCGACCCCTATAGCCTACAAGCTGTATTGTTTTAATCTTATTTCAGAGTGGGAAAGAGATAAATAAATTAAATAAATTTCTTTTCTCTCTGTAAATGTGTGGACATTGTAGGCCTTATAGATTCCTAGATCCTTGGTAACTTTTTATTTCGTTCTACGTTTTTTAGTAAGCAACGACTTATTGTCAGGCCTAGGATGTCCTCCCATACTATAGTACTAACGCTGTAACAGAAATATTGTAAAACCAAATGATTTTAAAAGAGTAACCATGGAGTTTCTTGCCGGTTCTTCTCCATAGGAAACGACCAACCCGAACCGAGCACCTTTTTGACGACGTTTTATAAATGCACCTGTAGGCCTATGTAAAATAAAAATATTTTGATTTTCTCATTATAGTGAACAGGAATTAATTAACCTAAGACACAGTTAAACATTTATGAGAGACTGGTGCCCGAAATAGGCATACAATACCTGTGTTACGGGCGCTACATGTCCTCTATAGCTCCGTCTCTTTCCCACACTGGAATAAGATTAAAACGATACTGGTTTAAGATTTCATAGTAACTCCACTGGGCAGTCATGAAAAAAATCATCCTAATTTACTTAATAAAGTAAATAAAGATATAAAATTAGTACTTTGTATGGTGTCGGACGTAAAGAATAGCACCATCCCATATCTTCCCGTGGGTGTCGTAAGAGGCGACTAAGGGACTTGCCAGAGAATGGGCAGCTTCGTTCTCTGTGCTTTTGCAAAACAATCGTACTGCAATCGCCAACCCGCCTGCCAAGCGTGGCGATTATGGCAAAACCCCCCTTGGGGGAGGCCTATGTCCAGCGGTGGACGTCTTTCGGCTGAAATGATGATGATGATGATAAAATTAGTATGTTTGTAAGTTTTGTATGTAGGGGGCACTGTTCAGAACTACTGATCCGATTCCAAAAGTGTTTTCGCTAATGAGACGCTACATTATCCCGGAGTCATAAGCCCTACAGATAAAGACAATTTTCGAAAATACGCGATCGAAGTCACTCTTAGATGTGAGCTCGTGGGTAAATATTGTCAGTGGCCCGAAAGACTGACTACTAGTCTTACGCTCCTTGTAAATACTGGCAAGCTGTATCTGGCAAGACTGGATAGCCGACCCCAATAAAGTTGGGAAGAGGCTAGGCAGATGACGATGACGCAAGCGGAGTCGCGGTCTAATAAATAAAGCTAGTATAATACAATCCAACAACCCAACCTTTCAACTGGCTCTGGCACCGCAGCTGGTCGATGATGCTAGTCAGTCGGTTCTCCCGCTGACTACCGCGACTCAGGACCTCGTCTGCATCATCCTCGATCTTCACTGACACTTCACTCTTCACATCACCCACTTCATCACTACACTGCACTTTAGGAGACTGACGGTTTGGCTGAACCGCCTCCATGATGATTTTGGTAAAATTGAGCTGGCACTTTTGTTTGGGGTTGTAGGCACTGGGTTACTGTAACAAAATCAAAAGAAACTGTTTATTGAAATGATCGACTTCTTCGTAGGTCTAGTGGTAGCAAGCGCTTCTGTTGAGTAACCGGTCTGCGGTTCGATTTCCAGGTCGGGTATTAGATTTTTCATCAAAAATACCGCAGTAGCAGCCTGGAACTTGGAATTATGCCTGGATAGTGACAATAAGCTCGCCTTTACATGAACATTTAAGAGTAACTGCCGAAATATGGATGCATTACAGAAAGTGTCAGAATGGTGTGGATATATTTAAAGGTGTCGTACAGACCATCAAATTTAACATTTAGCTGTATGGGACCAACATCGTAAAAGTTAACTCTCTCATACATTTGGGTCGAAGAGTTGTTGATTTTACTGTCTAACAAAATTTAACAATCACATTCTTATATTTTTTACATGCAGACGAAGTTGTTCAGTTTAATGGTCTACATCACTGCTTTAAATATGACGCCTTACTGATACATACTCTTCTGCCCGCACCATCGGGGATTACAGGCGTGAGGTTTTTTGTGTATGTTTGTGAAAGGATTATTAGGGCTTTAGGTAATAGAAAGAGCTTTTAATTAAATCATCAATATTAGTGTGATTAAGATCGCAACTACGAATGGAAAAGATAAATAATATAATTTCCTCGTAAGATAAGTGATTGCAATATGATTTTAATCTTACAAAGATGGATCCTCTGTCTGTGTCTCTGGTACACCAACGAGTTTTAAACCGCTTCTCGTACACAGAGAAAAGATCGAGCATTTCAAGTGTTATCTCTTATACTTACAAATGAATCTATGTAGAAGTAATAATAAACTAATTTAGCAGCATAACACAAAATATTTCAGAAATTATTGTTGAGTTTCTTTGTCGAATGTAACTACTAACAACGCATTTATTGATACCTATGGGCTCTATGAGAAAAGTCTATTAATTATATCCTATTAGTTCCCAATGGTCCCGACCAGACGATGTCCCACTTGCAATGTCCGAAGTGCCCCAACACCTGGAGTTTAGAGAACCTAAAAAACGCCACAGACGCCGCGATCAAAGTGGACTCATACTGGACCTAAGAACTTTAAAAAAGTCATACTATCGACACGAAAAAGAAGAATTAGTTAGAAGGACTAACAGGAAAAAAATACAAGTGTAGTGACCTACAAAAAGCAACTTATAACAAAAAGTACTGCACTGCCATCTATGATAAAACTAAAGAACTAATATAGTCTGAATGTCGCCAGCAAAGTTTACATCGACTTAAGAGTATATAGGAAAACCCGACAACAACTATCGGGCAGTTGCCAACCAGACATAACAGTGTCTGGTCGGGGGATCCTCCCTTTACTACGGGGGATGAGGAACTTTCCACACTGTTCCTCATACCCGTAAACAAGAGTTCAACCGACTTATCAGATTTTCGTAATTCCTAATAATTTTCCAACTAAACTTTAATCATACGTTGACTTTTTTCAGAAGTAAACCTGTGAGTTACTTAGACGTGAATTCACACGAAAATACGTTACACACACAGTGATAAGGTTATCACAGAATGTCCGACGTGTTTCGATCAATCACATTCTGATGGACAACAATAATTTGTGATTAACGTTTACGTATGTTATATTAGTCAGAAAAGACGTATTGCACTTCTTGTAAATAACAAAGCACTCAAGTAAGCCTGTTTTCACTAACATTACGCGACACCTAAATTAACGCCTAAGTGAATGTGCTTTATAATCGGCTCAGTGCCAAGTTTAGAAATTTCAATAATGCGACAAAATTTAGGGATAATTTCGAAGTTTGAGTATGAATTCTGAAAATCAAGATACACCCCAACGTGGTATGATGCCTCAAATAGTTGTTTGTTATCTAAAAAAAGCTAAGAAACAACTGAATGACTGAATCAGAACTTTTCTTTTTCACCGAGTCATGAAAATTATATTTACAGAAGAATTTTGAAATCTAGGTCCATTCAATGAGGTTTAATTTTCGTTATGATCTATCTAACAGTTCCACAAATAACATGTTTTCAGTAATAATAAAGTTCTACATCCAGCTAAAGTTTTTCACATGAAAGCCTTGCGTTTTCCTGAATGCATTATTGCGCCTTACGGTTCCATATACTCATGTGTTCAAGATGTGTGCTTGATTGCTATGCGGATAGTGATTGGAGAACTGCTTACCCTGGTAGATTACATTGGAAGCATTACAAACATAATATACAAATCATCAGGTAAGTTATTGTAAATGCTCGTAATTCCAAATTTATTTTCAGTATGGTATTTTTCTTAACAGTCTGTGGTTTTTATGCTTTAAAAACATTCTCCAATGAATTTTACAAGCTTTCGTAGTTTCTTAGATAACTAAAGAGAATGATAAACTTACATAGTACTATACTTTACTTCAATCATAATAATATGATGATTTCCAAAATACATATTGAAAATAAGTGAAAGACATATAAAGAAACAACTATATTTAAGATCATATTAAAAATGTTTTGGGAGTTTTCTAAAAACTAGTTTTTAATGATAAAACAGAAAACATGTAACTGCATCGTTAAAAACATTTATAATATTTATCATACACAATAAAGAATACAATGACAGTACACCTCTGGGCAATACACCACCGTCACAAGAAACACCCTTACGTATCATTCTTTTTACTATCATATCACACTCTATATTTTACATCATTAGATATTGAGATACAAGCAAATGACCCTGCAGGGTCAAAGGTGAAACCACCCTGTTCGTCGAAGGTGAAATCGATTCGGTCACTTCATTTAGATTGTCCAAGATGGTCGCCGATACATGTTTGTAATCTACTCTTTTTAAATATGTCTGAATAACAAGGAATTTAGTAAAAACACCTTTCCCTTAGCTCCACCAATATTTAGCGATGTCACCAAAATAATTCATTAATTAATAAACAGAAAAAGTATTTTCTGACAGACAGACCGTCAGTAATCATTCAGCTTTGTTATATCTACAACAAACATATACACAGGCTACGATACAGTAGTATATTATATATACATACCTATATTACAACAGTTTATCGCTTCCCTACAATACTGAAATTACACTCGGAACAATCAACTTCACACGCGTCAAACTGCTAGAGTTCACCACATAACCTTTATACTGTAACTAACACACGTAAACCTTCCGATAACACCATCAAATACACCATAAGAACCACTGTAACACTTGTATAAGGAGGCTGCACTTTCAATATGCAACGGGGTTTCAAAAAGGAGAACTCAAGACGCGGTTTTCCGCAAATAATTCCTAAAAAAAAAACACTTATAGTTGAAAAATAACAACAGGTAGACCGTGACGGTGGAGCGGTTATCGCCGTTGTACTGATAACTTGTGTCAGGTCAAACGAACAAATGGGGCGTCACCAAGGTACGCCTGATAACATGTGATAACGGGCTCTTAACCTTCCGACTGTACTCTAGTTGAAACGGTGTCATCAATGTGCCATGCTATAAGCACTTATGTGACTGTACCAATAAATGTTGAGTGTTATACTTCTTTATTACTGAAGGATGAGCAGAGTTCGTGGTAGCCGATATCTGTAGTCTACCAAAAGTCAAGAAAGAAGAGGTGTGGGAACGTCCCAGCAGTGGGAACATTGCAAGCTGCTTATTTTTTTATTAATTTTATCCATAATGATACAGAGTTTTATTCTTACATAACACCTGCCAAACTGCAAAGCAATTTGTCGGCAGTAGGTTCTCGTGGATTTTGCACGAGTCTTAGCTAAAAATAAATATTAAAATTAACTCTAAGTTAAGACTAAGACCATGGTTATGTAGGTGAAGACTCCGTATGTAACTAAGGAGTAGTCACCCACACAACCACAGATTCCACAACCTCAGCTAATACACTCGGCGGCATCAGCCCACGAATGTCATGAAACCATCCCATCGTACCTTTCGGTATAAGGTAATCGGACATAGGGCCCACGACATTGGTTGGCCGCGGCCGCAACAGCTTAGCCGCAGCAGCTTATGTAGTTAATAACAGCATCCCGTAATATTACATGGATAGTAGAGTTCCAGCTTAATGTCGAACAGCTAGTATAGGTAGAAAGATATCTGGATTTACTTAAAGGCTATAAAAAAGGTTAAATACAGACTCTTAATTTAAAATAAGTAGCATTTTTAGCTACTTTTGCATAATTTATTCAAAATAATGTATAGTTCAATAACTCGTGTCATAGTTTAAACAGGTGTCTCTTTCTGATTGCTTTTAATAGATGGTAAATTGGCTGCTGTCATGTATATACTACACACATAAAACATTTACATACCGTCTTGAACATACTGATACCACTACCTAGTTTCATTTTTGAAAACCTTTTGCTCCGCGAGGCCAACGTCAGAAAACATAAATTACTTTTCTTGTAATTTAAATTACAGTTTTGCATCGCTATCGTGAAAGGTGACGGAGCGGTGACATACTATCGAACCTGCACGAGTTGATTAAGCATAGTTACCTAAGTATATATGTGTATATGCCTGTTAGCAAATAGATTATTATTTTTCTTTGCCTAGTATCGTGCCTCATTATCCTAGTTTTATTCCAATATTATGTTCTTTCGAGCTCTGTATGGTGTCGGACGTAAAGAATAGCGTCATCCCATATCTTCCCGTGGGTGTCGTAAGAGGCGACTAATGGACTTGTCAGAAAATAGGTAGCAGCGTTCTCTGTGCTTTTGTGACAACCGTACTGCGATCGCCAACCCGCCTGCCAAGCGTGGCGATTATGGCAAAACCCCCAATGTTATGTCAATGTGGCGAATCTTGGCGGAGGCCTATGTCCAGAAGTTGACGTTTTCCGGCTGAAATGATGATTATGGTGATGATGTTCTTCCGCATGTACAAATTACAGCCACCACTTTTCATCCATAAACACGTTTATCAAAAGACAGACATTGTTTTCTTGAAAATTAGATGGCGGGACTTCACAAACGAAGTTTAAAGGTGTAAATAAAAACAAATTAATGTTCCAAATTGAAATACAGACTTCAATATACTTCAGGTCTTAAGTGGCACATAACGTGTCTGGTACATTAATGTCACTACAAACACAAGATAGTGCCATACGATGTTATTTCACACCGCAAATAATGTGCAGCTATAAAGCCGCCTGTCAAGGCACGACCGGTCATGTAGACAATAGATAAGCCCCGATATGACACACAGATACACGGACAAAGGAAACTCCTATCAGTTCTGAGGAAAATCAGTTGATAATGATGTTATTTGTTGCACTCGTCGAGTGAGCCCCTCGAGTGCCGGCTTACTGGTCACGTTGAGGAGTGGATTGTCAGGGAATAACATAGGTGTAATATGAAGCTGAAAATTAAGCAGAGGTATCGATTTCAACATTCAAAATAAACCTGGGGGTAGGTTAAAAGCATAGGTCAGAATTAGGTAGAGTTATTTATGTACTTGCACTGATTTCATACAGCGAAAGAATAAAGCGGATATGCCTCAAATCCCGCGATTAATTTTAAAGAGCGAAAAAATCCCGTAATTTATTAAATAAAAAAGTTATTTACTTGTACACAATTTAAACCATCCGGCATCGGATGTCCGAAGTTGCAAAATTCCAATGCGCACACCCAAGGGAAGATCCATAATAATATCAACATTTCAATGCAAGTACTTAAATAACTCTACCTAATTCCGACCTCTGGTTATAATAAACCTTCACGCTAATACCAGCTAACTATTTTCTGTAAAATATTACTAAGTTTTTTTTTTAAAATAAACATAATAACATAAACATAACATCACGCCTGTTATCCCCGAAGGGATAGACAGAGGTATACCTAATAGAACACCTACATTTCACCAGTCATGTTTAAGTCCCATGTGAGCCTATTGCCAACAACCGGCAAAAATCTAGACCTCGTAGCTGTTACTAAGAAATTCCTGACTCAAACTCAATAACAATTTGCCCAACCCAGGAATCAAACCCAGGACTGTTGTCGCAGCATCAGTCGCGATTGCGACCACTACAACAACGAAACAGAAATGAATTTATTATCTTTGTACGGTCTCATCAACCGTACATTTACTTTGCGAACGCAGCAAGCTACTTGGATGTCGTGCGTCACAAATATTACGCTATAATTGTAACTTCGCTAGCAAGGGAGAGCGAGTCAGACAACAACTGTAGAACTAACCACTTGTCAAGAGAAAGAAGCGCTACCACTTTAACTTGTAAACTTCTACAGTTTTTAATATAACTTTAAAACTCCTTTGGTGGTTCTTTCTGTGTACTCCACAACTAAACCAACATCAACATTGTGATAGTGTACGGTGCCTACAACAATTAGCTCCAACAATCTTTAAAAAAAAAACGTCATTATTACATTTCTACATGTACTATAAACGCTGATTTCTAAGGAGTGGAGCTTCTCTAACTGAAGTCTATAACTCCCATTACCTTTGGACGTTTAAAAATTAAGGCTATTCAGTCTAACAGGCCTTTTCATAATGCAGGCTGGTATTTTTGTGAAGGGACACTCTATTTTTTTTTAAATAGCATGCGACCTGCATTCGAAATACACTCGTCGAGATCCCACAAGATTAAGAATACCTTCACATCAAAGCACATTTTTTAACAACATACCAAAAGAATTAAGAGATCTGCCTTTAACATATTTTAAATCCAAATTGCATAAATGGCTCATTGATAATTGTTTATATAGTGTAAAAGAATTTCTAGAAAAAAAGTAACTGATATAGATATGGTTACTGAGCTCTACAAAATATTCATTTTGCTGTGTTTTTTATTTTTAAGCTTAAAAGATTTCGAATAGATGCGAATCCTTAAATTGGGAGCGTTATTACCGCTTTTTGAGATTTGCGTTATAGACATGCTATAGTATTAATATTTTAACAAATATATTATATGTTTCGTATTAAAATTCACGTTTAACATGTTCAAATATTTGTAATGTATTTTATGGTAAAACATGTAAGTTCACAACCCTGTTTCTAAGACCTAAATGTACCATGTTTTTACACAAATATTCTATTCTATTATTCAGTTTTAGATGAGTGGTTTCCAAAACAACCTTGGCGACGTAGACCTCTTAATAGCTAACCATCAGATAAGGTACTGGTCAAATGAGAGATCTTAACGAACATTAAAAAAAAAATTACATAATAAACAAGGGTGAAATTAGCAGCAAGCCGTTTGAGGAACAGTTTTTAATTAGAGATAGTTCATATTGCTTAGGACGCCTGAAAGAGGATGTAACCGAATCAGAACTAGCTTTTGTAAACTATAGCGGTAGATAAACATTTCAAAATATTAAAGATTAAGTTTTCAGGTTACATAAGAGTGTATGAAGAAGAGAAATCATCTCTGAAGCTTCTAGCTTGCCAACTTATAATTTGCAGAATCACTTTTCATTATATTCACAAAAGTTTGTACTCATTTTATTCTTTCTGTATATTCATTTATTTATTTTACTGTTTATGTACACACAAATGTTTCGTATGAAATAAACAGTACAAAGGTACTGCTTATTTCATACGAAATTTCTGCCAGTAGACCTGCGAAAGGAAAAATTAAAAAGAAATGTAGACGATAGTGTGTGAGAGAATGAAGGTAAAAATGTGTATATGTACCTTACCTAACTTAACCTATACTATTTCTTAAATATTACTACATATGTATATAACTAAATATAAATACATAATGCTAAGATATACAAACAAATAAAAATACATATGTATAAATTAGAATTGAGAGGAAAGGAAAAATGCTCTTTCACTTGTTTTTTGAACAGCTCAATGGTCTTCAAATCAAGAATGCTAGGCGGAAGTGAGTTCCACAACCTTACAGCATGAACAGAGAAGGAATAGGAGTAATAGCTTGATTTTTAGAATGGGATTTAAGGATGGATCTAAGGTGCGATCTACATGGTACGTCACTGGGGCGTGCGTAAGAAAAACGCTCGCGCAGGTATTCAGGTGATAATTCATGACAAGGCTCCCTTTTTATAATTTCAATATTTATGTAACCCCACTTCTTAGCTTTTCTTCAAGTAAATATTATCGTCTTCCAATCCGGCTTAATCAGTCGCAGTTATAGAGGCACATGTATATTTGGAGTTGTCATCCACGTCGTGTGTGTACTGTTGGCAGTTGGCAGGCACCTGGCAGTGACGTCACGAGCTAATTCCGGCGAGACGAGGTCGTGACCCGACGCCCTGCGCGCACGCACACACACACATGCGCGACGTGCACTGCTACCCGAAAATATGTGTCTACGGCGTATAGCGTGGTGTTTGGCTTGGTGTCTTATTGGTTATAGTTTTGTGTATATTGAGTTGTTATGAATTATATCGATATTAATTCTGATGTATCTGAATTTCAAGAAGCTGAATCTAATGACAGTTTTTGTCAAAATCGAGCCCGAGACTCTTTTGAGTATTTTTCGCTATTCTTGATAGTTTTGGATTTGATTCTCGATCACTTGATTCACCCTGAAAATTCAGCCTGTATAGCCACGCTAACAAAACAATACAGCTACTAAACTTCCGACATATAATATGCTAGACTAAAGTCACAATTCCATTAGCCAACCTCTCTTTCGTGTATCATACATTCTATTCCGAATATTTCTCGTCTGAAATTATAAATCCCTGCAGTAACTTCACACTGAAAACTTTCTTTTGCAGGATACTTCAAAAAGTATCGAAAACATTATTCATCGTGAATGCACTGCAGTTGGCAGCAATGCATCCGCGTCGCGTTGGGAACGTTCACAGTAACAGGTGCGGTTATCTGTTGCCGTTTTCAGCGCATCAAGTGTAGGGGCGCGTTTGTGTGACTGTGTTTGTAGTCATGATCTTCTAATACGCAGAAATTGTAGTTTTTCTTTTAATATAGTGGAAAACTCGTTTTGATTTCGGGAAATCCGTAAACGTGCGGTTTTTTTTTCAGTCAAGTTTTCCTACACCAATCTTTTAAATTTTCCAATCACAATTTCGAGACATTGCAAATTTATTAATTACTGTATTTAACAAATTCGTAATATCTACCTAATTATTAAATTATGCTCTATCCTTTGACTGCAAGTACCTCCTAATAAGTAGAGGATAGGTACAGACAAATTTAGAATAACTGAACTTTCACTAAACTATTTAGTTTTTTTTTGCTTTTTGATATCATATTTCCCCGTTAATATCCGTACAGGAATATCTTGATGGCGTGACCCTTTTTATAAAAATACAATTTGCGTGTAATATTGACCCGCTTTAAGAGTATTATGGGAACCCGACTATTATACAAAACTTGCTTTTGCTATTCAATAACAACCTAAACTTAATAACATTTTTATATTAGTTATTGTTTGTATCGCCTCTCATAACCGAATGCTGGCAGACTTCCACGACGGCTGATATGTACCTACTCCACGAATAGATGGTAAGGATGTGACCTGTCCACCTTCGTTCCCGTTGCCCTATATACCGTGACGTACATTACGTGCAAGAGTACTAATATGATAATAAATTGAGTATTATGGTATGCTTTTACCTAACCCTAGAGCAGGGAAAAACAGGCGTGATTTTATTTTGATTATAAATTCAAAAGTAAACACCATGTATGTCACACCTGTGCGCTATAATCCCCCATGCCGATGGCTAATATCCGCCAAATTTCACCGCAGTGACCGAAAACGGTCACAAGGAAGATGGGGGTCGCCTTATTAGGCTTCTTTGCGAATTGGCGACCAGAAGCACACCATCGAGAGAAGTGGATGGAATTGAGGGAGGCCTTTGATCAGAAGTTGGACAATACCAGTTAATTAGATAAATAAATAAGTTATTTTTTTATATAATATCTTTTCCTTGTAAAACTTAAATTGTGTGTGTAAGTCGTAAGACGTTGAAGTGCCATAAAATAAATCAATAAATAAAGTTCCCCAAATAGTTTTAAATTTTTGTGGAATAATTTTCGACCTCCACCAAAGAATACATACTAATAAAAGTCCTATAGTACGAGTAGAACATTGTACCTTCACCCTGTGGAAAACAAAAAAGTCCCTACTTATAAGTAGGTAAATACACAACAATATTTTACAATTTCTACTATTACTACTGGACCCATTCAATTGTTTGATTTTGATATTTAGCACAAATGTACTCATATATCAATTCCATATCTGTGACCCAAACACAATTCATTTAATTAAAAAACAAATGAATTTTGCATATAGAGATATTTTTTTCTTAAATTCAGCACTGGTCTGAATACAAAATCTATCAAAATTTTTAAAAAAAATTGTCAATTCTTTCCCTCGTCTACCGAATTATCAAAAACTTAAAAAGCTGATGAACGGCCAGTGGTTAACTCCTTTCCTATTTTGTCGTGTGACTGTTAAATGAAAACGTGAAGCGTCTGATATCACCACAACCATCGTAGTAAACCATACCGTGCCTGTAACAGAATCTCCAAAAACTCTTAATTCACACAATACCTATGTCATAATCAAATTACCAATAGAACCAAAAAGTCAAGTCATAAAGTAACCATGAACAATGTGGAAGCACAAAGAAAAAACAATGGGGCACCTGACCGATACAGTTTGTGTAACCGGCGTTTAGTAATCAGTACTAGAGCTGAACCAAATCCCAGCAAACGTATACTTCAATTATGAAAATCCTTGAGGATATCAAACTGGTATGTTGTTTTTTATTAACATCATAAGTCATCATCATCTTCCTGCCTTTGTCCCATGTTACTTGGGATCGGTCAAACATATTTTTTTCTTCCTTTCTCCTCTGTCAACCGTTACCTACGCTACCTTTTACTCCTCTTTCTTTCATATAATTCCTCACACAATCCATCCATCATTTCCTCTTCCTCTCCATCATCATCATTTATAACATCACATATCATCATGTCTATGTTCCGGAAGGGATAATCAAGAATATACCGTATAGAACAAATGTTATCAGTTAATACATCGTCATCGTCAATCCGTATTTCAGTCATCCCATCCGTATTATTTCATATCTTGTTAGTCCTGTTGTAGTCAACCATATATTGATTGAATTAGATAATGATTATGTCATTATGTCCCCCTGTATGTAAAGTAATAGTGTGCTTAAAGTTTAATTTTGCTTCGCAATTTTAGTTTGTGTCTGGAACCAAAGTGTTTATTATAGTGATCTTAACAACATTTAATGCATAACATGCTGTATGTAGACTATTATTTAATTCCTCTTATTTTATAATCATTATGTTTCGCACAATCCTTCTACGTTTCTTTGGTCTACCTCAACAATGTAAGTTAGTTGGATCAATCAATCAACACCCAATTTGAAGTATCCACATTGAGAAACCTATACCTTTCCCACCATTTACAGATTTTGCTGCTTCAACTCATCTACCAGCTCCAAAATGCCCGCTCAAGTTTCGAAGATTCTTCGTCCGAGGTGGAAGAGTCCCAAGAGCTGAAAGAATCTGCTGCTTCATCGGAGGAGCACACTCACGACTCACGACACTCACACAAACACCGCCACGTCAACCGAGCGGGACACCGCCGCAAGAAGAGTCGCAGCAGTCACAGTCACGACCACAACCACGACCACGACCGAGACAAAAACCATGACCATGATCATGACCACGACTACGACCACGCGCATGTAAGGGTCACAAGCAACGAGTATAACGACGACTGCGAGTGTGCTTGTAATAAATGTGACGCCCCGTCCGACTGCTGCAAGAGTGCGTGCAATACTTGTCCCAGTGATCAGCAAGCGGGAGGAATGACAGGCCAGTCCAGCGTAGTGTTCGTCCCGTACCCGTTTCCTATGATGATGCCCAGCCCAATCGTGAGGCCGGCCCCGAACAATCATGAACTAATGCGTGCGCGCGAGTCAACGCAAGAACCAACCACCACAAGCTCGACCACGTCCACCACCACGACCACCACAACCACAACCACTACAACCACCACCACAGAAAATCCAGCCGATATCGTTAACTCACAACATAATAGCAAAATACTGGAAGCAGTGCTCAAGAGCGTCGTAGATGACTACTCTAACATAATAGCTAAGACGCCGGACAAACTGCCGAACGGTAACAATAAGTACATGGTGACGTCACTGCGGAGGACGAAGCCGACGTGGATGCCCAAGTTCGGCATCGTGCCCATCTCTGACAACATCGCCGAAAAACTGATGTCAAAGATGTCGCGGACCCGTGGGCCTCTTCGCTCACCACAAAGGAGAGTCTCTATGTACGATAAATCGAACTTGAGAAATGTTGCAAAGAAGTACTAAGATAGTGGGTTTTATACGAGTGCATTCTTATATTTTTTTACTTGAAAATATTTATTGAAAGAGGAGAAAAATTTAACGTTTTTATAAGTAGGCAGACTCAATTTTTATACGTATAAACAAATTGTGCAGTACATTAAAAAAACAATAAAATAAAAAATAGCCATAACTCTACAATTTACTGCGTTGCAATTTAACATTTTCGTGAGTAACAAATTATAATGCAAAGACAAAACGAATAATTTTACGTATATCTAAATAATAAAATCAATGTTAACATCGTCTGACATTATTTATTTACTATGCATATCGTGTGTGCTTACGTTACACAATACTACTTTTAATATAGTAAACATTTACACTTACACACTAACTAATTTTGCATCTGAAAATATTAGTGTGTAACTGCTAGAATTTTGTATGTCTTTGAGATGTTCACGTTCCCCACGACGAACGCTATTTCTACCATTCCGCCCATGCAGCACTACAATAATTTTCAGCACGTCGACCAACATTACGACACCTACAGCAGCAACGAAGTGGTGATGCGTCAGTCAACGCGCCATTCACAGCTCCGGGACAGATCCCATCGCAACATTCACTTCTTCGACACAGAATACAACTACTAGTGTAAGTGCAGCTGCACCAAGTGCAAGAAACTGAAGTCGAAGGTGAAGCCATGCTGCGAAGAATTTTGTTCGACGGGGTGTGTTGTACAGAATAACATCTTAGTGCCCCCTACCCAGTACTATTTAAAGTTTGCAACAAATTTGCACCGTTGGAGATCCCGGTGCCGCCAATGCCGAACATTGGCGGCATCACCGCCATCAACGACGACAACATTGACAAATGAGCGATCAACAACCGAAATTACAACAACAACTTCGACGCCTGCTTCCTATTTATAGAACACTCCCAATAGTTTCCAAAAACTAGACGGATGGCATTTGAGACGGAACATGGGCATACACTCCCCCAAGTTCCTGAGGACTTAGCACTGAGTTTGATGCAGCAAATAAGAAAAGATCAAAATAATGATCAATTGAGAAAAAGACTCGCTCTTGATAACAATCTTCTAGATAACACTCCCTACCTATAGCACAATAACTTGTTTTCGTATTTTTCTCTTACACATCTGGGAAAACGCTGAAAAACACCTTGAATTGTAATTTTTCGCTTTCAAAATATGTGTAAAATAATATTTAAATACTTACATTATTATGAAATGACTAGGTTGTGATAAAATATTTTTAAGAATTGTCACTACGCGCCTGAAATTATTTGTTAAAGCTATAACGAGTACCGTTCTTATTGTTGTTGATGTCTAACGTAATACCATGAGCAATATCACATATTCACTCACTTATTTTACGAAGCTACCCCACCACTCTTTCATCAGTGGCAACCACAACTGGCAATTTCCTCAGATAATTATATTATTTTCAACTTACACTTTGATTAACCTAATCCTAAAAGAAATTATGTCTCTGGATCCTTCGAAAAGTCCAATCCGAAAGCTTCTCTGCATATTTCCTACGAGACACTGTTGGTAATATCTGCTAACTAAGTGCGTTTCTGTGGCAGTATTTCCAAGAGAACAAATGTACTAACATCACACGCGTACACAGGGAACCTCAAAACTGAATGGGGAACCATCTTCTAACCTCTGTTCTCTCCACTTTGTCAAAGGTTTTTGAAAGAGTTGTCCATAATAAAATATTTACCCATCGCTGAACCATTACATTATACAGTAACAACATGGCTTCGTGGAACAGCGATGAACAAACAGAAACCTTCTTTATCTTACAGCTTTTTGTTTGATACCTTTAGTAATGACGTGATATACAGCGATTTTTGTAATGCCTTCAACAAGGTTGATCATGCAATGTAGCTTGATAAAATTGTTTTCAACGGAATCCAAGGTAACTCGCTTTAATGATTTGCCGCCGTTTTAAAACCGCTGATAAAGGGTGGTTCATCAGTGGATAGAAAGAGAAGATCACACTTAAAAGTTACACCTGGTGTCCCAAAAGGCTACATCCTTGGGCCGTTATTATTTAACGTATTTGTTAATTACAGGTTATTTTTCTCACAAGACAAAGTTCTTATTGTTTGCAGATTACAGACTATACTGGTACAGCCACTAACTAAAGCTAAGTATACCTAGTTTCAATTACCGTAATTTCACTAAAAACAAGCATATTATGATCTAAGCGCACCCTTTCTAACGGGCCTCTCAAAGTCTAGAACTTCTATGGCACTTATGGTCTAGCAAAAAATTTTGAAATTATTTAAATTACTCTTCGTTGTTATGTATGTAAAAATATTTATTGAGAGTGGAGAAAATTGCAGTGTTAGTAATTTCATATACGTGCAAACCATTTGTGCAGTACATTAAAAAAAAAACAATAAAATTTAAAAATAAATCAAGTAGTTTTACAGTATTCAATCATCTACTCAAACTATATCCCGAAGTTGTTTTCATGATAAAGACATTTTAGTGCAAATACAAAGCCAAACCTTTCACGAAAATTCAAATCAGTAAATCGTGGGTTACTATTTGTTTACCATGAATTTGGTAAGTATCAACGTTAAACATTGGTTGATGATCATTTGGTCTATGTTAACCCCATACTTTCATAGCACACTATTTTCAGATGTACAATTTCCTGCCAATATATCTTCTGCTGGAAGTTTGTACGTCTTTGAGAAACTATCACGACGACCGCTATTCCCACCACTCCGACCTGCCGATGCAGCACTACGATAATTACCAGCACTTCGACCAGCATTACGACAGCTACAGTAGCGACGAAATCGTGATGCGTCAGTCACCCCGCCATGCGCCACAGCTGCGGTCCAGATCCAATCGCAACATCGACTTCTCCGACACAGAATACAGCTACAAGTGTAAGTGCAGTTGCACCAAGTGCAAGAAACCGAAGCCGAAGGTGAAGCCATGCTGCGAAGAGTTCTGTACGACGGAGTGTGTCGTACAGAACAACATCCTAGTGGTGCCCTACCCAGTACCATTTATGGTTTTCAACCAATCCGCGCAGGCGGAGTTCCCTATGCCGCCAATGCCCACGACATTGCCCTCAACGACAACGACTACAACATCAACAACTACTGAGTGCCCAACTACAACCGAAACGACAACTTGTTCAACAACAACAACAACAGACCAAACGACTCAGTCGACGGTTCCTTTCTATCAGAACTACTTAAAAAACAAGCGTTTCCACATACTAAATCAGAATCTGAGAAGGAGCCTGGGAAACAACGACTTACGCTCCCCCAAGTTCGGCAGACTACCGAAATACGGTATTGTACCTATACCTGAGAACTTAGCACTGAGTTTGATGCAGCAAATAAAGAAAGATCAAAATGATGATCAATTCAGAAGGAGACTCGCCCTCAATAAGAATCTTTTGGATTACACCAGGCGGCCTCTTGTTTAATTATGGAAGATTTTAGATTCATGTTTTTTATTTTAAATGTTTGTCTATGTTTTAACATTAATTTTTAAAATACTTATCTCAAATTGTTTTTTACATTATATCCATACTAATATTATAAATGCGAAAGTCACTTTGTTTGTTTGTTACCTTTTCACGACTAAACGGCTGATCGGATCTTAATGAAATTTGGCAAGAAGATAGATTTCGACCTGGGGAAGGACATAGGCTATATATCAACACGCTACGACCAATAGGAGCGGAGCAGCAATGAAAAATGTTGCGAAAACGGGGAAAATGAGACGCAGACGAAGTTGCACGGGACAGCTAGTGGATATATAAAATGAATGAAGGCACAAAAGAGACAGGGGAAGGTCCCTGTCTCTTTTGTGCCTTCATTCATTTCACTGCTGAGTCTATCTCAACAAAGCTGCTAGCCATGGCTGGATGGCTGAATGAACCAAGGCAACTTCAATGATGATTAAGATGTGACAAAACTAATATGTATGTACCTAAAAGCAACTAAGCCTAGTATAATTACGAGTATATTTATAACATAACGTAGTTGTCCCTGTAAATAGTAGGTAAGTAATTATAAAATTCGTTTTCGTACCTTTTCTGTAACACGTCTAAGAAATCGCCGAAAAGCTTAATGAAAGTAAATTTAAAAAGGGGTTTCATATAAATATGTTTACAAATGTGGGTCTATCAAAATAATATTTGAACTAGGTTTTGTAAAATTAAAAGATCTAATTAATATCTGTAAGAACTGCTAATACTTAAGTCACAACTTAGTCCCTGGGTAGGGATACCGCAAGTATTTGTTGTTGTAAACGTTGGTACTTACTTACTTCCAGTTTAAAGAAATAAAACTGATGGGACAGAACGCACTTCAAACACTATTTTCAGAAATTATCCACTGATACCATAAAACTAATAAACACACGTAACATTTCAAACTTTGTTTCACAAACCGCACGAAATTACTGAATACTGAAAAACGAGCGCACTTCACCGTAATCCCTCGTATTTTTTCGGCAACTGCGTTATCGATCCGCGATATATTTAATTAATTATCCATTTTACTATTGTTTAGACAATAGGGCGCGACACGTTCAGCGTGGCTTGACCTTTCAGAAGTCAGCGAGACTGCGCCAGAGTCGCGCGGGGTCACCAACGATTTATTTTTAGAGTTTAAAGTTCAAAATACGACTGTTTGAAGACGCGATGACCGACGCGCGAGCTTCCGTACATGATCGCGTTACTTATTGGAAATAGATTTAATATTAATGTAAATGGACTCTAAAGCCTTCCAGTATTTCATAGAAGTAATTTTGTGGGAGTTATGACTTCTAAGAAAATGATAGGTGAAGTAAATCCAAAGAGGTTTGATAAAATTAATAAACACCGCGTTTATTACATGTGAGAATTTTCGTCAGTGTTTTCCTTCAACCAGAATGGACTGTAGAATTCAGTGTAGAAAGTCGTATCAGAACAAAAGTCAAATTAATTATTTAGATTAATAAAAATGCCATCTGAACTCTGAACCCACGCACTTGCTTTTACCAACACCTAACAAGGTACAAGGTGAATCATCAAAAAATTAGAACTAACTATGCTAAAAATTCCGCCAAAAATATTTACGTCACGCCAAAGGGAATTCGCCATCATTGAATGCGCGTGCGCAAAGCCGGTAACTGCGACAGGTCAACGGTGAGCTATTTTCGCGACGACCATCCGGGGCGCCATCGTATTTAAAAGCAATATTGCTCGATCAAAACCAAACGAACTGGGTCACTTTCATAAAACTTGCGAATAAAGCGACGCGTTCATCAGAAAGTGATGTCAGATGGAATTCAAAGAACTTCATGGGCATTTTTTTGATTGTAATATGTTGTATCTTAAAATGTCGTAGTCTAAAATATTTGAAGATATTTAAAACACTGTATCTCGGTATCTTAATATTAAAAACCAATAGCCACCCGGGTCGATCTTGGAGTTAAGCTATGCTTGCCGAGGTTAGTCCATTGATTGATGACCACCCATTACCTACCGAGTTTCATGTCATGTGTATATCTTTGACCGTCGTTACAGGTAGTCAGTAGCCTGAAAGTCTGACAACCAGTCCTACTAAGGGGTATTGTAATATTTACTGGGCTGTAGAGATCAGATAGGTAGTCGCTTCATGTAAAGTACTGGTATTCAGCTGCATCCGGTCAGACTGGAAGCCGACCTCAAAACAATTGGGAAAAGACGAGGCTGGTGAAGTAAATACAAGCAAGTATGCGACAAAATCTAAAATAATGCTTACAGCAAAGGAGTATGTGGAATTATCAGCGTGCGTCTGTGCTTCCGAACGCTTACAATCCAATTTCTTCAAAGTTAGAGTGAACAGACTTCTTCTGGGTAAGCTCGTACCATCGTCGACTTTGTTTCTGTAATTTCTGACCTAGACTAGAGTCAAAAGCAAATAAAATAAAAAAATAACTAATAAACTAGGAAAGTTGGCCAGGCCAAAATATTCTAAGCCCTTTAGCAGAAAATGTAAATCACTCAGCTAACTATAACCTGGAGTCCTTGTTACCCTCTACTAACTTCAAGAGATATTTGCGTAAGAGAGCCATTTTTTAAGTTTAATTATCTTTATGGTGGGCAGGGCACATTGCTCAGAGAACGGATGACCGATAGGGCCGCGACCGCGAACCGGAAGACGATGCGTTGGAAGGCCTCCCACTAGGTGGACCGTAACCTGATGAAGGTTGCGGGGATACGTTGGATGCGAGTCGCACGGGACCGGTAAATGTGGCGACTCTTTGGGGAGGCCTATGTCCAGCAGTGGACGTCTTTCGGGTGAAATGATGATGATGATGATTATCTTTGGAAGGGACATGATTTTAATTATATGGCTTTGTAGGTACAGAAACTGAGACTTTTAAATACTTACAAATTGTCACGCTCTTGTTAAGTGGAAGCCAAAAATAGTGGGTACGTATGAGTATGTATCAGCTAAAAAGTACACATATCTAAGCTTTCAAGAAAGTTCACCACTTCACAAAAGAAGCTCGCTTCTGTTTTCTCAAATCCAAAATGAAAAAAAGAATCTGTTGAATTATACTACATTTTCATCTCCATTGGATGGTAGTTTGCTATCTATCGTTAATATTTGAGAGAGTGAATCACAAATAGTAGCCATTCAAAGACCGCACGGGCCAGGATTGGAAATGAATATAGCATATATATAGTGATAGCGACCTACAAAATGCAACTTATAACAAAAAGTACTACAGCGCCATCTAGGATAAAACTGAAGAACTAATATGGTCTGAATCTCGCAAGCAAAGTTTACATCGACTTAAGAATATATAGACGAACCAGATAATAACCGTCAGGCAGTTGCCCACCAGATCTTACACCCGTCTGGTCGGAGGATCCTACCTTTTTTTTAAAATCAAAATCAAAATATTTTTATTTTACATAGGCCTACAGGGGCACTTATAAAACGTCGGCAAAAAGGTGCTCGGTTCGGGTTGGTCGTTTCCTATGGAGAAGAACCGGCAAGAAACTCCATGGTTACTCTTTTAAAATCATTTGGTTTTACAATATTTCTGTTACAGCATTAGTACTAAAGTATGGGAGGACATCGTAGGCCTGACAATAAGTCGTTGCTTACTACGAAACGTAGAACGAAATAAAAAGTTACCAAGGATCTAGGAATCTATAAGGCCTACAATGTCCACACATTTACAAACAATCGGTAAATAAGAAAAAGAGTCTATACAACAACAAAAAATAAATAGAAAATATCACAAAATGACTAGATCAAATAAGTGACACAAATGTTGTCATCCGTGCTGTAACTATTCTAAACAAAAGGTGTAATGATTTAAAAACTATAGTAAAACATCTGATTAAAAAGAAAGGAAAAAAAAAATAAGATTGAGAATAGTTAGAGACATCCACACATTTGTGCCGTTTATGAGCTACCAGGGAAGCCGCATGTGCGAAGGGGCTAAAGCCAAACTTCTCTATCTTCAACGTAGTCCTTAATTTTGTAATATGCTTTTTTAATTAGGACACGTTTAATATAATTTTTAAACTTTCCATCGGTCAGTTCTGTAACTGACTTCGGCAACTTATTATAAAAGCGTATACTGTTTATAAGAAAAGACTTGCTAGTTTTGGTTAATCTGAATTTGGGTATTACAATTTCGTGTTTACTGCGTGTATTTATATTATGGAAGTTGCTTCTAATTTTGAAAAGTCCTCGGTTTTTGCGGACATATAAAATACATTCTAAAATATAAAGTGAAGGCAGAGTCAGTATATCGATTTCTTTAAATTTTTCTCTGAGGGATTCACGAGGACCCATTTTGTAGATAGCGCGGACTGCCCTCTTTTGCAGTATGAAAATTGAATCAACGTCTGCTGCCGATCCCCACAGCAGAATGCCATAGGACATAATACTATGGAAATAAGCGTAGTATACTAACCTAGCTGTGGCTATATCAGTTAACTGCCTTATTTTTCTGATTGCATAGGCAGCTGAGCTTTAACCTTCCTGAAAGAGTTCTAATGTGCTCGCCCCACTGCAGTTTTGAATCGATAGTAATCCCCAAGAATACAGTTGCCGCTATAACATCAAGCTTCTTGCCGTCAAGATTTAAATTTAGGTCACTTGTGGTACATTTGGTAAAGAAAACTTAAGGCATTTTGTTTTATTCGTATTCAATAAAAGATTGTTGGCTGCGAACCATTTCGAGAGAATAGTTAGGCTTTCGTTAACATGTAAGACGTCCGTGTCTTTTCTATCAATTTTAAAGATTAGCGAAGTGTCATCAGCAAATAGAATTATATCCGAAAATTTGGCCATCATATAAGGGAGATCATTAATATAAACAAGAAACAGGAAAGGGCCGAGAATTGAACCTTGGGGCACGCCCATCTTGACTATAGACCCGCAGGACGTCGCCCCATTTACATTTACTTTTTGCAGCCTGTTTGATAAATAAGAGAGAACAAGATCAGCAGCTTGTCCACGAATTCCGTAGTGGTGTAATTTACAGATCAGTGTTTTGTGGTCGACGCAGTCGAACGCTTTTGAAAGATCACAGAAGATGCCAATAGCATCCTGGGACTTCTCCCAGGACTCCAAAATGTGACTGATGAGTTTTACTCCCGCGTCCGTTGTCGACCTACCCTTCGTGAAGCCAAACTGCTGGCTATGCAGTATCTTATTAGAGTTGAAGTGAGACAACAACTGGTCCAGCATGATTTTTTCATAAATTTTACTCAGTGCTGGAAGCACAGATATAGGCCTATAATTAGAGGGATCACTCTTACAACCTGATTTGAAAATTGGTACTACTTTACTATGTTTCATCAAGTCGGGAAACTTGCCGCTGTCCAAACATTGGTTGAATATGCCTGTTAAGACAGGAGCAATCGTATCAATAATATCTCCAAGAACCTTGACGGATATCCCCCATAAGTCTTCAGTATTTTTTATATTGAGACTTTTGAATGCGTTTTTAATTGTAGCAATACATACTTTTCAATGGAGTATCGAGGAACTTTACACCCTATTCCTCGTACTCCTAAAATGTTATCATCCCACCTGTAATCCCCGAAGGGTTAGGCAGAGCCGCAGAGGTGTATGTTTGTTCTATGCAATAGAGGGCGAACGTATAGTCATCAACTGGACACAGATCGAGACTCCATGTCTGCTACTGAGAAATTACTGAAGCAAAAACCCAAAAACACTTTGCCCAACCTGAGAATCGAACCCAAGGCCTCGTACTCAGCAGTCGCGCTCGCAACCACTATGCCAACGAGCTAGTGTTGGAAATGCTGCAATACTTTATAAAAAAAAGCGGGCGTACGTATGACAGACATTTATATTAAATTACAAATCGTATTATTTTGACAAAAATAACACTTTAAATTGAGAGCAGCGGTGGCCCAGTGCTGGCAGCCCCGACTTACGAGCAGTAAGCCGAGGGATCGAACCCAGGCAAGCGCATTACTTTGTGTAATTTAGTTCATCACCGCTGCTCTCAAAACGGTGAAGGAAAACATCGTGAGGAAACCGGCATGTCCTAGAACTAAAATTCGAAGACATGTGACATCTACCAACCGGCACTGGGCGCGCGTGGTAGATTACAGCCCACTCCCTCTCATAGAGTGGAGGCCTGTGTCCCTGCAGTAGGAACATTATAGGCTGATGATGATGAAAGCTTTAAATAAAGGCAAAACTTCAATCAGAGCAATAGAGAAACGCCTGTGAATAGTTCGTAGCAATTGTTTCGGTAGCTATTGCTCGCACACATATTGCAGGAAGGTAACGCCTCACTATAAGTTATTAGCAAAACATTGAGTTACTGTTTTTTTGTAAGTTTCTTATTTAGAGAATCAAAGTACACTAAGCTGTATAAGGATGGTTTGGCGTGTGATTAAATACTAAACTAACTCTGAAGTTTTGTTTTTCAGTACATTTTGCAAGATGTATTCGTCCTCACGAATAAGCCGCCGCGGGAGACACCCTGGGCGTCGGGGGCCTCCTAGTGGCCCCCAGCCACCGTAAGCGCTGGCCTGTGGACGGTGACTGATGGGATCGTGATCCACGCGCGCCTCAAGTTGATGTCAGCAAATTGGAAGGGGTCCGAGAGGGCCGATGCCTGCCGGGACTGTTCGAAAGAGATACCGTGGCCCTGGAACACAAAGGGCTAAGAAGGAACAGGGATGAGTTTTAGTCAGTACTAGTCTGACACTCCTTTCCGCTCCGCCCAGAGTGGGAGGGGTCATTTGATGATTTCCCATACGTAAAAAATGGCATGTCTTCGTCATTCGATTGCTAAAAGAAACCTTGAATCAATTTTATTGTTTCCTAATGTTGACTAAGCCAAGTAAACTCAAGTAGTATCTAGGTACATTGTCGGTTTCATTTCATTTGAAGGTGTGTACGGACAGCGCGTACATTGGTACGCGTGTCCTGAAACGCCATGTCCATACTTGCAGCTACGCGTAGACTCTCAGGAAACGCGTACCACGCCAGCTAGCTCGCAGCGAGCCGCCGTCAGTCGGCTTTTGGTCTCGCATCAAAGGGGATGCGCACGCCCGGGTATATTATATTTGGTATAGTATCTTTGGACGGCAATAAGAAGGGTTTCTGATGATGCGATTGACGTGCGGGGTTCGCGTATCGTTATGGATCGATTGACCTCGCGTTCAGGTTCGCGGCGGTCCGTACAGGTGCTATATGGAGTCCATTGTATACGTGGACTGCGTATTCCGACTACGCGTAACACAGGAACGCGCAGTCCGCACACACCTTTAAAATGTACAACAGAGCAGTCGACGCCTGCAGGAAGGTTTCTCTCGCATCGCAAATATAAGATTGGGGAAAAAATCTTTTCGCATTATAGTATGTATGAACTTGTAATAAAATCTCTTTGGCCATACTATTTGTATCTGGCTGGTTTTGATATCATTGAAAATTTTTAATTTTAAAGAACATAATTCCAAATTCAAATTAGGAAAATGTGTGATTTTCATTTGTTTTTCGTACCGTCAAGATGAGTGAATCTAATGCAGAAATTCGATACATTTTAAAATTTTACTACAAAAAGGTAAAAATGAAACGCAAGCCGCGAAATAAACTTGCGATTTTTATGGACCTAGTGCAGTGTCTGTGAGAGTAGCACAAAGGTTCAAGCGTTATAAATCCGGAAATTTAGATGTCAAAGATGCACGTAGCTCTGGTTGCCCTATTACGGATAAAATGGAGGCCATTTTTGAAAAAGTGGAGCAAGATGCATATCAGTAGTTACGACGTTGCTGAAGAACTGGGAATTGACCACAAAACAGTTTTGGCGCATTTGAAAAAAACTGGGTACACAAAAAAGCTCGATATTTGGGTACCTCACGAGTTCACTGAAAGAAACCTAATGAACCGTGTACTCATTTATGATTCTTTATTTCGACGTAACCGAACCATTTTTGAAGAAGCTGATAACTGGTGATGAAAAGTGGATCACGTACGACAAGAACGTGCGAATAAGGTCGTGGTCAAAGGCCGGTCAGGCTTCACAGACTGTGGCGAAACCCGGGTTAACTCGCAACAAGGTGAAGCTGTGTGTGTGGTGGGATTGGAAGGGCATTATTCATTATGAGCTGTTACCACCAGGCAGGACCATCGATTCTGAACTCTACTGCGAACAACTGATGAGATTAAAGCAATAAGTAGAGAGAAAGCGGCCGTACAAGGCGGGGTGTGGTTTTTCCTCATGATAACGCTAGACCTCACACATCTGTAGCCACTCAGCAAAAATTAAGAGAGTTTGGCTGGGAGGTGTTAATGCATCCGCCGTATAGTCCTGACCTTGCAACTTCAGATTTCCACCGGTCTCGGTCTCTTCAGAATTCTTTAAGCAGTGTCAGGTTAACATCACGAGAGGACTGCCAAAACCACTTGTCGCGGTATTTTGATCAGAAGTCTCAAAATTTCTATAACAATGGGATTATGTCCCTGCCTACAAGATGGCAAAAAGTTATCGAACAAAAAGGTACCTACATACTTTAGTTAAATGTAAATAATCTATATTAAAAAACGTTTTAAATTTTCTTAAAAAATGCGAAGAAACTTTTTCCCCAACCTATTAGATTGCTCTTTTCTATAAGCTAGTGTTTAATTTGCAGTGTAACCAAAAGTGGAATATTTGTACCAGTAGGCGTTACATCAAGTTTTTCTGAGTGGAACTTAAATTAACTTATGTAGTTTGGCGATAGATAAAAATCACCGTCACTACTTTAGTAAAAGGTCGTCAGCCGCTGGGGTCACATCATTTCATAAACCCTCAACGCACAGTCAAATGGGAACAATTTCTTTCGAAAGCGTCTTTATTTCAAAGTAATAAGGACGATTTTGAACATCAAGCTTTACTATTAGCCACTGGGTTAAATATGGAGGTCTGTGGAAGTCACAGGGAACGAAAAAATAAAAGAATATGTAAGTTTAGTAATAATAATTGTATTACCTATTCATAAGAAGTACACAGCCGTTTTTTACTAATATATGAACTTTTCATATCAATATAATCACTTAAAATATGGCGACTAATTAAATAAATAACTACCAACAATATTTATAACGATTAAATTTTACTATTGACGTAATCGAAATGTTACAATAATATTTTAATGAGCTAAAGAGGTACCATTGAGGTTTTATTTACCATTTGTAAGGATTATGTCTTTGAAAGGTAAGCTGATTAAGATAGGTATACGTGATCTAATAAAACTATTGTCAAAACTAAATAATATGCCGAATAATAAGAAGTAATAATACAATGAAAACTATGCTTTTGTAATCCTCAACCCATCCTCAAGCTCATCAACTATCTATATTATCTATCTATATTAAAATCTGCCACTCCGTTGACTTAACTTGGCACTTCAGAGCCGTTGACGTCACTTAAATAATACACGACTACAGGACGAACGACGAATAATAAAGGACAAGTCAGATCAAATGAGTAGTACAATACATTTAACTTACTTACAAAATAAAACCTAAATTTTCACGTCAAAATCACCAACTTTAACAACGGAACTAAGTCCCGTTTATACTCAAAAGTATTCTTTCATTGTGTACTCAAAGTACCATCACAACATACAACAGTATTATAAAATTAAATGCACAATCAAAATACGCCTTAAATTCTATTATGTGCGACGTCAATAAGGCACAAATTGGCAATCATCATATCACATAGAAACAAAAGATTCAGTTGACAACCTTCGTTAATCAAAACATCTCCGAAGAAATGTCGTTCGATTTTCTTTGGACTTAACTACCAATAGAAAGCAGTGATGTTGTTCTTTCGTTCAAATTCCCTCATCCAATCATTCGACTAGTTAACACTTGAATTCCTTAATACATTTCTTTTTTTGACACATTAGTATATCCATAGCATTGTCTGACAACATTTGTTAATATATGAGTGGCAATCTGAGCTCTATGTTCACGTACCACGGTACGTTTTTCAGCGCACGAGTAAATTGTTCTAGAAGTCTTGTTGATTCACTTGGTCTGCAGGGTGAGGGTGGTGATGAGTTCTTGGAAGTCGGTGACGTACCAAAGAGCTCGCTTTTTGACCTCTTCACGGATTACATTGCCTCCAAAACCTGTAAATAAGGAAAAATTATGTTAGTTTTCTACAGAGTTAAGTCATTTTGCAAATTTCATGAGTTAAGAGTATACAACTATAAAATCCTGCCGGTTTGCTACTTATGTCAGTGTCAGCCGCTGTTAATAAGAAAATTTTCAATAAAATTCTAATCTTTATTTGGCCTGCAATGTTGAACCCTCAGCAGCACAGATAGGGCCAATTTAAGAGGACTAAAAACCCTGCGATTTCCAGGGATTCAAAACCTTAAACCTTTAACATCACGTCGGGGTCACCAGTTTAGGGGTATGAGGAACAGGGTGGAAAGTTCCTCAATACTCCATTGAAAAGGGAGGATCCTCCGGCCAGACAGGTGTTATGTCTGGCGGGCAACTGCCCGACAGTTGTAGTCGGGTTTTTCTATATACTCTTAAGTCGATGTAAATTTTGCATGTGAGATGTAGGAAATTGATGTTAGTTCTTCCGTCGTGTCATAGATGGCGCTGTAGTACTTTTTGTAATAAGTTGCTTTTTGTTGGTCGCTACACTATTTATAAATGGTCGCAGTTTGTTTTTTCTCTTCATAACTATGTAAGCCATATAAAGATACTAACCGATGAAGCCATCAGCAGGCGGGCTGGCCTCAGCATCAGTAGCACCATCGCCGATCATGAACAGTCTCTGGTAGCCATGCTGCTCCTTCAGCCGTCTGACCACCAGACCCTTGCCGCCAGACCTGGATGTGGGCTCGTTCTCATCGAAACCAGCGTATTCACCTGGAACAAGGAGATAAAAAGTTATAGAAGATGTATTTACACACACATACACAAACCGATGACACCAACAGGATCTGAGTTAAAAATATCCTATGACACAAACAGGATCTGAGTTCAAAATGTCCTATGACACAAACAGGACCTGAGTTCAAAATGTCCTATGACACAAACAGGATCTGAGTTCAAAATGTCCTATGACACAAACAGGATCTGAGTTCAAAATTTCCTATGACACAAACAGGACCAAAATTCAAAAGCTCCTATGACACAAATAGAAGTATAAGTGGTACCATAAGTAATGAGTAATGTTCTGTGTTGATTACACAGTACACAAATGTGACGTCAAATGCTGACCCCTTTAGCGATATTGTTATCATTATAATGTAGTACATTTCTTTTTATAAAGTGGACCACGGTCACTGACTTAAAAGCGAAGAAAGAACTTCTTCTTCGATCTCAAAGACCCTCTGAGAGACTGCATTCATAAAATATTAGGTGGGTATTTAGTTTTCTATATAATACGTATAATAATTTCTGAAAAATATCCAATGTCTTGTTTTATTTTTTTTTATTTGAAAACGTTCTTGAATTATAAATAAATAAACATGATATTAAATTAACTCAGAAAAAAATAGATTAAACCTTATCACAAAAAAAATTAAGACTACTTCAATAATGTGTCTATGCTAGACAATTTGTTATCTCTCCATTTTCATTGCCAATGCCTTAATGGTAGTATGAAATAATATTGTGCAAGTATCTCAAGGTAAATATGGTTTGTCATTGAAAAATATCATAAAGAAAATAGTTGTTATTTTCAACACTAGATAAACTGATAAATAGATACTATCGGTCATTTATAAAGGGTGTGAGTACTTGAGTCAGAATTCACACAAACAAAACGATTAAATTTAATCCTTGTTTTCCACGTGTCTTGATTGTAAAATTGCCTATCTTGAAAAGGTAACTTAGTAAAGGACATGTCTATGACTTCTTTTGTCGTGTTATTTATTTTCAGCCAGTGTCGTCCCATTGTAGGGCAAAGACCTTTTTTTATCTTTCCATTCTTCTTTATTTTGAGTCATTATTAATATTCTTTACTTGAGTTATTATAGCTATTAGATTTGTCTTGAAAAAAAAAATATTAAGACAGGACTTTTTCCTTAAACGCTAGTCAAAATAAAAATAATTAAACCACATTAGACATTGCAATAAGTTTTCGAATAAAAAAAGAATTTTTAATCGGCCCACAATTGTCGTAGAAATCAGTGAACGTACCTACATTAAAAAAATACAGTCGTGTTTGACTGTATGTATATTTTTTTATGTACGCACTCACTTTGCAACTTATAATAAGAAAATCCTCTTTTTGGAAATCGGTTAAAAAAGGACCTATTAAAAACATATTTAAAATAAAAGCACGTGATTTCATTTCGTATCGATCCACGCAGATACGCAAAGGGGACTATCTTTAATACAAAAACAAAATGTCATCAGTGCCCTAGTTGCTACGGATAACAAACACGGAACGCAAGACTGCGCGCGCGCCCGTCATAAACGCACGCGGTTCGCGCGTGCGCGAGATATCAACAACACAGAGTAGGGAAAGATCAGAGGGTCTTCGTGCGAGTTATTCAATTAAATTTTACTGGAACTGAAGTAACACAAGTCTGATGAGAATAGTCAGAAACACAATTCATCATTTCATCATCTGCCTAGCCTATTTCTGTGTTAGAGTCAGCTTCTGCGGCTGAATATTAGTATTTTATATGGAGCGAGTGCTTATAAGACCACACTTGAGAAAACACTTAAGGCTCGAGTAGGTTTTGTCATTGATAAAATGCCGTACTAGGCCCATAGAAGTCTCACTCAAACGCGCAAAATAATGTAGGACTATCTATTAACCCTGTTACTGTCACTATTATAAGAAATTAAACTTCTGTAACATATTTTTTCTGATAAGAAACAATTGACGTATGACTCATTTAGGTATGTTATATTATTATGTCGATTTTTTACATATTGCGTCTTCGCCAAAACTGATTGTAAATATTTTGGCTACATCACGCGTTATGATAAACATACTTGTTGTGGAAAGTTACGAGATTTTTTATGAGGAATTTTTACTACAAATATAAACAAAACCAAAGATTATTATTTTTATTTCTTTCTAATCTCTCTGTAAACACCTACATATATGTGCATGCTGTGGTCTCCCGTAATTGAAGGAACACACGTAAAAGAACTGCTTGTATGATTGTGACCTACATTGATGTGTATTCTTTGTTGGAGATCCAAATAAATAAATAAATTATCAATGTCATAAAAGCTTAATATTTTTTTTTTGTTTTTAGTTAAATTTGGTTCTGAAATAATAATATCTAAAATATACTGTTATTACTGGCCAGTGACATTTACCAGAATTGAACACGAACAAACATCCATACCAAGAAATTATACAACAAACAAGTCGCAGGAGTTGTTTGCTTGGACGATGCAGACATGCAATTATCATTACATAACAAACTAAAATACAATTTATGTCCATACAAATACAGTTCATTTTATAGTCAGCTAGTGTTAAAAAGTGCATCAACATTATCTATCAAAATGGGAGTGGCGGTGACATTATTGGCCTTTGGAGTGATGGCACGAGGAATTACGTCAGAAAGTACCTTACATTGTTTATAGTAAAGTTAATAATAGCCAGTCACGAGGACTTCGCGAGGGGTCTGACGATAAACAACAGAATTAAATTGAAACTATTTTGATAGTTATTTCATCATCACTGCTTTCAAAATGGTGAAGGAAAATTCGAAGACATGTGACATCTACCAACCCCCTCTGGTCACAAATGGAGGATTGCTGCCTACCCATACCCTCACTGCTGGGAAGCAGCGGAAACGTTAACTGATTATGCTACCTCTTCTACATCAAAAACATCTAGGCAAAATGTTTTTTTACTACATTTCTTGTTCAATAATTATTCTACAAAGGAAAACTCAATAAGGTAAGGTATCACGAATTGCTTATCGGAATTACCTTCATGCATTTGCCTGCGGTTCAAAATAGGTCTATTACCTATGTATGACACGCTTTCATAACGCATAGACGGAAATTGTACTGATAACTATGAACTCACTCTATATTTATTGTACAGTCATAAGCTATAATAAGTACACACCTTGCAGTTTATAAATAAGATTTTTCCTTACTGTATTGATTGCAATTCCATGTTGTGTCGAATATAGCATTTTGGAACCCATATTGTTATGAAATCGGTCTTATCTCAAACCTGCCAGCAGTATTCCACGACGAAATTGCTTTACAAATTAAGTGTACATATTGGTGCTCGCAACTGTACCTACTTAGCGTGGCAACCGATGATAATTAAGATAAAATAAAATATCCCCTGTATCAGAAGGTTAATATAATCAGATTAGCATTTGTTTTCACATTATTTTTTATTAATAGGAAAATTTTCGTGACCTTATCAATACCGCGTTGTCCTTATGATATGGTAGTGATAGCAACTTACTATTCAGTGATAGAAGATAGCTGAATTTGCTTTTATAAATTCTTTTTCTGCTGACTTTAGACAAAACAAGGACTTTTCAGAGACAAAGAATCTATCATTCTAATCAAAGTGGAGCAACTGTCAGATACTACATTAGCAATTGTGATTACTTTGAGGAAAATTGCATTTATTATTCTGTGTATATACATAATTATGTTCTTGCAACTGTGCCCTTATAACTGTGGAATAAGAAATCAATACCAAAAAAGGTAAGTCGCACTACCAGTTTGCACGTGACAACATTGCCATATTAGTAAACCAAGTACGTCACGAGCATCTTTGTCTCACTGCATTGAAACAATACAAACAGTTATTATTTGTTCTACATGTTGTATAGGGACAGTTACGTGCTAAGATAATATGAATACACATCGGGTGTGGTCTTACAAAACAAAATTACTTGGATTTTTCTAACATTTGCAGCAAATAATGGTCGCAACGCTCCCGCGCTTGTAGGGGGGCCTCGATTCTGTAAAAAAGAGTATGCGGGATACCATCAGACCGGGTTGATCTATCTAGCTGAAGTCAAAATTTAAGCCGTATAAATGTACCTTCTACTAAGGTGGTACTGGTAACTAATAATCTTAGTCTATGGTACATTTAGAAAAATGTAAGCTATAGCTACTGCAGTGTAATTTTCCCGTTCGAGCAACTTAACAAGGAACTTTAAATTGATATGACACCATTAAACACAAGCGTAATAAATCACAAATAGACAATAAATTGTTGCGCATCAAACGCAGCTGTAATGATTGATCGCTCAATTGACTGCACAGCTGGTCAATTGAGCGATTGAGCCAATTCACCAATTGATCGCTGATTGGTCAATTTAAAAGGTAATTGGTATGTTCTGGATAGTTTGAATTACTTACTTCTATAGGACTTCCTTCGCGTGGAAATTTTTATGGGTTTTAGGGGTATGGAAAATAGATGTTGGCCGATTTTCAGACCTACCCGATATGCACACAAAATTTCGTAAAAATCGGTTCAGCCCTTTCGGAGGAGTTTGGTAACAAACACCGCGACACGAGAATTTTATATATTAGAAGATTTAGCAACAACAAGGTACAGGTCAAATAGGCAGTACGCTCCATATAAAATACTGGTATTCTGCTGCGTCCGGTTTGACTGGAAGCCGACCCTAACATAATTGGGAAAAGGCAAGGCAGATGATGATGAAGATAACATGGTGATAGGGACGAAAGATACTTATTACTATAATTAGTAACTATGATACTTAGCAACAAGTTTTAATCACATATGTTATTAAAATAACCTATGTGTCATAAATATTAATTGCTGAAAATCACTTAATGCTATTGTCATTAATACTGTGACTAATTCATCATCATTTCAGCCCAAAAGACGTCCACTGCTGGACATAGGCCTCCCCCAAGAGTCGCCACATTGACATTTTGACTAATTCAATAAGTATTAATTTATATCTCTAGGCAAATAAAACCTTATCAGGCCCCCAGCTAGGTGGAAGTATTATCTCAAAGTTATATTATCTATATACAGTGAATACTAATTTAATCAGCGAAATAATATCCCTAGAAAACTAAAGAACCTTTTATTACATTACACCTCCACAGTATTGCCATATTTTAAACGGATTCCCGTTTCATCATCATCATTTCAGCCAAAAAGACGTCCACTGCTGGACATAGGCCTCCCCCAAGAAGCAGGCGGGTTGGCGATCGCAGTACGGTTGTTACAAAAGCACAGAGAACGCTGCTGCCCATTCTCTGGAAAGTCCCTTAGTCGCGTCTTACGACACCCACGGGAAGATATGGGATGGTGCTATTCTTTACGTCCGACACCATACAGAACCCGTTTAAAAGATGGCAATACTGAGGAGGTGAAAAACTAACCATACTTTAGTATAATTATGGTTCTATCAATAACACTAGAAATGTAATATTTACCATTTTAACTATTTGTCAGGAACTCAAAACAAATAGAATGAATAAAACATGGTAAATATCCCGTTTCTAGTGTTATTAATAGTGTTAGTGACCATGTCAGTTTAAAATCTTGATTGTGGTTATTTTTGGTAATTTTCAATTACATGTCTCAAGGATCAGCTGACCTCAATAAGAAACTCAAAAGCCTGAGTTCGATGTCAACAAGTTTAAAAAGTAAAAGCTGACTTTAATGTTAATACTTATAAACGTTCTTGAAACAATTGTTTAAAACAACTTGGCAGCTTGATACGATAGCGGCGTGCGGCCGAGTCAGTTCCCTTCAAGGGCGCGAATCACCACGTGGTTTCTGGCGTCATCTTGAAAAAGAATATTCTTGCACAATGCTTATCATCATCGTCACATAATATAAAATGTGAACCTTTATGTCTCTCCGTGTGAGTGCGGAATTGATTTTGTTACCATGAAGTAAAAGTAAATTGTTTAGTTTAGGTCAGTTACCTCGGATTATAAGGATAAAACATAAATTGGCCTAATGATCTTCTTATTCTTTTTAGTGTAGTTAGTGCCTAGCCTGGTGTCCAGTTTTTATACCGTCCATGGGGATCCGACTTGGCTTTACATGCCGTCGAGAAATATATCTCGGGAATTCTGAAACCAGCACGCCTCACGATGTTTTCCTTCACCAAAGTGATAAGTGCAAGTGATAATTAAACTATACGCCCATGAATCCAAAAAATCAGTTGCGTGTGCATTTGGTTCGAACTCGAGACCTCTGACTCGATAATTATTTTTAGACCCAATTAGGACAAAAACAAATGCAAGAGATGTCACTTCTTTTTTTCTTTAAAACGTCTATTACAATACATTTTGTTTATCAAATTTCTGCGATGAAGGATTATCTAAACAATTTTAGTTTCCTTCCTAATCTTTATTACACTATAAAACGTCAGGTGGTCCGATTTACAATTTCCCTCAAAGTCAAATGATTTTATAACGAAACTTTAGGTAGGCAAGATAGTGAGTATGATCGCCTGATCGGTGATCGGCTAGCAACAAGTCAAAACAAACATCACTATGACCAACTTAAAATTGTTAATTGATTAATTATGAATGTTATTTCACTCAAACTTTTTGGTGCCCTGCAGGGTCCGTAATTGTACCTTAACTACAAGCCCATTGATGACTTTATGAATAACTTCAAATTTTGGAGTTTGAGCGGACCACGGTGCGGCTGAGTGGGATGTGGCGTTATCATTATTTCATTATTTTCTGGAGAATACGTGGACGCCGAAGTCTAAGCTAGCTTGTTTCAGCGCACTTAATTGAAGCAAAGTAATGAAGGGGCCAACTATAGAATAGTCTTACCTAGAACTAATCTCTGATCTGAGGGGTTACTATGACGTCTTCGAGCAGTATTGTTTTACTCTTGTTTAAGTGTGGGAAAGAGACGGAGCTATAGAGGACGTCTAGCACCATCTCTTTCCCAATCTGGAATAAGACAGAAAATAATACTGTTTCTAATAATATTGGTACTGCAGACGTCATAGTAGGCCACAAGATCTATTCATGACTGCATGTTGTGATCTTGTATAGGAGAGTATAATATGAAAGTCTAACGAAGTACCAACCCTCCAAAGGAATTTAGAAAAAAAAATAACTACAACCTTTTCTATTAGTCATAGATTTTTATTTGATTATAAAATATAATAACTACTATCGTAATAATTACTACTATCTTTTTATAAACTCTTTATTTAATTCTCGAGCTATAAACGTTCAATTCATCAGTAATTACATCAGAGTCCAATTCTTACTAATGGGCGAGAGAGTGTGACCTTTGGTCGCGATTGGCGATATTGTCTATAACACAAACGCGCTGATAGTAATATTTTCCTACTACATCGTACACGCGTGCGATATAGTGAAATAGTAATACATAATACTATATTTTCCGTTTTTAAGATTACTGTTATCTTGTGCAATTTAAGTGGCTTTTACTAGTAGGACGGTGTATTGGGTGTAAACTGCCTCTATTTGCTCAGCAGTCGACATTCTGATTTCGATTCCCGGGTCGGGCAGTGTTGTTGGGTTTTTGCATAAAGAATTTACCAGTAGCGGCTAAAGAGTCTGGATTTGAGACCGGTTAATGGTAATAGGTTCGCCCCCTATTATACAGGGTGTAACGGAAAGGGTATATACATAGTTAAGGGTGTGCTACAGACCATCAAACTGAACATGTTTCTCCATCGGACAAACATCATAATAGCGAAAAAAATATCAGGTGCACATATGGGTCGAATAGGTAACTATTGAAATTTTGTATAGGGCAGCAGATAATTTTTTCGCTATTACGATGTTTGTCCGATGGAGAAACATGTTCAGTTTGATGGTCTGTAACCAGCCCTTGACTATGTATATACCCTTTCCGTTATATCCTGTATAGGACTTATTAAACATAACCAGCGAAATGTGGATGTGTTATTAGCGGAATGTTAACACGGTGTATAAAAAAAAAACTATGTACTTACTGTACCAGATTGTTATAATACGTAAAGTTCATCATCATCATCATTTCAGCCGAAAGACGTCCACTGCTGGACATAGGCCTCCCCCAAGTGACGCCACATTGACCGGTCCCGTGCGCCTCGCATCCAGCGGATCCCCGCAACCTTGACCAGGTCATCGGTCCACCTAGTGGGAGGCCTTCCAACACATCGTCTTCCGGTTCGCGGTCGCCATTCCAGAACTTTTCGGCCCCATCGGCCATCCGTTCTGCGAGCAATGTGCCCTGCCCATTGCCACTTAAGTTTGGCGATTCTTCGGGCTACGTCAGTGACCTTGGTTCTCTTGCGGATGTCCTCATTTCTAATTCGATCACGCAAGGAAACTCCGAGCATAGCCCTCTCCATTGCCCTTTGGGTGACTTTAAGCCTTCTGATGAGGCCCATTGTGAGCGACCACGTTTCGGTCCCGTATGTCATCACTGGCAACACACACTGGTCATAGACTTTCGTCTTGAGACACTGCGGTAAGTTGGACGAGAAGATATCACGCAGCTTCCCGAACGCAGCCCAGCCGAGTCGGATTCGACGATTGACCTCTTTCTCGAAGTTAGACCTACCCAACTGGACCGTTTGTCCCAGGTAGACATAATCGTCTACAACTTCGATAGTAGAGTCTCCGATCTTGATAGGAGTGGGTGTTACATGGGCATTCAACATGACCTTGGTTTTGTCCATGTTCATTCTAAGACCCACTCTTTCGGAAGCTCTACTGAGGTCATCGAGCATTGTACTGAGGTCCTCCTTGGTCTCAGCCATGACCACTATATCGTCGGCAAATCGAAGGTGAGAGATGTACTCGCCATTGATGTTGATGCCTAGCCCTCTCCAGTCCAGAACCTTGAAGACATCTTCCAGTGCAGCGGTGAACAGTTTCGGTACTGCAGTCTCTCCAACGGTGCCAAATTGATTATCGGTACATCGAGGTGTTGAAGTGTTTGTACAAAAACGCCACCATGTCAGTCCGACTTCAGGACCAGACCTCGGAACCTATCCTTCTGCAGCGAGGTGTGAGACAGGGAGACGTCATATCTCCGAAACTGTTCACGTAAAGTTAATAAGATTTATTTATTTTGGGACTTCAGATAAAACATCAGAGTTTTAGATCCAAATTGTCGTCCTAAAGATGACGAAACGACGAAAGATACAAATATCAGAATCTCAATTGACGTCAAAGCTTTCTTTATAATACAATATGAAATCATTTACCAAACCCTTCTAACCGCTTATAAGAGGAATTAGTTTCTCTTCAACTCATGTTACGCAAATAACGGGTCCGATATATAACTCGTATGTACTGGGAAACAGGTGCAAAACTGCAACCTGCTCCCTTTACAAGACCACATTCTGAGATTTCTTGCAACCACACATACAAGATCAATTTGAAGTCCTTAGACATTATAATTGATCATGATTTCACTATAATATCATCATAACAGTAATTTACCGCGCCATCTTGTCTAAACTACCTATCTCTTTACTATCCCTTTTACTTATAAGTATTGTAAAAATATTTAAGACAAATGCACAACAAAACTAGAAATCTTAGTAGGCAATTTATGATTTCTGCCTTTTTATTAAAAAAAGTATGTTCTGTATGGTGTCATATTTTCCCGTAGGTGTCATAAGAGGCGACTAAGGGACTTGCCAAAGAATGGGCAACAGCGTTCTGTGTTTTTGTGACAACCGTACTGCGATCGCCAACCCGCTTGCCAAGTGTGGCGATTATGGCAAAACCCCCATGTTATGTCAATGTGGCTACACTTGGGAGTGGCCTATGTCCAGCAGTGGACGTCTTTCGGCTGAAATGATGATGATAAAAAAAAAAAGTGAAAGTACTCACCATTAAAGTAGAATTTAAGCCTATTAGCGTAGACGTTGGTGAGTGGGATGCCGAGTAGCTCAGCCACAGGATCGATGAGACTCCGGAACCCGCCGGACACAAGGTACACCTGGACTCCTCGCTCGTGAAGCTCCTTTACTAAGTCCCTGGAAGAATAAAAGCCTATTAGACACGTATTTTCAAAATCTAGGACCAGTAATAAAGGCTGGAGAAATGTAGATATGCGTCGTACAGAAGTACCAAAATTATGGTTCGAATCACCCTGGCAGAGTTAAAAACAGATAGGTAGGTATATGTTTTATTCATTGTTATATGAGACATGTAAAGTTACCCTATTGAATGTAAAATTAGAAGTAATTTTGTGTAAAATGAGACATCTGTAAGTTATCAATCTGTCAATTGGGATAACTGAAACCACTCTTGTAGGTGTGAAATGAAATACCTTAATTTACCCTTGTAAGTGAAAATGATACATCTAAAGTTACCCTTTCTGTTGACATGTTACGAAATGAATTATCTAAAGTAGAGGTATCTATTGGGATATCTGAAACGACTCTTGTAGGTGTGAAATGAAAAACCTTAATTTACCCTTGTAAGTGGAAATGATACATCTAAAGTTACCCTTACTGATGACAAGTCAAAAGAAATAAATTATCTAAAGTACCGACACAAACAAAGACGGCAAATGGATTCCTACATATCATGCCAGTACATACTTCATTATCGCTTGACCATTACATTTATCTGATTACCCGCTATATCGTTATCAACAAAGGCTCGTTTCACCTCTTTATTCGCTGATAAACAAATGAGCAGAAACAAGACCTCACATTCTGGAAGTCATATTCTGGAATGATTCAGAAGTATGAGAAGCATAATCAGCCCATAATGTGTCTTTGTTAAAGATGATTTGGCAAGAGAGGAGGTGTCTCATGATATGTCAAGCAATAGGGAAGTATAGAAGCAGAAGGAATGCTGCACCGATCCCAAATAAATTATAAATTGGGATAAGCGAAGGAGAAGATGAATCTTGATGATGAATCAGGCTTTAATGTTGGCTTCGTCTAGTCAGGTGGTGGAAACATACACACAGATTTCATACTAATGTCGTTTCTGAGTGTTGTTATTAAGTAAAATCCAGAATAATAATCGTTCTAGAATGTAGGGTAGGTCGTCTTTAACTCTGGACGCTCTTAACTTGCACGTATTTCTAGATCGTCCGCACATATTTGTAATGCTCAACATGAATGATGTAACCAAGTTTTGTAACAATAATGGAGTTTCTTGCCCATTCTTCTCCATACAGATTTTTTTTTTTTACTTTCACAACTGCCTGTAATGGTCTAATTGAAATAAATGGTTTGAGTTTGGTAAGAAACAAAAATTGACGAAAAATAAACAAATAAGACAAGGGTCAACTTACAATTACGCACGCGAAAATTATCGCGAAATGTTTGGTTTGAGTAAGTATTGAGGTCAGGAAATTGAAGATAACGTGAGGTTCTGAAGCGGAGATATCTAGTTACGTTCTCTTGTTATTTTACGGATCACGAGGAAAGCTGGTGATATAATTTATAATGCGTTTTTTTTTCCTTCGAGGTTATTTTCGAGGCAGTGGGAACCGGTAGGAAAATTGATTTTGAACACTGATCGCAGTAATAATCGATTGATTCTTCTTCTTTCTAATTCTTCTTAAAGAAGAAGAGGATCGATGGACTGGATGTACTCAAGACTAGCAGGTACTAGAGTATTTACTTCGTTAGAACAATGTAGTGTAAGAAGAAAGTATTTAGAGAGAGATATTACCCAAAACAATAAATTACCACGCCCCGTACCGTGATAAAATACGCAAGTAGCAACAAAAGAAGTATTAATAAACAAAACAAAGTCTGTCTGACGTCACTACGATTCTTAGGGCTAAAATTAAACTGAGTTCAATAAAACGACATCTTGGGTCATGTCGTGCATAACAACACAAATGACGAAAGTGTTTATTTACTTTTTCTTCGAAACTAGAACTTTTATCAAAAAGTATCTGAACTTACTAAAATTTTAATGTAGGCTAATACCTAGTATAATTTTATATCAACATAGCTATAAAATTATAGATGAATCAATGCTTATCAGTAGCTTAGTAATTGCAAATGGCGATATGCTAGTTGCCATGACACTTATTAAGGTAATCAGATAGTCGAATCAAGAACTATGCAACCCGGGTTGCTATTGCCGCATTTTGGTCTGAAGTATATTATAGCATTAATTGTGCCCGGTTGATGAACATGGGACTTGGGAATGAGGGTAAGCCATAGGTGAACCTCTGCCTGACCTTTCGTGGAAAATACATGTTGATGACATAATTTAGTTGTATTCTCTTGCCCTTATATCATTTTGTCTTTTTTCATCCTTCTATATTTGTTTTTTCTCGCCTGCTCTGTCCGTCTGCAGGGCTAAGGCCTCCCTCCACACTTTTCAGTTTTTACTTCTCTATTCATCATCAGCCTATAATGTTCCTACTGCTGGGACACAGACCTCCTCTCTATGAGAGGGAGTGGGTTGTAATCCACCACACGGGTCCAGTGCGGGTTGGTAGATGTCACATGTCTTCGAATATTTAGTTCTAGGACATGCCGGTTTCTTAAGCTTCACGATGTTTTCCTTCACCGTTTTTGACAGCAACTTCTCTAATAATCGCTAATAATAATCGAAATAAACTTACGCTACTCCAGGAGTGAGGTGAATAGGGAAGGTTTCTAGGAACTCTCTGATCTGAGAGACACTTGGTCTGATGATGTCCAGCCTCTTCTTCAGAGCCTCTTGGAAGGTCATGCCACCTCCCATAGCCTCGGCCGTCCTGTAGAAAGAAAAAAAATAAGTAAAATTGTATAATTTGTTCTCGTTTTATTTTTGACCTACTTTAAAAAAAAGAGATGGTATTTTTTTTTTATATTTCTTTGAATCAAGTTATGAATGCGTTCTAGTGATTTGATGGGTATTTAAGGGTTTTCTGTTTAATTCATTGTAACGTAGGTAAAACACACATAATTCTGTTATCAGCGGGGAAGCTTTAGTAGGTAAACAAACATTAGGAAAACAAGATTTACAAAATAATCAAGTAGGGAAAAACCCAGCCAAGTTCGGGATCATTCTTAGTAACATAAAATATTAAATATTTACTTCTAAACACTGACATAAATTTCATAGAGCTGAGACATCTAAACTATAATATTATAAAGAAGAAAGATTTGATTGTTTGTTACAATTTAACTCAAAAACTACTCGACGCATTTTAAAAATTCTTTCACCATTAGAAAACTACATCTTTACCGAGTAACATAGGCTACATTATATGACAATTTTCGCGGACGAAGTCACGAGCGAAGTACTAGTGAAGAATAATTTCGGTCCTGTTTTTTTACCAATCATAACTATTTGATACCTATAGCAGCTAAATACTCTTTCGTGTAAGGTAATAAAAGGTACCTATTTATATGTAGTTCGAAAGAATCTGGTGGCGTTCTTTTCTGCCTGCCTCATGGGAAAATAACGTGAATTTATGTAAGAAAGAATATGTCTTTATCTTTCAACTAGTTTCAATACGGAAATGATACGATATTGTTTTTTAAATACATTCACATTTCTATCTAAGGCCACGGATTAGACAAGGAATTATCGAATTACGCTGATTGTCGCACGATAACAAAGACATGACAAGGTAAACACGAGTTAGACATATTATCAGCTGTTTATAATCGTATTGATCAGCTGATTGCAGTTGTCAATGCATATACGATATCAGGCATCTTTGATTAAATCTTCTCAATAGCGAATTAATTTAATTGCAAGGTGATGATATGCAATTCAAGATAATTGTAAATTCAAGATGATTACAATCAGTAACTGCACTGCTACAATTACAAGGAAAATAATCAACCTTCAAGATGTTTATGATCCGATTCAATTGTAATTTTCCTGACAAAAATAACCATCTCGTAGTTATTACCACAAGAACTTGGCTCTATTTTTCACAACTCTTTTTACTATAGAATTTGCAAGTATGGAAAGCGAAATTGTATTTCAGACTTGGCTCTATATTACAACAACAAAAAAAAACTATAGAATTTGCAAATGGAAAAGCGGCATTGTATTTTTGGACTTATTTCAAGCTAAAAGAAAAAATATTTGAATACTCACAGCCTCTTAACTTCATCTCCTTTTCCGCAGAACCTGGCAAGCTCGTCAATTCCCTCGTCTTTGATGACTGTGGAGTCCACATCGAAGCAGACGCAGTCAGCAGTACGGAACAGCTCCTTGATGGACTGCTGTGGCGACATGACGCTGATGGAGACCAGCGACAGGGTCTTCAGGGTCGCGTACTGGATGTTGGACTTTAGACTGTTGACAAAGGACACCGTAAAGCAACTGGAAATTTTACCACAGCTGAAGTGTTTCACTTCCAAATGAATATCGATGTGATATCGAAATATACAGGTTCTTTTACGTGATTATATAACTCATGCAAATTACATTGGGTTTATTTGGAACGATTGTAAAGAAGCAGGTATTTTTGGAGTAAATATGTATTACTTTGTTAACTTCCACAACCGAAACGCGATAACAATCGACTGGCTTATGCCTCTAAGTTCAATATTGCGTAGACCTGGATACACGGAGTTATAATGTTTTGTTAATATAAACTAAATTAATTACCATTGAATAAGACTTTGAATGAGGCGTGCCATGATGAGACTACTCGATTGAATGGTGGCTTTTAAATATTTGGTGGTACTTTATACTTTGCACTCGAATAACTAAACAAGTTTACGTGTGCAAAATATAGACGGATATGAAGGTAAGTATGCGAAAACAATTTATCTTTTTTGTTTACTACTAGGTTATTGTCATCACATGATACTGTCATGAGATGATAGAATAATAGAACTTATCAAAAGGTGAAGTTCAATAACAAAGTTACGCACGGAGCGACCGCAAAATAAGATTTGTGTGCAAAAAGTATGGAGCGCAATAGTGAAACTGCGAAATGTTCCCATTTCGTTTAGTTTTCGGTTTTTGTTATTTTGATATTACGATAAGTGATAAGTGGTGGATTACAGCCCACTCTTATAGAGAGGAGACCTGTGTGGGAACATTACAAGCTGATTATGCTATGCTGAAGCTAAGTAATAAATTGATAACGTTATGGTTTTATTTAATCAATATTAGTGAGCCCTACGCGATTTACATTATTAAGGACAATATTAAAAAAATTGGGGTGTTATTTTTATTTACGACTTGCGGCTATTCCTATCTATCTCAGGCCAAATTTCATCCGGATTCGTTCATTATCATTTGCATTATTAAATTACATAATATGCAAAAAATATAAAAAGCCTCTGATCGAGATAAGTGCTATTTTTTTTAAATACCCCTAAGTGTGTATAAAACATGTATATTTTTACGATACCTTGAACCGGAGACCAAACAGCACAGTGTGAACAAAATGAATTTTACACTGCAATAATTGAAATAATTCATATTTCCTTATTACAACTTGCTTTTATACACTGTAACCAACAAATATAGGGCAACACCCGACACTATGCAATTGTTGGTACAATCGAGTGCAAAATGTGGTCGGGTGACCTACTTTTGTCTATTTTATTTCTGTATAGTAGCCAAAATCACTGATGCAAATGTCTTTTTTTTTTTATTACATGTTTTATTACACTTTTTGATTTTACGACGGAATTAAACAAATCTATAAAAAAATACGATAACAAAATCACAATGCTACCTTTTTGTCGGAAAAATGTACATGAAGGTAGGCAAAAAAAAACAGACTTTACGCAGAATTTACATTCGAACAGGTAAAGAAACTAAGGTAACCGAGTTTTTAACAGTACTTCACATAACATTTTGCCTATTCTAGAAAGTGTGGATGGAGTATTGTCACAGTTTAAAATAAGTGATATTAATAGATAGTAACGTTATGAACTTAGCGATTGTAGAGTAAGTAAGTAGGTACACTCTGTCGTTGACTTGACAATGAGTAATACCTAGATGAGACGCTAGAAAATGCATTTTATGCATATTTCCAGTGTTATATGAACAAGAAATAACAGTACAGTGGTAAAACAATGAACCCGTGCAATTAACAGTAATTAACTGACGAGTCCATTACTTTGAACATTTAAAACCGTAAAAATTGCTGGCAAAGTTATTTTAAATCAGTAAAGAATTTTAATTCATGCGCATGCACATAACCCGTTTTAAAAATTTCTACCTGTAAAGGGCCATCTTCGTTGAGTCTTCGTTTTTTACTAACCAAAATTTCAATGAGCTGTTGCACTAAAATCGACTTGTATCGATCCTTATTTACTTATCTTCCGTTAAAGGTTAATAGAGTAATAAGACCCACTTTGCGGGATACACCGAGAACACGCCTCCGTCGAGAGTGATATCACTTTAACGCACGTTGACGCGCTTAGCGACTTATATCCACAAGCCTCGCCGAGATAAACTGTAATGCGAGCTACAGCACTACCATCTCAGAGCTACGTACTATGAACGACGTCACAACACTGTCTTTCGTTCAAAGACGTACGGCCAGACGAAGAGTACGCTGCGAATTGAAGCCACAAACGTATAGCTATCTCGCTCACTCGCAATAGAAGCGTATGGAATATTTTGTGGAACCACTTGTTTTGCAGATTGCGTCGGGTGCAAAAGCGATAAACTATAATGATAAAAGTATTATTTTCGTTAATAAAACGCAAAATAATACACAAAAGGGGAAATGCCTTTACGCAGACGATAATAAACGGAACAAATATTTGTTTTTTAGAAACGTTATTTTTTCATCAAAAATAAGAAATAAATAGCGATCCTTTATGTGGAAAGCACGTAATAACTGCTGCGATATAAATGGTTTGGCATCGTCATAATAACCCACAAACCTACATATAATGATTTAAAAACCACTACATATTCCTAAGTTCAAAAATCTAGAACAATTTGTAACAAATCTATCTATTTATAACGTGCTGAAAAACGATTATTCCAAGCTTTTCTATTTTATGGGGTTTATTTCACAGAATATGTTAAGAATTTTGCTTCTAAGTGTAGGGAACATGTATTTTTTTTTTAATTAGGTAACTGGTAAGGACCTAGATTAACGCATTTTTATATTTATTCAAACAAAGAAATCGGGCAAACAAAACATAATTTTGCATTAATTAAAGAAACAAAAGTAATTTCGTAAGAAAAAACAGAATTGTGGTACTTCTAGAGTTCGTTTTATAAAGTGGTACTTTATTATGACGCGCTCTCGGCGCAGTGGTACTTTTAGTGACGCGTAGTGGGTGTGTCTAGTGTTATCAAACACAGCTGGTACTCGTAGCGCCGGCTTATTGACATTATGATACATAAACCCAGGAATTCCCAGACATCATTTGGTACTAACTGGGCACTTCAATCTTTTGTTTGAGCATAATGCCACTATTTTGTGTTATTATTTTTGCTCTGTATGGTGTCGGACGTAAAGAAGAGCACCATACCATATCTTCCCGTGGGTGTCGTAAGAGGCGACTAAGGGACTTTCCAGAGAATGGGCAGCAGCGTTCTCTGTGCTTTTGTAACAACTGTACTGCGATCGCCAACCCGCCTGCCAAGCGTGGCGATTATGGCAAAACCCCCCAAAATGTCAATGTGCGACACTTGGGGGAGGCCTATGTCCAGCCGTGGACGTCTTTTGGGCTGAAATTATGAATGATCATGATGATTTACATCATCTTTTAAGCTAGAATATTAATAATAATAGCATATAATAGTAAGAGCAGGAATGTTGCTTTACCAGCAATTGAGCAACCAAAATTAATTTTGTGAAATGTGTATAGCTACAAATGTACCGTTTTGACCAGTTTTTTTGCCATTTTATTAGAAAACGGATCTAAAGGATAGCAGCATTTTTGAAATAACGACAAACTCAAATATTCAACATCAGAAGTATAAACTTAATGACTAATTAATTCTATTTTTTACCTGATTATTTTTATTATTTTCAACTTATAATTGCTTACACATGAGGTTATCATATTATTATCATCGCCAGCCGGCTGTCGCACGCCTTCAGCGCATGACTTTTATTTACAGTTTGTTCATTGATGATAATTAATATATTTGAACCATAGATAATGATGACATGTAACTTTAAATCTTGTTACATGTGCATCTCATGACATAGATTCCATTTATTGTAGTGGAATATATGTACCTATGGTAACGTAAACTCTGACATCAAGTCTTACCAAGAGGTATTGTAATACCCAGTTACTGGGCTGTAGAGGTCAGATAGGCAGTCGCTTCAAGTAAAATACTGGTACTCAACTGCATCCGGTTAGACTGGAAGCCGACGGGAAAAGGCTAGGCAGATGACGAAATACCTATGGTAACATCATAACTAGATAGAATATTAATGTGTAGGTACCTAATCTGCAGAATATGAAAACAAGGGTTGTTGTAGTCGGTGGCATTCTTTAGTTTCTGCCTACCTCTATGGATAGAAGGCGTTAGTTTATGATGTACTAGCTTTTGCCCGCAGCTTCGGTCGCGTAAATTTAATATATAAATAATTTGATTAAGAATTTGACAATAACCGTCTCGGACATGTGGCAACATCTACTAACATTATGTTGTTTTCCTCGCGAACAGTACTATTTTTAAAATACCATTAATCCCCAAAAATAGTACTGTCCCTTAAGTACCTGTACCCTATGTCCGTTTCTGTACACCTGACAACGTATATGCAAAATTTCAGGATGATTGGTTCAGTGGTTTAGGCGTGGAGAGGTAACAAAGAAAGTTACTTCCACATTTATAATATTAATTAGGAAGTTAAGATAAGGATGATCTGTAAAGGCTGTGTTTTTACAACGATTTTGACTAAGGCAGCTATGTCATTCAGTAGAGAAAAAATAATTTATGTTAGAAATCTATCTTAATTCATCATCATCTGCCTAGCCTTTTCCCAAACTATCTTGGGGTCGGCTTCCAGTCTAACTGGATGCATCTGAGTACCAGTATTTTACATGAAGCAACTGCTCTGACCTCCTCAACGCAGAAACTGGGTAATACAATACGAAATCTATCTTAATTAATACAGTTCATTAATCCTGTATTACTGTGAAAAACAATAAATTAATTTATTTTTGCTAAAAGAAATGTTTTATTATTTATTGGGAGTTTTAATGATTTTGAATAAATTCACAGTTTTTTTTTATATTTTATTGTGGACATAAACTGCCAGAGTTCCCCATCAAAAAAACCATCTTGTTAACATATTGTAACGGCACACCCCTAAAGTTAGGCAGAGCTGTACTTAAAAGTACACCCACATTTCGCCAGTTATGTTTAAGTCCCATGTAAAAGGGGGCGAGTCTATTGTCCTGGGTACTTTAGTATAATCATTGTCATAAACAAAATTTTCTCTCATTTTTCATTTTTTACTAGGTACTCATAATATTGCTTGATTAGTACAGAATGCTACAACAACAGATGAGTTAGCAATTTATAACTGACATGATACATTATATTACAACATGATATTATGATAAATTACAGGCTTGGCATGATTTAATCATTTTAAAAATATCAGTTGCCTTGTATTGTATAGCGGGCCAGTTTCCGCAACTACTCATCTAAAGTGCGTATTTTGCGTACGGTTTTAGCTACCTTATATACCACCTATGTATTAACGATTTTATTCAATCCATTGGCTAATTTAATTTTAAATAGTAATCACTCTAACAAAACATACACATCACTACCTATTTATTACCTGAATTTATTACAATATACAACTACAGGAATGACAATGATTTAATTCATTATTTGAATTTAGAACAGTAAGTAAGAAAAAGTGGCGTTTGAAAAGTTTACTGTCAGGAAGAGTGCTATAAGGGGCTATATTTTGTCAATATTGTGCGATCAATAAGAAAACGAAATATTTCCAACTAAAAATGGTTCGTAAAGCCGAAAATATCAAAAAGGCTTAACATAATCAAAATCATGTCAACATAGTGTGATAACTTTGAAAACTGAATTTATCTGGTTAAAGTTGGTTCTTAAAGCCGCCAGCAATCTCAAATGTGACATTATCAGTGTGCAGATATATTGACCAAGTAGGAGGGCAATAAGAGCTATCATAAGAGTCATGCACACCTAATTAAAATGAATATTTTTGACTGTAATACTTATTTGTAAACATTCACAAAATGTGCCATATTCAGACAGATTAAAGTTTTGCGCACTGTCTTGTTACTTCTATTATTGTTTTTGTTTCAATATTAAAAGTAACATTGAAATAGTACCACTTCAGATAATGTTGGAAACAACAACAATTTGCTTACCTTCATTTTATTCCGTAAGAATAGCTCTAATTAAAGTGTATCAAAATGGTTATCTATACAAATTCAGTCATAGTAGTCACTTTCATCAACAAGTTAACTTAAGTTTCTAAATGTATACTGTAGTCTTATTTCTACTAATTGATTTAGAGGACATAGAAATTGAAACACTTTCACATAAGAACACTTACTTTGGCTTGTATCACATGAATAGGCCTTTTTGTTTGACTGAATATGAATTGTTTCTATTTATGAAAAGGCTTGGTAAATGGCCAATTGGATAATATGGTATAAGTAATATGTTCAGCAACTCACCTCTAGAGTAATAAACCAGCCTCAAACACCTCTATTGCGAATCTACGAGTGCTCGATATTTATGGCATGAGAAACAGCGGCAAATTACTGTCACGACAGGATAATAACATGTTGTAAAATGACCTTAGTGAAGGTTAAAATTATTACATTTATGGTTCCAGATAGTTTCAGAAGGTTTTCTATTCAATTATCTGGTTTCTCTTTGATGCTTGCGGTTGCTTTTAGGGCTCTTTTAAAATAGCCTGTTAATAGCTGTTTTTCAGTACGAATTTTTTTTGTGATTACTATCACAAGTTCAAGGTTATCACCACAAGGTTTTCTGAGGATTATTAAGTTAATCATACAATAAAGTCACGATTTACTTTTATATTAATGTATATATATTTAAAGGCCTTCAATAAAAAAATTGACATGGTTGTAATACTAAGTATAAATCGAAAAAAATATATTTAAATTACGCACCAAACAGTAAAATGCTAGTTTTAATTGACGTTTGCACTTTGACATTGACAGTTCACAGCCAGGTCAAAACCCATTCTATTCATGCACTGTCATGTAACATAGATAGCATAGATTCAACAAAAATGTGACTGAAAAATAAAACTAATATGATTAATAAGTAACCATTCACATTTAATTAACATGCAATATATTAAATTTTACGTAAAATCTTTAATAGGTACCTTCAGGATCACAATATTTTAATCTAAAACTTTTAAAATTATTGTTTGTATGGTTTGGCAAACTTAACAATTCGAATCAATGAAAGTAATGAATCCTTGACGTCATTTGTCAACAATGCGGCGGCGGGAAAAATAAACTTTTCAATAAACGTTTTTCCTGCAACCTGTGCGTTGTTTTATTTTGGTAACTTTTCTACTAAAAGCCTATTTCAAGCATTGGTTACACTATTTATTTCTCTTAAAGATTATAAAATGAACGTCGTGCCAAGAGAAAAGCGAATAAATTCTAAAGCACTACCAAAAAACAAAAATGAGTTTGTCAAGAAAGATTCATCGCTAGGTAAAGTTCACATACTTTCATCAATCCATACCTACTTTAATATAATTACGAAAAATAAACCTAATTGAACTTATTTTCCTTAGGTATAAGGGGTGCAACTTCAATGTTACCGCCTCATCCTTTTAGTGCTTCGAAAGTTATTTCTACGGTGAATAAAGTCCCGAAGTATCAATTCGATAAAGATGAGGTTTCAGCGAGGCCTTCCAGAAAGCCTACTATGGGACCACCGCCGGGACCACCTAAAAGTTTTAAACGCAGGTATTTATGCAGCCTGTTTAGTAAACACGTAGCTGACCCGCGTAACTTCGTCTGCGTCACATGTTCCCCATTTTTGCAACATTTTTCATTGATGCTCCTCTCGGTCCTCTCCTATGGTTCGTAGCGTTATTTATGTTATATAGCTTCTAGCCTTGCCAGATATCATTATATTTTAGAATTGAAAAATTATTTTAGTGTTGTATCCAACACTAAAATAATTTTTCAATTCGAACATGTAGGTAGTTGCCGAGTTTAGTGAGTTCAACCAAACAAACAAACTGTTCAGCTTCATAATAATGATTATACCTACCAATTACCTAGGTACGTACTTGGTAAATAATATAAATAAAGTCGAGGGCATAAGTCCATGGGAAATAATATACAGTAAGCCTAAGCCTATTCTGTGTTTTGTGTTTAGAGATGTATGTCGTCTTTTAACATCCTCAACTTTCCCATTGATTTTATGATTATTTTTACAAGTAGCAGGATGAAGGTCTCAAGTGATTTATTTCGATTAGTCTAATAAAAGGTACTTTTAAATGGAACACTTTACAAGGAAATATAATTGATTCCAGTCAGGAAACAGGCAGACAAGAAACCCATATTTCTCTATCGTTGCCAGAATAATTCACTCGGCATCATCTCGACCCGAGTCGTCATCTGATAGCAGGCCTCGCCCAAGAGTCCTGGCTAGCGATTCTGCTGCAGCCGATACGTCGCACGATATGTGCACACCAAAGAACAGGCCCACTGCTCTCAGATACATTAGCAGTAGTAGCAGAGGTAATTATACCTAGTTATCTACTCTATACATAGTTGTAGGTACGTGTTGTATTTATTTTATCATGTGGCCAAAATTGGAACCATCGACAACATCTTATTCTTCCCATACAATTTCAGACACAAAGATTGTTGCAGCACTGATCGTACATAAAATAACTTACCACACCTCGATGAAAGTCTTATTCTTTTAAGTTTTCTAGTAGGTACTGTGTTGCTCCGGATCCTGAGACCTGCCCCCGTATTCACAAACGCTCGGTTTCGATTTCGATTCGATAAGTCGTATGTCTATCTTGTTTTGGCATTACGAAAGCGAGCGAGATAGACAAACGACTTTTCGAATCGAAATCGAAACCGAGCATTTGTGAATTAGGGGCCAGCAGTCCAATATCATGCTTGAATACATTATTTAGATACATTATGTATAATGTACAATACCTACCTATACAATATCCAGACTTTAAACAAAATTATTTGCTTAACTAAGTAATTCAAACACTACTTTGACTGACGTCCTCGTCATTGCGCTTTACGAGTAAGTCGTCGTCAAGCGACTGATTTTGTCTAGCCACATTAGTGCACACTCAGATCTATAAACTCGTTGGTAGCATGTTCCTAGAATACGTTATATCGCTTATTTCTGGATCCAAGCGGTCAGGAATTGACGTCTGACCTGCGTAACCCGTGCCCCAAACTAGTAGTGAGCAGTCCAAGTTATCGGATCTTCGAATAATATGGGCCATGCCATGTGTACTTGTATGGCTAGGTAAACATCTCTTTATCATAGTAATGTTAAAGAGCTTCTAGTAAGCAACTGAAGTTAAAAAATATCATTCAACCAACGACTTAAAAAAGCGAAAGGAGTTATAAGAAAAGCTTACATACTTCATGAACTGACTTTATACAGACCTACGGGTGTGGAATATTCCGACTATTCCTCTGTTTTCAAAAAATACAAGACTTAAACTACTTCCTGATTAATTGTAATCGAAAAGTAGTCCGCATCACGGTTGTAATTTTGAAATCTGTCTGACCACCACACACACCATTTAGGTGAACAAATGGACCACTGATCAGACGTCGGCGCGTCTTGCGTCAGCGACATCCTTTAAAGTGGTGGTCTTGGTCTATATCGTCTAAAAGATAGTAGGTTTCAAATCAATATTTATCCAGATAAAATGGAAAGGACTCACGCTATACTCCACGTTTTTATGATGATAACAAATGTTTAACCCTGGCGGATTATTATCAGGGTATCAGCAATTTCGCAACGTTGTAGTGTGCAAAATTATGTAACTGTAGTGTAGGTACCACGTGTTCCAAGGCAAGTACCAAAAAGTGCCATTTCATTCAGATAGCCACTTTAGCTGCCTTGCTATTCGTGTAGAAAAAAGTTATCACATCTCTTCTTATTTTTAGTTAGCCAATCAAAAAAGTTCAGTGTATCTCGTAACTCGTAGGTAAACTTTTATACATATTTCGAGGTATATGTATTAGAAAGAAAGAAAGAAAAAATATTGATTACCTACGGACTCACATAGTATTATTTAACTATAATACCTACGGCATAATAGTCTACCTACATTTTTACTGGCAATTGTGGCAATCTATCAAAATAATGGTACTTCGCCACAGAAACGACTTTTGCAATGAAACTCATACCTACCCCCCTATTGTCGATGACTAAATTACGCTTGCCAATTTCGCCCATTTTACTAACTGTTATGTCCGGATGGCAAACATTACCATACTTACCACCATATTTCTGTGCCACCATAGACATTATAATGCTACACTATCCTGCTGCATGACGTGTCTCTAGTCTAGAATAATATAATAATAGGTAGGTCATGGGTACTCGCGGAACAATTTCCGTATGGTCTACCAACTTCATCTGTATACATGAGATTACATTAATTTTATCTCGATGATTTTATTTAATTGCCTACCTACTTTTTATGTTATTTCCCTTTTACGTTTGCTCAGAAACCTCTTTGTAGTTGAGTGATTGTAGTAAATCCCCGATATAATTACTAAACATTGTCAATTAAGTAGAAAATTGTATTTTACCGCTCGCGCTGTAACTATCATCATCATATTCGTTCCTTTGTCCCCTTCTATTAAGCTGAGAACCTTTTCTTCTTCCACGTTTCCCAGTCAGACGTCACGGCACTATTTAATCCTTTCTTTTTTATATCATTCCTCATGCAATTCATCTTTTCTTTGGCCATCCTCTCCCTCTCCATTACTCTCATGCGGTTCTTCCCTTCTCACCACGTGTCCATCCATACCAAGACAGGCGAATCCCTTTCCATGCAAAATATTTTTAAAGGGAAAATATCCCTTTCCATTAATCTTGATCGTTTTGAATACCAATTTAGTTTTCGCTTTGGCGTCCATAACGCCACGCGATCTTCAGGCAGCTGGATGGTCGTGTATGCTAAATCACAGAAACTACGCTCTGATTAGATCCATTTTTTTTAATTACTGACATTTAATTGCTACACACACAGCTGCTTCGACCATACCATTGCCAAAGAATGGGCAGCAGCGTTCCCTATGCTTTTGTAACAACCGTACTGCGATCGCCAACCCGCCTGCCAAGCGTGGCGATTATGGCAAAACACCCTATGTTATGTCAATATGGTAAAACTTGGGGGAGGCCTATGTCCAGCAGTGGACGTCTTTCGGCTGAAATGATTATGATGAAGCTGCTTCTATAGCTTATTAAAAACTGCCTCTAAATGAATCAGCTGCTTTACATCTGATTGTAATAGGTGAGATTATTCTAAAACATAAGAACTTAATGATTAAATCAGACAATAATTTATAGGTGGATACAGCGGGAATCGTTCTGCAAGATCTACAAGCGTTTCAGCTGTCGACGCAAGTGTGATATTAGGTAATCGTTCATCATATTGTGCGCATGTTACTTAGATACATTTTGCACACAGTTAAAATTAGTTAGTAAAGTAGTAATCTCTCAGCTGACTATTATATCTTATCATTTGGCCATATCATTGACCAACAGTTCAGGCATTCCACGTTTTTACTATCTGTATCTAGAAGATTCACGATGTCCCATAAACTCAGCAGTGCATATAGTGGCTCTTGAATCATCAGATCATCATCAGGTTAAAAGAACCTACAAAGATTCATCCTTGCTTAAATTGTATGTCACGAAGTCTGTGTGTACATATATGCATACGGTCCTAGTACTCGTAGACGAATTTTGCTTAAAAGAGAGTATTTATCTAGGTCATAGAAACTTAAAGCTGAACTTAAAAAATGCATGTTTTCAGCTATATCAGAAGGCAGAGGCATGGCTCGTGGAGAAATCGGTATAGCAGCAATAGATCTAAGACATCCTCATCTAGTACTTTGTCAATTCAGTGATACCCTACTGTATACCCATACACTAACGAAAATTAACTTCTTCAATCCAGTTGAGGTAAAGAATTAAGATCTTATTAGTATTCCAATACCTACCATACGTCATTCTTTGACAGTCTCGTTGGTCTAGCTAGTTGTCGCAAATGTTACTGCTGAGCTTGAGATACGGGTTTCATTCTCAGGTCAGGCAAAAAGCTATTGGATTTTCCACATAGAATTTCTCAGTAACACCCCGAAGCTTAAATGTGTGACAGATTGATGAAAATAGGTTCACCCCCTATTGCATGGGACTTAAACATCTTTTTTTTTTAAGAACTTTGCGCCAGACTAGTAATTTCTCCTGTGTCGTGGGAGCGTTTACAAACATTTAAACTCACATACATAAACAGCCAGACCCGGAACAACTATCTGTAGGCCATACAAATATTTGTTCCGTGAGGCGATCGAACCCGCGACACGCAGCGCAGCAGTCGATCGGTCAACCACTGCGCCAATCGTGCCGTATAACTGCCGAAATGTTGTAGGTACAACAACAATACTACTACCTACTCTAGTAACAGTCGTAAGGACTGATGACATAAGATCACGCCCGTTTCCAATGCATGTACCTATACCTATTATTCTCTGATGAAGCACGTTGTTGAAGATAATGATTTGCACACGTCTTACTAAAGATTGACTTGCAAAAAACGTTTCATGACACGTGATTTAAGTAGTCGGTTCCCGTCAGTCCCGCCATATGGACCTCCTTACATTTCCATCTTAAACCTATGACCATTATACCAACGAAAAGCAAAATAAAAGGATAGATTTATTTACTTATACCTAGGTACTTTACCAACTTTTTTGGATTAGTGATCTCAGTGAGGCAGTGAATTTAATTTTCAGTTTTGGCAGTGAATTTAATTTTCAGTTTTAGCTAAATATTTACCATTAGATGGTTAAGTTTTTTCAGTGCATTCAGTTTTTATACTGCCTATTTGTCAGTGATATACATAGATACACAGGGCCAAAATGTAGTCTAAATATAGTTTAGCCTGCTTCTTTTTGCCAATGATATCTTTTTTTTAATAAGTTGGACCCAGTAAGTGGCCGTCAGTCAGTAGCAGCTTCGAAGCATACATTAGACTGTCAAAAGCAAAGTTTCGACATAGTCTAGTAAGTTGGTCTTGTCCCAGGCTGCACCCCACTTACTCACGCTGGTTATTCCTTTCACAGATCATTGTTCCCCACACATTTTGTGAAGGTGTGCAACCGAATCAATTATACCAATTAATAAGGGATCGGTATCCGTTAGTGAACTTGGTGACAGTACAAAGGAGGCACTTCAATGACGCAGCAGGTCGTCAACATATACAAACTCTGTGCGCTCCACAATACAACGGGGTATACCTTCAAGTAGTGCATAAGTACGTCAAACATGAAGAAATTTACCTAAACCTTCCTATATCTAGTAAAAGTAGATTTTAACAGATTTCGATTTGATGGTACCTCGTCTATAGGTCAAAGGTTGTGTGTTCAACAGATTCTATGCTGTAACTGCGGCGGCAGCTGTGCTGAAATATGTTGAATATATCCAGTGCATAGTATTCGCTAGAGAATCGCTGAAAATTGAATATCATTCATCTGAAAACACAATGATCATAGGTATGAAGTTTTTTGTTAGCTTTTCGAGCTCAACGTTTCTATTGTAAGTATGCCAGAAGTATAACATGGAGGAATATTCTTTTGCTTAAAAGACTGAATATAGACAAGATTTAATTCCTTTATAGATGGAATGTGATTTAATTGTGCCTATATTTTATAGTATCTGGTGATTGAAGAGGAAAATACACGAGTACAAATGCGGGGGGTGTTGTACTATACTTCTGTAGAGATTTACACGTTAAATGCTACGCTTATCGCCTTATCTTAAGTCTCGGCGTGATAAGTCATTCAGGTCAATCGTAGGAAACATATTGCGGAAACGTCACTATATGACATCATCCTGTGTTCTGTAGCCAAGGCGTTATGAACAATAAAATCTTCTCAATCAGAAATGCCATTTATTTTACACTTACATAATCATAGACCTCTCGTCATCGGCTTATCGAAATTATTATCGGTATGTTTCCATCACTAATTGTTCACACGTGGTGGAGTGGAATACTGAAATGTGATGGCTTATGCTTGCAAGTGTAGATTCCAGAACTGATTATTATAAATTTTCCGTCTTATACAAAGCCTAACACACCTCTTACTAGTTCACAACAGGAAAAAAACTCATGACACGAAAGCATTATTACTGTATTACTACATAGACCTACTGCATTGTTTCTAGATGTGGGTACAGCCACCCAACTCGAATTAGTGCAGCCTTTAGTACCATCTGCAGGACCCACCTGCTGTCTGCTAGGCGTACTAGGCCCTACTTATACAGTAGGTGGAATACGAGCATTGAGGGCCTCCATACTTCAGCCTTCTTGCAACAAAGAATTTATTGAATCTAGGCTGGAGGCTATACAAGATCTTATTGAAAATGATACGGGGCTTATGGTTGATTTGCAGGTATTTTTAGAGCCATGTTAAAAATTTGTAATCGTAAATATGTAGATAGAAGTAGTATTTCGATCTTTTGCATACCTATTATACTTAATATTCTTTTGTAGGATGTGATAAAGAAACTATCAGACATAGATAAAATCCTCCTCTTATGCATGGAGTCTGCTAACCAGAACATGGACAAGGTAGGAGAGGCTCAACTGAATCAGACGCTTCTGCTGAAAGTCACGATGGACTTGGTACCAAAGTTGGTGGAAGCACTGAATGGAGCTGTTAGTGGAAGACTGAGGAAGATTAAATTGGTAAACAATGCTAAGAATGATATCTACGCAGATAACGATTTGATAGCAGTAGCTGTAGCTTCACCATTCTGTAAAGCAAAAGTACACAATTTACTGAGATAAGATTTCAGTAGGCATAATAATGATGAAATATTATTTTTACAAACTATCTAAATTGCTATTATCGTAATTACCTAACTATGATTTCATCTCGGCCAGGATTTCGAAAACCCCCACTATAACGAAATAACAGAGCGCATTAAAAGAATAATCCAAAATGACGCTCACTTAGAAAAAGGTGCCATGGGTAGTCTTCAAAGATGTTTTGCAGTCAGACCAGATATCAATGGTCTTCTTGATGTAGCCAGAAGAACTTATTCTGAACTCATAGAGGATATACAGAAGATTGTGGAGCAACTTAGCGAAACTTATGATCTTCCTTTGAGGTTGAACCAGAATATGATGAAGGGCTTTCATATAGTACTGCCGTTGGCACCGAAGAATAGGAGAAGCTTCAATATGGAAGATTTGCCGCCTATATTTATACAGGTGAATGTGAAACTATCATATTTAACAAAAAAATCGATTCTTCTTCTACTTCTTAATATTTTGAGCCATAGCCATTAAATCAATTTCAATTTGGTTCAGGTTCATCACATTGGCGCCAGCGTAACAATGACTACAGAAGAGCTTGTTGTGCTAAATCAGCAAGCGAAGGAGTCGTTAACTGAAATACAGAAAATGAGCAACATGTTAGTGAATTTAATATGTTTAGTTTGGTTTGAATTAATCTTCAGAGATTATTTGATTGTTGGTCTGTATCCGTTGCATTTAAAAGCAGGGAAATTCCCGTTTAAATAGAGTTGCACTCCCTGGCTGTTCACACATGCGTTATCGATTAAAACACGAGAAAACTTTAAAAAATGACAAAAAAATCCTGTCTTCACTTTCAGCGTAATTTCATCATTGCTAAAAGATCTCCGTCCGTTCATGCCGAGCCTCTATACGCTCTGTGAAAACGTGGCTGAGTTGGATGTTCTTCTGGCTATGGCACAAGTAAGCCCAATTTATCACAATTTCTCTAAAAATTATCGTTGGAATAAATGACATTAAAAAATCTGATTTCCAGGCAAGTTCGATCGGTTCCTACATAAAGCCGGATTTCAACAGTTATATGGATGTAAGGAATAGTGTCCATCCTCTTTTGGATTACAACAGCCAAGTTCTACCTGTTCCAAATGATATCGTAAGAAATACATCTGCTTACAATTTAAGACTTTTAAGAAGTTGTAGGTACTGGGTCCACCTAAAAATAGAATGATGAATTTCAATACTTGTTTCAGTTTGCGACTCCCGAGCACAATTTTACAATCATCACTGGACCAAATATGGGAGGCAAAAGTATCTACATAAAACAAGTTGCTATTATACAAGTTATGGCGCAGGTCTGAGAATAAAGATAAAATACAGTCATTCGATGTTAAAAATATTTTACCTACTTCTTATTCCTGTCGCTAGCACAACAGGATTCTATTTGTTGGACCAACTCTTCCCCACTTTCCCGGCGTCGCTGGTGGCAGCGCAGACTTCACTGTGACTGCATGTTTTGGGGCTCAGAGGGCAGGATAGGTGGTGGGACATGGTTTATTTCTACTCTACACCCACGCTGTTCCGGCGAAGTAACCCCACTTAACAAGATCATAGTTACTTGGGTCCAGAGACTTCCAGGTGGACCATGAACGGAGATTACCTACTGAGAAATAAACTATCCCTAACTTCTGTATTTCAGCTAGGTTGTTTCCTGCCAGCAACAAACGCAATTTTAAGACTGTGCGATAGAATTTTCTCCAGGATAGGTTTCAACGACAGTGTGGAATTGAATGCTTCCACTTACGTTTTCGAGGTAATTGTTGGAGTAAATAATAATTACGCTGAATTATGATAATTTTATTGTAACCTGCTGGGCACTTTTCCTGTTGACAGGTTAATTTTGATACTTGTACATATTTTATATCTATTTGCAGTTTGTAAATAATGTACATAATTATGTAATATAATTTGTAAAATAAATTGATTTACAGATAAAGGAAACCCAACACATATTGAAAGGATTAACGCCCACAAGTTTAGTGATAATAGACGAACTATGTAGGCAAGTATCAATAGATTCATTCGAAACTCCTACAGTCTACAATATATTCATAATATTACTAAAATAAATCATAAAACTTCCAGAGGCACTTGTGTAGAGGAAGGTACAAGTGTAGCTTGGGCTATCTGCGAAGAACTTATCATGAGTAATGCGTTCACTTTCTTTACCACCCATTTCATGTATCTGACGAGGTTGCAAGAATTGTACTTCAATGTTGTCAAGTAAGAACCTCAATTTCGGACAGACACACATTTTCAAAGTACAAAAATAAATTAAGCTGAAATAAATGTTTTTGTTCTAGTCGGCATACAGCGGTAACTGAAGAAGAAATAGGCAATCAGGAAAATCCTCAAAAAAGATTAGTTTACGAACACAAAATTGAACCAGGTGTTACCAAAATTGAGCATTACGGATTAGCCCTGGCTGCCAAAACGAATCTACCAAATGATACTGTCAAATTGGCAATGGAACTTGCTGAGCTTATTTCGAAGAATACAAATGTAAGGGAAAATAATGATACATACCTTAATAATCTTTGAGTTAAGTAGAGTAAAACTTTCTAGAATGTTGAGGGGCGTTTACCCTGTAGTGGAATAGTTCGGGCTAGTAATAATAACAAGAAACGTAACTGAGAATTTTGCTTCACTTTATTCAGGCACAAGAAATAAGAACTCCACAGCGAAATGACGCAGAAACTTTATACAATCTCAATGCGAATATTCAGCTAGAATGCAGAAAATACGGTAACTCGGAGGATACTGCAAAGAAAATAATACAAAAGTTCAAAGAAGACCACTCACAAATACTCAGAAGATTAAATGTTCTTAGAAGCAGAAGTGATAATAGGACGGACGAAACTGCCGACTGCACTGTTGTAGCAAATTCTAAAGAACACTCATCAAATGAAGCTACCAAGGATTCATTCATGGTTAACAATACTGCACCAGCAAAATCCCTGATAACCGAACAAATTGAAGTACTCGATGAAAATGAGAACATAAACTACGCTTCAGTACGATCTTCAGAGCAATTACTCAATAGTGTAATAAATAACGAAGATTCAGTTGAAGAAGAAATTTATAATAATACATCAGACGTAGAAATGATTGAAGATGAAAATTATGAGTTACCTTGTGTTGAAATGCATGACAACAGTGAAAATAGAAATTTTACTGATGATAACACAGTTGCTGAAAGTGATGAAAATATTATGAATGCTAGACATATCAATGGAACAAATCATTCTAGAAAGAACATTGACAAAGGTGAAACCTATGAAAATGCCACGAATGAAGATGATACAAATGAAATAGAAACATCTTCTATAGATTCTGATATTGCAGATGCTCTAACACAAATAGTTGAAGAGTTTTCTGCCAATAATGTAACAAATTCTCAACAAAGCGATGAGTTGATGTCCGTTGACGAAGAACTGATGAGTGAAACGATTAACGAAATTAATGAAGAATTGTCAAGTGGAGCGAATGCGGTGGAAAACATTGTTCTAACTCCACCTCTAAGTTTTCGTGATATGTAGAATAAACAACTTTTTACACACATCACACACAAGGCGCGGGCGCTGGGCGGGCGTGGGTGTCAGGCATCTGTATTTTATGTATTTATATGGATGACATCACACAGAGAGCATCCGCGGGATGAGTGCGGAAGGTCGGGCGCGGGTCGGGTGAAGCGCGGGTGACGGGCGGGACCCGCTCTGTTTGTGGTAGCGGGCGACATGCGCGCGCACAGGCGCTGGCCGCGGCTACCGCGCATCACCGACCCGCGCCCTCTTTCTGTGTGTGATGCGCTTTATCCTTATAACCTGTCTCGATTGTTAAGTAGATAAAGATCTGCCTGCTTGGGGTCGATTCCCCATAGGCCTTTAACCAATTTTATATTTTTGCGGAGGTGCTAGTTCTCAAATATTTAGCACCAAACACTGGCAATTTTCTGTATGAAAAAAGAATAAATTTTAGAAATTGCATAAAAAAGAAAAAATGTTTACTTTTAATTATCTAATAGTTTGGAGCCTCAACAAAAAAATATAACAACATCACGCCTGTAATCCCTAAAGGATTAGGCAGAGGTACACCTCTGCCTCTCTCCATCCATCTTTTCTTTGGGCTTCTTCTCTCTATGTACACCTAATAGTACACTCACACCGGTTTTGTTTAAGTCCTATGTATATAATAGGGGGGCGAGCTTATTGCCACCAACGGCGCATAATAATAAACTGCCATGATTATTTTTGACACTTTTAGTCGATTCATTGTGAAAATATTCGACTAATTTATGGGCTGTGTGACAAAGCAAATGTCGAACACTAAAAAAACATTATGAAATGTAAATTGCAAATGGCTTCCAAAGTCGCTTTCGCAAGTTTAGTGTTTCGTTAGTGGCTTTACCTAGCAAAAATACAGTTTTTTTTTTCTGTGGATATTGAGTGAAATACAAAATTTGGCGCTGAAATAGTAAAAGTAAGTACCATGGCTTCATTATAGCTGTTTCTTTTTGTTCAACCGGCGTCTGTTTACCACGCTGCCTCGTAGCTTCTATCAATGAACGTTTATGGGTTTATGGTATATTTTTGTGGAATCATGATGCTTTCGTAGTAAAAAGTTAAAACCAAGGTTTTATTGAAACAGAAGGCGGTCAGCCATGTCGCTGCCGCCGTACTTGCTGGGGCCCAACCCCTGGGCCACCATGATGGCGCAGCAGCAGTTGGCGGCGGCGCAGCAAGCGGCCATACAGGCCCACGCTGCTGCTGCTGCGGCTGCGCCACCGGTGCCGCCCTCGCAGCCCCCTAAGCCACATCATATACCAGAAGAGAAGATCAAGGAGAAAGGTATGTGTTATTATTTTTATAGTTTCTAGGTTATTTGGTGTATGTGTTACGTTTTGGTATTTTTCCTGTTAGTTTGTGAAATGGCGCCATTTGGTATTTAATATCTGCATGACGCCAACACAAGCTCCTAATCAAGGTATTGTTACCATATACCAGAGCTCAACAAACTGACCATGGTATGTTGTTAGTGTTGTATTTCTAGAGTAATTCAGGTTTCTATTGTAATATTACAACTGCTCAATGATGACAGATGATAGGGATGTGGAAGAAGATAACTGCTAGAACCCCAAAAACATGGGGATAAGTATAGGATATTGCAGAGCAGTTATTGGCTTTGTTTAAATTATTAGTAAACACTGATAAGAATGTGGGCTAAAACTGATGAGCTCTATGACTTCCAGACTCATACTTATAAAATTGTATTTACCATGTTAAAAAATGCAGTGTACAGTTTAGCCAAATTTAAAACATATCTAATAGTAATTCTGTAGGTTTTAGCTTGTAGCTTTACTCTGCACTTTAAGAGGTATGATGTTTGTGCAGTCTTAACAAAGTCATTGCATATTTCTTGGCATAGTTTTATTCTTACACATAATGCGCATTTGTTATCCAAACAATCATTATCTTTTGAAAAACTCCCATATTATGATTATTTTGCTTTTTAAGAAATAAAGTAAAATTATTAATATGGGGTAGATTATAAACTGCAATTGGTATTCTTCTCCATCCAAGACACAATGGAGAATGCTGATATTGCAAACAAATGTCTGTAATACTTTTTTTTTTTTTGTAAAAAGAAGAAGAATTACATTTATACTTTTTTTAAGTCAGGGGTAACACACAGTACAGATCATTGGATCACTGCACATATTTATAACAGTTGAGAATAAGCGTAGCTATTCACAAACAATTGAATTGAAAACAAATTGATTATGACTCTTGTTCGACTATCTGGTTTTGAAACGAAGAACGGGCAAAACATTATTCACAGATTCATTTGATTGCCATAGTAGAAAACTTTAAGTGGCAAATAAGTAATCTTAAATGAGTATTTCTCTAAGCTTACTGTAGATTATACTGATTATACATTGTAGTAACTATATTATGTATTAAAAAAACAATTAACAACAATTGTAATATTAAATGGATCTGTAACAGTGACAATTGGATATAAAAACCAATTGAGTGGTTGTGAATAGCTATGCAGATCATGTGTGTAGTACCACTCAATGGCATGGCATGCTGTTTCACAATGACTAGAATATCAAAGTTGAGATAAGATCGTAGGAAAGAGTCTGATCATGCATAATATTGTGCAATGTTATTATTTTAAAAAAACATCAAAGTTAATAAGGATTTGTAGAGCAGCATGCTACTTCATGGTGTGTGAAAGTTCAAAAGCAATATAAAATTTGGTGGCTTACCAGCCAATCAATCTCAGCCACTCTGACCATTTGCTGAGTAGTATCCAATACACATTGCAACAGAATTTATTATAGTGGCAAAAATGTGTGCAAACACAGGTGCTCCTACACTTGCCTGACTCAACAAGCATAAGCAACATTGGTGTGACATAGTCCTAAAGCTCTTAGTACATTTGGTTAATTTGCTTTCAGTTAAACATGAATTAAATAAAAAAACTGTCAAAACCTCTGGTACCAGTATGAGACTTACCTTTTCTTGTCTTTTTCCCTGTATAGCCCAAAAATGGATGCAGCTCCAATCAAAACGCTTCGCCGAGAAGCGCAAGTTTGGTTTCGTGGACGCACAGAAAGAGGACATGCCTCCCGAACACATCCGCAAGATCATCAGGGACCATGGAGACATGACTAGTCGCAAATACAGGCATGACAAGAGAGTATACCTAGGAGCCTTGAAATACATGCCTCATGCTGTCATGAAGCTGCTTGAGAACATGCCTATGCCCTGGGAGCAGATCCGAGATGTCAAAGTCCTATACCACATCACTGGAGCCATCACCTTTGTCAATGAAATCCCATGGGTCATAGAACCCGTCTACATAGCTCAGTGGGGTACAATGTGGATCATGATGCGACGTGAGAAGCGTGATCGTAGGCACTTCAAGCGAATGAGGTTTCCGCCTTTCGACGATGAGGAACCTCCTCTAGATTATGCTGACAACATCTTAGATGTGGAACCTCTAGAACCCATCCAGATTGAACTGGATCCTGAGGAAGATGGAGCGGTTGCAACATGGTTTTATGACCACAAGCCTCTATTAGGCACAAAACACGTGAATGGGTCAACATACAGAAAGTGGAACCTGACTTTACCGCAGATGGCGACACTATACCGTCTTGGCAACCAGTTACTGACTGATCTAGTAGATGATAACTACTTTTACCTCTTTGATTCGAAGAGTTTCTTCACGGCGAAGGCTTTAAACATGGCGATACCTGGAGGGCCGAAGTTTGAACCTCTTGTTAAAGATAATTCGGCGGGAGATGAAGACTGGAATGAGTTCAATGACATCAACAAGATCATTATACGACAACCAATAAGGACAGAGTATAGGATTGCGTTCCCGTACTTGTACAACAATTTGCCGCATTTCGTTCAGCTTTCTTGGTAAGTCCACAAAACATGTAATAACTTTGGCCGATATTTTTTCCTAGAACTCACCGGCTTTGTTCTATACATACGTTGTTTTGCAAAAGTTCTTTGAGTCCTCTATTTAGTATTGTTATTTGTGCCACTGACAGAAAAGTATTTAAACGTTTTGTTGGCCACTTGTATAGGTATCTCGCCGGTGGCAGTTAATCAAAGTCCCCATGCCACAGAGGTCACTTTAACTGCATGTTTTTACATTTATTAGTCATGAGTAAATACTTTAAGTAAGAATCACATGCAATAACACAGTTCTTCAACAAATATTTTCTTCCTAGGTACCACACACCAAACGTCGTATATATCAAGACTGAAGACCCTGACCTCCCTGCTTTCTACTTCGATCCCCTCATCAACCCTATTTCCCACCGTCACTCGGTCAAGTCTTTGGATCCTCTACCTGATGAGGAAGAGCTCCTGCTACCTGAAGATGTGTCACCATTCCTGCAGGAGACTGCCCTGTATACTGATAATACGGCTAACGGGATAGCGTTGTTGTGGGCGCCAAGGCCTTTTAACATGAGATCAGGTAAGCAACAAGAAAATTATACTTTTCGTAATGTTATGAGGCCGTAAACGAAATTTGGTCGATTTAGCCGATTTACAGATGTGAAAGGTAAAATACTATATTTGTATAAGTTTTAAAAAACATCATTATACAGTATTTTAACTGTAAAATCATAGAAATCTGCGACATTAGCAAGATTTTTTATACGGCCTCTTACACAGTCCAACATGACCCCTGGCTGGTGCTTACTCTCCTGTAACAGTCACATCCAGATTTCAGATCCAGCGAAAGCAATAATTTCGCCCACCCATCTCACGTTTTTTCGTACAACACAATAGAATACAGGATCAGTGCGTGAAACCTCAAAAAATTTGATGATTTTTTATTAAAGATCATTTATAGTAACGTCCTTTTCGCGTAACACACTCAATAACAATTAAACTAAATTCAACGTCATTGCACATTCGGTGCAATGTCTGAATTGTAAATTTTCACTGAGAGGATTTGAATATCACAACAGACGGATCCAATTTATTGCAATTGTGACATTGTTAAAAGCAATTTGAGTGCAGGAAATTCAATAATCATATTATTATGTCAGCTATTTAGATGCAAGAAGAATTCGCCGTTAACAAATCTTAGTAGGTACCTATGTGACCAAACACCAATATGCTTTAGTAACGCCAGATCATTTCTGGCCCTTGATCTAGACTGACGTCAGTTTGTTTTGATTTAAACACTAATCTCATCCACAATACAAAAACATCAGGTTCATAAAAATGTGTTCTTCATACAGGACGAACTCGCCGCGCTATCGATGTGCCGCTGGTGAAGACATGGTACAAAGAACATTGCCCTCCGGGCCAGCCAGTCAAAGTGAGGGTTTCGTATCAGAAGCTCCTCAAGTACTATGTGCTGAACGCATTGAAGCACCGACCTCCAAAGCCACAGAAGAAGAGGTACGTCAGTGTTCTTTTACTATATTAATTAATACTATAAAGGGGTAAAATTTGTTTGTAAGTTGATATGTAGGGGGGTAATCTTTGGACCTACTGATCCTATTACTAAAATTTTTTCATTAATGGGAAGCTGCATTATCCCCAAGTGTCATAGGATACACATAAAGAAAAAAAAGAAATAAAGGATATTGTACTGTATAAAATGTTCTCGTATGTTAATTACGGGACATAACGGGAGCGACCAGAAGATAGCTAAATATATTATAGCATTTTAAAAATTTAGGTGGCGCTTGGTAATTTTGATTCCAAGCAACAACACTTATTCTACTTTGTGATATTTCTAAGTCAAGGGCACAAGCTTTAGATTTTTTTTTCGCATCAAATTTTTTGATTCTGTCAAAGTAACATACTATTTATACAATCTTTCATCATTGAATAGAATTTTTCCATCTAAAGGTATCTCTTCCGTTCATTCAAATCCACGAAGTTCTTCCAAACCACGACCTTGGACTGGGTGGAGGCAGGTTTACAAGTATGCCGCCAAGGGTACAACATGTTGAACCTACTCATCCATCGCAAGAACCTGAACTACCTGCATTTGGATTATAACTTCAACTTGAAGCCAGTCAAGACTTTGACTACGAAGGAGAGAAAGAAGTCTCGGTTTGGTAATGGTAAGTAATCTAATTATATAATGTACTTCTGTCAGCATTTAAAAAGGGATATTCACATTACTTTAAAAACCTTTACATCTAAAGCATAACCCTTGGGGAAAGTCAGTCATCATTGTCGAAACTCAAAACTTTAATTGGACATTTTGGACTTTAATATAATTAAGGTAATTAAGCTAAGATATAACCCCCATTTCCTCCACAGCATTCCACTTATGTCGCGAGATCCTCCGCTTAACAAAACTGATCGTGGACTCCCACGTCCAATACCGTCTGAACAATGTGGACTCGTTCCAACTGGCTGACGGTCTCCAGTACATCTTCGCTCACGTTGGACAACTGACGGGCATGTACCGCTACAAGTACAAGCTCATGAGGCAGATTAGGATGTGCAAGGATCTCAAGCATCTGATCTACTATAGGTTTAATACGGTGAGTTAAACAAAGCTATGAATTCTTTACTAAACCGAAATAAATCCGCGCAGCTCGACTTTGATGCCTCTCACTTTTTGTACTTATTACATTTTAACTTTTAAATAAAAAAATATATTTATTTCAAGACATCTTAAAGTACAACATACAACATTATGTCCCATTGGTAGGTCCCCTAGCTCCAAATTTAGGTGACTTGAGAGACAGTGTTTCTCCATTTGGTGCTGCTATTCAATAATCATGGTCTTGACAGTCACAAAGTCGCTCTCTTGTGAAAGAACCTTGAAAAGTGGTACTTATTTAACAAAGAGGACTACTTTATGACATTTAAATAAGCAGTAGATTTTAAAATTTATGTTTCCACCATAGGGTCCAGTATCGAAAGGACCTGGTTGTGGGTTCTGGGCACCAGGATGGCGAGTATGGCTGTTCTTCATGCGCGGTATTACACCGCTGCTAGAGCGCTGGCTCGGAAACTTGCTATCCAGGCAGTTCGAAGGAAGACACTCTAAAGGTATGTGAATTATAAGAGTTTGGATTTATACTTTTGTTTATAAATTATTGTCTTCTTTGATTTACTGCCACTGGAGTTTATCCTTACTTACTATCCTAACTTAGGATGTACCTACAAAAGAATAAATAATGTCTTTGTTGGATGCTGGATTGTTGTAGAATAAAGTAAATTCTATCTATCTCATTTATTTCACTTCCCTCTACGCAGGTGTCGCAAAGACGGTAACTAAGCAGCGCGTCGAATCTCACTTCGACCTTGAGTTGCGCGCGTCTGTTATGCACGATATCGTCGATATGATGCCTGAAGGTATCAAGCAGAACAAGGCCAGGACTATCCTGCAGCATCTGTCTGAAGCCTGGAGATGCTGGAAAGCTAATATTCCTTGGAAGGTAAGACAAATATTTGTTTGTGGACCTAAGACAAATTCTCGGGTGTTTGACTTTCAATGTTCGAGGTAACAGTGTTTCTTTTACAACCCCATAATGACCAGAATTTACAAATAGCAAAATAGTTACCAAAATACAGATTCCACAATCTGTTGTTCGTTTGTTTTTGTGTCAAATTTCAGATTTTCGGAACCTGGGGTAATAGTAAATATTTTTGGTAACTAAGACTGATATTTTAGTCTGAAAATTACTTAATTTTCCTAGGTACCCGGTCTCCCAACACCGATAGAGAACATGATTCTCCGTTACGTCAAGATGAAGGCCGATTGGTGGACGAACACAGCCCACTACAATCGTGAGCGTATCCGCCGCGGCGCCACCGTCGACAAGACTGTCTGTAAGAAGAACCTCGGACGACTGACTAGGCTGTACCTCAAGGCTGAGCAGGAGAGGCAACACAACTATTTGAAGGTAAGTTAATTTTCAAATTGAGAATTTCGGTAAGTGAAGACTTTGTGTCGATGGTGCTTCTGTTTGAAGCGTGAATTGCGGCTTCAGTGTCATTCTTTGGTTCATCAAACATGCAAGATATTTGATCTTTTTATGTTGTATTGGAGCTAGCTTAGGCCCACTTGCACCACAAAACTCTAAAGTATTCTGCAAACTCTGAATAAACGTTAGTTTGCATTTTGAATAATAATTTATTTATTCATAACCAACTTACACTAACAGTTACACCACACGTACAATACGTACATAATTGAAATATTTATGAAACATTATCCCTGGTTTAGGTTTGTTTGAAAAAAGAAGCAAGGAGAGTGACTGCAGTTGATTATATTAAAATTACTGCCTTATTGTTTTGTGCCACACGAATTATTTTCCAACATGAAGGAAGCCAAACAAAATTCTAAAGTACTACATCTTTACAGGACGGTCCATACATCTCTCCTGAAGAAGCCGTCGCCATCTACACGACAACAGTCCACTGGCTGGAATCCCGGCGCTTCGCCCCCATTCCCTTCCCTCCTCTCTCCTACAAACACGACACCAAGCTTCTTATCCTGGCGCTGGAGCGACTCAAGGAGGCCTACAGCGTCAAGTCGAGGCTGAACCAGAGTCAGAGAGAAGAGCTGGGCCTTATAGAACAGGCTTACGATAATCCTCATGAGGCTTTATCTAGGATCAAGCGTCACTTGCTTACGCAGAGGACATTTAGAGAGGTACTTGTTTTAATTATTAGATTAATTTTGTATAGTCCGTAGAAATGACATCATTCTCCAAATTTTTTACAGTTTCTTTAGGCTGTTTGTCTTATTTAGCTTTCATTTCAGTTCTCCACAGTTAGAAACTTCAAAAAGTGGTTTATACCATGATAGAATTATTCAGAATTTGCTGGCTTAAATAATTTGTAATTACACAGTGTTATCAAATGGAAGTAGACATCTACTTCCTCAAGCATCACCACATCAACAGATCCTGGGCTTGTTGTACTACTAAATGACTAACCCTACCAGGTCGGCATAGAATTCATGGACCTCTACTCTCACCTGGTGCCAGTCTACGACGTGGAGCCCCTAGAGAAGATCACAGACGCGTACCTAGACCAGTACTTGTGGTACGAGGCTGATAAGCGAAGGTTGCTGCCTCCGTGGGTGAAGCCGGCGGATACTGAGCCGTCGCCGCTCCTCGTCTATAAGTGGTGTCAAGGTATGAAAAGAAAATGTTCAAACACACTTACATTTCGTACACTTCAAGGCTCCCTCCCGCTTACAGGCGCGACGCGAAGTTGCGACGCGAATCTGGTAAATTTCCATGAGGTTTTCATGGAATTGTACATATTTCCCGTTTGCACGGCAATACTCGACGCCTAGCATCAAAATTCTACGCTTAGTGATAAGAAAACGGCAGCCTTTGTAAAAGCTCTTCATTTACTTTCCTATTACAAATATTATGTGTCTTGCTTGTGTTGCATCTTTCGAAAGTGCACTAACAATAACGGGCAGGGCAGGGCTGTGATTTGTTGCGATATACTGGTAAGACGTGCCCATAGCCGTATATCGAAAACCAGCTGTCCGGCGCAACTTCGTTTGCGTCACATTTTCCCCGTTTTCGCAACATTTTTAATTGCTGGTCCACTCCTATTGGTTGTAGCGTGATGATATATAGCCTATAGCCTTCCTCGATAAATGGGCTATCTAACACTGAAAGAATTTTTCAAATCGGACCAGTAGTTTCGGAGCCTATTCAATGCAAACAAACAATCAAATCTTTCCTCTTTATAATATTATATTATATCGAATATCGATATCGAAAATGTCCGTAATGTCTATCCAAAGGTTGCCAGGAAAATATTGCTATCAGCGATAAGACCGCCAATGTAACCATAAAATTAGCCTAATTGTAAAATTTTGCGTTATTTTTCAATTTTGGTGTACAATTAAGTATATTCTATTCTATCGACCCAAGTGCAACTATCTTGAGAAAATGGAAGATGCCGCATTTGATCCCTGAAGGAAGAAACTAGAAGAGTATGCGACTGCCCGAGGTGTGCGTTGTGGCAAAGGAGATCTGCCTCGTCGATCATCCCCTTGTTACAAACCTCACCTCGGTTGGTCGCGCTATCATCAGATCAAGAACAGAAGAAGAAAGAAGACTTCTATTGTTTGTACTCTTGTGTCTTGATTTCAGGAAAACCTTGAACTGAATTTCTATAAAAAGTGTCTCACTGTGAATACTTCACTTGTAAGCGGCATTTCACACTACGCTGTACTGCACGATCAACATTCCCACTGTTTATATGGTTAAAACATAGTATGAAACTGCCGTGTATATACACTTTCTTTCAATAGACCCAAACGGTAATAAATACCAATACCTTATTCCTCACACCATTTAATTCTTCTAGGTATAAACAACCTACAAGACGTGTGGGAGGTTGGTGAAGGCGAGTGCAACGTCCTCTTGGAGTCTCGTTTCGAGAAGCTGTACGAGAAGATAGATCTGACCCTCCTCAACAGATTGTTGCGTCTGATCGTCGACCACAACATCGCTGACTACATGACTGCTAAGAACAACGTTATTATTAATTATAAGGTAAAGTACTTATGTTAAATTATCTGATGTGTTCTAGTCTCATAGTTTTGGGAAAAAATTATGAGTAAAAGGCTTCAGAAAGTTTTTAGTCTTGCAAGATACATCATCTTCCTATTTGCAAGTCGTGTGCAGTTTCGTGCGTCTATTATTGCTGTCAGGTTAAAATATTGGTACCCTTACATCTGTATATCTAACTAGATATATATGAGGAGGAATTTAATGCATACTGCCTGCAGTGTCAACAAGTTAACGTAATTTTAAAAGAAGCCTATATCTTCTATAACCTCGTTGATTCTCATGCTCACATTTTCCTACAGGACATGAACCACACAAACTCCTACGGCATCATCCGCGGTCTCCAGTTCGCCTCATTCATAGTCCAGTACTACGGCCTGGTACTCGACCTGCTCGTGCTCGGGTTACAACGAGCCAGCGAGATGGCGGGACCACCACAACTGCCGAACGACTTCCTGTCCTATCAGGATCGGTCGACAGAGACCGCGCACCCGATTAGACTGTACTGCAGATATGTCGACAGGATTCATATTTTCTTCAGGTTGGTACAGGTAGAAGGACAAATAAATATCTTGTTCTTTACTCAATAGACCTCAACCTAAGTTAACCAGACGTAATTTAGCAGCTTAAATTTTAATAAAATGAGAGCATCGTAAAATATATTAAGTTACTGCAATGCATAATGACTCCTCAAGTCATAGTTAATTTTAGTTTGTCATCTAAACCAATTTAAACTTGTAAAATGTTATGTTATGTTACTTGTAATGTTACTTTCATTCACCAGATTCACGGCAGAAGAAGCTCGAGACCTCATCCAGCGTTACCTAACTGAACACCCAGATCCCAACAACGAAAACATCGTAGGGTACAACAATAAGAAGTGCTGGCCAAGAGACGCGCGCATGCGACTTATGAAACATGATGTCAATCTGTGAGTATTTAGAAATATGTAATCTATGTAGTACAGACAGCGTCAGTATGTGTAACTTCTCAACACTCCGACCGAGTAGGCCGGGGGGTAACTACTTAATGGAGCTGTGTGGACCATCATGCAGTGCATTCCCAGATATTTTAACTATGATTTTACACATATGCTCATCCATATAAAGGTTTTACTGTCAGTAGAAAAAAACTTGTGAGGCCCGGTTTTCACCAAAGCAAAGATGAACAGAGCAGAGGGGAGATGTTTGGGACTAGTGACATTGGATGAAATCCAGTGTCTATCCTGAGGTTGTTTATCTCTGCACTGCTCCGGTTGTCTATGCTTTAGTAAATACCGGGCCTGAAAGGACTAATTTACTAAACAGTTTTATCAAACTATGTATAAATATTGCAACCAAATAATTAATGCTTGTCTACAATACGGGGTCTAGCCCTTCTTCAACTTGATACAGATGTGTTGTTACGTTGTCTACCATAATCTTATTCTCGACTCTCGTTCACTAGTGGCCGCGCCGTATTCTGGGACATAAAGAACCGTCTGCCTCGCTCAGTGACCACCATCCAATGGGAGAACAGCTTCGTGTCAGTCTACTCTAAGGACAACCCCAATCTACTGTTCAACATGGCTGGCTTCGAGTGCAGGATACTGCCTAAGGTAAGATAAAGCGTAATAAAACGCGTTGTGTACAGACCGTGTATGTGGACTATAATATAAACCCTTTGAGTCTCTTTTTTCAAGTAAGCTTGTGATGGGTTCCCTTGATCCGTGTTTCTTGGCATAGATTTATCTTACATTAGAAACATGTCGAGATCTGAATAAATGCTGAATCGACCAAGATGCTGAAACACCGTAAGTGGTGCTCATGCTTTTTCAGCATCTGCCTGTTTTATTTTTTTCGTGTTTCTTTTCGTGGGACTGCCAAGTCATAGGTCTTTAAATCGAACCCAACCTTTGATTTTCGGATTTATGTGCGTATTGTATAATTATCACTTGCTTTGGTTAAGGAAAACATCGTGAAGAAACCAGCATGCCTGAGAGATATTTCTTGACGGCATGTAAAGCCAAGTCAGAGGCCCATGTGCGGTGTAAAAACTCTGACACTAGATTAGGCACTAACTACACGATAAAGAAAGAAAATGATTTCTCAGGATGATATTTGCTTGCTATTTTTAAGAAATCCGCGTGAGTATAAAACCATTGTAATGTATACCTAACTTCAATCCCGTCTATCTTTTCCGCTCAGTGTCGCAGTCAACACGAGGAGCTATGTCACCGCGACGGCGTATGGAACTTGCAGAACGAAGTGACAAAGGAACGTACCGCTCAATGTTACCTGCGCGTCGACGATGAGTCTCTCGCGCGATTCCACAACAGAGTCCGGCAGATTCTCATGGCTTCAGGATCTACGACCTTCACTAAGATTGTTAACAAGTGGAATACTGCGCTTATTGGTACGTTATTGTATTATTTTATTCTGAACTAGGTTTTTGTATGCTGTTGTTACCAATGCGTGAATGATAAGTCCTAAGCACATATCGAGAGAAGGATGGCGGCTTCTTGATTACAATGTATAAATTATAGGTGCGTTAGAAAAACGTGTTAGATTAAATTGTTTTAACTTCGGCCTGTATTCAATAAATTAAAAAAATACATGCGCACCACAGCTGCACACCGCAGCTGCTGCTTGGTTTGAAGCTGGCTACAACATAGCTAATAATTATTTTTTTGCAATAGCTGGTATTACCATACTTTTTAGGAGACGTCTATTTTAGCCATGCCTAACAATCAAGAATTACAATAGTTTAATCTTCTAGTTCCGACAACTCGAATATAACAATTCACCACTCCTACAGGTCTAATGACATACTTCCGCGAGGCTGTCGTCAACACACAGGAACTCCTCGACCTACTCGTAAAATGTGAGAATAAGATCCAGACCCGTATAAAGATCGGTCTCAACTCTAAAATGCCTTCCCGTTTCCCGCCCGTCGTGTTCTACACGCCTAAAGAGTTGGGAGGACTTGGTATGCTGTCTATGGGACACGTGCTGATTCCACAGGTGAGATATTGTCTGACAATGATAACTTTTGTGCCAGTATTTGCTAATTGGTCAAGATGATGACAATATAGTAAAATATAGTAAACTGGGCCAGCACGGTGCATGTTTCAAAGGAAAGTCTTGCAGGTCATGCAAAAGAACACCGTATACACAGTGTGTACAACTGCTATTTTAACAGCAATACAAGACCAAAGTCTAGAACATTTTTACAAAGAAAAAGCATTGTATGAAATTGTACACCTGCTTGTCTCTTTACATTGCATCATAATGCTTTACATTACTTCTAAGATCTACCTATCAAAAAGTCGCACAATACTTAAACCATACTAATTCAACATTCTCTCTGCAGTCTGACCTCCGCTGGTCGAAACAAACAGACGTGGGCATCACTCACTTCCGTTCAGGAATGTCACACGACGAAGACCAGCTGATCCCCAACTTGTACCGCTACATACAGCCGTGGGAGGCCGAGTTCGTGGACTCGCAGCGAGTGTGGGCCGAGTACGCGCTCAAGAGGCAGGAGGCTAATGCACAGAACAGGTGAGACTTGAAATTGTGGGAACAGGGTTGGCCATTTGTGAGGTGTATTGAGAATTAGCATGACTTAACACTTTTGGTGCTAAGCACCCAACATGTGGGTCGAACAATAATTTGTTCTTGCTCTCAAGTCGCCTCCCGAGTCGTCGTTATATGTAGTTATAGATGACGCGCATACTTGTAAAAATGGATTCTTTGAACTTAGCAGCAAAAGTGTTACATAGGTTCTTACGTATTCATAAACAAGTGTCGAAGTATTGCCAAGAGCAAGTCAAATATTTTTTTGGTCTTACACAGAATGGCTGCAATCTACAAAAATGGTTGGTTTACACAATAATCTTGGCGACATTTAATGCTGCCTTCAATGATATTGAGGAACAGGCTTTACTCTAAATACAGCGGATACCGTGAATTAGTAATAAAATAATTTTACGAAAAAAACATGTATGCTAAACCCACAACTATGAAATGATGAACTGCGTAGGGGTATTGAAACCAGAGAGTCCATGTGCTCTGGAGTGTCGCGAGCGTGGCGCGACTGCTGATCGCAGGACGCGGCACGCCGCGGCACTCATACAACGCTAGCTGATCACTTCATACACAGAACTACCCTCGAATTGTTACCATGCTATGAATAGTAACAACAGTGTTTCTTCACAGGCGTTTGACATTGGAAGATTTAGAAGATTCGTGGGATAGAGGTATCCCGCGTATCAATACGCTGTTCCAGAAGGATAGGCATACATTGGCTTATGATAAAGGATGGCGTATTCGTACCGAGTTCAAACAATATCAGGTAATTATTGTAACTAGTTGTATTATTTTTGGTTTAGGAGTTATGTAATACCATCAGTTACAAACACACACACACACACACTATTAACATCAGTTAATACTTAACTCCAAAGAATGGCAATCATGCCATTCCTTTCTTTTGTAGAAAACGAATGATGCTGTTCGTCATATTGTAACTTACAGCAAAGAAAACTGCCCATAAAAACATAATGGGACCAATAAAACTCTGTACGACGCTAGAGCTACCTGTGGAGAAAATATCTATAGTCGGTTTAAAACCTGTGTATTTTTCATCTTCTTTCCATCAGGTCCTAAAACAGAATCCATTCTGGTGGACACACCAGCGCCACGACGGCAAGCTGTGGAACCTGAACAACTACCGCACAGACATGATCCAGGCTCTTGGAGGCGTGGAGGGTATCCTCGAACACACGTTGTTTAAGGGAACATACTTCCCGACCTGGGAGGGTCTGTTCTGGTGAGTACTGCTACACAAATTAACTTCTTCCAATTATGAGAGAGTGAAACTATTTACATATTCTACATAGTATGTTTACCAATGATAGGTGTGCTCAATGGACGTAACATGCAAGATATTATTGTGGATTAGAAATATATTTGGAACTCTTTAAGAACTTGCTCAGGTATTTTGACTTTACACTGGAACTGGTATTGGTATCCACAGAAGCTGTCTAACTTTTGCTGTTAGTCTAAATAATCATTCAGCCCATTTGTACTGCAATGGCAGATCGAACATTAAGTCGTGGCTTTCACAAAATTTTCGATCTACCTTTTAGGGGATCGTTACTGATAGTGTGTAATCTTCGTTCTTCTACTTGTGCAGGGAGAAAGCCTCAGGTTTCGAAGAGTCGATGAAGTACAAAAAGCTGACCAACGCTCAGCGATCCGGTTTGAACCAGATCCCCAACCGTCGTTTCACGCTGTGGTGGTCGCCTACTATCAACAGAGCCAACGTTTACGTCGGTTTCCAGGTAAGAAGAAACGCATGATAGCATCAGTCAGTATTCTTGATTTAGTGGAGCTCTTTGTGGTAGAGAGAGCTCATCTAGGGAAGTACTACCTCCTATTTCTGCCACCTAGCAACTTTTTTTGTATTTCGGCTGGAAGGGTTCCTAAGGGCCGGCCGGTGCACTTACAGGCACAAGAGACAAAGAACAGGGTTTTCGTATTTATGATATCAATGGGTATCCCTTAAGTTATGGGTGCGTAGTTGTCATAAAGGCGTCACCATGGGCTGTGACTCTTTCGGTGTTAACCCAATTAATAGATTACTTTCAGTAGTAAATGCATGTTTAAAAGTTCTTTTTTTTTTACAAACCAGATAATTATCAAGCAATGGAACATATACCATTTAGTCACATAACTCGATTTATCTTGTAATGACCTAAATCTCTTGTTCCACAGGTACAACTGGACCTGACGGGTATATTCATGCACGGCAAGATCCCCACTCTCAAGATCTCGCTCATCCAGATCTTCAGAGCTCACTTGTGGCAGAAGGTGCACGAGTCTATTGTCATGGACTTGTGTCAGGTAACTCGTTTTTAGGGTTCCGTAGCCGAATGGCAAAAAACGGAACCCTTATAGATTCGTCATGTCTGTCTGTCTGTCTGTCTGTCTGTCTGTCTGTCTGTCTGTCCGTCCGTATGTCACAGCCACTTTTTTCCGAAACTATAAGAACTATACTGTTGAAACTTGGTAAGTAGATGTATTCTGTGAACCGCATTAAGATTTTCACACAAAAATAGAAAAAAAAAACATATATTTTGGGGTTCCCCATACATAGAACTGAAAACCAAAATTTATTTTTTCATCATACCCATACGTGTGGGGTATCTATGGATAGGTCTTCAAAAATGATATTTAGGTTTCTAATATCATTTTTATCTAAACTGAATAGTTTGCGCAAGAGCCACTTCCAAAGTGGTAAAATGTGTGTCCCCCCCCCCTCTAATTTCTAAAGTACGAGGAGGAAAATTCTGAAAATATTCAGGATTGTAGAACGTAAAAAAAACTATCAACGAAAATTGGTTTCAATAAGATATGATGTTTAGTTTTTGAGATATGGGACTTTTTTATCAAACTGCAGCAGTAACTTTGTGTTTCATTAACATACTATGAAAAACCAATTTAGTTTTGCGGTTGAGTGGAAGTTTACTAACTAAAACTACTAACTAATGAATGACAGTTCAAAATATTGTTTGGGGCTATGGAACCCTGTGTGCGAGTAAGACTCGCACTTGGCCGGTTTTTTTTAATATTTACCGACAGTTTGGCACAGCACTATTATTAGTATTGTTCCGTCAGATTGGGAAAACATTGAGGCCAAAAAATATATTTTGGAATGGATTGGCTAAAACAGAAAAGGTATTTTGAATGTGAAGACAACAAACTTTAAGTCTTGGACATTGTTAAACCACGGGATTTTTTAAATTGTTGATTCTTCGCAAAATTTTCGACGCTAATCTCTACATTTCCCCCTAGGTATTCGATCAAGAACTCGACGCGCTTGAGATCGAAACTGTCCAGAAGGAAACCATTCACCCGCGTAAATCTTACAAGATGAACTCATCGTGCGCTGATATTCTGCTGTTCTCGGCCTATAAGTGGAACGTGTCCCGGCCGTCGCTGCTCGCTGATACCAAGTAAGATTTGATTGATTTTATAAATGAGGCACTGAAAATGCTTCAACTATTAATATTATAGCTAGCTATATTATGAATAACATAAGTCATAGCAAATAATTTTTATATTTTTTAAGCACATCACACTATTCGCAAATGGCAATAAAACAAGCCTATCTGTGCAATGGATTATTTTTGAGTTTTTTTTTTTTTGAATTGTGTGTATGCCATAACAATCTAAAAAGACAAGAAATATTGCTAGTCAGGTAGACATCCTGTGAACTTATCTATAAATACCTTATCCAGGTATGAGTCATAGTATGGTTCTAAGAGTTATCTAGCATAGACTTTAATTTAATGACTACAGTAATCTTCTAGCTTCCGTGATTTAAATGTTTGGTCCTTCTTATAGCTACTATTCTTCAAAACCTTCACTCACATACATTCCTTACCCATAGAGACACAATGGACAACACAACAACACAGAAGTACTGGCTGGACATCCAGCTACGTTGGGGTGACTACGACTCCCACGATGTGGAGCGATACGCGCGCGCCAAGTTCTTGGACTACACGACTGACAACATGTCCATCTACCCCTCGCCTACAGGACTGCTCATCGCTATCGATCTGGCGTATAACTTGCACAGGTAAGGAATTATTCTTTCAACATTCTGCAGGCAATAAAGAAGAAAGAATTTAGCGTGACCGTTGACAGAGGTGAATGACGAACAAAACGTGTTTGCAGGAAGATAATAAATTGTTCTTGCAGGCAAAAAATTAAAAGCAATATAAAGCTGGTTATCCTATAACTACCTTTTTTTAATCTCATTCACCACAGTATATAGTTTTCAAATAGCAGCCACAATTACCATCATAATATAAGCTATAAGTCATTCACTGCTACACACAGGCCAGCCTCAACAATCGCCACGACATTACCAAAGGCTGTTACCAAAAAGGATTACAGGAATAAGAAAATCAATTCGCCAAGTAGTCAATGCAAATAACTATCACATAAAATACAGAAGGATGAGTGTGTGGATTGTAGAGGTGGCGTTCTATAATAGGGGATAATACTGGGTAAAGAAAACGAAATTATATTTTGTCCGTCAGACAGGTAATACAAAAATATTACGTATTTTTTGTTTTATCAAAATATCATAAAATCACTTAGTTAAAACTCATTGAAGTTGGAGAGTGGGGGCTTACTACGTCACAAGTAGGCATAAAATCACCTACAAGTGACGTCATGCGCCGTTTCAACTCAATTTATCTCCGTAATTTTATGACCACGTGAAAAAAGAAAAAATACGTGTCCAATACTTTTCAATAAACAACCGAAAGCCAAAGAAAAAAAATTGTGATCATCCCCTATTACTGTCGACCGCACTGGGACAAAGTCGTGGGTTTATGTACTACTTAGGTCTAATAACATAACATCACGCCTGTAATCCCCGAGGGTTAGGCAGAGGTGTACCTAATAGTACCCACATTTCGCCAGTTATGTTTTAAGTTCCATGTAATAGGGGGCGAGCCTATGCCATTAACCGGGAACAAATCCAGACACCGTGGCTGCTACTAAGAAATTCCTTATATAAAAATAACACCGCCCGACCCGGGTCTCGAACCCAGGACCTCATGTTCAGCAGTTAATAATGATAAAATACCATTTATTTGCTTCAATCGTTTTAATAAATTATTTTTGTCAACAGTGCATACGGCAACTGGTTCCCGGGCTGCAAGCCGCTCATCCAGCAGGCGATGGCCAAGATAATGAAGGCCAACCCCGCGCTCTACGTGCTGCGCGAGCGCATCCGTAAGGCGCTGCAGCTCTACTCCTCCGAGCCGACAGAGCCCTACTTGTCCAGTCAAAACTATGGAGAGCTCTTCTCTAACCAGATTATTTGGTAAGACAATACACCATTTTCATCTGTTGAAAAGGTATAATATCAGAAAAAAAAAACATTTCATCTGCCTACCCTTTTCCCAACTATATTTGGGTCGGCTTCCAGTCTAACTGGATGCAGCTAAACGTAATATACTGGTATTTTACCTCCACTACCTAATAATACCCATTAGTTAGACTAGTTGTCAAACTCTCAAATCATAATTCAAATTGATGACAAATATTCTCTTTTTAACCTACTTCAAAAAAAGGAGGAGTTTATCAATTCGATTGGTATTTTTTTTTATGTGTTTACACCGATTACGCTGAGATTTATGATCCGATTTACTTTTGATGTGGAATAGTTGCCATTTGGTCCCATAAAAATTAAACTTAGTTCGGCCCAGTAGTTTTAATTTTATGGTCATTTTTTTTTCGTATGTTTGGACGATGTGCTGACTGCTGGTGTCTAGTTACAGTATAAAATTGATAGGTACTTGACTAGGATTTATGTGAGATACCACAACTAAAAAAAGGAAAATAAAAACTTTTTCACAAAAAAAGTGATTTCCAAATAAAGTGAAAAACTTTTATTGGTTGAAACTCTTCTATTTTATTTATTTAGGATCTCCAACCAAATATATGCACAAGATGTGGCCGCAAAATACAATGACAACAAAACAAACATTATCATAATTCCTATTACAATTCACAGCATATTATTACTGAAAAAAAAAGGTGTTGGTCCCAAACAAAATATGTTTCTTTCTTTTCTTCTACTCAGCCATCATACGGCCTAGAGTCCTAGTCTGATAGATCACTATTGTAAGGTCATACAAAGTAAATTAATTAATTATAGACGTTTTAGCAGCTTTGAATTTGCCAAGCTAACAATTCTATGAAACCCACCTAGGTTCGTGGACGACACAAACGTGTACCGCGTGACAATCCACAAGACATTCGAAGGCAACTTGACGACCAAGCCCATCAACGGCGCCATCTTTATCTTCAACCCGCGCACCGGTCAGCTCTTCCTCAAGATCATTCACACCAGCGTGTGGGCCGGACAGAAGCGTCTTGGACAGGTAACTACGACATCTATATATACACCGTGGCATTTTAATCGTCTTACAAAGGTGGTCCACTCAATGTATCCGACATAAAATACCTCCAGACACGATTTTTTTTTTTTTATTTGCAATAGTAATTTCTTATTATTGCAATAGTAAGAAACACATTTTTGCAATAGGGGGAATGAACTCTGTTAAAGATGCCGCCGCTTCAGTCCGTGCCGCCTTTGGAACGCAATGCTCGGACCGCGCTCATAACAGGGTGTTTCAAACTACGTCATGCGTCATAATAATAAATAATATTTTCATTTTTTTAATTATTCAAATGTTCATAAATATGTTTTTTTTTATTATGAATGTTTACTAATCATTGGATACATGAAGTGGGCTGCCGTTGTAAGACGATTAAAATGCCACGGTGTATATACAAATTACGCGTCTCGTTGTTTGTCGGGGATGGACTCCTAAACTACTTAACAGATTTTAATCAAATTTGCACACCGTGTGCAGTTTGATCCAAAATGAAAGATAGGATAGCTTACCATCTCAATTTATAGTCGCAATATTATTTTATTGTAAATTAAATCTCAATTATCTGTTAGCTCCAAACGATTCTAACAGATGGCGGTATCTGTTGACTGGATTGAGTTAGTATTCAATAGATGTCGATGTATAGCAGCAGCAATTAAAAATATTGCGAAAACGGGGAAAATGTGACGCAGACGAAGTTGCGCGGGACTAGCTAGTTGTATTATAAATTTAAGAATACCGTACCTATTTTTTTCCAACAAGATAGTCAAAATATTTATAAGGGGTATTAGGGACACTGACGCGAAATCGCTTGTATAGCGGGCTGGTTTCCGCAACTCCACGTCTAAAGCGCGTATTTTGCGTTCGGCGCGAAATCGCTTACCACTTCCTCAGTACATCATTCCGAACCCCCAAGGTGAAAAATTTATATGTGGGGGTTTTAGCGTCGGTGCCCCTTACGCCCAGTATATTGTAGAAGTCCTCTTAACACAAGATGACAAGATGCGCTGCCTTCTTGCTTGCTCAAGTTGTGATGATGTCTGATATTGTTGTTTGTTATTGATATAGCTCGCCAAATGGAAGACTGCTGAAGAAGTCGCGGCTTTGATTCGTTCTCTACCAGTGGAGGAACAGCCTAAACAGATCATCGTCACCAGAAAGGGAATGTTGGATCCTCTTGAGGTAAGAGAAAACAAACATTCATTATTCCACAAATTCTCGATAAGTGTTAAAATAATTCTAAATTAATCGTATTAGTCCAAACATTACTACATACGGTCTTTTTCCGTGTCTAGGTGCACTTGTTGGACTTCCCCAACATCGTGATCAAAGGCTCTGAGCTGCAACTGCCGTTCCAGGCGTGCCTTAAGGTGGAGAAGTTCGGAGACCTCATCTTGAAGGCCACTGAGCCACAGATGGTGCTGTTCAACTTGTATGATGACTGGCTGAAGACCATCTCCTCGTATACCGTAAGTAATTTTGGAGTAGTTTGAAAGGTAGTGGCCCTAAAACGAGTTTAGTTACATGTGCAGATTACGTATATTGTGTATAATAAAATAAGTGCACTGTTGTTGACATTGTTATGCACAAGCATCTTAAGCCCATTCCCCAGTGTCCATCAAAGTTCAGACGAGTGGTGCAGAGATATGCAATATTCGACCAATCATAGGAGACGCGCGATGTTTATAGAATTCAACCAGGACTGCCCTTAGTCTTTTATCAGCTCCACTCATCTCTGTTTTTGAGAACGGGCCACCTATCCTGAAAAAATACTATCACAGGCAGCTTACGTTCCTGATAAGATCTTTCGCCGTTAATATGAAATGATGAACTGCGTAGGGGTATTGAAACCAGAGAGTCCATGTGCTCTGGAGTGTCGCGAGCGTGGCGCGACTGCTGATCGCAGGACGCGGCACGCCGCGGCACTCATACAACGCTAGCTGATCTTATTAACCATGAAAAACCGAGGCTGCAAACATCTTGCCTTGTAGAATTCCGCAAGAATTAAATAGAAACTCATGAGAATGTTTACAATTTGTTTCCTAGGCGTTCAGTCGTCTGATCCTCATTCTCCGCGCGCTTCACGTGAACACTGAGCGCACCAAAGTCCTGCTGAAGCCTGACAAGACCACGCTGACGGAGCCGCATCACATCTGGCCCACGCTGTCCGATGATGACTGGATCAAGGTTGAAGTGCAGCTCAAGGACCTCATCCTTGCTGATTATGGCAAGAAGAACAAGTAAGAGACAATTACGGCGTTGGCTTTGTTTGTTAAAGTTATTTTACACCAAAGTTGTTTTTTGTGGTAATATTCACATGTGCAAGTGCACAACAAGGGAAAACAAAAAGTAAAGAAAGTTACAAAATGTTGCTTTACTACAAAAATTTCGGTCTGGATGCACCATAAGACAATTTAATCTATTACATCCCCTGTTAGCTTGCTTCATATTATCTTGGGCAATCAATCAACGTTAGTTATAAAAATGATAATCAACAACAGTCTTACTCATTAGGTTTTCAAGTAACCATACTATTCCCACTTCCTTCTAAAACGAAATGCAATTACAATGACACTTTCTTTTCAGCGTAAACGTAGCGTCACTCACCCAGTCAGAAATCCGTGACATAATCCTGGGTATGGAAATATCCGCACCTTCAGCCCAGCGGCAACAGATCGCCGAGATCGAGAAGCAGAGCAAGGAACAGAGCCAGCTCACTGCCACCACTACTAGGACTGTCAACAAGCACGGAGACGAGATCATCACGTCTACCACGAGCAACTATGAGTCGCAGACATTCAGGTGAGAATAGTTTTATGTGACGCTATTTTCGGGACAGGATAACTATTTTTTATTCTAGTGACTCGTGTTAACTTCACTGTGTTCAATCTTTAGCCCATTTACAGCATTAAATTGCCATGCCGCTAAAGATCTAACTGTCAATATGAAAATGATGAACTGCGTAGGGGTATTGAAACCAGAGAGTCCATGTGCTCTGGAGTGTCGCGAGCGTGGCGCGACTGCTGATCGCAGGACGCGGCACGCCGCGGCACTCATACAACGCTAACTGATCATATTGACTACTAAATAATCCAGCCAGGTTAACATGAAAACGTGACTGGTTTTTGCCCTTAGGGTATTCGCGTCTTTTAAGGCAGACGGCAGCTAAAAGTATACGCTTATCTGGGTATACATTTCACTATCGTATGATTAGACAGTAGGATTTAGTCGCGCTGTCCATGTAAGCCTAGCCGATCCTGAATGTAACTTGCAAAATTGACAGAATTCTAATCATAATATCTACGTTTACAAACTAGTTTGCATAATTACGTTGAATTATACTAATCCTAAATTGATTTTCAGTTCAAAGACGGAATGGCGCGTGCGTGCGATATCCGCCACGAACCTACATCTGCGCACGAACCACATCTACGTGAGCTCAGACGACATCAAGGAGAGCGGCTACACCTACATCTTGCCAAAGAACTTGCTCAAGAAATTCGTTACCATCTCTGATTTGAGAGCGCAGGTTAGTTTTCAGCTTCAGTAACTAATCTGCTTTGATATTATGTTTTATATAGTACCATGTAATCCCGACAGTCTAGAAAGCTGCTTAGGATTTTTCGATACTGAGAGACAGCAAAGTGGCATAGCTGCACTCTACATTCTTGATTAACTGCCACAATTTCCTGTAGCTAGGGTGGATTTCTTGAAATAACAGTGTCATAATCTCTCGCTAAAATCAAAATGACATGACTGCCGTTATTTTGTGGCCGCTGTAAGAGTATTTTACGTGTTTGGGAGGACCCGATTTGGTACAGCCAGGTGGCAAAATATACATTCGATTCTGCCGGACTGCAAACAGCAACACTAATTATCTGTTTCCTTTGCCTTTAGATCGCGTGCTACCTGTACGGCACGTCGCCGGCCGACAACCCCATGGTGCGCGAGGTGCAGTGCGCCGTGGTGGCGCCGCAGTGGGGCACGCACCAGCAGGTGCACCTGCCGCGCCACCTGCCCAAGCACCCCGCGCTGCAGCACCTGCAGCCGCTCGGCTGGATGCACACGCAGCCCAACGAGCTGCCGCAGCTCTCGCCGCAGGTACGCACAGTTACACTACCACCTACTGCACAATAACATCTTTTATATAAGGTGACATATTCGAAAATAGAGGTTTTACAAATAAACAAAAATCGACGTCGAGAAAAACGACTGCCATATCTTATTTCAATATCATGTTTAACGGAATCAATTATTCGCAGGACATAACAACTCACGTTAAAATAATGGCTGAGAACCCATCGTGGGACGGTGAGAAGACGATCATAATCACGTGTTCGTTCACACCCGGCTCCTGCTCCCTCACGGCGTACAAACTGACCCCGAGCGGGTACGAGTGGGGTGCACGCAACACCGACCGCGGGAACAACCCTAAGGGCTACCTCCCTAGCCACTACGAGAGGGTTCAGATGCTGTTGTCTGACAGATTCCTCGGATACTTCATGGTCCCGTCGCAGGGAAGCTGGAATTACAACTTCATGGGTATGTTTTTTTTTATAAAGTTTTTATTACTGTCCGTAAAGCCGAGAAACCTAACATACTTTGTCATTTTAGCTTGATGTCACGATCATTAAAATAATGTTCGGCAAACTGTAAAGCATCCTATGTCGGCTTAACAACGCATTTGGTTTTTCGCCCAACAACGTGAACGCGACGTTTTCTCTAGTTGGGACGTGGAGTTCAGACTTTGATAAAGATTCTCGACATGAAACCCATACCTAGATGTAACTACAACAATAATCTTTCTCTCCAGGCGTCCGCCACGATCCTAACATGAAATACGGCGTGCAGCTCGGCAACCCGCGCGAGTTCTACCACGAGGTGCACCGGCCGGCGCACTTCATGAACTTCGCCGCTATGGAGGACGCGGCCGCGCCCACGCTTGCCGCAGACCGAGAGGACCACTACGCCTAGTCGTGAAACAGTGTTTAGTTATAAGGGATAGTGTAAATAAGCGAAAATAAAAGTTTTATTAAATTTGCTATGCTGCTTTTATTTACTACGTTATTATAACAAATCCTTTCACAAATGGGACGTTGCTCACTTTCGCAAAGGGGTTTGCGAATCGTTTCGCACGAACTAAATCGGGCGTGGCACTAAGGCGATTATCACACTGCCACGCATCATGCTGCATGTTGCGTGTCAACACACCTACGCGCGTACTTGCGGAAGTGCAGATCTGCACCATCGTGCGGGTTTTTAACACTCACGCGCGTAGTTCCTTTTTGTGGATTCAGGCGATTATCACACTGCTACGCATCACGCTGAATGTTGCGTGTCAACGCACCTACACGCGTATTTGCGGGAGTGCTGCCCCCCTATTCACAAACGCTCGGATTCGATAAGTCGTCTACTTACTTACTTGTGTCTATCTTGTTTTAGCATTACGAAAGCGAGCGAGATAGACATACGACTTTCGAAATCGAATCCCAGCGTTTGTGAATACGGGGGCAGATTTGCGTCATCGCATCGTGCGGGTTTTTACGCACTCACGCGCGTAGTTGCGTTTTGTGGATTCACGGCGGCTCTGACTCATTACATTCAAAGCCATCCAAAATCACGCACGGCACTGCGAGACTCGGTGTGCCATACCTTGCGTCTCGCCCCGCACCAACGCGCGTGTGCGCATGTTTCTCCGCTTGTAGGCGCGTGATCTGAATGAAGGCGCGTGGATGCTTTTTTTGTGTTGGACTGTGCGTGTTTACTTACAAGTAACGTTAAAACACGCATTCACGCGCTACGCTGCATGGTGCGAGGCAGTGTGTTAATCGCCTATTACATACGCATTTATAAAAAATCGCGCGAGTTGAGAGTTCGTAATTCGCGTGCGTTCGCCACTCGAATCGCGCGTGTTGCGCACGAGATGAGATTCGACCATTACATCAGTAAGTGAGAAGAACCAAGCATTAAGGCTCCCGCAGATAGGCTCAGCGCGGCGTAGCGGTTTTCAGGTGTCCAGAAATACCACTTTCTGGACCAAGCCCTTGATCCATCTGCCTAACGAGAGATTAATCGGCCAAGACTCGCGGTTGTCGCTATAGTACTATCATTCCGAACGAGTGCGTATAAAAATGATCGCAGTTGTGTTTGCGTCTGTATAAGTATTCTACTCTTTGGTCGTACGCGAATATTGCGGTGAACACACGCGCATTTGGTTCATGTTTACTTTATCCACGGAAATAAAAAGTTGCGCGACACACTGTGCCGCTTACTGGTCGAGTCGCACCATGAGATAGGCATTCACATTTATTAGATTTATTTTAGTCGATATATGGCGCTGTTTAGACGATTAAGATTTAGTGGTTTTCATAGACAATAATAAACCATTACTGTTTTTGGTGGCTATTGACAGTGTTTTTCAACTGTCAACAAAAGTCAAGTCAACCGGCTCACGCACGGCTGTCAATTCGACGTGAATTCGACAAACAAGTTAATTCCTGTTGGTGCGATTTTTTTTGTATTCTATCTACTACATTAACGTCTAATTCAACTTACCTTGAACTTTTAAAACATGGGAGACCACGATGATTTCGAAGACAACCAGTATCCCGACAACGATGAGTTCGTTCCGTACGTGACAGCTGGTAACCTCGGTAAAGTTGGCGCGAAAGTCACACTCTGGGGCAAAGTAACTAAAGTTTCTGCCAGCGAAGGCTTCTACGTAAAAACTGTAGATGACCAGGAGGTCCTTATAAAACTGAAGCGACCGTTGAATGAGCCTCTGGAAGGATGGTACGAGATCTACGGCGTTTCGCAAGGGAAGACTGTGTTGTGTGATGAGTATGTTCCTTTCAATGAAGAATTAACAAAGAATATTGATCTGGACGGGCACAAAGCGTTGGCGAGGTTGCTGGTGGCTATTGACGAACCTTGGAACTTGGGCGACGATTCTGGTAATTCCATGGGTGGTGTAGTACCAATGGATCAAAACTACTGAAGTTATTTTATTGAGTTTATTTCTAAGTAGCAATGTTTAAAATCAATATGGAGAGTCATTCCAATCTCATCATACATTATGGATGATATACTCTACCTATTCTGTTAGAGTCTAGCATCCATGTAATCTTTCAGTAGAGAGGTCAAGTTGTGTGGAAATAATATTGTAATGGAAACTGTTATTTAAGATCACAAGTAGCTTAGAACAAAATAATAAATATTAGGCTGGTTCTTAATTACGTTAAAAATATAAACTTTCTATTTTTGTACTTCTGTGACTGTCATATCATTTGTTTCTGTTTCATTTGAGACTGTTGTATTTCTATTGTTTATTGATGTTTGATAGTGTGTGGAAAATGACATTGTGAATGGATTAGTTGATAAAAAATCTGTACGTCAAAGATCTTATTTTAACTTGAAAGTCCACTAGTTTTTGATATACATTACCTTTTGTGCTGGAATGTGGATCCATGAGCTAAAGTTATCTTAAAAAGAAATGTTTTGTCATGGATCTATGTTCTGGCAGTATAACTGGATTGTGCTAATCCACATTCCAGCATACTAAAGACGAAGGTGAACAATGTTACATTCAGGGTTGTTATTAAGCATTGGATTTGTATTAAAAAACTGAGCCAACTGAATTGGCATTTAGTATATTTATTAAAATAATAGAGATAGCTTTACATAATATAAGTATTTTACATAATTTATGTCTTATTATTTAATATTAACCTTTTAAATGTAGTTATAATAGACAAAAAATATGTTTGCAATTTGCTAAATGGTGCCTATCATTTGATTTTTGACTGATGAAAAATCTCAAGTCTGAATATTTACTGTATTTGACACAATCTTTGGCTTATTCTAATTATTATTTATGCTTTATGACTACAAAATAAAGATTATCAAAAGGCATGCTTAGAAAAGTGCATAATATGAGGAGATAATGTATGCATATTTTATTTATTAAATTAATCATTTGCTCTGCTGCCATTATCCCAATTCATTTGGGACCAACACAGTAGATAGTTATGATAGTTCTGCAATACAGAAAAAGTAAAGAAATAGCAAAATAATTTCAAAATGCCACAAAGCTAACATCCATTTACAAACGCTAGATACATTGCGTTTGTGAATAGACCTATTATATATTTAGATATTCATTGAGGTTTCGCGCAGTGTAGGTAACTCCAAACACCAAAGAAACATTTTTTCAGAAAAGAAAATCTTTGCACTCGAGTAAGAGCAACCATTGCGGGAACATAATGTGTTAAACATGACCAACATCAGGCAAGAACTTCTACATCTCTTTTCTAGCAATAAATTGAAGCAGCAAGTTGTCGTATTATGCCGACTGCATCCAGCACTGCATGCGTGGATACGCCCTGACTTCGTTGTCCTTGTTGCGTCGCTCGACGCTGCGCATGCGTTTCTCATGCTGCACCGCGATCGATAGCGCACCTTCTATGCACGTTACTGGGCGATTCCTAGGGGAGAGGAGAAGAGGACTATGTAAATTATTGTTGGTTTTTAAGTAACATTTCGAGGTTTATTTACTTGATGGAGATGGTGCCTTGTGGTGAACGTGATCATATTAATACCTAAGTGCAACAACAGTCTGGAGATTGAGATCGCTACGCGCTTCAGCGCGCAGATCATCCTGCTAAGGTTATTTCTGCTCAACCGGACTATAGAACAGCGTTCTTGGATTTTCAACATTTAAATACCAAAGCGCGGTTTTTAGTCACTAATTTAGTAGGTGTTGCTTATTGTTAAGCGATAACGGGCATTAATTAGGCAGTAGGTATAGATTCACTCATAATGGTTGGTTACATTATAGACATATTACTTAGAACTACTAGCTAGGTCTAGGTACATGTTTGCTCTCTCCCAGGACGGAAAAGTGAGCCCGATTGTATAAATCAGATATTTCTAGGTATAAGCAATAGAAACAAAAAAACATACAAAGCCTTGGTATCAATCTTCGGCGCATCCGTCCTTATCCTCATACTCAACGGCCTGTCCTTGCCTTTCAGCGCCAAGTCCGTCAGGTACCGCTTGATGTAGTTCTTTAGCTGAATGTTCTCCTTCACCAGCTTGGCTTTCTCAGTCCTCAAGCAGATCGTCTGCACCTTGGCTCTGTTCACTTTGAGCAGAAACTTGTCCATTTTGCTGTATTCCTTGCATTCATCCTTTAGAAAGATTTAAGTTACAACCGGAAATTATGTAAATGTCTTGTTGCTTACTTTACAGACGTACACAGGTTAACATTTCGGGAAATATTTTAGACAAGATAGGAGACAGATAGGTCTAAGTATTGGTTTAGTTGGTCTGTGGGTATAGGTAGTGGTAGACCTCTAAGCAGTGATAGCTTAGTGGTGTGACCTTCTGAATTTCGGATTCGAGTGCGTATTGTATGTTTATCACTTGCTTCGGTAAAGGAAAACCTGAGGAAACCAGCATGCCTGAGGGATATTTCTCGACGGCATGTAAAGCCAAGTCTGTGGGCGGCATAAAAACTGACATCAGGATAGGTACTCATCACCTGCTTAGCCTTCACACGATAAAGAAAGCAAGAGTAGACCTCTGCCTTCCACTTTCGGGGAATACAAGCATGACCTTTTGTTATGATCGGTCTATTGATCACCATCACACTGCAGTAGGTACCTATAGTAAAGAATGGTTTAACTTACAATCATAGCTTTATCCAGGTGCTCAAAGTCAACCGACTCGAAGTCGTATTCCACCTCTTTGGTCAGCTCATCACCAGCATGCTCGTACTTACTGCAGATCTCTGCTAGTTGCAGGACTTTGTTTAGCTTTGCATGCATGTCTTCGAGATGCTGGAAAGGAATGATCATTTAGTTCTTGACGATTTTTGCTCCCCTATCGTTCTGACTACCCGGTGATTTTTTGTCGGTTTGGGTTTCGAAATCGGATAAAGCGTTATATTTAGGGCCTATGGCGTATGCTCTATTCACATCCAAACCCTACACTCTAAAGGTGTTTATATTTTATTCAACGAATAAACTGACACTAACCGGTAAATTACAAAAAACGTAAGAAAATTTTAATTTCGCGGGCCACCCTATCGCTCCCACCTTGAGGCACTATGGGTTGGGCATCCTATACAGCTTTAGTGTGGGGAGGTTACCATCTTCTTTAACTAAAACCTGTAAATCTTGGTGCATATTAAACAGGTTAGTGTAAGATCGAACAATGACCTCTACCTATCATTAGACGCCACATGCCACTCAAACGCTGGCAATGACCACCGGGAATGAGAGCTCAAACAAAGGCCTTACAATCAGCGAGAGGATATGGTTTTACATGGATATTCATGGAAACAATAGACTGCGAAGTCTGGAACCTTGGTAGCATCCTGGCTGGCGATAACCATGACGTTAAGCTGCTGGCTGTCCTTGCTCCTCACGATCTTGGTGTCCTTCTTCATCTGGAGATACTTCCGAGCTAGGTCCTCCTTCCGGGCCGTCATGCGTGTTAGTTTGTCTGTCACCCTGCTCGTTATATTTTGCCATTCGTGTTGCAGGTTTAACAGGTTCTCCTGAAATCCAAAATCAATTGCTGATATTTCTTGGTTTAGTTCTGTAACCTTTATAAGTTTTTTAATTCGGTAATAAGGTAGACGAAATATTCGATTTGCTTATCGTATCGTAGGTGGATCCGAAGTAGGCAATAAGGTATTTAGGTCCTACTAAAATATCGTGATTATTGGTGCAACAGTTATGATGAACTGTGTTTGTTAAAATATTTCCTAATTAGTTTTGGTGCAACAGTTATGATGAAATGTGTTTGTTAAAATATTTCCTAATTAGTTGATCTTTAAAGTCAAATCTTCAATAAATATAAGTACCTAAATCCAAAAATAAAAGAAGGTGCCAAGCATTGGTTCCAATGATATTTTGTCACGCTACTCAACGATGATGGCCACATAATTTCAGAATTAATCTAATTGGTTTTCGTTTATGGTTCGTGGCCCTTTATCAAGGCTCATCCGTGACCACGAAGCATTGAAGTACAAACTGAGCAGTAGCCAAATTTTTCAGTGATGTCGCGTGCACTACGTAAAGAACAACATTGCTGGGATTTATTTCAAAGAAATGCTGATTAAGGATTCTTTAGTACCTACATACCTAAAGAGGTACTATTAAATAAGTAGATGCCAGCTGGCCCACCATGACGTCTTAAAGCAGTATTGTTTTACTCTTATTCCAGTGTGAGAAAGAGACGGAGCTATACAGAATGTCTAGCGCCATCTCTTTCCCACACTGGAAAAGGAGTAAAACAATAATTTATTAAGACGTCATGATAAGCCACATGACTGAATTCTAACAGCAGTTCATACTTGACTTTCCGTGGAATAACAACCTATACGGGGTGGAAGAGACTCCGACGAAGAACTTCTCTCAGAATTATGTACTGGATACTTGGTACCTAATCGTTTTCGCGTCGGTATCCATCCACCTTGCATATTAAGTTTCCACAAGACTTTTTTGAAACGAGCTAGGTTTTCAAGTTTTAAGCAACATCTCACCGAAGCAAGTTGTATCTGGTAATCGTTCCGGGCGATCTCCTTCTGATAGAAGTCGTCCTTCTCGCGCAGGCTATGGTAGTGGTTCATGATGGGGTTATGCTCCTCCTGGTACGTGGTGTACACCTCACGGAGCTTGTTCCAGTACATCTCGACCGCCAGGTGTTTCGGGATACAGAAGCTGCGTAGTTCTTCTTCATGCTGCAATTGAAAAGATTTCTTTAACCGCTGTTGTTTACCTACGGGTAGCCGAGTAGTAACGACGAAAATCACCAACGACTTGAGAGCTTGTTTTTTTTAAAGAAGTACCTGCTTATTTAAATGATGAAAAAGCTTGCGAAGAGTATTTGTAATTTGTTTTTCACTTTAACACAATGTTGGTAAACATGATATAGATAGGTAATTCAGTGAGTGAGACACCAAATTCACACTGTAGCGAATATGATCTATCAATTAGGTATTCGCTTGACGTACCAAAAAACAGGAAATTGAAATTCTTCATGGTTTTAGTATACAATTTGGAGCGTTAAATTCATTTATTTAAAGCGAAGAGTCCCATGATTGTATAAGCTGTAGATAAAAGAATGAATGAGTGTACACGTGGTAAAAATAACGACGTAGAAAAACAAAAATTAACAACATGATATGATCTGAAATAAGACAGCTAAATAGGCATTATAAATAGTCCATAAACATCACAACAAGTAGTTTAGGACCTCATTTTCTGATATACTTGTTATTGTGGTGGTATAATATAGCAATTTCCAATTGGCCACATGAGGTTTTCCTGTAATTAGTGGCTCTGGTCAGCACATCCAACCATGTAGGCTGACAGCTTGACAAGCATGACTGATGACTGATGAGCATTGTTTGATATGATACTGGATGGCTTCAGTATGGTGATGTACCTATGATGTAATATGGAGCAGGAAAGAAATTCAAATCAGATAAATAGGGTGAAAAAAAAACTGATACATGATGAATGTATGTAGGAGTTCAAAGACGTGGAAGAACTGAAAAGGCTTGACGAGCTTTTAGAGAGATTATAGAAAGAGCAAAAATGAATTTCGGAGGGCATGCCCAAGGCAGTTACTTGCTTCCTAATATGTCTACAAAGTAGGAAAAAGCTTCAAAACTCAACTTGGCTTGTGGTACTTTTAAAAGCAACATCGCTTTGAACGCTGATGGTCTCCAAAAGCGTTCATATCGACGTTGCTTTTTGTTTCGATGTAGACTCCTGGCATTTCTTACCAAAATCCGCGAAATAATGGATTATTTTTGGATTATCAATAGGACGTCAGCTGGATTTCGACCGTCGTGAGACAGGTTCACACGTTACCTTTACCCTACTAATGGCTTGCCGTTGCGATAACAAAAGTAAGAAGTGAAAACGATAAAAAAATAAAATCACCATAAAATTATCGAGTCCACCTAATTCAAAATCAGAGTAGGTACACGCATGTCACCCAACAATTAGTCATATTTGGATGGAGCCTGTCACCTCTTCTGTCTGCGGCAAGTGAAGCGTGGTCGCCGCTATCATATAATACGCTGCGGCACGAGCAGGTGCGACATTGTCGGAGTGGCAGCCGCTGTGACCATGTGTCTTATCAAATACCACGTCCTGATATTTTGTTTAATACTCGTGGAGAGCTATGTGAGTATCAATTATTAGATTTTGATTGAAGACCGTAAATGAGGATTAGTGTTCTAGTTTTTTGTAGTGCCTCTTCTGTTACCGTTTAACGTGACAAGATGGCTTCGGCGGTGACTTTCCCTTGTGTAGGTTTTGATAAGATCAAGAACCTTGTTTCCCGCAGGAAAGACTTAAGTAAGCAAAAAATATTATTTCTCTTGTACAGGCCTTGAACTGTCGGTCGAGTGGAGGGCCGAAAGAGGCCGACCTGAAGAACATTTACAAGAAATGCTTGAAGATGCAAGAAGGGAAAAACTCAAGCAAAGGAAACTCTGAGCAAGACTATAAGGAGCCACGAGGTCAAATACAGAGGAGTGACTGGGAAAGAGGTCGCACTACCGGGAGCAAAGAAAATAAGAATAATAAAGATGATAGAACGAGTGGAAAAGATAGAAAGGGAGGAAGTAGTATGAGAGACAGAGACGACATGATGGGTAGAACTGATGATAGAATGGATCGTAATGATAATAGGAAGAACAGAAATGATGACAGAATGGGCAGTAACAATGATAGGTCGGATGGCAGAAGTGGAGGAAGAACGGGGGGTCAGAGCCACAGAAACGATATGATGGGTAGCCGTGATGATTACTTCAATGGAAGAGAAGACTTCCCACGAAGTGACGAATATGGAAGCGTAAGTAAAATAACATTTTTCAAAGTTTTCTTATGTTTTATAGGAGCAAGGTAAACTCTTCAAGATTTTACTCTTTCGTTTTCTCAAGTTAAAAGCTTTTATAATTTAATATGATACAAGAAACTTTGTATTTCAGCAAGACATGGGACAGAGCCAATACAATAATCATTACTCCACGACCCCTTCAATGAGAAGATACAAAAGAGAGAGGCGACCAGAAAACTCCGGTCAAAGGAGTCAGTACAATCCGAACACTCATAAGATCACAGGATACGAAGATAACTTTCGCTCAGAAGAGAAGAACGCTACTGAACATAACGCTAGCAATGAAACTGATAACAAAACCTGCGCCTTGCACTGCTTCCTGGAGAATTTAGAGATGGTACGTATTTTGTCGTAGAGAGTAAGAATACGCAGAGCACTACGCACCTACGTAGTACTCGAAATCGCAGAGCGTATTTAACCAGATATATGAACGTGCACGAAACAAAAGTATGCAAGGATTGTAGTAAGAGGCGTTCTTTAAATGTAAATCAATGTACCCAAAAGGGGTCAAAATGAAAACCTATTACTAAGATTATGCCGTTTGTACATCTGTATGTGTCGGGTTAAATCTTTTTGGCCGTAGTAGGTAACTTTTTTAAGTTTGTAATTGGTTTATTTCCTTGGGACCTTTCTCGCCATAATAACGTACTTGGCTATTCAGAACATTAAGGTGTCCGGGTCATCCTGCCACAAACAAAGTTATTGTTGTTAATGATCTGAATAGCCAAGTACGTTTAACACAAAAGTTTAACACAAAAATTGCTGTTACATACAATTTGACTGTGTAGGCTGTATTTTTGTATGAAACAGCAGATAATTTATAATGACCTACGAACAATTTCAATGCTTATGGACTAGAATCATTGTACTGATTCCATGGTAAACTTTTGTTTTACGGTGCCCGCGTAATACAGCTAGTAGCTACGATGTAAGCTTCGTAACTATATTACTCGTCGTCGTAATAAATTGATTTAAATAAAAAAAACAAATGAACCCAAATTTATAGTCAATTAAAAGAATCTCCCGCTAATTACTTTTGATTAGTTTAACGAGCTAGGAAGCAGCTGTAGAGATTAATTTCTTAATTCATTCTCAGACAGGCGAGGATGGAATGCCGGACAGATATCTAGTGACGCACGCTATCACCAAGGATGTTAAGAACGAAGATCTGAGGGATTTTCTGCAGGAGTCCATTGAAGAGTGCTTCCAGATTTTGGATAACGGTAACTATGTCTTGCTGTTGTCAGTTCTACTCTACGCATAATCGTTACTTATAAAGAGGCTGGGATAGTCTTTGTTTTAGGTGGGTATCACGGATCATGAATTCATAAGGAAACTTTTTAACCTAACAGACAGATGTGTTGCTGGGGAGTTTGGTCCGCCACTTTTCTTCTCAGCTAAGACACTAGGAAGTAGCGAAGGGCGGTCGTTTTGCGGGACTATCTCTCGTAATTTTGACGTTCAAAAAGTGCTGATTATCAGCTTAATTTGAATAAACGAATTTTTATTTTTTATCAATTCTGTCACTTTGGGTCACGGGTTTCGACTGTAGCTCACAGAATTTCCTCTCATTATCATAATTGTTACATAAGATAAAATAGGTACCTACTCAATTGTATTTTACAGCTAAGCCTGTTACCTTAGCCAATATTATGGCACCCTCCAAAAAGTTATATCTACAAATAACTTAAGTAATGATTACATTACAGAAAATACAGAAGACAAGTGCGAGTTCTCCAAAAATTTGCTGATATGTTTGTCGGAGAAGGGCAGAGCTAACTGTGACGACTGGAAGGACGACTTGAAGTTCTAGTTACTAACTAAATATATCAGTACATTGTATTTTTATCAAATTAACAAAACATTATACGCTGTTTCAGTAAATAGATTTTATTTTTTAAACACCAACTAAACCTTTCACAGTGGTTTATGGGACTAGGGATAAAATAATAATGGTGGAACCATTCGTTTTTAAGTGGTACAGTATGCTTTTTCAGGAATTAATCATGACAATCATATTCATTATAAGGCCGCTTTGAACGTTACATTACATTCTACCACCCCATAGGTTAAACACATCAAACGATTTTTAAGCAGATAAAGAAATCTCCCTTACTTCCAGCCTCGCATCATTCTTCTCCGTAGCCCGCTGCATTTCTATGCTCTTCTTCATAGCCTGGAAGTCCCTATCCTGTATATATGCGATCAATTTCAGCTTGAATTCAGCCCGGTCCTGATTGTCTACCAGATCCATTTCTTCTCTGTCCCAGTTCTCCAGGAGTGTGTTCTTTTGGTGGTCGTATTCTGCTTGTAACTTGTCTAGACGTTGGGAGCCTATGTCTGAAATAGTAACGTTTTATCTTAGAAAACCAACGTACGTGTACGGTAAGTTCAGAAGTCAGTACATCAAGCTACAAAAATCTGTAAAATTTCTTTAATAGATTTTCAACTTTATCGTTAAAGAATTAGGTACAAGGTTGATTTGGAAAATTTTACAGTTTCAGCTAGCTTGGTGTGTTGACGTCTGTACATACCCCAGCCTTGCATAGTTGCATAAACACCTTTTGACTACCAACAATCATATAGTTAAAAGGCACGCTCTGGTGAGCGAGAGGTCGTGAGTTAACTTCTCGATTGGATGGGCGGCAAACAAACAGATGTCCTATCTATTGAAATCATTGATCTATCCGATCGACCTGCCTCTAAATACACTTCAGCCCTTCATCTCTTCTTGTTATCGCTGGGGAGGAGAAGTGGCGTAATAAATCCACCACAATTCCACCTGGTAGTTAGTATGTAGTCAACGCTTCTTGGTAGCAGACATATTGTAAGGAGGTACTAGTTTAATCTTCTAAGTTCTAAGTCCCCATTATTTAGTGATTAAAAGTGTTAAAAAGATTCTTACTGAGGAAATAGCTGACGTTCTCCGTATGCGCCTGAAACGCTCGGCGATGCTGCTCATCGGAGTCATCAGTAGCCTTCATCAGCGTTTTGATCAGCCGGTTCTTGCGCTCCATCAAGAAGTTGAAGCTTGTCAGCATGTTCTAGACAGACCATCAATTATCACATTAGAAGAGTACTTAAGATAGCAAACCTTAGGTGTCCAGTACATTATGAGGACACCCACCATTTTGATTTTTTCAATTCTAAATACTGCAAACAAGCATGCTTCTTTTTCTTCAATTCATTTTAGGCCTAAGTTAAATCTCGGTTTCATGCTCGAATACAATAACATTAAATCATACAGGACAAGAAAGATATGAATAAAAACACCGTAAAATCCGCGTGCAAAGGTAATAACAGCAAACAAAAATAATTAATGTGTTTACCTGAATATCCAACGCCATTTGTTTGCATTTTATCTTGCGCAGTATATACCTCCATTCTTGATTTATTTTTGCTCGGTTCAGACGACTGAATGCTTCTTCTTTGTCGAGTTTGTTCTGTGAAATTGAGATAGAATCGTTGGTTTATAATTGGAAAGATAAAACGATTAACATCATTGCGAGAAGGCGATTAGCCGACATAAGATTTGACTGAAATAGGCGTTTGCCTTGCTAAAGATTATCATCATCATTTCTGCCGAAAGACGTCCACTGCCGGCCATATGCCTCCCCCAAGTGTATATAAGGGGGGTTTTGCCATAATCGCCACGCTTGGCAGGCGGGTTGGCGATCGCAGTACGGTTGTTACAAAAGCATAGAGAACGCTGCTGCCCATTCCCTGGCAAGTCCCTTAGTCGCTTCTTACGACACCCACGGAAAGATATGGGAAAGATATGCTAAAGATTATAATGAGAAGAAAACATAATATGGTGGAAAAAATCATGAATCGTGACTAGCTACCCAGCTCACTACTCAGCTACTCATAAAAGTCTTGTACAACTGCTCGTTTTGAACAATTTTCTGGTTTCATACATAAAATTTGGCGCAGAAGAGACGACTATAAACAAAATAATAAAATACTAAATTTGACACTTTCGATGTTAAACTGGCAAAATGTGGGTGTAGGTCCTAGGCATTGGTACCTACCTAGATACCTCCACCCTTGTCTATCCCTTCGGAAAAAAACAAGCGTTATGTTATGACCAGAGGTCTGAATTAGATAGAGTTATTTTTGTACTTGCGATATATCGAAATGTTGATATAAATATGGATCTTCCCTTGCGTGTGAGCATTAGAAATTTGCAAATTCGGACATCCGACGTCGGATGGTTTAAATTGTGGAGAAATAAATAACTTTTTTATTCAATAAATCACGGGATTTTTCGCCTCTTTAAAATTAATTTCGGGATTTGAGGCATATTCACTTTATTCTTTCGCTGCTTGAAATCTGTGTAGGTAAACAAATAACTCTACCTAATTCCAACCTCTGGTTATGACGTTTTGAGTTATGTATATTTTTCCAGGCTTGCGTTTGGCTGCAACTCGCCTGATGTGAAGGGATGATGCGGCTAGGGTGCAGCAAGCTTGTCTAGAAGAAACCTATTCACTCGTACTTTGAAGATATCCTGGTGAAAATGATCATCATCTGCTTAGCCTTTTCCCAAACCATGTTAGATGCGGCTTCCAGTCTAACCGGATGCAGTTGAGTACCAGTATTTACATGAAGCGACTGCCTATCTGACCTCCACAACACAGTAACTGGATATTACGATATCCCTGGACGTCAGACTTTTGGCTTCTGACTACTCGTAACGACTGTCAAAGATCTACAAATGACAGGAACAACGGCTTAACGTGCTTTCCGAGGCACGGAGGAAACTCGTGTAATTATGGTCACCCATCCACGGATCAACCTCGGCAAGCACGGCTTAACCTTAAAGATCGACCCGTGCGGCTGTTATAATTTAGCCACGAGGTTCTTCAGGTTATAATGATGATGAATGCCTTTAATGTATATGTTAAGAAATTTGCGTTATTAAATAAAAGGTGTGGACCTTGATGAATCTATGTATAAGCTCCTGCTTCCTCCGACGAGCCTCCTCCTCCAAGTCAGCTCGATGCTGCAGGTACCTCGCCCGCTCCTCGTCAGACATCTTAGCTAACTTGTTCACTTTGCCCTTCTTCCCCATTTTGAAGCTTTAGTTTCTTTTGCTGTGAACAGATTGAAAGTAACGGGTTAATGTTATTTAAAAAGGGTTCTTTCTGTAACGAGACGCAAGCCGCATCTCTGTCAACGGGAGACTGTCGGGATCCACTACGTCACATGTCTTCGAGTTTTTTGATTGTAGGGCATTCTAGGACATGCCGGCAACCTTACGGTATAGTGTTTACAATGATTGTAAAGCGTAGTGACTGTGATGTGTTGATAGAGAGTTGCTATTTTTCATTTGTGTGTAGCTTTACAATGGGTGTAAAAATACCCTTATGAGCGTTTACACCTTATGGCATTTCATACAATCTTTCAAGTCCTTATTTTCCGAATTGACTAAACCAACTTTAGTGAAACTTCATACGCATAAGCAGAATACATGGGTTTAAAAAGTTACTAAAAACATTTTCGAAAAAAAAGATAATTCAAAATTTCTGTTTGTATAGATAATTTATAATCGGTCTTATTTGGTTGTAACACTATTTTTCGAAAATGTTTTACTTTAGGACCTATGTAACCTGCTTATCCGTATGAGGTTTCATTAAAATCGGTTCAGTCATTTCGGAAAATAAGGACTAGAAAGTTTGTATGAAATGTCGTAAGGCGTAAACGCTTTAACGACCTTCGTTGCGAACATTTTTTGTTCAGGTATAAGTACACCTGGGAACTTAAGAGTTGGGAGGTCAAACTTCTAATCTAATCACAAAATTTAAAAAATACAAGTTCTTTATTTTATATTATAACACTACTTTAAAAACCTCCATGACCCCTGTAACTATTCAATGCACAATGTTTTTACCGTAAAAAGAGATTTTTCATACCAAAAAAGAAGTCGTTTCCCATCAATATATTTTTTGCGTAGAGTTACTTTGTTAGATCAGATGTGCAGTCAGTGCCCAGCATTACCTGACCCATTTTCCTCTTTTTTGCTCTTCGAGATGGGTAACGGTGCAGGGCACTGTACCTACAGAATGCTTAGTTGATGGCTTCATGACAAGAAACATGACCTTGTATTATGATATTTTCAGAAAACATGAAAAATCTTCTAATCTTCTATACTTATACTACTAATAATAAAGCTGAAGAGTTTGTTTGTTTGTTTGCTTGAACGCGCTAATCTCAGGAGCTACTTGGTCCGATTTGAAAAAAGTTCTTTCAGTGTTAGATAGCCCATTTATCGAGGAAGGCTATAGGCTATTTACCATCACGCTTTGACCAATAGGAGCGGAGCAGCAATCAAAAATGTTGCGAAAACGGGGAAAATGTGACTCAGACGAAGTTGCGTGGTACAGCTAGTATTTTATAAAAAGATTCCGTTCTTCCTGTATGTGAAGAACACACATATACATTATAAATACCTACACGAACCCAGAAAACACCACTCTTGGTTGGTCAGTGGTGTAAGAAAGTGTGGTTATATTCATAAGTGAAGATGCAACAAGTAGTCTTTATCTGAACATCATATAAGATACACACAACACAAGTTCAAATTTGTTTTAAAATCAATAACAAACACAACAAAAATCCCTTACCTTTGTTGAACAAAATAGTATATACGATGTTGAAGTCGTGGCTTCTATTCTAGGTACTGATATGCACTTATTGAACAAACTAGAAGTAACATGGTTACACGTCAACAAGGTGTGTTGGTTCTATTGATTAAATAAAGTAATTAGTGTGGGTGTTAGGGGAAGCAATGACGAAATGTTCCTATTATGGCTACAGATTTAAATTTCTGTATGGTGTCGGACGTAAAGAATAGCACCATCCCATATCTTCCCGTGGGTGTCGTTAGAGCCGTCTAAGGGACTTGCCAGAGAATGGGCAGCAGCGTTCTCTGTGGTTTTGTAACAACCGAACTGCAATCGCCAACCCGCCTGCCTCGCGTGGCGATTATGGCAAAACCCCCCAAAATGTCAATGTGATCAAAATTACACTTGGGGGAGGCCTATGTCCAGCAGTGGACGTCTTTTGGGCTGAAATGATGATTATAATGATGATTTAAATTGTGTTATTTTTGGTTCTTATAGACGAGCTCGTGGCTAATTAATAACAGCCACACGGGGCGATCTTTATGGTCAAGCCGTGTTTGTCGAGGTTGGTCCGTGGATGGGTGACAATAATTACATACCGAGTTTCCTCCGGGCCTCGGAAAGCACGTTAAGCCGTTGGTCCTGGCTGTCATTTGTAGACTTTTGACAGTCGTTACAAGTAGTCAGAGGCCAAAAGTCTGACATCCAGTCTTACCAAGGGGTATCGTATTACCCAGTTACTGGGTTGTGGAGGTCAGATAGGCAGTCGCCTCATGTAAAATACTGATACTCAGTTGCATCCGGCTAGACTGGAAACCGACCCCAAGATAATTTGGGAAAAAGGCTAGGCAGGTGGGATAGAGGTGGAAACATGTCTAAATCATTACATATTCTTGTATAAGTTGTGCCCTACAGGGTTCACTATGATCTGGCCTTGGTAACCAACTAAGTTCACATGAAAATGACTACAAAAAATATTACTAACAATTCGCGTCATCATGTAGGTCTACCCTTTTCCAAGTAGCGGGTCGGCTTCCAGTCTGACCGCATGCACCTGCCATACCTGTATTTTACATGGAGCTACTGCCTATCTGGCCTCCACAACCCAGTAACCGATACAGGGTTATCGGTATGTAATGATGGTCACCCGCCAATCCACGAACCAACCTCAGCAAACACGGTTTAACTTTAGCAACTATTAGCATGATCGCTAAAAATATTCATCCGACATATTATCTGCAACGAATATAATACCGCTGTACTCATGCACTATGTGCTCTAATAGGTTCATAAATAGAGAATTAAAACTACTTCAAATAATTTTCAATATTTTAATATAACTAAAGAGAATGTTCACGAAAGGCCACAGGAAAACAAAAGCATAAAATTCACATAAATTTATTAGTAGACAGGGTTCAGCTTTAATTATTTTCTGCTTGAACTCAATATCTTTTTCAACGAGTTATAAAATCCACAGAACTTTATAACATTCAGAAAAAAATGTCGAGTTCATAATGCATAAATGTATTTCAATAAAATTTAATTAGGTAAAACATCATAACTGGCCATAAAAAATAGCCAATAAAAAAGAAAAACAACACAAACATTCTCGTTACCATAGCTACTATTACCATAGTTACTAAAATATGCGTCTTGAATCGAATCCCATTAACAATCAAGAAGCAAGCAAGAAGTGAAATATTTTTTTTTTGTTTGGACAAAAGGAACAAACTCCTAATCAACATGGATGCGCCATCAGTTTCAGGGCAGTCTACCTCTTCAGCCTCACACTCTGGGGGGAGCTCGAAGAACAGCAGTCAAAGGTCTGTTAGGAGTATTGACAGAGAAATCGACCTCACGAAAGACAATGGTAAGTATACGAGTACTGAAGAACTCTGTCGATATTTCTATAGGTAGCCAGTTTTTAGCTCTCGGCTCTATGACGTAAAGCCCATTACTGAAACTCATTACTGCTCAATCTTTTGCTCACATTTTCGCTAGCATTATGGTCGTTTCTTAAACGGATCTGGAACCCGGAGAAAAGAACCTAGGGGTAATCTTCGGATTCTAGATCCGTTGTAAACTTACAAACTACCTCTTTTAATGAACAGGAGTGCCTATTTATGACTCAATGGACAAACAAAGAGATAACAATTCACAGACAGATTCGAAGCCGTAGAAAGCAAACGATCTAGAGAGATCATACACAGAAGCTATCAAAAGAAATTAATGTCATGGAAAAAAATATATCTCATGCACAAATTACGTACGTGTAATTGTTCACCCAAACGCCTTATAATTGTTGTTCCAGCGGCATCCCCAATCGACCTGGAGTGCCACATCCAATGCGAGCGCATCTCCAAGATCCTGGACGATGCCATCTACAAATGTAAGATGATCATCTGTCTCCCGGAACTGGTGCAAGAGTACCAACTCCTAAGCAGTGTCCTGTCACCAAACCACATGACGGACCTGATCCTTATCTTCGAACAGTATGACAATCCACTGGTCTCTGGAAGTCTATTGAACGTGGCGCTTATGGATGATTTGAAAGCTGTGAGTTTCAGTTTCAAGTACACTACTACTAGTACTAGTACTAGTTGTAGTGTACTACTAGTAGTACTGAGCCTCTCGTCGCGAAAAATCACACAAGCGAAATGTCCCGTTAGAAAATTACACTCGCACAATGTCACACTCGCCTAAAGTCACACTCGCACAATGTCACACTCGCCTAAAGTCACACTCGTACAATGTCACACTCGCCTAAAGTCACGTATTATTAGGCCTATGATGGAAGTCAGGCCAGGTTCTTTAGATTATTATATAACAACAAATAAGTGGTACTACGAGCACCAAGTAAAACTACCAGCGTTTCCTTGATGTTTTTAACTAAAGATCCTACGTTTTTTCTTGACTTGTCAAAGTTTTCCGTGATGCCCAGGCGGACATCAACGTATGCAGATGTTTACCAGCATTTTGTCTCTTATGTATGAATTTCCAGGGAGACTTTTCAATGAAAACCCGCCTGAACGCTGAACTGGGGCACCTTATCTACATCATGACCAGCTATCCTGAGCTCAACCCCACTATTGATGACATGATAACCAAGGTGCGTATTAATCATACAATTTATCTGATTCAAAGGATATTCAATTCTGTTGTTTTTTTGAATAAGCGATTTAATTGCATACTTAATAAAAACGAAAGTCGGTTAAAACAAACTTGACAAATGATTTTAATTTGTGATTTCAGATGAGGGAGAGAGTAGGGGAACAAGAAAGCAAAGTATGTTTGTACTTATACAGAATTAAGCGAAATACGAAAACTAGCTCGTCATATAATTATACATATACATTGACACATTCTTACTTACAAAACTTAGTACCTAATAAGTAGATACTGATGGAGATCCCTTGGGTTGCCTATTATCGCTCAAATTTTTTGTTTTGGTCTAGGTAATTCCATCTGGTTTCGACTTTCTCTTGGAAATGGAACATTTTCGAGAACTGATGGTAAGGCAGATGGAGACTACGGCAGCAGAAGAACTGTCTGCCAAGATTAACACCAGAAAGTTGGAAGCTTCTAACGAGAATCTTAAAGTGCGGATCCAAGGTACGGTAAAACTTAATTAAGTGGAATCAAACTATTATGTGATAATAAGAAAAAAATATTTTTACTTAGGTATGTGTCAATAAACTAAGAGCATTCCCTTAACAGTAACAGTAAACTTTAATTTAAAACTTTATGAGCAATATTATCTATTAATTATCTATTATATTATCTATTATTTATTTATCTTTATTTACAATAAAGTTACTGTTATCAAGTTTGGTATGGTAACGGTTGTATTTCCTGCCATTGATGGGAGATGTTTGATATGCGAGATGTTTCAGAGAGCTCAAAGACTTTGAAAGAAGAGACAGAAAACTTCGAACGGACCATGGCGTTGAAGACTGAGATTATTGCAAAGTTGGAACACGAACTAACACTACTCAGCTATGAAGCTACTGTCAAGCTAAAGAAGAAAATGTGAGTTCTTTGGATTTTTCAAATATTTTTATTATTGTATTAGCTCATAAAGTTCGTTTCCTGGGGAAAAGAAGTCCCCACAATCCATCCACTTCTTTAAAACCTTCATATAAAAAACCATATTATGTTCGTACACGCTAATCTCCAAAACCACTCATCATTTCAGCCGAAAGACGTCCACTGCTGGACTTAAGCCTCCCTCAAAGGGGGGGTTAGCCATAATCGCCACGCGTCGCTATATTGACATATTGGGTGGTTTTGCTATAAGCGCCACGCTTGGCAGACGGGTTGGCGATTGCAGTACGGTTTCTACAAAAGCACAAAGAACGCTGCTGCCCATTCTCTGGCAAATCCCTTAGTTGCCTCTTACGACACCTACGGGAAGATCCCATATGGTGTATGTGTAAAACCACTCAGTCGATTTCAATAACATTTTGTGAATGTTTATGTTTATGCTCTGTATGGTGTCGGACGTAAAGAATAGCACCATCCCATATCTTCCTGTAGGTGTCTTAAGAGGCAACTAAGGTACTTGCCAGAGAATGGGCAGCAGCGTTCTTTGTGCTTTTGTAGCAACCGTACTGCAATCGCCAACCCGTCTGCCAAGCGTGGCGATTATGGCAAAACCCCTCAAAATGTCAATGTAGCGACACATGGGGGAGACCTATGTCCAGCAGTGGACGTCTTTTGGGCTGAAATGATGATGATGATGATGAATGTTTATGGTTGGTTCCAGTTCGAAAGGTAGGATGGTTTTGTACCTGTTAGGTGGCGCTGTGCGAAGCACTGGCGGCTTGTTAGTATTCTTATAAAATATGGGCCACGTTGCTTGAAGAACGGGTTGTTAGTTGATGGCACTGAAGCGGTGATCGCGTACCGTATGGCACAGCGTTGGAAGGATCATCTGGTGATGGTCACAAGAATGCCGTAAATTGTAAACAGCACAGGGCCCGTTGATGTGACGATGTTTGGGGAATGCCTATGTCCAGCAGTTTAGAAACTTGGCTAAGGAAGGATGTTTTCTTTTTATTTAAATTCTTACTGCTAATTATTGCTTAGCTTGGACTCGGAGCGTCAGATGGTCTTAGCTACTCGAAGTCACACAGTGAAGAATGAGATGTTAAAGGAAGAGGAGATAGAGAGCAGAGAGGCGTATGAACTTCTGTTGAGGCAGCACCAGATTGAGGAGAAGAACCAGAGGGCGCGCCGGTAATGTTCAGAACGTTTCTTCATAGTTAAGTGTGGAGAAATCAGCTCTTCCAAATATAAATAATATCTACGACTCTACTACTATTAATCAGGTTTTTTAGAGTAACAGATTAAATTTAAGGCATTGTGTGTTTGTCCAGTCTTGCACTTGGAGTCTGGTGCAGTTTTATTGCACTACTTTACTCTCAATTGTAACATTTACTTGGATTAGCAGCTTCAACTGAAAGTCAAGTTGGTCTGAAGAGTTTTAGGTCTATTTTAAAATTACGTAACGGTTTCTTAATCCCGGGATCCACACAATTATGATTCTTGTCGAGCGCGAGTCTGCTTTGTGATCAGTAAGAATTAAATATTGAAGGCTTTAATTAAAATAGTTTTACGGTTTTTATAAAATAAGGTTCAAAGTAGAGACGCAGTTGTTGTCGTGGCTGCAGAAGTACGACCTCGAGATGAATGACAAGCAGGTGGAGCTGGATGAGTTCACACAGAAGTATGACGAAGAAAAGGAGAAGTGCGAGGAATTGGAGGTGACATAACTGACTATATACTCAAAACGGTGAAGGAAAACATTTTGAGGAATCTGGAATGTTCTAGATTCAAATTCGACGAAATGTGACATCTGCCAACCCGCACTGGACCTGCGTGGTGGATTACTTCTCACTCCCTCTTAGAGAGAGGAGGCCTGTGTCACAGTAGTGGGAACATTATAGCCCGATTATGCTTCCAGACTACCTACTTCAAAATCGATTGCAGAATTTGAAAAAAAAAATTTTTGTAATTGTAGCGTCCATTAATTACGTGAGGCGTTTAGGTGACGGGGGGGGGGGAGGGATGGTGGGAACGTGTCGAGCCTAATCTCTACCAAAAAAACCTTAAAACTTCAATTCTAAACAGCACACATTTGTAGATTTAATGCCTAGGTTTAATATAGAACAAAAGGGAAAATCTTAGGTTTAACTAGTAAATTTTAGGATTTACCAACATGAGTAGCGCTATATCCATCCGCCGTGTGACCTACGATTTGTAGTTGCTCACAGTCATTCACCCACAATTACTGTGAAATGGACCAATGGTCAATGCGGCGACTCTTGGGGGGAGACTTATGTCCAGCAGTGGACGTTTTTCGGCTGAAATGATGATTATGATGATTCGCCCTCAACATTTACTCTGTGTCTGCGGTAAAACGTGAGCGTATGGTGGAAAAAGTTCGAAATGAACGATGATCATAGAATAGTTCGGGCTTATACCATTTAGTTAGTAAATCTAGTTCATAATTCCGGTTTTTACAACAACATATATACGTAACAATATTACTAACAGAGACACTTAGCGGAACAAGACATCGAGTACATCCCGCTCATGGCAGAGAGAGAAGCCGAATACCACCAAGAGATGACAGAAAAGATGAACAAGTTCATGCAAGAACATGCTGCGAGGGTCATACAGACCGCTTGGAGAGAAGTACTAAACAATCGCGCGGAGAAGAAGAAGGTATGTCATTAAACACTTGAGCTAGTTCCCTACTAGAATGCTAGGATACATGGAGAAGAAGAATAATATCCTTCTAGAGTACGCCGTCGCTGTTAGGATCATACAGATCGCTAGGAAAGAACTACTGGCCAATTGCGCGGAATAGAAGGTTTCGGGACTTTCAATACCAGGGTGGAAGGGATACCGACGCCGCGGGCCTGTGGACGGTGGGCTAGCTCACAGTCCACAGGCCCACGGCGTCCGTCTTATGACGAGAGGCCGTGTCAACGGCGCGTCCGTGTTCCACGCGCACATCAAGGAGATGTCAGCAAATCGGAAGGGCTCCGAGAGGGCCGATGCCTGCCAGGGCTGCGGGACTGTTTGAAAAAGATATCATGGCCCTGGAACGCAAAGGGCTAAGAAGGAACATGGATGGGTTTTAGTCAGTACAGGTCTGACACTTCCTTCCGCTCCGCCCAGAGCAGGAGTCATTTGATGATTTGATGATTTCTCATCCGTAAAAAAGGGACACCAAAGCGAAAATTGATCACTTCATGATGTGGCCAAGAATTTCATGAAATGGTTGTATTTCATGAAATGGCCAATATCCGATGCCCACATCATGATATGGTCTGGCCAGATCAATGAATAATCAGCGTTTAACGATATGCATAGCACGGCCTTATTCATGATACTCCCAAACATTAGTGATCATATCGTAAAATAGTTACATTATCCACCATTTGAGGCGCTGATATCCTTTAGTTTTTGTAGTGCATGATGGCGGCGGATAAGTGATCTGTTATTAAATCTAATAATAATGCGTTAGTTGAATGATTTAAATCTACACTGCGATCAGGAACCAATCCCACCTTTTCTTTTTGATAATAGGAAATTTTGTTTTTTTATAGCGTAGTCGAGGTAGCGCCGCTACGCGGGGCTTCTATTTCTGTCTGCAGGGTTTACAGTAACCTGATACGAAGGGGATGTCGGGGTCTTAGTTCGCTCGCTCCGCTCGCTCTCTAGACCCCGCCATCCCCTTCGAACTTAACCTGTCCGAATCAGGGTGCCCCAAGTCTAGAACTCGCTTCGCTCGCACTCGCATTCCAATTCTCTGGGACCAGTTAACCCCTATCAAAAAAGAAAGGGTAGAATTGTTTCTTGGTCCCAGTTTCGAGTGGGACGAGTTGCTTCCTAGCTCCATTAATGGTATGGCCAAACGTGGATGGCCATATCATAAAACTGAAAAAGTTTCTAGTAACTTTTTAGATTTATGTATCCTGCGGATACGTATAAAGTTTCATTAAAATCGGTTCAGTCATTTCCGATAGTAAGAACTTGAAAGTTTGTATGAAATATCGTAGGGCGTAACCGCTCTTAAAAATCTTGTCAATAGACAAGAGCTATATATAGCAATAGTAATATAAAGTTGCGTTAATAATTACTTACATATTATTCTCAAGTAATTACTTTCACCTGACTATAAATAGATACGGATGTAAGAGAAGAGCTTTTCAGAGTGAGTCATGTTTTGTTTTTTTTTACACGCAGCTTAAAGGAAAAGGCAAAAAGGGAAAGAAGAAAGTTTAATAAAGAAATCATCGGAATTGTAATATTATTTCTCCTCGCCCCTTCCATCATTTTCCTATTAGTTTACCAATATTTCTTAGTATAAAGAATGTATGAGGAGCTCATGGCTAAATAATAACAGCCGCATGGATCGATCTTTAAGGTTAAGCCGTGCTTGCCGAGGTTGGTCCGTGGATGGGTGACCATCATACATACCGAGTTTCCTCCGTGCCTCGGAAAGTACGTTAAGCCGTTGACCCCGGCTGTCATTTGTAGATCTTTGACAGTCGTAACAAGTAGTCAGAAGCCGAAAGTCTGACATCGTGTCTTATCAAGGGGTATCGTGTTCCCCAGTTACTGGGTTGTGGAGGTCAGATAGGTAGTCGTTTCATGTAAAATACTGGTACTCAGCTGTATCCGGTTAGACTGGAAGCCGACCTCAAGATAGTTTGGGAAAAAGGCTAGGCAGATGATGACTTCTCTGTAAGAAATCATCATTACAACATTTAACTATTCTTAAAATTCTTCCGCTGGAAACTGTTTTCGGATGGTAAACATACATTCAGTAGAGAATTTAAAATCCCTTATTCCTTACCCTCATTACCATTCCTCTTCCAGTTAAGAAAAATGTTAAAGAGAATTCAAGCAGAGGCTGCGATGGAAAACGCACCACGAAAGGGAAAAAAGAAATAATTATTATACAAGGGTGGGTTTGTAGAATTCATCAAATTATCTTTAGTATTCAAATTGTATTTTCTTGTAGTATTTTTTTTTTCTTATTTGGAATAAAACTATTTATCCGAAAGCAAGACACACATTTTATTTACTTCAACAAAAGGTTTTGTTTCAATAAATTCTTAAAACTACAACTTTACTTTGTAGAGAGATTAAATACATAATTTGATAAGATAAAGTACATTATACATATATGTAATTTTGATTCATATACATATTTTAGATTTATTTGTAGTTTGTAAATAATGTACATAAATGTAATATAAATAAAATGAGCACAAGCTTAAAAAAAATGTGTTTAAAAAAGTATAAAAAGTTTTCAAGAGAAGACATCGTTGGATCTGAGAAAAAGTATTAGAGGTGATACAATACAATCATCCAAATTAACACACAATTAAAATACTTACTTCTAATATTTGCCTGTGTTATATGTTGTATAGTATTTTATATACTAACAGTTTACATTATAGACATAGAATATAAAATCTAGAACAGTTAAATAGTATCCTTGAAGGTCGACATGAATTTGATAATTTAAAAAATTATACGTCTTTTGATCAAACTATCATTATTTGTTTATATTATCAGCTTCTCAAGCGCTTTTTATATGAGGGTAGATTACAATAATGCTGCACATTTTTTTTTGGTACTTGTTCATCTAATCATCAGATCATAATTTCTCTTCATCATCGAGTATCTTAAGGTGTCGGATGGCTCTGAGGTCTATGAGAGTGTCGGATGAACTCTTGGTTGTTGGGACGAAAGATAAAGCTCGACGAGCTCTTTCACCGTTACGCAGTACTGGGTTCAGATCCTGAGAAAAATCATTATTATTATTTGGTATTTTTTTGCAGTCTCGATGTAGATGTTGTGGCTGAAAGGCTTGCCCAACTTAAGAATGTGCTTGGACTGGATTAATCTGTCACCCGTAAACAAACTGTAGGCCCAGATAGCACGAAATTGGTGACTGCAATAAGGTTGCCGTGAAAAAGATGGCAGACATGAAAAAGATAGCAGACATGAAAAAGATGGCAGACATGCAAAAGATGGCAGACATGAAAAAGATTGCAGACATGAGAAAGATTGCAGACAAGAAAAAGATTGCAGACATGAAAAAGATTGCAGACATGAAAATGATTGCAGACATGAAAAATATTGCAGACATGAAAAAGATGAAGATTGCAAACATGAAAAACATTGCAAACATGAAAAACATTGCAAACATGAAAAACATTGCAAACATGAAAAAGATGGCAGAACGAGTGATTGAATTTCTTAAGAACTGAAAATAGGAGGACATAGAGGGGGGGGGGGGACAGGTGTGGGAAAAAATGTAAGCAATAAAGTTTAAAGGTTAAAAATAATTCTTTCTCGTTTCGCCACCCCGGCGGCCCAGGAAGAGGTGGGGTGACTACTTGGAAGCATACCACAAGGGCTAGTGTAAGGAGGCGTAGAAGAATAGGTCCTGGTATCAATTGGGGAGGATTTTACCCAGCAGTGGCACAGTATAGGTTAACCAAAACAAGATAGATAATAAGACGGATGAAAAAAGATTGCATGCAGCAGAGATAAGAATATTGAGATGGATGTGTGGTGTGACTAAAATGGATAAAGTTAGAAATGTGCATATAGGAGAAGTTGTAAAGTGCACCTGTTACAGAAAATATGAAAGGGAGTCGTCTGTCTTGGTATGGACATGTGATGAAGAGGGATGGAACACATGTGACTAAAAGAGTGATGAATTATAAATGTTGGTGGAGGGAGAGGAAGACGAAAGAAGAAATGGATCGATTGTGTGAGGAATTAATGAAAGAAAAAGGAGTATTTGATAGCGTGATGAATGACAGGGGAGAAGAAAAAAAATGTGGTGCGCCGACCCCAGATAAAATGGGACAAGCAGTGTGATTCTGTAAGAACTCATTTAGAATTTCGAATCTGAATCCGCTGTGAGTTTCTTGATTGGCATTCTAAAAACTCGGTTGATAATTCGAATTAACATTAGCGCAACCCTTGCGAGCGTGTCAGCGACTTGAACTAAACTAACAGGGAGATTTTGACAGATAAAGTATGAGATGATGTAAGAAGTGGCTAGTGACTAGGTGATGCTTACAGAATGCAAGATCAAGGTCATTTTGAACCTCATGCGAAATGAGAGTGAATAGCGATGTGAAATGCGAGTTGTATGAATATTACAGAATCGACGTACAGGGCATGAAGATGATGATGTACACTATAGAAATTTCAATTCATAAAAGTGAAAACATTTCACATAGGGTGACACAATGATACAATTGGCACGGCACGGTTGGCGCAGTGGTTGAGCAATTTACTAGCGACTGCTGCGCTGCGTGTCGCGGGATCGATCCCCGCACGGAACAAATATTTGTATGGCCCACAGATAGTTGTTCCGGGTCTGGCTGTTTGTGCCATCATCATCATCATCATCATTTCAGCCCAAAAGACGTCCACTGCTGGACATAGGACTCCCCCAAGTCGCCATATTGACATTTTGGGGGGTTTTGCCATAATCGCCACGTTTGGCAGGCGGGTTGGCGATCGCAGTACGATTGTTATAAAAGCACAGAAAACGCTGCTGCCCATTCTCTGGCAAATCCCTTAGTCGCCTCTTACGACACCCACGGGAAGATATGGGATGGTGCTATTCTTTACGTCCGACACCATACAGCAGCTGTTTGTGTATGTGAGTTTTAATGTTTGTAAACACACCTGGTCTACGATACAGGAGAAATTCCTAGTGGGGCAAAGTTTTTTTTTAAAGAATGAAAAGAAGAAAGAATTTACCGTAACATGGACAGTAGAAGGGTTACTTACTCTAAGTTGTACCTGCAAGGCGTGCGCCGTGTGTTCAGTCTTAGATATTTTATGTTGAGCTGCTTTTAGTTCAGCATCCAGCCGTTGTTTTTCTTCCTCCAGCTCTTTCAGGCGTTTTTCTGCTTCTGTAAGAAGTTGCACACAACTAGTATTTAATAGCGATTCTGTCTACATCGACTAGGTTAGGTTGAGTTGTTTAATTATTTAGCCCATGTTGGTGTTTTACAAATATGAATTCTTCAATACCTTTAAACTGAGTTTCCTTCTCAGCTTGCAACATTTCAAACTGCTTGCGTTTTAATCTTTCTTCTTCTAACATTTTGTTCTGTTCTTCTTGAAGTCTTTCTAATTCTTCTCGCCTCTCCCATTCTTCTGCTAAAACCCTGGCAGGACAAAACATATTGTTAACTTCCTTCGTATTTTTTCATAGATATAATTTAGATAGTTTTAAATCTCACCTAGCTTGTAATGCTCTAACAATTTCTTCATCTCTTTTAGCTTGTGTTTCTTCTTGTAGAAGTTTTTCAAGTTCTACTTGTGCGTGTTTCAATTCTTCTAGCTTCTTGTTATCTTGCTGTGCTAATTCCACTAATTCCTGAAATGCAACGCCATATCAGTTAAAAAGGTTTTTATAAAAGGCTTAAAGGCTTAAGGCTATAAAAGGCTAGTGACTAGTTAGAGTAAAGTGGGTTCGATATAAAATAAAGCAAAATCAATTAATTTCATAGTTTTTCCGCCTAAGATACAGAAGCTAGAAGGCAAATATATGGTGTAGTCGTTGGTGCATGGAGTTTGTATGTCGCGTCTCTCCGAAGATAATGGCTGATCTTCCATGTTGCGCCTTAAGTACTTTTGAGAAACTTACTAATGAATGCGTCAGCAGCTGTATTCCTTTTTTTGAAAATTCTGGTTCAAAGTCTAAGGAAATTTAGCTTCTAGCCTTTTTGTTTTTGACCTTGGGCATGAGGCTAAGAATGCCTCGATCGTATACCTGTGCCTGTGCCTCAGCAGCGAGGCGCGCCTTGACCTCGTGCTGCAGGCGCGCGCGCGTGTCGCGCACCTCGCGCTCGCGCCGCGCGCCCGCCCCGCGCCGCACGGCTCGCGCGCGCCGCTGGTAGCCCTCCACTCCGCCGGACACCGCCGCTGCTTGACGGAGAGCCGATATCCACTGTAGGCGACTCCTATGAGAGCAAATAAGCTGATTATGCGCTGGCCATTTTCGTACATTCGCATGAGTTCTTTTGTAAGCTGAAGGGCCGTTTAAGACCCGTCGCGCAACGGGTCTATGGTAGAAAATACGATGTAGCAAATTCCGGGATACCAATAAAAATTTCAGGCTCTAAAAGTCAAAACCGAAAAAGACGTGGAAATAGCAAGGAAGAGACACGCTTCATGGTTCCTGATCCACCTAGTGCATAGGTGCAAAAGGAAGAAAGTTTAGCTGTCCTTACTTATGATCCTGAGTGCCGAACTCAAACGTCCTATCCGGTGTGATGAGCTGGAACCTCTGTATCTTGCCCTCGCCGATGGCTGCCTCGACGGAGCAGTACTCGTCGATGACGACGCGGCCACACTGCTCCTTCTGAGAGGAGCTCTTGTAGTAAGTGAGTGCGCAGGGCTGCAGGACGCACCAATACTCACGCATGGTTGGGAGGAGGTAGCCGCGTTTGAAAAGGTAGCCCTGGAAAGAGAGGCTAGAGATTAGATAAAATAGTGAAGAATAATTTGCCGTTATGATAATTTTATATTATTTTGACTATAGCCATATAATAATACTGAGATAAGCAAAAAATAAAGAAATAGAAAAGAATAGATTACTGAGGCACAGGCACAGGTATACAATCGAGGAATTCATTATTCAGTTGCTTTGAAAGATAATTCTCTAAAAGTTCACGAGTCTGTTTACCTTCTTAATAATATCCTCGATGAATACATCATATATCTCATCGACAGCTTCGACCAGAGCTTCTGAATGTAGTTGCTGGTCTCCACAATATTTAGCTTCAAGCACAGCGAGGAAGGCGGCCCATTTGAAGTGGCCTATGGAGGAGCCTAGGGCCTCCCAATCAGCCGTGTCCCAGCGGAGACCGAGACAGTGGACTAGCTGTTCTGCTACTAAGCCTGCTTCTGAGGGTTGGAGCACCACCTGAACGAAAGAAAAAGAATATTATATTACGCGTAGGTAAAGCTGTCTTAGAAAGAGGTCTTCACGCGAGTATGCTTCTGATAATTTGCTCGATGAGCCCTAACAAATGATCGAGACGGTCGCCTTTTAAGAGGCAAGCCTGACGATACCTAACTGCAAAAGAGGGCTGAGTCGTATTAACATTAGATAAGTAACTACTAAGCGATTAATGGCTGTAAGAGTGTTCGCCACTCAGATGTGTTCTTTGCTCCAATTGTTAGTAATAATTTAATCTATATGACGAATAGAACAGCCCGATAGTTGAGTCATGATAACATTCGGAAATCCGCACAGTTAGGTATGATATAAGTACCCGCAAAACAATCCTTCATACATCAAATTGTAATATAAGGAAAACGGGAACTAAAATACCCTTAGGTTCATTTTTGCACAAAGATGGTAAGAGGGAAGTTCCAAATTATGCACTTAACAAACTGAAAACGAGTGAAAGTGTTAAAGTTACGCAAGTTGTGTTGTGTCCGCAAATGACAGGCGTTATGAAACTTGGCTATTGCGAAATTGAAATCTACACACGGACCGGTTTTGATATTAATGGAGAAATATTAATTCTCCTTTAATGTGGGTATATCCTGAATTTCTATGACTAGACTCTATATCTAACTATAGTCAAATGTTGTAAGCGCTGATGACGCAAACGATGTTGATTATTCTGCGTGTGTATTCAGACATTTGGAGAAGTGGAATGGTAAAAATGGTAATAAGGTAGATGTATGGGGTTGACGTATCCATGTCGATAAAACCCCTTATTAATAAAGAATAAATAAAAGGAGAGCAGCGGTGGCCCAGTGGTAGCCCCGACTTACGAGCAGTAAACCGTGGGTTCGAACTCAGGCAGGCGCATTACTTTGTGTAATTTATTTCATCACCGCTGCCACCAAAAACGGTGAAGGAAAATAACGTGAAGAAACTGGCATGTTCTAGAACTAAAAATTCGAAGACATGTGACATCTACCAACCCGCACTGGGCCCGCGTGGGGGACTACAGCCCACTCCGTCTCATAGAGAGGAGGCCTTTGTCCTAGCAGTGGGAACATTATAGGCTGATGATGATGATGATGATGAAATAAAAAGGTAGAAATAAGTGGCAAAGCCGGGAGGGGACGCCCTAGAAGGACAAACACTGACATTATGGGTGGGATTGATTAGATAAGACAGGAGCATAGTAATCGCCACCAGCGTGCGAGTATGAACGTATTCGAGGCGAAAAGTATGTAAAGTTCGTAGCTGGGGGCGTTCTGCGTACCTTCATGGGAAAAAGGCGTGAGTTTATGTGTGGGTATTCTGCACAAATAATCTCGTAGGGTTTAGACTTCGAACCGTACCTATGAACTTAATTAACATACGAACTCCGGACTTAAAGTTGAGTAAGCCTAAGAGCGTTTCCACCTCACGGCGATTCATACAAAGTTCAAGTCCTTATTTTCCGAAATTTCTGAACCGATTTCAACTTTTTAGACCTATGTACCTATGCTGCTTAGGCGTATGAAGTTTCATTAAAATCGGTTCAGTCATTTCGGAAAATAAGAACTTGAAAGTTTGTATGAAATGTCGTATGGCGTACTAAACTACTAGCGCATGTAGGCGAACTAGTCTATAATGAATGTGTTCTACAAATTAGCTTAAGCTTGACTTACTAATTAGCGCACTGCATGGGCGCCAACCAAGCTTACAAACTTACCTTGTAGTTTGAATAATTTAAAGTCTCTTTTAAACACTGTTTTTCAATTTAAAAACCATCTATTCTTTTTGCACCTCCTCCCCCAAATCAAATACCATACATATCTCTTTGCTATAGAAAAATTATAATCTAAGATGAAAAAACATCAATCAAAACTTTCCCTAGACAGCAAACTTATACGACTCATATAATTATTTCTTATTAGGCGATAATCGATATTTCTAAATACATAATTTATCACAAACACCGTTATGCCATAAATAAATGCCACTACTAAATCTAGGAGACAGCTTTCGTGACCTTAATAGAGCTTAAGTGCTCTTTGACAAAATACTATCGGATACTGTAGGAGGCGACCAACACGTAATATAATGTCAGGCTATATTATGTTAAAAAAGAGACAGACTAAAAGAGCTATGAATATATAAAATGTTGATCGATGGATGGATAGAGAGGGGAAGACCAAAGAAAACATGACTGACTTAAAGGAAAAAGGAGTAAAAGATAATCGTGGCGATTGACAGAGGAGAATGGAAGAAAAAGAAAGTGTTGCGCCGACCTCAAATAACATGGGGTAAGGCAGAGCAGATGATGTTGAAAAGAGAGTGAAAGGCTATCGAACATCCTGTAAGTGTAAAGTTATAGATGTATGAGTGGAAAGATCCTCATGAAAAGGAGGATGCTCCAATCCTAGTTCATCCTCCATAGAAAAATGAGGATCGTTAGACCAGACGGGTGTTCTGCCTGTTGGACTATTGCCCGACGATTGCTATCAGGTTTCTGTATGTTAATCGCACGGATAATCGAATTTGTATGCGGCGTTGTAGTTGCCGCCACAGTATCACTTGGAATTGGGACATAAAATTGATTAATCTACCCAGGATTTTAAAAACATTAACGGTGTAATTTAGAATCAGTTAACATCTGCGCATGAGACGAGAAATGAGAATAATTAATAAGTACAATACAAGAAGTGTGAATGACCTATTTGTGATACAATACACAGTGTATAAGGCAGCGCCCACATTGGCTAAACGACAGCGTTTTTAGACCTCTTTTTTTAAAATCTCACTACCAAAGTCGAGTTTCCTTACGTTGGTGTTTTATAATTATTTTTTAATCAAGAAATTGTTTTATGTTTTATATTCGACAGCATATATTAGTCCATATTAAAGACTCCAATGAGTGATGCCGCAATCTGCATACGCTTATGCCAGCAACCTTAGATAGAAGATAAAACACTGTTCAGACATGTGGGCAGCACATGAATGAAATGATGGATGAAATTAAAATGTGTTGATAAGAAACTCCTTGTTATTATTTTTTGTTTTAACAATAATTACGGTTTAACTTTCGATCTGAATTGTATTAAATACCGCCCTTATTACTTAATAAAAAATATATTATGACAGCGCATGGTCAACTTGTGTTCAAATGACTTTGCTTTCTCTACGTATAAAAAAAATCTGTGCCAAAATTTTATTACACGTATTAAACTTTTATTGCACCACTGTTCAATGTTCCTGTTCAGAGACAATTTTCAAATTTAGGTACTATATGTACGAGTATGTACGTAACGTTCAAGATCTTTTATATGTTCACGGTTATGCTGTTTCAGGCTGTGGTGAAAGGGATCATGACTACCGGATTACTCAATATATTTAGTATCTTTTGCTGTCCAAAGGTACAATAAAACCTGTTCAGATGGAGATTCTAATGACTCTGCCCTTTTTTTTTTGGATGGGAAATCATCATATGACTTCTCCCGCTCTGGGCGGAGCGGAAGGGAGTCTCAGACTTGACTGACTAAAACCCATCCATGTTCCTTCTTAGCCCTTTGTGTTCCAGGGCCACGGTATCTCTTTCGAACAACCCGCAGCCCTGGCATAATGAATCTGCCCTGGAGTGTAAATGTGGTGCTGTTGCACAAAGGATACGTCACTTAATATCGTGTCCTGCTGCTTGTTCATTACAAGAACTGATGGACGCTACAGAGGGCGCCAAATTAGTGGCTCAGACTATGAAAAATCTACGCCAAGTCACGCTGTCTCTGCGTTTAGCAACCAAGATATGCTATTCAGTCGTTTCAGGCGCTGAGCAAATGATGGACTATTTATCCACCGGAAAGACTTGGGTAATTTGCAAAAGCTAATGGACAAAACAACTCGGCAACCAATAACCAGGATTAATTCCAGCGGGCTTTTCTGTCTGACGGACAAATAGTCTATCGTCTATTCAGGACCTAAAGTAAGCACGTCGGAAGAGTTAACCTGGGCAAAATATACCAAGATATCACTCACCACATAATGTTTCGGGTCATCGGCATCCTGCACCAGGTCTCCTAGCAGACAGAAGATCCTGAAGAGCTTGAACACGGAGTCATCCCCGAACACTCCTGGGTCACGACCCAGTAGACTCTTGCGGCAGACCAGCCAGCATACCTGGGTAACGAAAGAAACAGTGGGTGAAAAAAAGTACTGATTATTATCGTTGCGCGTTGACCTGGCGAGATATTTTGGAGAAATTCGTGTTGACTAATGAAATTAATATTTTAACTGAGAAAAGGGTAATAGGGATAGAGATTTCAACATGTTTTTCGTGAATGTTTTGCCATCGCATGTGAGACGGCGAAACGTGTGTAGCAGAAAACTCTTGGAGCGACCAACAAAAAATAGTATATTTCATTACGAGTTCGGAAAGCCTGTCATTGCAAAGAGTTCCGACAAATGTCTACCCGAGCCGAGGCGCAGCCGAAGGTGAGGGTTGACAGTCGGAACAAGTTGCAATGACGGTTCCGCACGTGTACTGAACAACTATTTTTAATACATTTGCGAAAAAATTAAGCAATTTAATAAAGAACATTTTTGGAAAATGGCGCCAACCGTAAAAGAATATAAGCAGAGTTTTTTTTTTGTTTTCTTTACCCATTCTGGGTAGGCAAAGGGAACTATGCCCATACAGCCAAGTCTTCAGTAGATTTTTTTAATTGATATGAAATGAAAATGAAATGAAACCTAACCTAACTCATTGAATCAAGCCATTAAATCTAATATTGAAACAAATTAGTAGCTTCTTTTTAGAAATATTTGCATGAATCATAAAAACTCCTATGATTTTTTTTTAGTAAAAACTCCGTGGTTGGTTTTTTTTCTTTTTAATAGACATTATTTTGACAGTTGGGAAAGAGAACGCACGAGTTCGGACAAGGTAAAGAAAAAGCTCGAGTGTGTAATAGCTCACATCCCGAACGCTATACGTCCCTGCAATACGCCACTTTTTGAGCAACTGTATTAAAAAACAACTAATAACAAAAAGGACTACAGCGCCATCTACGATAAAACTGAAAAAGTTATATGGTCTGAATCTCGCAAGCAAAGTTTACATCGACTTAGGATTATACATATAGAGAAACCAGACAACAACTATGGGGCAGAGGGAGTATCCTCTCTTTTCAATGGAGTATTGCGGAACTTTACATCCTGTTCCTCATCATACCCTAAACTCTCTCATACAAGGAACAGCACGTCTGTTTTATTGTGTGTTTATTTAATGGACTTTAAACACCAAACCTTGGTACGGCTTTCGTATGTGTTCCAATAAATGTATCTTGTTGTTGTTGTATGCGTTCCAGTTGACAAGTCAGCAACAGCTTGCCGGCTTTGGTGTGTCGAGTTCATTAGAGGGCCTATTATAAGTTCAGCTTTTAATGACCTTAGCCAGATGTTTTTGAGGGATATGATTCAGAGGAAAGGGGAAAAAGTCATAAGAAAAGTAGAGAGAGTTTGAGTAAGTATAAGAATGTAGATGGGCTATGAAACGATGGATAGACTGTGTGGAAGATGAGGCAAGAAAGTAGTTTCTGAGATGACAAGTAATAGAGAAGTATAGTAGAAGAAGATACGCTGCGCTGACCACAATCAAATTGGGTTAGGACCAGGAGAATGGTGATGATGATGAGCTAGAGATTTTTTAAATTGACCTCTATGTATTTACTTTTTAAGCCTACTACTTACAATATCTTAACAGTAATCACCACAGACATGTTGAGAAATTGAAATGGGTGATTATGTTGTCAGGTACGTGACCTTTTACACGGTAGCGAGTGGCAAGAATTACGACATGACGGATGTAAAATAAGTAAGGAAAAATGTTGCTGTGTACATAATGCAAAATTAAGTATGTGTCATAGAAAACACAACTATAATTTTCAATGCTGATTTAAAATGGCATGAACAAAATATCTATAGGTGTTATTTTATGCGTAAATATAATTTTAGCATTAAATTGATATTTAGCGGTTTAATTCACTTAAATTCTGCGGTTATTGTTATTACCTACCACAATACATTTCTAATCCTGATGATGATGATGTTAGATACCTACGTACATTGGCAGGCTGACTCTGACAATGTTGACCTTCAATATCTTTGAAACTACAAGGTTTTGAGGTAGGAGATAAAAAAGTGAATGTGATGGGGAGAACAAGTGCCTTTCGGCTTTTATTAGGGTGACATTAAAGTTCGTGACACGCGAATATAAGTAAGGGTTTAGGGTGTGAGGAACAGGGTGTAAAGTTCCTCAATACTCCGTTGAAAATACTCCGTTGAAAATACTCCGTTGAAAAGGGAGGATCCTCTGACCAGACTGTTGTCTGGCGCGCAACTGCCTGACAGCTGTTGTCGAGTTTCTCAATATAGTTTTAAGTCGATGTAAACTTTACTTGCGAGATGTAAGAAATTGATGTTAGTTCTTCCGTCGTGTCATAGATGGCGCTGTAGTACTTTTTGTAGTAAGTTGCTTTTTGTAGGTCGCTACAAGGGTATATTCAGTAATGTTCACGTCTCATGTCATTCATGCATGAGTCATCAAAGACAAAATAAACCGTTCCTAATGTATGCTACCCAATTTCTCAATAATATTTAAACAAGTCTGTCCACAGAAACAGCACGTTCGATTATTTACTCATGTGGCACTGGGTTGCATGTAATTACAAACGTACATGTGATAGGCATTGCTTCTCGACCTACTTGCACAGCTGCACAAAGAAGTATTGTGCCTGCCAAGTTGATTCAATAAGTCATTTTGAATAAAGTTAAGACAGTGGCTGCTTTTGGCGACGTGCCTGTAACCTATAAAATTAAGTATTGTTCGCACAAAACCATGTGGCCCTACTTGGCAGAAATGCATGGCGTAAAAATCCTGCCAACCATCCTCTCATTCACAGTAGTTACAGACTTGGAAAATGTAGGCTCGCAGTCGCTTTGTTAAGTTTTTATTACTTATCTATCTTCATAAAAATGCAATTTAAATGTAGCTATCAACTCGGCCTATACTCCTAGATATAGGCTTTTCCCAGGTTGCACCAGCACAGGTTCCTCCGCCTTCCGCATTCACCCAGCCAGCCAGGCCACCTTTTTTAGGTTATCGACAAATTTAGTATGGGGACGTCCCACTGCACCAAACAGCAAAAGCCAGTCTCAACATCGAGAGATTCTATCAAAACAATTAAGTAAGTACTCCAGAAAGTTTTCAGAAAACCACCCCATAAGTAATGAGCATCAATTTTTACGAGACACGCTCTACTTCGATAAACAGATAAGCAGATTCATATTAGTTTTGTGGCTAGGGGAGCGACCACATTAGGGAGGCAGTGGGAGCGGCAAGTGTTTTCTATGTCAACAGACGGACATAGTACTATATCTGTATGTATATATCACGCTCCAGACAAGTTTAGCGGAAATCAATACCGAGGTCGCGGTGCCGAGAACCTAGACAGTTGAGTCCGTTTTGCCGAATGCAAGCGTAGCTGGAAAAGTTTGTCTGACTGAATCGTTTTGGTTTTAATCTCGTTTGCACCAAATACAGTTGTGTTTAGCGCTAAACGTATTTAAATGTGTTTCGTGATTGGTGGTCCAAACGGCCCTAAGTCATTAAATGTATCTACCTATGTTAAATTTAATTATTGGATTTTCCAAAAATATTTCGAAGCACCTTTACCTTCTTGAGGTCTTTTGATTAATATGTACCTATAATATTTGAGATTTTGTAAAATTTATCCGTGTTTAATAGTATTGATAGAATACGAGTATTTGGCCACTATTACCAATATTTACCAACGATCTTTGAATACTGACTATTATGTCCTTCATAGTCATGCATGAGTATCCTAAAAAGATTAGTTTTTGTAAGTTTATCAAACTCAAACTCAAACTCAAAGCGTTTATTTCAATTAGACCATTACAGGCACTTTTGAAAGTCAAAAACAATAAAAAAAACGCTAAGCTAAAGCTACAGTCCCAGTCACAAGGCATAAAAACTTGTGAAAGTACTGTAGTTGCCCATTCCAAAGCGTAGATCTCTATGGAGAAGAATGGGCAAGAAACTCCATGGACACTCTTTTAAATCAAAATATGTTACAAAATCTTGGTTACATCATTCATGTTAAAAATTACAAATATGTGAGAACGATGTAGAAATACGGGCAAGTTAAGAGCGTCCAGAGTAAAAGATTAAATCAGTAATACAAAAACAAAGTAATTAAAAATAAACCGTGGTAGCTAAGAGATGACCAGTCACAACTAACAGCGCCCGTTCACGAACATCACGCATGTATCAGCCATCATTCAACTCAACCATATTGAAGGGAACTAAATGACCCGACACACCCGCCACCATCAGCGTGACATTTAAGTGAGCATGACATTCACTCAACCACCAGGGTATATTCGCGTCAATGAAAGATGTAGGTACTCAGTAAATGGTGGTACATAGTACTCACACATGTGCTATGCAATTATATAATACTAGATTGAATCTATACAATGAAAATGTATTTTTACAATCTTCTGCTGCTTCCACAATAACTTCAAATGGTAATTCACATGATTCAGGTTGCCCCTATGGTTGTGGAGCAAGACCAGCATGGCGCCAAGCATTTTTATCATCAATGTAATCCCTCAACTTATAATATGCTTGCCTACATAGTGTGCGTTTTATGCAAGATTTAAATTTCGTTTCATTCAGTTGTTGAATGGGGGGAGGTATTTTATTGTAACATTTTAAACAGTACCCCATGAAAGATGAGTCTACTTTAGCCAACCTAAAACCTGGCTGAACTAGTTGGTCCCTGTTTCTAGTATTATAGTGGTGCCGGTCACCTCTTTTACTAAATAAATGCAGATTTTTCCTAACGTACATGATGTTTGCATAGATGTATTGACAAGGTACAGTCATGATGTTAATTTCCTTAAACAGTTCTCTTAGAGAATCGCGCCTACGCAGGTTATATATGGCTCTGATGGCTCTTTTCTACAGAATAAATATAGACTCGATGGCTGCAGCCCGTCCCCATAGTAAAATACCGTATGACATAATACTATGAAAATAACTAAAATACACTAGCCTCGCGGTATCTACATCAGTAAATTGACGAATTTTTCTGACAGCATATGCCGCTGAACTCAGCCGTCCTGCAAGAGATGTTAAATGAGGACCCCATTGTAGCCTTGAGTCGAGCGTGATCCCCAAGAAAACAGTTTCATCGACAAATTCAAGTTTCTCTTGATTCAATACTATATCAGTATCACAAAATTTGACATTTGGTAGAGAAAATCTTATGCACTTAGTTTTTTTCCCATTTAATACTAAATTGTTAGCGGTAAACCAGTTATGGACCTGCATTAGAGCGTTATTTACGTCGTCAAGGTTTGTAGCATGTCTGTTTATCCTAAATATTAAAGAAGTATCGTCAGCAAACAACACCATTTGTGTATGATTTTTAAATAAATGGGGTAGGTCATTTATATATACTAAAAAGAGGAAAGGACCCAATATCGAACCTTGTGGTACACCCATTTTTACTTTTAAACCCATTGAATTTACACCATTTACTTGTACTTGCTGCTGTCTATCATTCAAATACGATGTTACTAAACTGAGCGCAAGTTTACCTAAACCATAATGCTTCAGTTTCAAGAGCAAGGTTTGGTGATTTACGCAATCAAATGCCTTCGAGAGGTCACAGAAGATTCCTATGGCATCTTGTGCCTCTTCCCACGCAGTATATATGTGTTTTAATAGTGTGACACCGGCGTCAGTCGTACAACGTCTTTTGGTGAAACCATACTGTTTGTCGTGTAAGATTTTATTGGTGTTAAAGTAGGTGAGCATTTGATTAAGCATTACCTTTTCAAATACCTTGCTGAAAACCGGCAACACGGATACGGGTCTATAGTTATTGGTATCTTTACTGTCCCCAGACTTGAAAAGTGGTATTACCTTGCTGTATTTCATAAGGTCCGGGAAGACCCCTTGGTCCACACACAAATTAAAAATTAAGGCTAAGTACGGTGCTATAGTGTCAATAATAGCTTGACACACTTTAATAGACATTCCCCATAGATCTTCGGTTAATTTGATTTTGATTTCCTTAAAAGCTTAATAATATTAATTAGCTTATTAATTTTTAATGACTGCTATGGGGTTTATATGCTTAAATTGAAACTCAACCGGACAGGCTGAAACGTTCGCTTTTAATAAATCAATAGAAAGCAAGGGTGAGGAATTTAAGGTTTCAGTAGTTTTAAGTGGGATATTGGTAAAAAATCTACAAATTCTTGAGCTACTTCGTTTTTAGAGCTTAAAAGACCACGTGAAGTCTCTAGTCTGATATCATTATTAATTTTCTTATTTCTATTAGATTCACTATTGATAATTTTCCAAACCGTCTTTATTTTGTTATCGGCGGACTTAATCTTGTTGCTAATGAATAAGGCTTTAGCTACCTTGCAAGTGTTTTTAAAGATTTTTGAATAAGTTGCAACATATTTATTAAAAGTTTCCGAGTTGATGTAAGGCTTAAGGCCGTACAACTCAAATAATCGCTCCCTACTTATCCTAATACCCTTAGTTGCCCAGTCACAGAACATAAACTTAGGGTAAATACATTTAGTTTTCATTTTTAATGTATTATTGAACTCTACTTGAACTACCGAAAAGAATTCCTCATAAAATTGATTTGCATTTTCAATAATATGGCCCGGAATGCTTAAATTACTAATTAAGTTATTATTAAATTTATTCAAATTGCTGGGTGTAATTTGTCTAGAGTTTATCTGGATTTTCTGTAATGGTGTGTAGGACTCGAAAACAACGGTTTGACCGCTGTGATCAGAAGGGAGGTAATTAACAATGGATTTATCTAAGTAGTTGCAGTTACAAAAAACATTATCAATACATGTAGCAGTATTTGTAGTAATTCGGGTTGGTTCCAAAAACACGTTTAGCAAATTAAAAGATTTAAAAAGGTTTAACCTCACTGTCCTTTCGCGCGTAACAGTAAAACCCCGCGTGAAACCCTTCGGGGGCCCCTTGATTACGCCATTGCGTGAGTCATCCGATATCGTAAAGATAAACACTTATAACTCGAGTTATATTAGCTCTAATCTTAAACGGTAAACAGTGTCGGGTTCGTGATGAACGGGGCCATTTATTAATAATAACCAACTCTTTTAGAACTACTTGAGAATTATACATATTCCATAGATATGAGAGAGGTCGCAGCAAATACGTCTGTTTTCGTTGCTTATTTTTGTTTGGTAAAACTACTCATTCAATTTACACGAAAATTTATATCTAACATCACAAATATACAAGTAATCTAATGACAGTGTTTTTTAGGAGTCCTACATACATTATTCTTATAAGATCCTAACTCAAACTTCTTGTTAGAATCGGCCATTTTAGAATTCCGCTGTTCAAAGCATGAAAATACTTGAAATATCAATAAATACGAATAGATATGCCTCGAATACATGAAATAATGAATTATCACTATTTTTTCTTTGCTACTATTGTTTCCAAGACCATTTTACATGGTTCAAGAGTCAAATATTTTTTTTTTATTTCGACTAACAAACTTCACAACAAAGGATTTTTTGTTGGCTCAAATCATAATTTTTTTGTTATTTTTTCAAGCAAATGACTATCTAAAAAGTTGCATTATACACTTATAACATACTATACATTTACTTACCAAAGTTTTACAACGTATATCTCACAAAAACAACACTTTTCCGAACATAATAACACGGGTTGCCATTGCGTTTGACATTCGACATAGACGAGTTTCTATATTTTTTTTAATAATGTTGTGCCGTTTAGTATTACTAACGATTAATTTTGTTTGAATCGACTACTAATTGACCATAGAGGTAAATTTTGACAGAACGATTTAGAAATTTACTTTTTTTTATATTAGCGTTTAAGTTTGCTGGTTCGAGCCGTTCCATAAATGGAACGGCGAGGCTCAAGGCAAAGGTCCGTCCGTTCCATAAATGGAACGGCTGGGACCTAGAGGTTAAAAATCTACTACTACTTGAATTTTTGTCTAAAATATTAACATTAAAGTCACCGCAGATAACCAGTGACTTATTACCAGTTGCAAGTTTTGCTAAAGCATCTTCCATTACTGACTCAAATATGGAGTAGTTTTGATAATTTGGGGGTCTGTAAACGCACACTATTATATGCTTATCCAGCTCAACACAAGACAGTTCAATATTATGCTCAACCGATAGATCCACAATATCGTTCCGCAACTTAAATTTAATACAATTTTTAACTAAGATTAACGAACCCCCACGCATCTTAGATTTTCTGTTAAAGCAACTGCCCACACTGTAATTTGCGTAATTAATTAGCATTTCATAGTCTTTTAACCAATGTTCAGTGAAACAAACAATTTCAAACTTTGTTTTTTCTAAAAATAATTCAATCTCTAGTTGCTTTGAAGAGAAACCCTGAATATTTTGATGAAATAATTGCATAGAATTCTGCTTAGCCCCTTTTTTACATTTAACTGGTATCTTCTGTTGTCTTACAAACTAGTTTAAATGAGCATCCGGAGTGAGTCCCGAGACTCCCGTGCCATCACCGGACAACAAGCTCCTATCACTAAAAGACCTTAATTGAGAATTTTCCATGGTGGCACATGGAACCTCCTCAGTAAAATAATTGTAAATATAAAATAAATCTATATTAGTATGATTACTAATAGTCGCAGTGTTAATAATAGAACTAAACTTAGACATACTATTTATGTCTGTGTGAATATTATAAGCTAATAGCCTAGCTATTTTGTGTCTACATCCAATAGGTAGATACACATTACCCCGTGTCGACCTAAGTTTATCAATAAGCGTGTTAATATCAAGAAATAAAAGCTTGTCACTATAGTGACCTACTAAAAAATGCATATGGTTATTTAACATGTGAATAAAATTGTTTTTTCTATTACTTATATTTTCAACATATGGAAAAGCACACATATGATTTTACTACAATTTAACTTTAACAACTCGGATACACAGTCGGTTATGTCTTCCTTTTTGATATTAGAACTATTGCCAACACATATAGTAATGGTGGAACTAGGATTACATACATTATTTGTTACTGATGACATGACCTGTTTGTAGGTTGACCCGGGCATACAATAATTTTGGGTACAAAAACTCAGGTTATTACTGATTAATTTACCTAGCCCTCTACCTATACTATCAGAAAACATAACTGAATGATAACAATCATGACTATTAGGTGATACAAAATTACCAATCTCAGGCTGTAATACTAGTGAATCAGGAAGTGAAATGTCAGGTATTATATCTTGGTTGATGATACAGCCCTGAGCACTCACGGCTTGGGACGGGTCCTCCGTTGCCTCAGGCCGGAGGGCATCAAGACTGGGTTCACTCTGACAAGTACAATGAGAGTTGCTGAGAGTCAGCAAGTCCACTTTGTCTACCAACTCATTGGTGGCAAGAATATGCTCCTTAATTTGGTTTTTAGAGCCTTCATACTTATTATATAAAGACTTTAATGACTTATTCAGGGTCTGTATTTCAGACTGCAAGCGCTGAGTGTCTATCTCATAAATATTTATACTATCCTCCAATTTAATTTGATAGTTATTTAATCTATTCACAAGAGAAACACGTTCTTTCCTTAATTGAATATTTTTTGAATATTTTTTGTTTTATGTTTGTTTTATGTTGAATTCAAATTGGACATTAATTGAAAATCTACCATATCATTCGGCCTGTTCAACTAAGTGGAGATCCGGTTTTGAATATTCCATTCAAGAAGTTTTAGCAAACTTGTGGACAAAATGGACATTGTAAAGAGATATTACAATGAACGACAGACAATTAGCTAATAGGTTATTTTGAAACATATCGTATTTCGTAACTATGTACAAACACAAGATTTACAAGGCAGTCTAGTGACCAAAGTCGATATGACATTTTTATAGTCCTTATAGCAATCTTGACAGTGATGCGTTGATGGAAGTCTGAATAAAATATTTTTGTTTCATTATTATCTTCCTTTGAAAACTGTTAATTGCACGATGATTGTTTTGTGCAGCAATTCTGAAGTCGTCTATTGATAAATGATGTTTATTTTGTAAATAGGTTTTTACTAATACTACGTTTTACACGTCGTGTTTTTTAGGGTTCCGTACCCAAAGGGTCAAACGGGACACTATTACTGAGACTTCGCTGTCCGTCCATCCGTCCGTCTGTCACCATGCGGCTGTATCTCATGAACCGTGATAGTTAGCCAGTTGAAATTTCTACTGATTATGTATTTCTGTTGCCGCTATAACAACAAATACTAAAATCAGAATTAAAAAAAAATTAAGGGGCTCCCATATTTTTTTTTTAATTCTGTTTTTAGTACCTAATTGTGCGCGAGTTCGACTCGCACTTGGTCGGTTTTTAAACTAGATGAGGACGGTGTTCAACCTTACTTATCTGGGCAGAAACAGCCGACACAAACTCAGAGATCAAAGTATCTTTTGTTTTTTTTTTGTTTGATTTATTCTGGTCGCCAAAGAACTATTCTAAGGCACGTTTTATTTTTTTATCAAAGTAAATCCAGGTAGTATTAAATGAAGTTAGTTTATTTGGTTTCGTGAAGTTGAGAGTAAGATTTAGAGTTTTGATCAAAAAACCTCAGAATCTTTGGAATGTACCTATCTTGCTGAAACAAGACAGGAAAAAGCAGGTAGACTACTACATAAGTAGACTGGTACAGTGTTTTTTATTCTTGTGCATAAAGTTTTAATAAAATAAATAAAAAGCATTCAATGAATTATTTAGGCTCTTCCTAAATAATTCATTGAATTTGATGTTTGGCAGTATCAACCGACGACGTGACTGCTAAGTAAGGCATGTTTGCATATGCTGCAAACATGCCTTAGACTGGTGTGTACTTAACTAATTCTTTGAACCTACCTAGACATGTGACTTGTGTGTGTGTGTGTGTTAGAGGAAATTCTTGCACTCATGTATCATGGGCTTTTATCTTGGGTGTAACACATAATTAATTAACTAAACAAAGGTCTGATGAGCACGAAAATCTGAAGACTTTCCTAATGACTAATCTTCCATAAATGCGACCTTCTAACCGGTTAAAAACATAAAACGTAAACAACGGTTTGTAGTATTGAGGTAATTGTTAAAAGTTCTGAACAGTCATTAGAAAACCCATGTTTAATGTTTATTTATAGCAATCATATGAAAACGTTTTAATATTTATTTTCTACAAGGTTTTGCCCCTGGCGTCGCTAGTGATGCTGTCGGAAATTACCTATCCAACCCGAATTACCTCCTGAGAAGCAAAATTTCGTTTAAAGCAGTTCAGCCGTTTATAAGGCGTGAAGAGATAAAAATCAGAAATAAGCCGGACAAAGTGACTTTCGAAGTCATAATGTCAGTAGGGATGGATTGGACTGTTAGATGTAAACATTAGCAATCATTGTTCGAAACTGACTGTGTATTTTAGCGCTAATGGGACCATCGCACTAATTGACCTCCGCCGGACGAAAGCTATACGCATACCATGGGGGACAGTCACGCAATCCGAACTAATTCGAAGTATTCGAAGTCCGAAGGACATTAGAGTTAACCAAATGTTCATTGGGGAACCATTTATCAGGAGTTCAGGGTCCTAATCTAAACTAAACTAAGAGGTTGTTTTTTGAACGTTAAGTACAGATGTGATTACGAAGGTTCTGGCACTGATAGAAGACTACACTTTTATTGCTAAGTGCCATAGGATAAGGTTTGTGTGTTTGTGTTCTATGTTAAAATGGAACCGACGATAGCCAGCGAAATTCAAATTTTCTTACTTTTTTAATTAATTATAAAAAAAACAATTTACGTTTTTAAATAAAAATTAATTGCAAGGTCAAAATCAAAATCATTTATTTCAAGTGGGCCAGTTACAGGCACTTTTGAATAGTCAAACAACAATAAATATTAAGCTACAGTCCCAGTCACTAGACAAAATAACTGTGAAAGTACTGTAGTTGCCCATTCCAAAGCGTAGATCTCTATGGAGAAGAATGGGCAAGAAACTCCATGGACACTCTTTTAAATTAGTAGCTTGTTACAAAAATCTTGGTAACATCATTCATGTTGAGATGGTAAATTATGTGAGAACGATGTAGCAAGACGTGCACGTTAAAAGTGTCCACAGTAAAAACAAAAAAAAGACAATTCAAAAATAAAGTAAATAGTTCGAAAATAAGCCGTGGCAACTAAGAGACGACCAGGCACAACTGACAGCGCCCGTTCACGAACATCACGCATGGATCAGCCATCATTCAACTCAACCATTTTGAAGGGAACTAAATGTCAGTGTCAGGATGCATGTTGGTTATTTCAAAAACTCATTCAATGGAATTAAATGAAGTTAGGAAGTTGTATTTATGATTTTAAGGATTATAACTCTGTAATGCATATTTGTGACGGTCGCGAATCTTATTTTAATTTGGTTTTTGAGGCTACTTGATATACACTGATACGGTTAGCCTGCGTCACAGCTGGGCAAAGGCCCCATGACTTCTAATTGTCTCGATCCAGGGCCAATGTGGACCACTGGTCGCTGGTCTTGTCTAGCTCGTCCCGCCATCTTCTACGAGGTCTACCGCGACGCCTTCTGGCTGTGTCAGGGCTCCAGAAAGTGCTTAGGTATTTTAATATACCTATGTATAAGTTAATTTGTTTTAGTGAAAAACAAATCTGAGAGAAAAGTTATGATCAGGGAATAACAGTAACGGAGTTTAGGAGGAGAATATGGTAATAGTAACGGAACTACAGTAAAGAAGATTGAATGAAAGATAAAGTTAGTAAATAAATCAAATAAGCAGAGCCAAATGCAGGAGATTGAATTTGATGTGTGGTAGTCTATATTTATATGCACATAACTTCCCCTTGTGTACTTGGTCTTACGTCGAAATCGAATCCAATATATTTGTATTAAGTGAGCGCCTTCGTCGTCGTATTTATTACGGAGAATTTACCGTCTCTCCCTGTTTCGCATTTTCTAAAGGTCAATGGAAAAATTCCGGCAAAGAATTGTCTCCCATAAATTCCATTAGTAATTCTTTATTATGGAAGACAGGATTATATTAGGAGAATCGGTAGTGCAGCAGTACATTTATTTCGGCTTCCAAAAAAAAAAAACACTAAAACGGAGAAAAAATTTCGGAAGTCGGTGACTTTGGTGTTTGCTGGCTGGTTTTTTTTTGTGTTTGGTTGTTTTTACTCTTTTTTAATTGTCTTGTCATCTTATAGTGAACCAGTTATAATATTTTCAAGAACATACCTCACTGATCTTCTTCTCATATTCCCTGACTATAGGCAAGGTGGTGGTCTTAGGCAAGGAGCTGAAGACCTCATGCTGCAGGTAGTAGCGAAACTCATCGAAGGTCAGTTCCTGTGAGGATCTGAAATGGTCCAGGCCTTTCTCCACGCCGTACAGGTCTAGAAGAGTTCCTATGTTAGCTGTCAGCACCTGGAAAGACGAAATTATTTTGTAGGCATTTTAGGAAAGTACTCGTAGTTTTTTCCATATGGTGTCGGACGTAAAGAATAGCACCATCCCATATCTTCCCATGGGTGTCGTAAGAGGCGACACAGAGAATGGGCAGCAGCGTTCTCTGTGCTTTTGTAACAACCTTACTGCGATCGCCAAACCGCCTGCCAAGCGTGGCGATTATGGCCAAATCCCCCAAAACGTCAATCTGGCGACACTTGGGGGAGGCCTGTGTCCAGCAGTGGACGTCTTTTGGGCTGAAATGATGATGATAACTCGTACTTTTACGGCTATGACGGGTATTTTCGCTATTATGTAGTTCTCAGACTTTATCTATCTATGTATACCAATAAATACAATATGTTACATTGTGGTTAAAGTTCTTCTTAAGAGTTAACAGATCAATGAACTATGACGATCATCCGTAATACTAATGATCGTTAATTGATTTTAGTACTGCAGTTGGAGGAGACTGAGAGGATAATTCACTAATAATGTAGGCGGCTATGTACTCTACAGCCAATAATTACAAAATCCTTCTAGTAGTATAGATGCGAAAGTTTGTGAGAATGGACGGATGTTTGTTACTCTTTCACGCGAAAACTGCTGAACCGATTTGGTTGAAATTTGGCACACAGGTAGTTGATAACCTGGATTAACACATAGAATACTTTTTATCTCGGTAGTACGATCCCATGGGATAATAACCGAACTCTATGAGTGCGAAGTCGCGGGCATAGGACTATTCTGCTTTAATAGTTTCACCACAGTCACAGACATAATAATAACATTATTTTCAATGGTAAAAGGTGTTCTAGCATCAATAATATTCCATTTCAAAGTGTATTTACCTTCGGATACACGTGCATTTCTTTGTACGACTCTGTTTATTTGCTCTAGAAGCTGAAACAAACGCTACCATACTTGACGTATACATGTACACCACACTATAGTAACATTTATAAGTGTGAAATAGCACTGCCGCTAAGGCACTATACAAACAGATGAAATCACCAGACGTAAGCTACACCGTTGAGTCATTGTTTCTGCCAGCTATCAGCTAACTTTAACGCAAACTGACACGTTTTGGATCAACATCAATCAATACAAACATTGTTGGGTAAGCTACCAAAGTTGGTGATGTAGTCTGTATGGTGTTTTTTTCATCGGACATGTTTTTTTTTTTTTTTTTTTTTTTTTTTTTTTTTTTTTTTTTTTTTTTTTTTTTTGGCAGGAGGGGAAATCCGGTCGGACTTACACCCAGGCTGACTCATAACGAGCCAGTCTGGATAGTGTCAGGCTCCAACTGACTAAAACCACCTCCTGCCTGCCTAGTGTCCCCCTGACATGGTCAGAGACCTTTTTAATACATTTTTCGTTTCTACTACTATTTTCTTTATAATTCCTTTCATTAATGAAAGTTTAACTTTAAATTTTAATCTCATTTTAATTGTTTTTATATCGCAAAAGTGCTTAAGAATTTAGATAAAAGTGAATTTAATAACTAAAAAATTAAATAAATGTTTTACGTTTTCCTATGCTTATTTCTAAATTTCTGTTCTTGATGAGAATCGCTTAAATCTGAAAAAGCACAGATCCTTACTTTTATTTATTCCTGTTGATCACTTTTGTTGCAACTGTTAAGCAGTATTCTAATAAAATTTTTCTACTTTTGGTTTCTGACATTAATTTTTGTATGTTATCTGTATTAATAGCTGTCTCCAATCTCTGTTCGGCATCGTGTCGTTCCATTTCAAAAACTGGGCATTCTGTGAGGATGTGTGCGATCGACTCCACTTGATCCGGCTCGCAGATGCACCATGGGTTCTCCTTACACTTGAAACGGTGCAGGTATTCGGAGAACCCACCGTGCCCCGTCAAGATTTGCGTGATTATTCCAGCCGGTTTGATCTTCAAAACAATCTTGTGGGCGTCGATCGCATCTGGGAAGAATGATTTCGTTACAGAGGCCGTTTCTCCGTTCTGGTACCTCCGGTTCCATTCGTCGAGCGACCCCATACGGATCTGCCGCTTGACGAATGAAACCGGGCAGCGGTCGTAGTCCGGCCTCTTCCTGGACCGGAGTGCAGCCTCCTTCGCGAGGTGGTCCGCTCGTTCGTTGCCCTCTAGACCAGCGTGTGCCTTTACCCAGAACAAAGACACATCTTTGCCCTGAGACAAAGCCACGGCAACGTTCGCTCTCGTCTCCACGGCCAAAGCGTGGAGGGAACCTTGGTTTGTGACTGTTTGTAGTGCGGCCTTTGAGTCACTGTAGATTCCGAAGGTTCCCTCTTTACGCTTGAGGATTTCGCGCGTGGCTACGCATACGGCCAGAAGTTCCGCCTGGTAGACCGTGCAGTACGGAGGCAAGCTAAGTTTTGAGGACTTGATCTCGGCCTCACCATCCCAAAATGACAGTGCGGCTCCGACCTTGCCCTCAATCTTGCTGCCGTCCGTAAACACCCTGACTGCTTGACGGTTGTGGGTCTCCACAAGCGTCTGGTCCTCCAGGCACACGAACTCCATGGTCGTCTGTTTCGCCGGGTGCGGAGTTTCCGTAAATGCCACCACCCGCTCCACCTCCCTGCCCGCAAGTGCCGGCTGGGGCACCCCTCTCTTTGCCTCATACAGAGCGGCTGCTTCCTGTATTCGGAGGTCAAGTGGGAGCATCCCAGCCAGCACCAGGGACGCGTTCAGCGAAACGGTGCGGTAGGATTTACAGATTTTCTGCGCGAATCCTCGTTGGACCGTGTTGAGGCTTTTCTGCACTCCGATCTTCTTGGCTGCCGGCGCCCAGGCGCTCGCTGCGTACATAATCACCGGCTCCACTGCTGCCGTGTAAATTGTGCGGATGATCTCCGGGTTAAGGCCCCAGCTCACTTTGGCCGCACGTGCCAGCTGTTTGTAGATGTTTACAGCTTTTCTGCAAACGTTTGCGACGTGGGTGTTGAAAGTGAGCTGATGGTCGACGGTGAGCCCCAGTATTTTGATTTCCTTAGACATTCCAATGTCTACCCCGCCCATGGTCAAGAGTGGGACGTCCTAACGAAGCTTCCTGGTAATCACCATTGCACAAGTTTTTTGCGGTGCAAACTTCAGCTTGTTACGAATGCCCCACACCCGAACATACTCGAGGGCGGCATTGGCCTGCCTCTGGACTTCCAACGCTGTGTCACCGTCGAAGATCATCACAACATCATCGGCGAACGCTTGGCAGTGTACGCCTTTCTCCTCCAGCCCTTTCAGCAAGGGATCCAGGATCAGGTTCCACAGGATCGGACCGCCAATGGACCCTTGAACACACCCCTTATTTGTTTCCCTCCGGCACTCCGCGCCCGCGTACCTTACTCGGACACTCCTACCAGTCAAGTAGCTGTCGAGCAACCTTCTTAAGTTCACCGGGCACTTTTCCTCAGCCAGTCTGGTCCTGATGGCCGGCCACCATGCGCTGTCGAAGGCTCCCTCTATGTCCAGCGATACAACAGTGATCAGCTTCTTCTCACTTAGCTTTCCTTTGATGTGTTGTATCATGGTGTAGAGGGAGTCCTCGGTGCTTCTCTGTGGCATGAAACCAAACTGGCGAGTACTAAACCGCGGGACTAGGTGCCACTTGAGCCTAGCTACCAGCATCTTTTCAAGCGTTTTGCCTAAGACTGGCAGGAGGCCGATCGGTCGGTACGACTTAGGGGTGGTGTAGGAATCCTTGCCGGGCTTGCGGAGGACTACCACCGTGGCCACTTTCCAGGCCCCAGGGAAGTGTCCATGCTCCAGGCACTTATTGGCCAGTGCAAGGAACGTCCCTGGGTCCCGGGATATGGCCTGGGCACAGATATCGGCTGTGAGACCGTCTGCCCCGGGTGCCTTCTTCGGGTTGAAACTTTCCACCGCGGTTTTCAGCTCCTGAAGTGTAAACGGTGGGTCATGTTGTTCATCATGCGCCCAATCGTTTACACGACTGGCCGCTTCACGTGTCCGACGGTGGTCTTCAGTTTCACCCTCCTCTAGGTCTTCCGGGTAGAACGTCTCGGCTAGCAGCAAAGCCGATTCCTGTGCGCTCAGTGGCACCCCATCCTTAACCAACGGCAAGTCCTCCTGCCTTTTGGCGGTCCGTCCTATGACCCTATAAATCCCTTCCCACATTCCTTCCCTATCTTGTCTTCCACAGAAACCTTTCCATCCTTCCGTCGCTGCCTTATTAGCATGGGCCTCATAGTTTATTTTTGCTTGCAGGTACTCATCGATGACTTTTTGTCTACGGATTGGTGCGGCGCATCGGATTCGACGTCTCCGAGTGTTTACCTCCGACATCATATCAGCGAGCTTTTTGGACCACCACGGTATGGTAAGTATATCTTTATTAGCAATTTTGAAAAGTTCTTCGTCACAAGTTTGTATTATACTAGCCAAATATTTATTTACATTATCTTCTAACTCTAATTTGTTACTAATTTTTGAAATTTCGGTTGAATTTAACATTGCTTCAGCTTTTAATTGGGCCAATTTCGTATGAAATTGACTCCAATTTGCTTTTTTCGTGTTATAAATTCTCGTGGTCCTATTTACGTTAATTCCTTTAGCTGTTCTGAGATTAATTTTGAAAATAATACCGTTATGATCCGAGCTCGTGAGTCCTTCCTCAACCCGCCAGTCCTCCACCAAGTCCAGCAAGTCCGCTGAACAGGCTGTTACGTCAACGAAGCTGCTGTACAAGGTGTTTCCTCTGACGGTGTCGAAGGTCGGTGTGTTACCAACGTTGAGTATCTGCAAGCACATTTCATCCAGGGTTCCCGACATGTCCTCACCCTTACTGTCGGTTACCAGGCTGCCCCACCAGGCGCTCTTGGCGTTGGCGTCGCCGCCAATAAGAATCCTTGTGGGGCCTATTTCCTCGCGAATCCGCATGAGTTGCTCCAGGTATGGCTGTATGGGCTGGTCTGGTTCAAAATAGAAGGAGACTACTGCGATTTCCCAGGCGCTGGTACGGATCCTCACCACCACGATGTTATTGGTAGTGAGTTTCGGACACTGTGTGACGTCTAGGTCATGATCAAAGACGACTACTGCCGCCTTCACAGTTCCACCTTCCTGTTCAGCGCACTGGTAGACTCTCGCTCCCCGGTAGTCTCGCATCCTCTTAACCCCACCCACATACGGCTCCTGGAGCAATGCGAAAGCAACCCTCCGCTCACTAGCCACAATCATGAGTTCTTGGGTTGCAAGGTTCTTCCTCTGCAAATTCGCTTGGATTACCTGGTAGTTTCATCTGACATGTTGACAGTACAACATTTACCTCCATTTGTCTCATCCCTTGACGTTTTTCTTGCAAGATTTCTCGGAGTAACGAGCTGTTAAAGGAAAATCATCATCATTTTGTATATAACCAGTCAGAAGGTGCGTAGATGAAACTGCACAGAATAAGCCGCTGGAACATTTTATTTTAGAATAAAAATAGCTCGATACTGATGCCCTGATACTGTGAGACGGCAGACGGGGTCGTGCCAAACCACGAAGGAGATGGCAGGACGAACTGAATAGGATCCGATGTGGAAGGTGGTCGCCCGGTTTTCCTAGAATTGGAATGAGTGGAGGTAGGCCTTTGCCTAAGAGTGAGGCGGAACGGGTTAGCAAAAAACCTTTAATCGTGGAGTCTCTCTTAAAGATCATATAAAGGTGCTAGTGTAAAGTGATGTTTGTATTGGGACTTTGCCCTCCATTTTGTATCTCCAAGGTATTCTAATGAGTCACTCGTTGAGTGAATAGGCAAAGGATATGCAACGTGAACCGATGCGTTTCGGGTTACGTTGTCTTATCTACTGAGCTGTTGTTGTAGACAAATTAGTCATTAACATTGTATACAGCGGAGATGAGATTGTGGTTTGACGACGTAATTCAGTAATCTGTCGTAGATTTTTAAAGCTAATTGTTTTAAACTGATAAGAGAATGGGCAATGGCATTAAGTATGCCTTCTCTTCCTTAGAAAATTGTTAGTAAGGGAACTCGGGACTTGGTCCCGATTAATGAAATAGCTTTCCTCGCCCCGTAATACAATCGATTTGGGATGTGGTCTGCTGACTTGCCAATAGGTTTAATGTGAAGGTTGATGAACACCATCCCTCGTTTGAGCGTTCTGTGTTTTTGTAACAACCGTACTGCGATCGCCAATCCGGCACCAAGCGTGGCGATTATGGTAAAACCCCCCAAAATATCAAAATGGCGACACTTGGGGGAGGCCTATTTCCGGCAGTGGACGTCTTTTCGGCTGAAATGATGCAAATAAAGGATGAATGACCCTCGTTTAGCGGGTTTGGCATAATATCCACTGTACCTACATTTACAAGCTAAAAAAAAGAGAAATTCCAAGAGCCTTGAAGTGATCGATATAGACAATGGGTATTATGTCACCATGGGCGTATCAGCCACTAATACTTCGTTTGTCAAACTCATTACAATGATTGACACTCCAGTAACCAGATATGTCTGCTAACCTCGCAAGAAATGAGTGTATGCGTCATGTTTTGTCGTTGTTTTGTTACAAGCACATTTTAAAGCGCTTGACAACAGGATAGGTATTTTTTTCCATGTAAGTTGGTAGAACGTAATAATTTAGTTGACATATCAGTGAGATAATGGGTGACAAAGAAAGTACCTAATTATGATGACTAGGTCTGTTAGTCAGCTTTACTAAAATTATGTTTCGTGAAGTTCCCAAAGGATTAAATAAATAAAGAAATTTCTTTATCAGCAGTTAAAGGCGGAGGGGGAGAAGGAGACATATATCTATCTATTTAGCTCTTGAAGGTACTAGTAACTCCTGTAACACTTGATCCAGAGAGAATAAGGGTCTAACCTTCTGATGAGTACATGTTAGAAAATTGCTAAAAGCTGGTACGGCCACTGTAAGTCAGTGGACCATCTACCACCATCGACCACTAGAAAAACATAGCTTAGCTAAGCTATGTTTTAGCTTAAAATGTGAAGGCTACAGGGCCTTCACATTTTTCGACAGCTATGTTTAAGTCCCATGTCATAGGGGGCAAGACCAATTGCCATTACGTAGCCATACGTCAGACCACGAACTTTCCAGAGAATGGGCAGCAGCGTATACAATGTAATAAGGTATTTACGAGGCAGATGTGAGTGGCAATGGCTTCGCCGGGACGGGACGACCTAGAAGGACATACATACACAGACCTTATTGGTAAGGTTCTTCAGAAAGGTCAGGTGCAGGCGTGCGTGTATGATCAGATGTACAGACAGCGTCAGTATGTTCTAAGCCCTCAACACTCCGGCCGAGTAGGCCGGGGGGTAACTACTTAATGGAGCTGTGTACATGAACGAGGCGAAAACAGTATGTGAGGATCGTAGCAGCCCCCGTATTCACAAACGCTCGGATTCGATTTCGATTCGGAAGGTCGTATGTCTATCTCGCTCGCTTTCGTAATGCCAAAACAAGATAGACATATGAATTATCGAATCGAAATCGAATCCGAGCGTTATGTGGTTTCTGCCTACCCCCTGACAAGAAAGCGTGTGTTTGTTTATGTATGAATGCAATAAGACGTATTTTACCAATGTCACACACAAAGTGATATCCACTCTTGATGACTCTACGGTGACAGACGATAAATAACCGACTGATTTCTATATCTATTATTTACTAATATTTTAAAGCTGAAGAGTTTGTTTGTTTGCTTGAACGCGCTAATCTCAGGAACTACTGATCCGATTTAAAAAATTCTTTCAGTGTTAGATAGCCCATTTATCGAAGGTAGTTAATGTTATAGGCTATATATCATCACGGTACGACAAATACGAGCGGAGCAGCAATGAAAAATGTTGCGAAAACGGGGAAAATGTGACGCAGACAAAGTAGCGCGGGACAGCTAGTCTGGGAATAACAAGCATCATCTTCCTAGCGTTTTCCCAAACTCGGGTCGGCTTCCAGTCTAACCGGATGCAGCTGAGTACCAGTATTTTACATGAAGCGACTGCCTATCTGACCTCCACAACCCAGTAACTTGGTAATACGATACCCCTTAGTAAGACTGGATGTCAGACTTAAAGACAGACTCAGACACAAAGTGATATCTACTCTTGATGACTCTACGGTGACACTGGTGACAGACGATGAATAACCGACTGGTTTCTATATATTTTATAACAGACGCTGACGTCAAATAACAAGGACATGAAAGATAAAAAAAGCAACATAAGCAACAAAATGCCGACAGTGAAGAACTGTGTCTCGGGCCTCGGTTACAAGTCAGCGCTTCAAGCGATGCATCCGTTATTATTCAGAAGCTTATTAGTCAAACTGTATGCAACGTCTGTCCAATACGTGTAGGGTTACCAATATACATACCATAGAATTCTGATTGATCTGATAGATTAGACTTTGGCAAGGTTATATCATTGAAAACGAAATGGACCAGTATCTAATTCGTTTTTAGGGTTCCGTAGCCGAATGGCAAAAAACGGAACCCTTATAGATTCGTCATGTCTGTCTGTCTGTCTGTCTGTCTGTCTGTCTGTCTGTCTGTCTGTCTGTCTGTCCGTCCGTATGTCACAGCCACTTTTTTCCGAAACTATAAGAACTATACTGTTGAAACTTGTCAAGTAGATGTATTCTTTAAACCGCATTAAGATTTTCATACAAAAATAGAAAAAAAAACATAAATTTTGGAGTTCCCCATACATAGAACTGAAAACCAAAAATTTTTTTTTAATCATACCAATACGTGTGGTATCTATGGATAGGTCTTTAAAAATGATATTGAGGTTTCTAACATCATTTTTTTCTAAACTGAATAAGAACTATACTGTTGAAACTTGTCAAGTAGATGTATTCTTTAAACCGCATTAAGATTTTCATACAAAAATAGAAAAAAAAACATAAATTTTGGAGTTCCCCATACATAGAACTGAAAACCAAAAATTTTTTTTTAATCATACCAATACGTGTGGTATCTATGGATAGGTCTTTAAAAATGATATTGAGGTTTCTAACATCATTTTTTTCTAAACTGAATAGTTTGCGCTAGGGCCACTTCCAAAGTGGTAAAATGTGTGTCCCCCCCCCTCTAATTTCTAAAGTAAGAGGAGGAAAATTCTGAAAATATTTAGGATTGTAAAACGTAAAAAAAACTATCAACGAAAATTGGTTTCAATAAGATATGATGTTTAGTTTTTGAGATATGGGACTTTTTCATCAAACTGCAGCAGTAACTTTGTTTTTCATTAAGATACTATGAAAAACCAATTTAGTTTTGCGGTTGAGTGGAAGTTTACTAACTAATACTACTAACTAATGGATGACAGTTCAAAATTTTGTTTGGGGCTATGGAACCCTGTGTGCGAGTAAGACTCGCACTTGGCCGGTTTTTTTTTCTTGATACTGCCGGAAAAAAGTTTATTTTTATTTATAATTAATTCCTTTGGAACTTAACCTTAATTATTTTCATGGTAAATACGACTAACAGCACAGCATCGGTTCACCAACTTACACTTTCTATATAATATTTTAAGAACGTTTACACCTTACGGCATTTCATACAAACTTTTAAGTGCTTATTTTCCAAAACGAACCGATTTTAATAAAACTTAATACGCAGAAGCAGGATACATAGGTCTAAAAAAATTACTAAAAAAACATTTTCGAAATGTCTTTAAAAAAAAGTTAATTGGAAATTTCTGTTTCTATAATTTATAATCGGTCTAATTTAGCTGTAACCTTATTTTCCTACATGTTTTTCTAACTAAGTTAGGGTTAACTTATAGTCTAATCGGATACAGATTGCAGCTAGTATTATAGATGGCCTATCTGACCTCCAAACTCCAGTGGCAGGTTTATATTGTAGTTACGGTTGCATTTTTTACACATATAGGAAGAGGAAAAAACCATCTCACCAGATTAATTCAGCAATTTTCGCAAGCAAAAATCTTTTGAAAAAATCACTACAACGTTCGTTTGTCATGCTTTAAGCTACAATGTCGTTTAACTTACCAATTTGGTCAAAAACATGGTAACCCTGATCGAGTTCAATAACCAACGATAACTTAGTGATTCATTCGATGTTTTGTTGCTCACAGCGGAGTCTTTGTCGGTGAAGGATAATTCACCATTTCAATATAAATATGGGCATTGTGTCTTTGATTTCTGTCGTTTTATACGCAAGAACTTCGTTTTTTTCTATTTACAGAAATGATTCATACAAATAGATTAACATATTATTCCATTTCTGTTGTTACTGACAGTACTATGAAGTACATAAATGAAGCTCTATGTTATGTATGTCGAAAGAACTCGAGGCTTAATAATAATAGCTGCTCGCGTTGATTTTTAGGTTAAGCCGTGCTTGCCTAGGTGGTCCGTGGATGGGTGACCACCCTTTACTTACCGAGTTACCTGCGTGCCTCGGAAAGCATTTTATGTCATTGGTACCAGCTTTCATTTATAGATGTTTGACAGTTATCAGGTGGTCAGTGGCCTGAAAGTCTGACAACCAGTCTTACCAAGTGGTATCGTATTAACTGGGTACTGGGTTGTGTAGGTTAGATAGGCAGTCGCTCCATGTAAACTATACTGGTGCTCAGCTGCATCCAGTTAAACTGGAAGCCGACTCCAACATAGTTGCGAAAAGGCTAAGCAGATGATGATATTATGTAAGTCATAGATAGATATCTACTCTGTAATGACATTAATTCCTTCTGCTGTTATAGTGGTCTGTGATTCAATCATTACCAGGAAGTGCTACTGTGGCTTCTGGTCTGGTTTTATTCATTCCGCCTATTAGAACGTTTTGTGTACTTAAGGGTAGCATAAAACAACCAGACAAGTGCGAGTTGGACTCGCGCACCGAGGTTTCCCTAAACAAATAATTTTAAAAAAAGTTATATGATGTAAATAAAAATTGATTGGTTTCGCAATTTTCCCTTTATCTGTGCTATACTATAAGACGTAGCTTCGTACCAAATTTCATGATTCTGAGTTCACGGGAAGTACCCTGTAGGTTTTGATTCCCTTGCGAGTGTCGAAAATTTGCGACAAACGGCTGTTTCTTTTGATTGCGTTGGCTTAGAAGTTTGATTTTTTCACAGCTCCAAGGGACAGTAGACCTGAGTATTTGATATAAATTCCAGCTTGATAACTCCATGCGTTATTGAGAAAAAGGGTATTGACAGACAGACAGACAGACAGAGAGACGGACGGACGGACAACAAAGTGATCCTATAAGGGTTCAATTTTTTCCTTTCGAGGTACGGAACCCTAAAAACACATAACATTGTCTAAAACAGAAAAATGACACAACATGAACAGAACCTGGCATTCAAGATGAACTTAAGTATCTAAGTGGGTAAGAAGTTGCAGTTTAAATTTAGTTTGCAATTTTAAAGAATTCAATTAAAAAGATGCAATGATCATTGTGAAGAAAAAAGTATTTGTATTGTATTTAACATCATCATCACTTCTTGTCTCGACATCCCCGAAGGCTAAGGCTACACCCGCATTTCGCCACATAGGGGGCGTACCAATTATCATCAATCGAGTATAAATGTTCTGTATGTACGTTCAGACTAGCACCATCCTATATCTTCCCTTGGGTGTCGTAAGAGGCGACTAAGGAACTTGCCAGACAATGGGCAGCAGCGTTCTCTGTGCATTTGTAACAACCGTACTGCGATCGCCAACCCGCCTGCTAAGCGTGGCGATTTTGGCAAAACCCCCGTTATCTCAATGTGGCGACACTTGGGGGATGCCCATGTCCAGCAGTGGACGTCTTTCGGCTGAAATGATGATGATGATGATGAGTACAAATTGAGACTCCGTGGCTGTTACTCAGAAGTTCTTGGTGGAAATATCTATTTCCTGTCTGGAAATCGAACCTAATACCCACTTATGCTCAGCAGGAGCGCTTGTTTAATTGCGACCACTAGAACAATGTGTAACGGGGCGTTTTCTATTTGCATTAGTATAATAGGTTCTTTGCCTGTCACATTATTTTAACAAGTTATTGAGTGTATTTGCAATTGCAGGCTAAAAGCGTGTGGGAGTAATCATAGTTATGCGTCTCGCAATCATATTATGAATCATAGCTATTACTACACGAATACTATGCACAGCTAATGGGAAGTAGATTGACCTTACTCCCACACGTCTGGCAAGTCTTTAGCGTAACTATCGAATGCATTTACACTGCACTATGGATGGTTTCTATTACGATAACCAATTCTTGTTATTTAAAAAATCATAACTCTTCCTTTTGCCTTAGTATGGTAAAAAGCATTATATACAAGTTCTAGTTTTAGTGCTGTGTCCCTGATTCTATTATAACCCAATAACTAGCGACCCACAAATGCTTCAATGGTTTTTATAACTTGACACACGTCTAGTTTTCTGAATTAATTTCAATTTCTGACGACTGTACTTTCTGGAATAAGTTTTTTAAATAATGACGATACGCAAAGTCCACTGCTGGGGTTATGCGAAAAGTAACTTTAAATTATTTAATATTAAGTAAAGATACCTAATAATATCCTATATTCTGTATCTGTGAGTTTGACGTGTTTTGATAACCCTGGAACTTTGGTAGGCACCTGTTTATTAAAAAAAGTCTTTAAGTACCTATAGGAAGGGTCAGTTTTTTAGTAACAAATCACAGATTTAAGGTGGACGTGACAGGGTAGACCAGGAAATTCAAATTTTCTCACGGTTTTAGCAAATTGCCAATCAGTATCAGTCTGTAATCATCATCATTCATCATTTCAGCCGAAATACGTACACTGCTGGACATAGGCCTCCCTCAAGTGTACACAAGGGGGGTTTTACCATAATCGCCACGCTTGGCAGGCGGGTTGGCGATCGCAGTACGGTTGTTACAAAAGCACAGAGAACGCTGCTGCCCATTACCTGGAAAGAAGGGACTTGTCCCTTAGTCGGCTCTTACGACACCTACGGGAAGATATGGGTGGTGCTATTCTTTACGTCCGACACCATACAGGTGTCAGGCTGTACTTTGAACAAAATATGATTCGCGACCGTAACAAATATGGGTTAGATATAAATATATAGAATTATAATAATTAAAATCATCAACACACAACCTGTTTAAGTTCATTTAATCACATTAAATGACTACCTATTTCATGAAAAAGTTATTTAATGGCCTAATGGGATTATATGAACTTAACAGGGCGGTCACCCTGTCGCTTCCATCTTAAGGATTACCTGCCAAATTAACCTGCATAAATCTGCTGACCAACGCTAAGTTACGAAGCAAGAGTCCTAGTCACCAAACCAGTAGGCCTTAGAGGAAAATAATTACTTAAATCATAAAATAAATGCAAATTGTCTAAGCCAAGCAGTAAATAACTTTTACGTTTAAACCTACTTACTAAGTATAAATCAGTAAAGCAACATTGGGTAAGCTACACTCAACTCAAGCGACCATTGGTCATAGGAGTGTAGGGTCACGTCAGGGTCAAACTGACTCATAAGGACAGCTGGTGTCTTTAGGGTCTAATATGGTCACTCGGATGTGACCTTAACTTTTATTATGTCAAATATATTTAAATCACTTTATGGTACGTTGTTGTACGTACTTTAATTCTGCCTGTGTTGTAAAAAGCTGACGAGATAAGACAATAAAAAAAACCGGCCAAGTGCGATTCGGACTCGCGCACCGAGGGTTCCGTACAAAAAATATTTTTATTATGTGATGTAATTAAAAATTTACGGGATTCGCTATTTTCCTTTATCTGTGCTATAAGACGTTGCTTCGTACCAAATTTCAAGATTCTGAGTTCACGGGAAGTACCATGTAGGTTTTGATTCCTTAGCGAGTGTCGAAAATTTGCGGAAATTTGCAGCATAAACGGCGAATGATTTTTTCACAGCTCCAAGGGACTGTAGACCTGAGTATTTTATATAAATTCCAGTTTTATACCTCCACGCGTTCCTGAGAAAAAGGGTCTTGACGGACAGACGGACGGACGGACAACAAAGGGTTCCATTTTTCCTTTCGAGGTACGGAATACAAAAAAAAAACAACTTGACAAAATGTCTGGCTTTCAGGAGTTGCAGTGGTTGAACAAAAAAAAAAATTACATCTCTCTGTTTCCCTCCTTTCAGGAAAACAAAATGATGATCCAATCACAACTCTGCATTAATAACCTAGTGGTGGAACCGTCGGACTGCCAAGTCATAGGTCTCGAGTTCGAACCCAAGACACGCACCTCTGATTTTTCAGATTCATGTGCGTATTGTATAATAATATGTTAACATTATACAATTTGGTGCTCTGTATGGGGACGTAAAGAATAGCACCATCCCATATCTTCCCGCGGGCGTAAGAGGCGACTAAGGGACTTGCCAGAGTATGGGCAGCAGCGTTCTCTGTGCTTTTGTGACAATCGTACTGCGATCGCCAACGCGACTGCCAAGCGTGGCGATTATGGCAAAACCCCCCATGTTATGTCAATGTGGCGAAACTTGGGGGAGGCCTATGTGCAGCAGTGGACGTCTTTCTGCTTAAAAAGTGCTGATGACACAATTTGCTTTGCTTACTTGGTGAAGGAAAACATCGTGAGGAAACCAGCATGTTTGAGAGATATTTCTCGACGGTATGTAAAGTCAGAGGGCCATAGGCGGCTTAAAAACTCTAACTCCAGGTTAGGCAATAACCACACGATAAAAAAAGAAATCGCAACATTATCTTGCAATTTTCCATAATAGATGAAGACCTTAAAACTTTAAGTTTATTCTATCCTATCCGCTTCGTAATAAAAAAAACCTACTGAAGAGACTTATAGAAATACTTATAGAATCGTGTACGAAACGGACATTGGTTTCCACAATTCCAGCGATGATTGGAAAAGGTAAAACAATAAGTCCAATGCTATTTAATCACGATTATCGGTACCTACAGCTATTCATGTTGTCTAGATTCTTGCAATCTGATTAAGTAGCTGTATCCTCTTTGGCAAATACTCCTGTTAAATAAGGTTTGCTGTAAGAAAACCCATTTCTGGGTTAAGCTCGCCGTTGTACATTAGCTATATATTATTTGTGTGTATATCTTTTAATTTTATGTGCAATAAAGAATAAAGTAGGTAAATACGTGGGACACTCAGAAAGTTTTGCGAAACTAAAAAAAATTGTTCTATACGTACATATATTTTTATTAAATCTTTTCAAAGTACTTTCCACCAGCCTCTATACAAAGATTCATGCGCCTAAACCAGTTTTCAAAACACTTTTTCCAGTCCGCCGCAGACACCTCGTTTACAGCCTGCTCGAACCCAGCCAGCGCATCTTCCGGCGACGAAAATTGTATCCCTTTGAGCTGATTTTTTATTTTTGGGAATAAAAAGAAGTCACACGGTGCTAGATCAGGGCTGTAAGGAGGGTGACCCAGGAGTTTGACTGGCGTGCTGTCCAGGAAGTCCCTCGTTTTGAGTGCGGTGTGCGCAGGTGCATTGTCGTGGTGGAGCAGTAGCCCGCGGAGCCCTGTGTTTGGTCGCTTGTTGCTTATAACAGAGAAAACTTCTGGCAAACATTTGGAAGTATACCATTCGGCATTAATGCTTCTTTGATCCCGTAAGGGAATTGATACCAAGTGGCCAGTCAAATTAAAAAAGCTAGCGATCAAAATCTTACCCCCGCTTCTAGATCGCTTCACTTTGGTAGGCGTTGGCTCATTTTGAAACACCCAAACAGTCGACTGGCGCTTGGTTTCTGGGTCGTATTGATAAATCCAGGACTCATCACCTGTAACGATGTCGTAAACACGCCGAGACGAGCCTGCTTCAAATTTGTTAAGCATATCACGGCACCATTCCACCCGGGCCTGCTTCTGAGCATCGGTGAGGTTGTGCGGCACCCAGCGTGATACTATCCTCCTCACGCGAAGATGGCTGTGTAGAATCTCGTGAACGCTTCCCGATCCAATCTTCAATATGTGTTGAATCTCCTGATATGTAATTCGCCTATTGTCTTGGATTAAATTTTTCACTGCTAGCACGTTTTCTTCGGTAACAGCCGTCAAAGGGCGACCGCTTCTTTCGTCATCCCCCAAAGTTGGTCGACCGCGCTTGAATTCGTTATACCAACGATACACGGTTGCCTTGGAAGGGCCTTCATCCATGAATGCCATTTGAAGTCTATCGTACGATTCATCCGGTTTCAGGCGACACTTGAAATCGTATAAAATCATAGCTCTAAAATGTTCCCGGCGCAGATCCATATTTCAGTGAGACACAATACTTTGAATTAACTCGCAAAAAATGTGGAGGGAAATTTTGAAATTGGAACTTACTTATTTTTACTTATAAATAATCATATTTTCGAAAAACATAATAACTGGCCAGTCTCCCATATATAAAAACTTTTTTTCGCAATACTTTCTGAGGGGCCTGGTACACAGGCAATGAATTTTACTTTATTTGCAAGCCTGCCTAAATGTCGATTCTAACCGTAGTAACATTTTATATCTATATATATCTACATAATATTATGTCATACCAAATCGAAAGTATCTAATCTGTCGCCTACGATTATGATATTATGTTCGTAAAATAACATTAGTTGTATGTCTAACGTCTAGACAAGTTGAAAGTTGTTGTTGGTGCTTGCGACCTTCATAGAAAGGAAATTTTAATAAAACTAAAGTACCTACCTAGAACATTTTTTTGTTTGATATGTAGTTACGATACGAGATTGACATATTTATTGATATATTTTTTATATTCTGATATATATTATAGTTATATATTTACTTTTTATTTGTGTATCATCATTTCAGCCCAAAAGACTTCCACTGCTAGACATAGGCCTCCCCCAAGTGTCGCCCCATTGACATTCTGGGGGGTTTTGCCATAATCGCCACGCTTGGCAGGCGGGTTGGCGATCGCAGTACGGTTGTTACAAAAACACATATTTGTGTATGTATGCATATTTTTGTTACATAAGTATAAGTATTTTTGTTTAAGCTCGTCGTAAAATTTTCCCAAAAAATTTCCTAAAATTTTTCTACGCACTGTCTACATCTCTAACCCCAACTTTCATGTCGCAGGTCTGCTGGAAGAAATTTCTTATGAATTAAGCAGTACCTTAATACCTTTGTGCTCTTCTATCTAAATGTATTGTCCTGTTAAGTATTTTGTGTGTAAATACATATTTTTCCTAAATATCGGGCACAGTACACCCACATTTCGCCAGTAATTTAATTAAGTGCAAAATAATTAATGTTATGTACTGTGACTGTATATTATTCATATTAACCATACTAGGTTATAAAGCGTGCAGTAAGTAACTAGTTCTATGATACATAAATATGGCAGTAATTAACAAAGTTATTAAGATAACCGCATAACAACATTGCTAGGATATTGCTTGGGATTCTTAGCTATGTATGTGTGTGAATTATTCACACTGCATTTCAAGCCATTGCGTTTTACCACTCAATCATAATTTCTAAACGCGTAGTTGACGCTTCCCGTGACACAAGGGCTGGCTTTTACTTTGGCCAGAGGCTAAGTATTGCCATACAACGTGGCAATGCTGCCAGTCTCTTGAGCACATTACCAGCTGACAGCGTTGAGGAAGAGTTTTTTGACGCCCTTTTATAGTTTTTTGTTATTTAATTTATTAGTTTGTAAATCGTTGTAATGTATATAGTTAGATTATATTTAATAAATCATAGATCTCTAGTAAACATTTTATTTACCTCCGATTTTTTCTTTAATTAAATTATAATTATATTAAAAAAAAATTTGCAGCACTAACTAACATAAAATCACGCCTTGTAATCTCCGAAGGGTTTGGCAGCGGTGTACCTGGTCCTGATGGTACACCGACATTTTGCTTGGTATGTTTAAGTCCCATGTAATATTAATAATAATAATCTGTGGCTCGAGTGTCAAAGTGACATGACATTTTTTTTCACACCTTTACATAATTAATTGAAAATAAAGCAAGAAAATTGATAGAACCGAGCAAGAGAATGAAAAAGAAAAAAAAAATAACAGTTACCTATATATCCAAAACCGGTATGATTAAATAAAAATGAAATATGCATACGAAAAAAGCACCATGAAATGTCATATATGTCATCGATGCTGACCCGAAGCAGATCCAGACAAGAGGCACACCAACCATCTCCGGGCTCGTCGCTGAGCTCCGCCTCGCAGCCGCCGGGATGCGCCACATCCGTGTGCGCTGCGTCTTCGGTCGCTGCAGTTGCGTCGAGCTCCAGCGACGAGTTTTTCTCCCCGCCGTCGACGCCATCACCACCACGACGACGAGGAAGAGGACGGCCACCAGCGGGCCTGGGACCTCGAGGCCAACAGGCCCCGAACAGGGTCCCCGCTGCCGGTGGAAATGTGTCGCGCATGCGATGGACTCAGTCCATTAATGAGAACGTCATGCGCGCATATTATGGGGCTACTGAGGGGGGAAGCAACTTGACTGCGTACCGTGGTCGGATGCTCTCTCTGTTTCAGGTGCTTGAACCAGCTATCAGCGTGTCGGCTCAGCGACTATCGGATCAGGTGCGGGTCATCCAGCGTAACCATATGTTGGATGACACTGTACTTGATCGACTACGCCTCGACTCACGGAGTAACCCAGTTACGCCTGCTTCGCCAATGATCGCGGCGCAGATGCAGAATGTATCCAGTGCTTCGCCGCGATCCGATCGCGGTGGTGAAGAGGATGTTGACGAAGTTATAACCGTGAGTACCCAGTGCAACGAACAATTGAGGAGTGCTTTGGAGGATGCGTTCCGAGAGTATCGCTCCACACCGCCTGAACTTAGAACACGTTTACCTCGTTTGCCTATGCACAAGAAAAACAAGGCGCTGGTGTGTACTCTAGATTCGCAGCTGTCAAACTGCTTTGACAACAGCGAAGACCTTGCTGATACCCACTCAATATTGTACTGCGCAGCCGTAGCGGCATGTCGTGTAGCTCACGTCAAATTTCCTGACAGTGACCGAGCTACACGACCAAAATTAGCTATTCCAGCTTGGCAGTGCAGGATTGAGCGGCGTATCGGTGAGGCTAGAGTACTCATCGGCAAGTTAATCTGCTTCAGGGAGGGCAATACTCGCCCTAGAGTGATGCGCTTTGTGAGGCGGGCGTTCTCGGGAACTGACGTTAGTTTTCGTGATTATTTAGCCTGCGTCACAGAGCGTATCGACTTCCTGAAGCAGAAGATCTGTGCATGGGCAAGCCGTATTCGTCGGTACAAGCGGCGAGTGGAGCGATACACTCAGAATCGCACATTCCAAAGCGATGAACGGTGGGTATATAGGGCTTGGGAACGACCAGACCAAGGGGTGACTGACACGCGTCTGCCAGATGATGACGCCATGTGTTCGTTCTGGCGCAGCATCTGGTCGGTGCCTGTCAGTCACACTGAGGGCGGTTGGACCCGGGAGGTTGAACAAGCGTGTGATCCAATACCAGAAATGGGGGCAATTATCATCAGCCCCCAAGACGTAGCTCGTGCAGTCCGTCCGTTACCAAACTGGAAATCTCCAGGGCCGGATGGACTGCACAACTTCTGGATCAAATGGTTCCAAAGATCGCACGCTCGCTTGGCGTCCCAGTTTCAATCAGCCTTAGAGTCAGGGTCGCTGCCCCAGTTCCTGACGACAGGCATTACCCACCTGCTCCATAAATCAGGTAGTACTGCGGAGCCCAAAAATTATAGACCTATCACTTGCTTACCAACGGTCTATAAAGTTCTTACATCCATTTTGAGAGCTAAAATCAACCAACATATTGAGAGTAATTCCATCATGTCTCCCTCTCAGAATGGATGTAGGAACGGGTCCCGTGGTACTAAGGAGCTGCTCCTCATTGATATGGCCATTAGCCAACAGGTTCGCAGGTCCCGAAGGCATCTGTCTACATGTTGGATAGATTATAAGAAGGCCTACGACTCGGTTCCGCATACATGGCTCATGAGGGTGCTGGAGTTGTACAAGATTGATGCAACTCTACGCGCCTTCCTTGAGTCGTGTATGGGGCAATGGAGGACGGTCCTTCGCTATCCAGGATGTCGACAGATGCAGGGGAACAGTGAACCGATAAGGATCGAGCGTGGTATATTTCAGGGCGATAGTTTGAGTCCATTGTGGTTTTGTCTAGCCTTGAACCCTCTTAGCACTCTACTGGAAGGTTCAAGACTAGGCTATCGGTTGAGGAGAGGTGGTCAGGTCATATCTCACCTTCTTTACATGGATGATCTGAAAATCTTTGCCCCCAACAATTTGCAACTGATGAAGCTACTGAAGGTAACTGAAACTTTCAGTAGCGCCATCAGGATGGAATTTGGTGTGGACAAATGTGCAGTCATGCATGTGAAGCGAGGGAAGATTACGGAATCTGTGGGAACTCAACTCTCGGATTCCGTACACCTTAGATCCCTCTCTTCAACAGAAACCTACAAGTATTTGGGTATGTCGGAAGCATTAGGCATCAATACTGCTGACATGAAACAATCGTTGAAGGAACGTTTCTTTGGCCGCCTGAATAAGGTGCTAAGCAGTCTTTTGTCAGGTGGAAACAAGGTGCGAGCCTTCAACGGCTGGATCATGCCGGTTTTGATGTATTCTTTCGGCATACTCAAATGGACGCAGACGGAACTTGATGCCCTGGATAGGAGGGTCCGCGTACTGCTGACCGCAAATCGGATGCATCACCCACGGTCGTCGGTGATGAGACTGTATATCCCACGGAAGTGTGGGGGTCGTGGCTTCTTAAATGCTAAGACCCTGCACAACCGTGAGGTATGCAGTCTCAGGGAATACTTCCTAGAAGCCGACGTGGGGATGCACCGAGATGTGGTCTCAGTAGACAAGGGCCTTACCCCGCTCTTCTTGGCTAACGAGAACTGGCGCAAGCCTGTAGTATTAGACACTAATGATCGCAAGGAGGTATGGCAGGGCAAGGAGCTTCACGGGCGCTTCTACCGGGCTCTTCATGGCCCCGATGTAGATTTTCTAGCGTCCGTGTCCTGGCTACGATTCAGCAACCTCTTTGGGGAAACTGAAGGTTTTGTCTGTGCGATTATGGACGAAGTTATGTTGACGAACAACTACCGGAAACATATTATGAAGGACGGGACGGTTGACGTGTGTCGGGCATGCCACCGTCCGGGAGAATCGATCCGACACATTATTTCTGGGTGTTCTCGTTTGGCTAACGGAGAGTACTTGCATAGACACAACCTCGTTGCCAGGATTATCCACCAGCAACTTGCTTTGAAATACAACCTTGTGGAATCAGAAGTGCCATACTATAAGTATGCGCCCGACCCAGTTCTCGATAATTGTAATATCACGTTGTATTGGGATCGACCTATCGTCACTGACAGGACTATTGTTGCCAATAAGCCTGACATTGTGGTGATAGATCGATTGGAGCGTCGCGCAATGATTGTTGATATAACGATCCCACATGACGAGAACCTCGTGAAAGCAGAGAAAGATAAGCAATTCAAATATCTAGATCTGGCTCGCGAGGTTGTCGACATGTGGGATGTGAATACAGCAGTCATTGTGCCGATAGTCGTGTCGGCCAATGGCTTAATTGCCAAAAGCCTCGACCAACATCTTAGTAGGCTTTCGCTTGGCAGCTGGATCAAGGGCTTGATTCAGAAAGCAGTACTTCTGGACACGGCGCGTATTGTTAGGAGGTTCGTCTCTCAAGAGCCCTGACCACCGGTAGCTCGGACCCTGTTCCCAATGCCGGTGGGCTCCTATTTTTTATATTTTTAAATGTTTTTTATATAATTTTGTAAAAATATTTAAAAATGTAAATTATATGTTTTAAAATAATAATAAATAAGCTGGCAACCCCAAGTATCAATACGTCAAATCATTTTCTCTCTACAAAAAATACTTAAAAATTCAAATAAACAGTTTTTGGCTTCACGAAACAATAGTTATAAATTGCATTTCTGGACAGAGAATTTTGGAAAAGTAAAACAACATTTATTAGGAAAAATGGATAACACCAGGAAGAAATATGAAAATGTGAGTCAGACAGAAACTGTCATCTGTCACAATAGAAAAAATTAAGAAAATGACCGAAAATGTTTACGTAATATGATAACAAGATCAGCTGGTGCACGTCGCGCACGCCCACCACCCCCGGACTCGTCGCTGAGCTCCGCCTCGCCGCCGCCGGACCCCGGATCACCTGTGTCACCGGCAGTGGCAGTCGCGTCGAGCTCCAGTGACGAGTATTTCTCCCCGCCAACGTCGGCCGGGGCGAGGCCGGCCACCGAGAAGCTTGGGACTTAGGGGCCAACCGGCCCCGAGCCGGGTCCCCGCTGCCGGTGGTTGTGTGCCGCGCATGAGATGGACTTATTCCATTAATGAAAACGTCATGCGCGCATACTATGGGTCTACAGAGGGGGGAACTAACCTCACTGCGTACCGTGTTAGGATGCTGTCTATGTTTCAGGAACTTGAACCGACTGTCAATGTTTCGGCCCAACGGTTGTCGGATCAGGTGCGGGTCATCCAACGCAATCACATGTTGGACGACGCCGCACTTGATAGGCTGCGCTCAGAGGTACTGAGCAACCGTATCATCTTGACTTCTTCACAAACCACGACACAAACAAGTTTTGATAATGATGCCATTCCACCGCGGCCCAATTTTACTGTTGTAGAGGAAGATGATAGGGTTGCCACGGTAAGTAGCCAGTGCAACGACCAATTGAGGAGTGCTCTGGAAGATGCGCTTCGCGAGTATCGATCCACTCCTGCCGAACTTAGACCACGATTACCACGGTTACCCATGCATAAGAAAAATAGGGCGCTGGTGTGTGCCTTGGACTCGCAACTCAAAAATATATTTGAGCATAGCGAGAACCTCGTTGATACGCACTCGATCTTGTATTGTGGGGCTGTAGCGGCTTGTCGTTTAGCTAACGTCAGATTCCCAAATTGTGACGTAGCTACTCGACCAAAACCAGCCGTACCAGCTTGGCAACGCAGGATCGAGTGCCGTATCGACGGGGCCAGGGTACTCATCGGCAAACTATACTGCTTCAGGGAGGGCAACACACGACCACGTGTGATGCGCTTTGTGAGGCGGGCATTCTTGGGGACTGGAATCAGTCCTCATGAATACATGTCCCGTGTCACAGAGCGCATCGACTTCCTGAAGCAGAAAGTTTATGCATGGGCGAACCGTATTCGGCGGTATAAGCGCAGGGTTGATCGGTACTCTCAGAATCGCATGTTCCGGAGCGATGAGAGGTGGGTATACAGAGATTGGGAGCGACCCGAACAAAATGTGACAGACGTATGCCGTCCAGATGATGCTGCCACTAGTTCATTCTGGCGCAGCATCTGGTCGGTGCCCGTCTGTCATACTGAGGCTGACTGGATGCGAGATGTCGAGCGGATGTGTGAATCTATCCCAGAAATGGATGAAATTCTAATAACGCCGTTAGATGTTGCCAGAGCAGTTCGTCCGTTACCGAACTGGAAGTCTCCGGGACCGGACGGACTGCACAACTTCTGGCTTAAATGGCTGAGTAGTTCACACATTCGCCTGGCATCTCAATTCCAGTCATGCTTAGAGTCTGGGTCGCTACCAGAGTTTCTTACAACCGGTGTTACCCACCTGCTTCATAAGTCAGGTAGTCCTGCGGAACCCAAGAATTATAGACCGATCACGTGTTTGGCGACGGTTTATAAACTTCTTACATCCATTTTGAGAGTGAAAATTACCAAACACATCGATAGTAATTCCATTATGTCGGCCTCTCAAAATGGATGTAGGAACGGGTCCCGTGGTACTAAGGAGCTACTCCTCATCGACATGGCCATTAGCCAACAGGTTCGTCGATCTCGCAAGGATCTGTCGACATGTTGGATAGATTACAAGAAGGCCTACGACTCTGTGCCACATACATGGCTCATGAGGGTGCTGGAGTTGTACAAGATTGATGCAACTCTACGCGCCTTCCTTGAGTCGTGTATGAGGCAGTGGAGGACGGTCCTTCGATATCCAGGATGTCGACAGATCCAGGGGAACGATGAGCCTGTATGGATTAAACGGGGAATATTTCAGGGCGATAGTTTGAGTCCTCTGTGGTTCTGTCTAGCCCTGAATCCTCTAAGCACATTGCTGGAGGATTCAGGTCTAGGCTACCGGTTGAGGAGAGGTGGTCAGGTCATATCTCACCTTCTTTACATGGATGATCTGAAACTCTTTGCCCCCAGCAAATTGCAACTGATGGAGCTACTGAAAGTAACTGAAAATTTTAGTAGCGCCATCAGGATGGAATTTGGTGTGGACAAATGTGCAGTCATGTATGTAAAGCGAGGGGAGATTATGGAATCCGAGGGACTTCAGCTCTCTGACTCCATACACCTAAGATCCCTTTCCTCATTCGAAAACTATAAGTATTTGGGTATGTCGGAAGCGTTAGGCATTAACGTAGCTGACATGAAGCAATCGTTGAGGGAGCGCTTCTTTGGTCGCCTGAAGAAGGTACTAAATAGCCTTCTTTCGGGCGGGAACAAGGTGCGCGCCATCAACGGTTGGGTCATGCCGGTTTTAATGTACTCTTTCGGCATACTCAAATGGACTCAGACCGAACTGGACACCCTGGATAGGAGAGTTCGTACACTGCTGACCGCAAACCGGATGCATCACCCACGATCATCGGTGATGAGACTATACATCCCGCGGAAGTGCGGGGGTCGAGGCTTTTTAAACGCGAAGACCCTCCACAACCGCGAGGTGTGCAGCCTCAGAGAATATTTTTTAAAAACAGAGGTGGGTATGCACCGAGATGTGGTCGCAGTGGACAAGGCACTCACCCCGCTGTCCATGGCTAAAGAGAACTGGCGCAAACCTGTAATACTGACTACCGATGACCGCAAGGAAATATGGCACGGCAAGGTTCTTCACGGACGCCTTTACCAGGCTCTTCATGGGCCCGATGTAGATTTTCTAGCGTCCGTGTCCTGTTTACGTTTCGGCGACCTCTTTGGGGAAACTGAAGGTTTTGTCTGTGCGATTATGGACGAAGTTATGCTGACGAACAACTACCGGAAACATATTATGAAGGACGGGACGGTGGACGTGTGTCGGGCATGCCACCGTCCGGGTGAGTCCATCAGACATATTATTTCTGGTTGTTCTCGTCTGGCTAACGGCGAGTACTTGCACAGGCACAACCAAGTGGCCAGGATTATTCACCAGCAACTTGCCTTGAAATATAAACTTGTGGAATCTGAGGTACCGTACTACAAGTATGTGCCCGACCCAGTTCTCGAGAAAGACCATGTCACGCTGTACTGGGATCGGCCTATCATTACTGACAGGACTATTGTTGCCAATAAGCCTGACATAGTGGTGATAGACCGATCAGCGCGCCGCGTAATGATAGTCGATGTTACCATCCCGCATGACGAGAACCTCGTGAAGGCTGAGAAAGAGAAGCAAATAAAATATCTCGACTTGGCTCTTGGCTTAGCATGTGGAATGTGGACTCGGCTATCATTGTGCCGATTGTCGTAACGGCCAATGGCCTTATGGCCAAGAGCCTCGACGAACATCTGTCGAAGCTCTCACTTGGCAGTTGGATCAAGAGCCAGATTCAGAAGGCGGTACTCCTCGATACGGCCCGCATTGTGAGGAGGTTCCTGTCTCTGCAGCCTTAACCACCGGTAGCTTGGACCCTGCTCCCGACACCGGCGGAAAAACCTATTTTTTATATTTTTAAATGTTTTTTTTTTATATTTTTTGTTTTTTAAGAAATATTTAAAAATGTAATTAATAAGATGGAAAAATGAATAAAGGTATAATAATAATAATAATTTCATTTATTTTCAGACACATTGATCCATAATTCTGTTAGTAGGTACACTTAAAAATAATGTTAGTAATGCAAAAATCAGAGACAATAAATACACACAAAACTATACGATTATTATAAATAAATTAACAATCAAAATCATATATCAAAATTAATTAACACTATAATTTGCCATGTCTAATAAAATCTTAACTGACCACAACTAACATTAGAAGTTAAATAATTCAAATACAATAAAAATAACAATTATAAAAATTAGAATTTCATTCACATCAAATATATATTAAAAATAATTAGTAAGCTAATATAAATAAAATTACAATTAATGATGGCATATGATCAATGACTAATAGTACGCCTGCCTCTGTGTCATTTGTTTGTTTGTCATTACATTAACCATATAACAATGGTTAATGTACTGACAATCAAACCTGTTCGCAAATACGCTCAGGATGGTGTTGGAGGTGGCCCGGAGCCTGCGCCCCAGAGATGTGCACCGCTTCCGCATCGTCGTGTAAAAACAGTCAACACGGGCGTCGGCGAACATCCCCGACGCGCTGCAGTGCCGTGGCAGCCCCAACAGCACCCTGAACGCATTATAAAGATTAGAGAAGATTAGAGATTAGATTTAGTTTTATAAAGTATGTATTAGTTTATAGTTAGTCATTTTATGCTTATATATGTATTGTGTTCTATGGGCCTAGTTGCCTGAAATAAAGGATTGTATTGTATTGTATTATTATACTGAACACGGAGGGCGTTGTACTGCTTCTGGGTATATGACACCCACAGGCTGGCTGTGTACAGGGACGTACAAAACGACAGGCCACACACCGAGGCGCTCAGCAGCACCATGTCGTCCGCGTAACTAATGTTGTTGACACAAACCCCGTCAATATGGCAGCCGACACGGGTACTGCTGAGCTCCTCTATCAGTGCATTCACGTACAGGTTGAAGAGCTTCGGCGAGGTCAGCCCACCCTGCCTCACCCCGCACTCCAACCTGTACGGCTCCGACAGTGCATTCGACCATCGAACGACGTTGACCTGGTTAAGATACCAGTACTTGAAAATTTCTATCATTTCGATAGGCATTGAAATGTTATTTAATTTTTGCCATAAGATGTCATAGCTAACCAGGTCGAGAACGCTTTCGAGAGGTCGAGAAAACAGGCATAAATAGGTGTGCTCCTATTGGAGTAGTAATAGGGGGCGAGGCAATTGCCAGCAACCGCGCACAAATCCAGACCCCGTGACTGATAAAAACTGCTGAAGAAATCATCAAACCCAGGGTCTCATGCTCAACAGCAGTAGTAATATTTCCGTAAGTATTAATAGATTTCATAGCATTTAACTGGGTACATTTTAAATGTCAATTTTCGCGTGAAAGTAAGCGTCCAGTCTTGACATTAACAGCAGTGTCAGGGCTGTCCCATAATTACAGTTTATAATATTTTAATATGTATTTAATATCCAATTATTTTTGATATATTGATCTCAGTATATAATTTACTTTTGAATGCATAACGGTTATTTAATATTGTGTAAACATTGCAGACCACACAAAGGTTGCCTTTTAAGGCTTTCGATTCTGTTAGTAATTGTATGTTAAGTTAATATTCAGTTTACCTTTCATTAAAGTAAATGGACACGTTTTGTAAAGTTAGTATTGTGGGTATTCCTTGCCCTTTCTCGTAAGTAAATAACATATGCATTGTTTGTTAAAACCCAGTGAAGTATTAAATAACCTACTTTTGTAGGCCACGGACTTAGGTATCAATGACTGGACACTATAGGTATCTCCTTACATGGAGCAAATACATTGCTGAATTGAATAAAATAATTAACTACTTAGTAAACAAAGCCTTTTTAGATGAGAGGCTGAAAACTTTTGTCTACGACCTACTTCTATGTTTTGTTAAATAGAGCGATTAAATATGACACGGAAAAATTCGGGGTAACAGAATTCAGTGATGGAGAAGTCAGTGTTTTTATTTGCAATGGATATCTTGATATCGGATTTCATCCTCTTAACGAATGATTCATTAGTTAGAAATAGGGCTGGCCCTAGGATCACCAATACTTTTTCAAGTCCTCGCTCTGAATTATACTTATAAACCAAATATTTCTTTATAAATACGAATGTACAGACTGATGGCGGTACAAATGTATGTATCGAATAGAAGACTGCAATAGTTTGTTTCACTTACAAGAGCCCATGTGAAGTAATTACAACAAAACACTGAAATGGAAGGGAAATGCCCATCTTCGTTGTATAGTCGGACTCCTAACTGCTTAACAGCTGCTGTCAACAAATCCAAGTAAAACTTCACCAATATTTAAATAGTCTAACTGCCAAAAAGACAATTCGATCTTATCGACGAGCAAGACACATTCAACCTTAGTATGGTATTTATGAGGTCGATTGACGTAAAAAATAATGAGGCAACCCTATACTTGATACTGTCGCATCGTCTCCAAAAGGAGAATGTCGTCCTTACCTTTAACGACGCGTGAACACGAATGTTCGACTTGCGACATTCATTTTGTAGCAAATAGCAAGTTATGAGAGATTGCTTCGTAGGATCTCATATTGTCCTGTAGGTAGGAAGGATTCGAGTAAAGCTGTTCATCAGTTGGAGCATGGAATATCCACATACGGAATAGATGAAAGACCTCTCTTATCAGCTCTGTGCATACCAATCCGCCCTGGCCCCGTTGAGGATAGTAGCCCACTCCTTCACTCAGAAAGGAGTCCTGTTTCCCAACAATGGTAACATTGTTACCTATGGGCTGAATAATTATATTTATGCGGCTCAATTATAACCATGTAAGATTTGTATAAATAAAGATTTATGTAATGTATCATAAAAGATTCTCTTCTTCTTCAACCCTTGGCCACCCAATGCTGAGTATAGGTCTCTTCCAAATCTTTCCACTTTTGGCAGTTATGTGTCATGGCTATCCAGTTTCTTCCAGCCACTTTAATGAGATCGTCTGTCCACCTAGTCGGTTGTTTTCCCACATTCCCAAAAAGATTATTTTTTAGCGGGTATAGTTAGTGAACTATACCCGCTATTTGATGATGGTAGAGTCCAGCAGTGGCTGGACATAGGGTTCCCTCAAGTGTCGACATAATATCGACCAGTCCTTCCATACATTATATTTATAATGTAAGAAAAAAACAATCTTATTTCATTACAGTAGGCACCAATAGCATTGAGTTAGCGATACTGAAAACTGATATCACCGCAATATAAAATAATGAGATAAACATAAATTGATTTGCTGCAAGCGAAGCGAGCACTTAGCTAATTAGATTTAATTGTCGAGAAGAACTCTTTATGATCGTCTAGGGGAGGTTTGAAATAATTAGGAAAACGATTTCTGCTTTCTTCTGTGTTTTACTTGAAAATAAATCTTTGAATTGCTAAGCAGGCGTATCGTACAGATACATTACAGACCTCATTCTTATTTATTCTTTGTGAAAAGCTTATTTTACTTGGCAAAATAAAGTCAATCCATTTTGTGAATATTGTCTAAACTGCCGTTTTTGCTACGATTATCTTGTTGGTACTGCCACTGAACGACTGTCATCTTCAGGTATAATGCTTTTTTTAGCTGTATATTCACCCATAGTGCCTACGCCATAAACCTAGTTTTCATTTAATGGCTCACCATGCATGGGCGTTTTATTATCCTTATATGCTTTTCTGCTGTAGATAGAAAGTTCTTTATTGTGTTGATGAAACGATAGGTACATACAGTTATTGCATAGACCTAAAACATTGCCACCACCACGGTTTTGACAGTGGCAGCGCCGGCAGAGGTCGCTTATGAATGACCCGGATGTTTGGCCACGTGGACCGAATAAGAGGTGAGACGCAAACACAATGTAGATTTGTCAAGATTCCGAAATTGTATTTACCCACTTGAATGTAACGTTATAGGTGGAACTTAAAATACCAGGAAAGAAGATTGTAAATAACTCAAATTTAAGTTAAACGATGTTAGATATCCTAGCTGGAATGGAATGGGTATTTTTCCTTGTAGGTATTATTTGGTTAATGCCCTCGACGTAGACACTGCCCCATTTTCCTATTACCAAGAGAGGGCAAAACCGCAATAAAGTATGACACAATCGCGCCCTACTTGCAAAGAAATATCAACTTAATTGCTTTTTCAATAATTCCGAGCAGTTTTCGTGCGTTGAAACTGACAGAAATACTTGAGGTGAAAGCCGCCCCTGTAATGATTGTAATTATCACTTTTTGTGCCTTTGAACCGGACACGGAATAACAAGAGGATTATAAGGCTATGTTAAATATTTTAACTGCAATATTTTAAGTAGGTGTTGATATTACTGCATGCGCTTTTAATGACCAAGCTCTTTTGGAGGTGACGGTAATTTACGAAGTAAAATAATTGCATGTAAAACCTTTTATGATTGTGAAATGTAGGTGGATATAGCGTCTATACAAAACCTGGATGGGACGCTATTACATGAACACGTTGTGCATGTACTATGCCTCAAAATACTACCTTATTGCTATTCCACCAATTCGCACTAAGCGTTTTCAAACGTCTTTCATAACGCGCATAGCAAAGGAGTGGAACTCTCTGCCTGCGTCTGTGTTTCCGAACGCTTACAACCCTAATCTCTTCAAAGTTAGAGTGAACAGGCTTCTTCTGGGTAAGCTCGTACCATCGTCGACTTTGTCTCTGACATCTCTGACCTAGACACTAGACTTACCCACCGCAAATAAAAAAATAAAAAAAATAGGGATGGGAATCATGATGATGATCAGTTGATGAAATTCATTAAAATAAGTTGAGAACATTGGGCATACCTACTCTTAAAAGTCGAAGTCAGGTCTCCAATGTAGTGTCCTAACAAAATAACGATAGTTACTATTAATGAGAGGTAATTATTTTTCAATAATAATGATTCTATTGTTTCTCTTCTCTGTTACAACTGTAGTTTTGAAACAGAACAAAAATCTTGTACATACGGCGACACGTCAAACTATACTATATATAATTCCAGTAAAAAATGGCCTCGTTTTTGTATAGATTTCCCGTACAGTGAGAGATCCGCATATACTGTACCATATTCAAAAAAACTCTAGGTAGCTGTTTGATAGGTACATAGTATAATTTTGTACTGTCTCATTGATCGAGTGGTCGCAAGGGTTCATTTCCCGGGTCGGGCAAAGTGTTAATGGGTTTTTCCATCAGGAATATCTCAGTAGCAGCCACGGACTATGGATTTCTGCCTGTTGATGGCAATAGGCTCACCTATAATATGGGACTTAAACATAACTGACGATAATTGTGGGTGTAATATTATGTTATAATTTTTATTTATTTATTTATTAAACAATTTATGTACACACTTAATACAGAGAAGAAGAAAGGAACAGAAAATAGGTACAGAGGTAATGCTTATTTCTAAAGAAATCTCTTCCATATTATATAATATTACGATATTTTTTTGGTTTGTTCGTCGTGGTTATTTGCAATACCGACTCGATTTAGACCAATACAACGTAGGCGTAGATGAGGACATTATTTAGTTTGGGTTTCTTACGATATAAAATCAAAATTAATTTATTATATTTAAATGAGATATGTGGCAATGTAGCCTTTTTATTTTGTAATACAGACACCCATTATGTCCTAGAAATATAATAATTCACGAACGTAAAAGGAAATGATTCATAGATGTGTCTCATTTGTATTCATTACATGCTTTTGTTTCTTTGATATCCACGAAATGTATTACTAAACTTGGCACATAGGCTTTTGCCTGCGGAAATGGCAAAGTTGTTGTACTTATCTACAGTACCTACTATTAATAATGTCCTGAAGTTGGATCATGCGGGCTTACAGTAGCAGTATTATTGTCCCAGTAAAAATATATAGATGATGTTGTTTGACAGAACTTATGGACCGAATTTTCATAATGCTGAAATTATTCAATGGCGAAGTTCCTTACGTGGCTTTCGAGGTCAAAGACTTCATTATTGTAACATTATCTAGGTCTAGTAGCTCTAGACACTAAGGCCCGCCACCAGACCAGACAGACACCAAATCTAAACTACTAGCTAGCCCGCGCAACTTCTTCTGCGTCACATTTTCCCCGTATTCGCGACATTTTTCATTAATACTCTGCTCCTATTGGTCGTAGCGTGGTGTTATATAGACAATAGCCTTCCTCAATAAATGGGCTATCCAACACTATAATAATTTCACTTCGAACCAGTAGTTCCTGCGATTATAGCGTTCAACCAAACAAACAAACTCTTCAGCTCTATCACTGTAGTATAGATAAGTTCGAAGCAACTAAATGGCTTAAAGTCTATGCTCAAGGCAAGATCTGAGCTTAAGTATCGTTCTTTGATACAGGCCTAAGTAAGACTCAAGCAGCTTGGAGTTTGTTAAGTATAGTGCTCAACCCAGATGACGGGGTGTCGCCAGCAAGAGACCCTTGACCGGGTCACAGCAACTAGCAAGAGCGACGGCACTTCGTAATATAAATGCAAATGTAGGTTTGTTGATATCGTAATATTAGAATACTAACTTACAACCGCGGCTTCGCACGCGTGGTGGTCGGTATTTCTTCCACGGGATCGTCCTACCTAGATAAAGAGTATCCTAGGTATTTATAATCCAGGTTAGGTATAAACTATTAATAAAATTAATCTAAATCTGATAGGTGGTTTTTGCGCGAAAGAGTAACAAACATACATACATACATGCTCACAAAGTTTGGCATTTTTAATAGTAGAAGATTGTTATGGGCATTGAAAGAAATAATGGTTATACTTTAGTCCATTTAAGGACTAGGTATTTAGTATTTCGTATTGTTACACCAGATAATAGGTAATTAAAAATACTCTAGTACCGTATTTTGGTAGATATTCGTAATTATTATAGCTAAAATAGAATTTATCAATGGCGATGTGTCTCCATTGATAAATTCCATTTTATAAGATTGATTCACAGAAATAATCTAAACAGAAACTAAAAATAATCTATTATAATAGGTTATTTGGATAGAACAAAAGAAAGAATTTTAGAGCTGTCTTAACAATCATTTGATTAAATAACTATTTCTTAGATAAAATTAAGTTATGATAATTACCGTAACTTTTTATTTTAAGTAAGAAAATGGTTATATATGGTTATATTGAAATTATTAGTTTTGTAAGGCCGTTATGTTTAATTTTTGGTGTACAATAAAGTTTTATTATATTCTATTCTATTCTATTCTATATTCCGAGCGTTAAACAAATCTGCCAATCGTAGCGATATTTTCGTTATGGAAATTACGAATTTTCAGTACCTACTTACCTACTGTTTTGTTTTATAATCGCGTGTAATAATAGTAAGCTAAGCTTTGTTGTACCACAGACTACCCAGTTGGCTATATTATATCAGCTTTACCTACATTATAACTTACAAATTTTCCTTCCCTTAAGAAATATCAAGCGTTCTCTGTGCTTTTGTAACAACCGTACTGCGATCGCCAACCCGCCCCGCCTGCCAGCGTGGCGATTATGGCAAAACCCCCCATGTTATGTCAATGTGGCTATACTTGGGGGAGGCCTATGTTCAGCAGTGGACGTCTTTCGGCTGAAATGATGAAGAAATATCATAGTTTGATACTTCGTTTAGATAAAGTTAAGAATGCTGTACTTAACAGTCTAGAATTCAAAATAGCAAGCCAAGATATCTGTCTTCCGGCCTAAACTCGGTCGGTGAACCGTTGTTAGAGCATTTACCTCCTAGACTCCTAGGTTACGCCTACATTTAGCTCCCATTTGCTAATAGGTGGGTAAACAGTATTCAATGCTAAGTAAGAAAAATAATGCTATATTTAAACTGGAATATACCAAATTCATCGATTTTACAAGTTAATCTTGTTCTTCTGAAATACGTAAGTAGAAAATACTGATGTTGCGATGTTTTTGTCATTAAACTCTAAAAATCATATATTATCAGGTTGATAAACATATTTATCTGCGATTCTTGTGTACAAAATACAACGATAAACAATTTAGAAAAAACTATATGTATCACAGACAAACTTATCTCTAGATAAATTTGCTCAAGAATTTCTTTATGGCATTGACTTTTCTATACCTACTATACATATAGCATGTATATGAAGTAAACAGATTATCTTTCTTTACTATCCTATACTATTTCATAGAAAATACATCAATCCGTCGTTACGAGTAGTCAGAGCCCAAAAGACTGACATCCAGTCGTACCAAGGCGTATCGTGTTTATACCCAGTTACTGGGTTGTGGAGGCAGTCGCTTCAAGTTAAATACCGGTACTCAGCTGCATCCGGTTATGCTGGAAGCCGACCCCAAGATAGTTTGAGAAAAGGCTAGGCAGATGATGACAACACACATCATCATCAATCCACCGCATATTTTACGGGCTTCCTATAATTAAACTAGAAAATAATTCAGTTTCTGGAAAAGAGAAAATTTCAAAATTAATGTTTTTTTTTACCTAACTAGCTGTCCCACACAACTTCGTCTGCGTCACATTTTCCCCGTTTTCGCAACATTTTTCATTGCTGCTCCGCTCCTTTTGGTCGTAGTGTGATGTTATATAGCCTATGTCCTTCCCCAGGTTGAAATCTATCTTCTTGCCAAATTTCATTAAGATCCAATCAGCCGTTTAGTCGTGAAAAGGTAACAAACAAACAAACGTACAAACAAACAGAGTGACTTTCGCATTTATAATATTAAGTATGGATTATTGAATACCTAATTACGTCAATGATTTGCCTAATAAGTACCTACCTACGTTATCTTAACAAACATCCTTCATTAATGATATAATAATTTACTTAGAACTTTCTATTGTTATCGTTTTGTAGGTAGGTACTTGCTTGACTGATTAGGTAGGATCTACAATTATATAGCGTTTACCAACTTGCAACTTATTTTGCATTGATTTCCAAATCATAGGAAAACACAATTTCCCAGACATACCTACTACAAGATGTACTAGCTAACGAGCCTCGCGCACTATACAGCCACGACCACGACTTCGCGCATGACCGGCTGCGGTCTTGAACAAAACTGGTCGGACGCACGCTCGAAGGTTCTGCATCCAAAAGTATCTAGTTCTGTGTAGTATGCGAGGGTTCCTACTTCCTATGTAGCTTTCGTTTTTCGGGAGATTTTCAAAATAAATCGGAAATATACAGGGTGTAACGGAAAGGGTATATACATACTTAACGGTGTGCTACATACCATCAAACTGAACATCTTTCTCCACAAAGAAAAATGATCATAGCGAAAAAAATATCAGCTGCCCGATACATTTGGGTCGAATAGGTATTTAAATTTTGTATGGGGCAGCAGATAAATTTTTCGTTATTACGATGTTTGTTTCTGGAGAAACTTGTTCAGTTTGATGGTCTGTAGCACACCCTTAAGTATGTATATACCCTTTCCGTTACACCCTGTATAAGGTTGTATTTTATATTACTTATATTATTTATTTATATTCACATAATGGTAAATAAAACTAGGTAAAACTTATAAACTACTAGCGACCCGCCCCGGCTTCGCACGGGTGCAATGCTGATACTAAATATACTACAGAATGTCTGTAGACATCACATTGGAAACCTCTAAAATTATCAGTGTTTCTCTTGTATATTATGCATGTTTTATACATTAAACCTTCCTCTTGAATCACTCTATCTATTAAAAAAAACCGCATCAACATCCGTCGCGTAGTTTTAAAGATCTAATCATACATAGGGACAGACAGAGGAAAGCGACTTTGTTTTATACAATGTAGTGAAGCCCCACAAAACCGTAGTAGTGGTTCGATTGGGTCGGCGAATCTGTATAGGTAGGTACACTCATTCATAAATTTCGTACTTAAGATGTATCATGTATGTATATACAGTCAGCAACAAAAGTCCATGAACAGATACTAATTTTCAAAACACTTGAACACAAAAAAGGACCATAAATCACTTACCAGAATAGAGTACACAATAAGGTTATCAATTCAATGCTACAAAAACGCTAAGCATTGATATTTTATAAGTCGCTAAACATCATTACAGCGTAAGTCGATAACTATAATTTTGCCGTAAATCGCTATACATCATTACAGCGTAAGTCGATAACTATCATTTTGCCGTAAGTCGCTAAACGTGTTAAGCGCGAGTTTTTAGGGTTCCGTACCCAAAGGGTCTAACGCAGCTATAATCAACCTGCGGCCCGTACCTATATGTTTCCGATTTATTTATTATTCCAAATGTTTTTGTTAAATGATTAAGTCAATACTGAATAGTTAAATAGTTGTCAATTCTTATACACTAGGTTTTAATACATAATATTATTGATTGTTATTGTGTTCTAAATCTATTAATAATAATCAGAGCTAAAATAATGAATCATACCAAATAATAACAATAAAGTGAGTAGTGAGAGAACACAATGTTTACGTAAGCAAAACCGTGCGAGTATGTAAACACGTGATATTTTATGTTTTTCCTTAGAGAATTTCTAAGAATTCGATTTAACTTTAGCACAGACCACAGTACAAAATTAAAGTATAGGAAGAGAAAACTGAAAATTAACATCTGCTACTGAACCTCCACCACCAAGGATTCAACATAGGCATACCTACGCACGGCCACATGTCAAGCTATACATTTCCAGTACAACATGGCCTCGCTTTGTATAGGTTTCCAGTACAATGAGAGATCCGCATAAACTGGAATTGTATAGGTTAATTGGTCACTGGACACAGGGATACTTAATTAGTCATCGTGCGTACCTAGGTACGCACGATGACCAATTAAGTAACCCTGTGTCCTGTCTACTTCATGCCAATCCATCAAACATCAAACAGATTTTTTTTTAATCTCTGGGTCCATACTTCATACATTCATAATAGAGAGTATTTTACTAAGTTTGCACGCAGAGAGGAGTAGCACTAAGTTGGGTATTATTTATTCCTTTCGGCAAAAAAATACATAGGAGCTCGTCGTAGAGGTGTAGCCGTAGCCGACTGCCCAGTACCAAAGGTGCACTGGACGAAAGATCGTTAATTTTCCTTGACTGTTAGCACTTTCTTCGAACAATAATTTCGTTCGTGTGCCCACAAACCGCCGGCCAAGTCGCCGTAAGTAGAAGACTTGCTTAATATAGTAAAAAAAAAAAAATTGAACAATATTAAAATATTTGCCCGCGAATGTGTTAAGTATCGCCAAGCTCTTGGAGGCTGTTTTAAAGGACCCATAAGTATATCTCACACAGAAATGCATGGCTATAACAATATCGCTACAAATGGGAATAGAACACACTACCACTAAATCGCGAGTATTTCATTCTTAACATTTGGTCATTGAGGGACCTTATTAAATATTTTTTATTTTACTTATTAAACAATTAATTACCTGGTACCTATAGCCTAATTTAAGATTTGATTTTCCATTCAAGCGTAGCACTGGTTACCTTGAAAGAAAAATGTTATGAAAGACAAGAGTTATGTTAGACTTACCTTTAACTTCGACTTATGCACGAGATCTTTATTTTGCAAGGAGTCAAAAGCATGCCATATGCAATTAGTTACGTTTTTCAATAATGTAGACATTTTCTCGTTCCACAATTTTGCACCTCAATTATTTTTTCAATATTTTCTAACAACACAAACACATTTTTCTTCAAATGATGATTAGTTTTTTTCGTTCAAAATATTAACACTAAAAAACCAAATACAAGAGAAACTATTAACAAAAACACTTCTAAATTTTAACCACTATTCCAAATTATAAATAAAGCAAAGCGCGCGAGTTATTACTTTTTTTAGTTACAAAGCGAGAATGGCAATGGAAGGACACGTTCTGCCTCCGCACGCTTAAAAACCAGACTGGGCAAACGTCGTGCGATAACAAGCCAAGGAAATGGCTCACGTCGAACGGAACTAGCACGCCTGGCAAAGTTGACTTGTTTCGTGCATTATGTATGGTAATTATCGATAACTGCAATGAAAGTGAGCAAAGGAACACAAAAACATAAAATTGAGTTAACCAAGCGCAAGCCGGCTACAGATATGTGGAAATAAAAAAATAACGCACTAGCACATAATAAATAAAAACTTTCTGTTTTTTTTGCCACCTGTAATACTATACTAACCAATAATATAAATTAAACACGAGTGTACCTGCCTAACTCTGTATCTCTGTTATTATTTCAAAATTAAATCGAACCCACAACTGTAGACTATGGCCTGGGTTGGCACATAGGATACGTTTTATACTCGCGGGCGAAACCGCGAGGTACTTTTGAATAAATAAATACTTATTTAATTAAGCTGCACCCTTTAGATCCCTTGGGAAGTTAGGAACTTAGGACCTTGCGTTTCATCAACCTAACTGCATATAATAGCACACATGAGCTATCACAATTTATGTAGTATGCAAAATCGCAGTAGAGATAATACCTACTTCTGTAACTACGTTTTGAATAAACTATTAACTAACTATTAAATATGTTCGTAGCACAAAGTGTTGCGTATTGACAGTAAACATGTGTTACATTAAAACATGGCGCTAATCGGGCTTCCTTACGACCGCGAGATGACCTTAATGACTCTACCGATTTGCATGACGTCTGTTGCATTCAAAACTGGATGTCTTCATTCGTTAGTTTTTTTTTTTTTTAATATACATTGCCCCACACTAGGAATTTCTCCTGTGTCGTGGATGCGTTTACAAACATTTAAACTCACATACACAAACAAAAACTTGTTTAAAAGACAAGTGTCCCGACCGGTCAAAGTAAGAATAGGTAGGTTTGACCTTTCGTATTCGCCATTTATTTATATAATCTGCATCATCTAAATAGACAGGTCAGGTATATACCTACCTACCTACCACACAAGGCTGACTTAGCTAATGCGAGAAGCATTGTGAAGTGAACCCAATAAAGGTCAGTCCTATTTTAAGTAGATTTTTCTTGTTAGAGCCCTTATTACACGTTTGTTTTAAGGATAATAATTATGGCTTGCTATGTCCGTGTGATATCAAGACCCGTATACCCGGTCATTGGTTGATATCCGGCTCGAAGGACTTTTGCATATCGGCAGTTTGATCTCACTGAGTGCTCAGCCTCCCTCACATTATAATTACATTACTCATCATTCGAGAAACCGCTCGCCTTCAGAAGTTTTCACCATAAGCGCCCGCGACAGCACTGAGTCATGAGGACATACAACTCATTTAAATATACCTTGCCAAAGATGCGCTGAGTGGGCCATACCAGATTGATATTGACAATATTTACTTTTTTAAACTGTTATTTTTGGATTTTGGCTTTAATGGCCATGGGTTTTGATTAATTGAGTATCATGTAAGTCAACTTTTTTTTTGTTTTCTTCATAGATCCTTAAAATTACTAGGTAGGTCGATTATTTAATATTGGAATAATCTACACTGACCAATATTCATTAGTGCTCGAAGTGGAATGTTAATATTAATAAACGTCATTGGAGTTATTTTTGAAAGAGTCCATTACTTTTGCCTACATTGTACATGTAAATTGCACTTCAAAGAAAAGTTAAACTGACAGCTGCAAAACATTTCATAAGTTCGAAATTTAAATATTGCCGCGCAAAGACATTCCTTAACCCGCGCGTTCTTAATGCCGTACCATAAACACAATTACCCTCATTCTCGAGGTCGCCTGTTACAAAACGAGTTGCAGGAATCATCTCTGCCGTGTCCATATGTGTGTAGGTCAGACATGCAAATAAATACTTCTATCGGAAGCAAATCAAGGCTCTGTCCTTATCTGGAGCGGGCATTCACGCTATCAAATAAGATCTTGTTTCTTAAATAAATGTACGTATGTTGAATGTAATATTTCCAGAAGAATTTTAGCCCAATAACACCACCAGTAAACAGAAAAATAATAAATAAAATAAAAATAATGGGAAATGGGAAGTCAGGCAAAATAAAAAACGAAATTCTTTGGTAAGTGTTTATTAGGTAATTACTACTACACATAAATTACATATAGATAAAAATTACGATTACAAAAATGTACCGTCTTGTCGATTGTCATCGACTTCCCTCGATAAGGGCCAACTGCCAATATCTCAGGGTTGTCAGTCTTGATAAAAAGCCAGACATAAAAGTTGTAAAATTGCGAAAAGCCTGAAAAAGCGCTAACTATAACCAGTCAACTAAGTTAGCTATTCCCTTTTAGGGCTAACCCGGGTATGTTTATATTTATACCCAAAATAGATCATATTTCTAGTTAATTTACTAAAAGCACTTTTGCCTTTGCAAATCGAATGCTTCTGACAACCCTGATAATCCCTATTCCTTAGATATATTGGCTAATAAGCGCCATAAAAGCCAAAATTATGCTATGCATGCACTAACACTATTCCAATATATGCGAATAGATTAAATAACCGATATTGTAACGTTTTTTCGAAATATTCACAACTAAACAAAAATTGTGCAGAATAAGTACGTTTCCCATCCCAAACCTTTCGCGCTCTGAAACACATGAAAAGAGTTATATCTAAATAATCTCATGTTATATACAGAAACATTATTGGAATGTAGAATATATAAAATTTAACAAACTTTTTTTTTAATTAAATAAATCTACGTCTTAATATGGCAAGGAATTATTTTTTGTTAAGGTACACACCAATGATTACGAAAGTAATAGTAAATAAGGCTTGTTCACAACGGCTAATGTTAGACTGTAACTTCCACTTATTGATTTTATTTCAGAATTAAGTGTCTAGACAAAATTGGTTAATATTGAATATGCATGCGTGCCTGTCTGAAGCTGGCATTGGCTGTCAAATTATGTCTTACTAGTGGCAACAGTAAACGATTGCAGTTGAGGTGGACACACCACTTCATTTACTTTGGAAGTATACGCACATTAACCTTTGCTCCACAATACCTTATAAGTTAAAAGTTTAAAGATAAGTAGCTGCCGATAAACACATTTCCTTTAATTTAGATTAATGTAGCAATAACACAAAAGTAAAATGCTAATTTCAATGAGATTTTAAATAGTAATTTCTACTAATAATTTAATCCATTTTCAGGAACGTAAAATCTAACTTTGAGTTAGCATTCATATTGCATAGAGATTTAGAGAGATTAAAAAGGCTTAAGAGATTATAACACAACCTTCGTAAGGAAAATGTACCGGGATAAACGAGGTGAATAGAGACTTATGGGTGAATCGAGACAAAACTTTGAAAGGGATTTTAACGTTGAATTAATACGAGATGTTACCATCAATTTAGTACTTACTCTATTTTACTTTACTTCGTTTATTCATTTTAACAGTTTTTTTTTTACGTTTTGACCTGACAACGTCTATTAAATCGATGAACACACAACTTACATCTACAGATTTGTTATGTCGTTGTCACGTTAAACTATCGTCCGTAAACCAACTATACGGACAACCATTTTTTTTCTTTTAAAAACATTTGTAATTTAAAAAAATAGTTTTCTGCCGTTGTCTGGAGCAGGGTCCAAGCTACTGGTGGTTAGGGCTCCATATACAAGAACCTGCTCACAATGGAGACCGTATCCAGGAGTACTGTCTTTTAAATCAGGCCGTTGATCCGTCCGCCTAGCGAGACCCTCGATAGGTGTTCGCCAAGGCTTTTGGCCATCAGGCCATTGGCCGTAAAGACAATTGGCACAATGATGGCTGAGTTCATATCCCACAACATCGTTATTTACTTAATCATTTAGAGACCTTGTTGCCAACATACCATATTAGTTCAACAGTAAAATCCTTTTCAAAGTTTTGTCAACCCTGAGTCTCTATTCACCCAGTTTTACGGTATTAAATAAATTATCTGTAGTTTCCTATCTTAGTTTCTAAAACATTCGACACATGCTTTTCTTGTCTCTTTCATCCGCTTATTACAATAAACAAGTCCAAATAAATATAATTAAAATTAAAATAACATTTAATTTGTTTCATACAAAAATATTATCAATAAAAAACCTATTTGTACATAGAATAAATTTTAACGTAAAGTTGAATATCAAAACAATCGGGTACTTTCCCATACTATTAGGAAAATTAAAAAAAAAATTGATCAAATGTCATGTGACATTGAAAATCTTATTCAATCTACGACAGTTTAGTTATATGTGATTCTTATTTTTAATGACTTATTATTCGGTTAATTTAATGCAATTTTCATGGGCCCATGGATAGAATCCGCGTTATATTAGTATTCAACTGCATCCATAAATGTTACAATACCATGCTGAGATAGAGGCCTTTTGGCCTCCTGCAGGCCCAGTTAAATTTTGATTTTTTCTCTTTTACTTTTTATACAATTTGTTTTTTGTTTATTTTAACTTTTTTATCCTATCCTGTGTGTTTGCGAGACCAATAAATACTTTTTTAGGGTTCCGTACCCAAAGGGTCAAACGGAACCCTATTACTGAGACTTCACTGTCCGTCTGTCTGCCACCAGGCTGTATCTCATGAACCGTGATAGTAAGCTAGTTAATATTTCTACAGATTATATATTTGTTGCCGCTATAACAACAAATATTAGTGTTTGTTGTTATAGCGGTAACAGACAATGAAAAAAATATTTTAGGGGGCTCCCATACAAAAAAGTGACTTTTTTGCTCGTTTTTATAAATAATAAGAAAACGAAAACCTTCGTGCGCGACTCCCACTTGGCCGGTTTTCTTTCTTTCATACCGTTGGACTGGAAGCGGGCCCAAAAAGAGTTGGGGAAAGGCTGGGCAAATATGAGATACTTTATCCTTACTAAATGCTCATCTTAGAGCAAGATACATCAGCACAGTACTAGCAGCAGTTGGAATAGTGCACTTTTACCTTAAGCTGGAGTTTTAGGCATAATTTAATTGGGAGCTTAATTGATGTTCGTCTGTAAGTCGAGTTGTTTTTTTTCCTGTCTTTTGCTACACTGGATATTTTGTCAGGGCGGTTGCTTTTAACAAATCTACATAACAGATTTGAAGATTGTTGGCGTATTTTTTGAACCGCGTCGTAGTTGGAACTTATCTCAAGTAATTGGCTTTTTTCGCCTTGTGTACCATCTGACGCGATTTTTCTCGTGGGTACTCATTTTTTTTAGTTTTTTTTTTTGTATTTTTATATTTTTCTTTGGACATAATGTAAAGTTTCCTTTGCATTAAATTGACCGAACAACGCAAACATTTGACACGTAGTTTTACATTTATGATTTAACAATCTGGAATACTAGTTTGTAGTATGACTAGACTCGTCACAGAAACGTGCCTTATGCTAAGGGTACATTCAACGACTATTACATTCATTATTATTATTATTTTGTGCCATCTCACTTTGGCAAGAGCTTTTGAGAGGATCGCAGTATACAGCCAGCGTTTGGGACAAAGCGTTCGAAGCGTTTTCTTATTTTGTGAGACACATAAAAATATAATTTCTGTTTAAGTATTGATAGAATTAATCAAGGTAAATTAAAGATACTTAATATTTTGCTAAAGAAAAGCAAGTATTAATTTTGACGTTAAACTTGGCCGCTGTATACCGAACGCTGGTTGAGTGTTGGAAACGACGTCAGATTCGTCAACTGCATCGGTTGAGTGTTCTGAAATCTGTTGCTATGTAAGAACTATGCCTTATATATTGTCTGTGGTTAATACATCTGTGAAGATCAACTGATCACGGATTACCGTGGCGTGCGTCTAGCTCGTTTACACTCTGATAAGTAGTCAAAGAAGTAAATAGTCAAACAAATTGACTAGTAACTAAAATTGTCCGTATAGTCAAATCACATGAATAAAATTACTTTCAATTCAAATTGGAGTTGTTCAATCCCAAGATTTTTTATCGTTATATCGAATCGTATACAGCGAATAGACAATTTTTTCTGAGGGTAGAATAGTGAATAAAAGGACTACCCAGATTGAACTAAGTCTTTACGTACAGTTAGCATTGTTTGCTATTTAAAATCAGGGGTTGTGTTATAAGGTATCAATGCCTTCATTAGTCGAGTGCGAGAGAGTGACGGAGTTATACAAGTTCTATAGCACCATCCCTTTTTCGCACCGGACTCATTAAGGCATTAATGCTCTAAACTACACATAGAAATATTTATTTGACTTACTTGTCTATGTGAAACCAGTTTTTAATCAAACACGCCTCGAGCCAAATCGGCTTAATTTTTTTTTTTTGTAATTATCTGGATTTAATAACAAGACTTTGCGTTCAAAAAGTGAGAATCTACTGACGATTTCCGTACAAAAAAAAAGTTAAAAATAAAAAGAGATTACGAGTAATTGGGAAACTTTGGAAGGTACTTTAAGCGAGTTTTTGATGTAAATACAAAAGAATTCCTTTAAGATCTTGTTTTCCGTTAAAAAGTTGAAGTTTACTTATTGACTGATGTAAAAACAACTTGTACAGTATCTTAATTATTGAATAGTGGCAGTGTACTAATTGTTTTTTTTTAATTTATTTTCAGTTAATACTGGAAGGATTATTAAGTTAGGATAAATCCGACATAGTTGAACAGATGGCTAAAATGTTGATAAGGCCAATAATTTATTTGGCAGTGTTACTACATATAAAGTTTTTCTTGTCGATTGGTAGATTGTTATGTCTGGTTGCACCACAAATCATGAGATTTGCGTTAAACGAATTTAAAACGTCACTCTGTATCTGTCAATCTTTAGACGATGACAGACGCTTGATGATGTTTTAATACATTTAATTCGCGGCAGAGCTCGGAGAAGATGGCGGTAGAAGCTGAACAACGTACAGAATCAAAGACTAGTGCTCCACATTTGCCTTCGATCGAGGGATCGAGACACCTAGAAGTCATGGGGCATATGCATAACAATGGGACGAGGTAAATACTTTTTTAATACAGTTGCTCAAAAACTAGCGTATTGCAGGGACGTATAGCGTTCGGGATGTGGGCTATTACACACTCGAGCTTTTTCTTTACCTTTTCCGAACTCGTGCGTTCTCTTTCCCAACTGTCAAAATAATGTCTATTAAAAAGAAAAAACGGAGTTTTTACAAAAAAAAAAACATAGAAGTTTTTATGATTCATGCAAATATTTCTAAAAAGAAGCTACTAATTTGTTTCAATATCAGATTTAATGATTTGATTTAATGAGTTAGGTTAGGTTTCATTTAATTTTCATTTAATATCAATAAAAAAAATCTACTGAAGACTTGGCTGTATGGGCATAGTTCCCTTTGCGTACCCAGAATGAGTGAAGAAAACAAAAAAATCTCTGCTTATATTCTTTTACGGTTGGCGCCATTTTCCAAAAATGTTCTATAGTAAATTGTTTCATTTTTTCGCAACTGTATTAAAAATAGTTGTTCAGTAAGTACACGTGTCGACATTTGTCGGAACTCTTTGCAATGACAGGCTTTCCGAACTCGTAATGAAATATACTATTAACGCAAAACGCCAAAAATGATTAGGTGTGGTGCAAACAGGTTTTAATCTGTATTACTGTCATTATGGTTGTAGGGAAAACCAGTATCTTTTGGGCTCAATTATGTCGGATTATTTAATTATGTTCTTAACGAAACTAGGCATCAGAAAGGCCATGATCACAGGTTACATTCGAAAACTAAGCAACTAAAGACGCGAAATATTGGCAGGGATACATTATAGAGTTGAGTGGTCCAATCGATATGGTCTAAAATTACAGGAGAAAGCGCTCTAAGCGCCTTCAAAAATATAAATAGGAATGGGTAACTAGGGTAAATCGTCAGTCTCGAGAGGTTCGGTTCAGTCTGTTTTAGCAAATTAGACCCTGTATTATGATAAAATATGTTTTCAGTCCCCTGTGCAGTCTCGATTGCTCCATTTATTGTCATATATGTGAACACTGACAATGTAAGAGTGACATTAATAACAATACGTGCTATTTGGCGTAGTTGGCGCAATAGATATTTAAATGGAAACTGACAGGAGACACAAAAAGTTTTAACAAACGCGGACGGGTAAAACGCGTGTTTCAATAACATACTTGGCCAATGTTTAGGCTGTATCTTCACAGATGTATAACCTCGGTGGGATAGGTGTCGGTTGGCAACAGAGTTCAGTCGTGGGCTAGCGGGGCGACGTGGGGGGCGGCGGGAGACGCGGGAGACGCGGGACGGGCGCTATGCGGCGCGGGGCGGGGCGGCGCGCGGGCCGGGTCACCGCGCGGCGCCGCGCCCGCGCCGCCCCGGCTTGCCGCGCCGGTTGAAGCCCCTGCAACCAAACATTCTCATTTAGAGCGGTGTGTTCCACATGATATTCAAGAGACCGAGAGTTATGCCTCGCATAATGACATCTCTCATAGAGTTTCATACGTTACTACCGATGCGAGCACGCAGGCGCCACGCTCGTGTTAAGGCTGATTTTCTACCAGATATGTGCCTGTAACGGATGTGTATAAAGCAGGGTTCGAAAATATCCGATATATATCAAGTTTAATATATATCCATTTTGTATGAACGTCATGTTGTTATTTTATAATATTATTTATGTATATTTTTTGCATATGTTTTACATAAACGTAATAAATTATTGAAAAAAAGACTAAAATGTTTTAATAGTTTATTTATATAGGTAAGTACTTAAAATCAGACAAATGAATCCAAAACATAAAATCTTATTTATCAAATAATCAACTCAATAACATAAAACCATTTTATAAATAATTCTAATCAGTCAATAATTAATATTGATATATATCACAAAAGTCATTGGATATATATCGGATATATATCATGATATATATCCATTGATATATCCTTCGAACCCTGCTATAAAGCTAGCCAATCACATAGCTAGCTTAGCTCAAGCTGTACAAAAGAAGCCATAATATTGGTTAGTTCACCTCCCGCTACGCATCCTCGCGCAACTTCTGATAAAAACGCAGGCTGCGTTTGAGCTTAAATTTAAGGGAATACAGACCATCAAACTGAAACAGTTTCTCCACGGGACCAGATCGCATGGGGATCGCAATCGCGAAAAAATTATCAGCAGTTAAGTACGACAATTTTGTATGCAGGCTGTATACCCGGAGCCAAACTGCAGGGGCTACCAGAAGATTGTGTTCGTTAGTGATCCGTATACTAAGCCTACCTGTAAGGGCCGCGGTATGCAGGCCGAGCAGCCGGGGACCCAGGAGCAGAGTTATCAGTGGACGAGTTTCCATTCTGGCGTCCGTTTCCAGTGACGTGTCCGTTGCTAGCTTTAGCTACTTCATTTGACGCCCCAGGACTTCCGTTAGAATTATCCTGCATATAATACGATATTTTGTTAATACACCGAAAAATATTGTAAGTACGTAAGCAACAAATAATATAGACAACACCAAAAAAACATATGGTATGGGTACAAAGTCCTACATTAATTTACCTTTTTATAAAAACTTATTACCGGTTTGATTTTATTTGATAAAAAAGATAATTGTTGGCTACAAATCAGTTTTCTATTTCATTATATTATGAGTGATGGCCATAGTAGTGAACCTTGTGGTACTCCATTTATAAGATTTAAATATTTAATTGTAATCTATCTCTAATCATAATTTACAATAATACACAAAATATAGAGTTGCAACTACTAAGGTATGTGTATTTGTTAATCCTTTGAGATAACGGAGTACTTAAGAAGTAGGTGTTATACTTTGTCAAACGCTTTGCTAAAAGTCGTAGAGCCACACTGCGGATCTTATATCAAAGTTGCGTATTCACTGGGTTATCTTACGGCATTTTTAGAGCATTTTATACAACGTGTAACATTAAATGCGCAAAATCTGAAAATAGTTTGATCAGAATAACGAGCAGAATCAATTGAACCACTTTTTAATATAGGTCACATTTTTCAAAAAATCTTCATTAAAAATGTTGCCCTGTCTATTTGTTCATAGGTCAAGCCATAACGTGCGCAAACCCGCCAAAATAGGTAAACAAACACATATGTTTGTCGTCCAATTTAAAATTTCTCATACGCGGGAAAAAAGAGAGAAAGAAACAATCAGAATTTCCAGTAAAACTATAACAGCACATAAAACCTTTACGTTTTTTTTTAATGCTTTTTTTTTCTCTCAGAATTAAGTCAATTGAATTAAAAATCATTTGGGGTGTCTGAGGTTTTGCGCATTTAACGTTACACGTTGTATAATTACCAAAAGCCATTAAATGCGTCCATATCGCGACAAAACTTTTGTAATTTTATTTAAAATGAAAGGAAGAGTGAGGAAATACATAAGTTAATGAGTTTTCGTTTTGAACCACTTCACACTACATTTGAAATATAAAAATTGTTCTCATAAAGCTTTGCTCTCCAAATATTATGAAATTACATGAAAATACAAAAAAAAATAATGTATTTAAGTATTTTCACGAATAATAAAATACCAGACTCTCTAAAGTCTATCTCGCCTTAAAGTGGATGTATAATAGAAATGTGGCCTAAAAAAAATAAGTAGGTACTGTACGTTATTCTCGTTGTCTTCCGGAGTGGTGATGGTCAGCGGTGGAGGTCCAGAATCACCACATCCAATCACACCGCCCTTGGACATCTGGTAAGCCAGAAGCTTCGCCATCTTCTTCTGCAGCTCCTGTAAGACGAATAGTTCCTCTGAATTTACTAGCATCGACATAGCTGTCGATACTATAGTGTACCAACTACATTTTTTTTATACGAGCGTGAAATGGGCAAGAGGATCATGGTGGGATGCCATGTATTCGTTTGGTAAAAGTTTAAACATGCAAAAATGTCTGGTTAAACAGTCGCTAATCATTACTAAACTTTAAAAACCGGCCAAGTGCGAGTCGGACTCGCGCACGAAAGGTTCCGTACCATCTAATATATAAAATTCTCGTGTCTCAGTTTTCGTTGCCATACTCCTCCGAAACGGCTTGACCGATTTTGATGAAATTTTGTGTGCATATCGGGTAGGTCTAAGAATCGGCCAACATCTATTTTTCATATCCATAAAAAACCCCGCGAACGAAGTCGCGGGCAGCAGCTAGTTATCTATAAAAACGAACGGGACCCCCCTTAAATATTAATTATATTCTGTTTTTAGTTGTTATAACATTAACAGAAATACATAAGCTGTAGAAATTTCAACTGGCTAACTATCACGGTTCATGAGATACAGTCTGGTGACAGACAGACGGACGGACGGACAGCTAAGTCTCAGTAATAGGGTCCCGTTTGACCCTTTGGGTACGGAACCCTAAAAAGCAGCATTTAAGAATAAACCCTTATATGGTAAATATTTTAATCGGCTATTACCCGCGCCTAAAGAAACAAATTTAAAAGGGCGCCCAAACTAAGGACCCGATCATGTACTTTCACTTGCACACAGGGAGCGAGCGAGAGGGCATGATTAGCGCCGCCATTTGCATTTCGTAGGTGTGTTTTTAGAAACATTGATAACCTTGGCACACTTACTTTGATTCTATCCAGATCCAGCCAATCCCTAACTGTACTCTCCTGGAAACGCCTAACTCGAGGTTCGTAACATACAGGGGGTTGCCTGAGCGTGTAGTCATTTGGTTTATAAGTTGTATGCTCTAGCTGGTTGCCTTACCCTTCATGCACTCACATAGCACACACAGATTAAATAGACTATAGCTACCTAGGTTGACCTGCGAGATGCCATTCACAAAAAAAGGCAGACTTACTTTCATTTCGTCTGTCAACAAGAACGGTGCTGCAGTGAATGACATCATGGGCGGTGGTGCGCCAGCCAGCGTGTCCACCTCGATAGTAGTCAGCGTGATACGGCACACGGGGCAGCTTTCCTAAACAAATGGAAATAACACTTTTAGTACTACTTCGGACTGTGTGAAGGATGGTGTGGCTAGAAAAGAAGTTACCTTTATGACGACGAGTAATAGAGAAATATGGAAGAAGACATGCTGCGCCGAACACAAATTAATTGGAGTAAAGGCAGTCAAATGATGATGATGGGTCCCGAATGTGTGTGAATGGCGAAGCAGTTGCTGTAAATATTTAGTTTTTAGCTATCCATTTCTCTTTTATTATCATATATATTTTATCTCAACAGAAAACATGTATTGTATGATTGATATTCCTACTAACTAAACTTGCCAGAGTTAAGGCAGACTTAGATTCAACTGCACCAGCAATCAGGTAATCAGCATCATTTATAGCAATCAGGGATAGCAGGGGAGCAGCGGTGGCAGCCCCGACTTACGAGCAGTAAGCCGTGGGTTCGAAACCAGGCAGGCGCATTATTTTGTGTAATTTATTTCATCACCGCTGCCCTCAAAAACGGTTAAGGAAAACATTGTGAGCAAACCGGCATGTGACATCACCAACCCGCACTAGGCCCGCGTATCCACCCCGCGGACCCAGTGCGGGCACAGCCCACTCCCTCACATAGAGAGGAAGCCTGTGGCCCAGCAGTGGGAACATTATAGGCAGATGATGAATCAGGGATGTGACAAAGAAGAAGACGGGTACTGTGAGTAAATCGCTCGATCAATTTGTTGAAAATAAATAAGTATTAAAGGTCGAAACAGACTGATTTTTATCGAACTACTGCGAAGCATACAGGAGTGTTATAATTTGGACCGGTATTTCTAATAGCACAGCTAAGAAATTTAGGTCAGCATTAAAATTTGGTTTTTTCACACTTGCAATTGCTCAATGACGAAGGTAGACTATAACCTAGTTAACAATAATATTAGAAAAGGCGCAATAAAACTGCAGTCTATCGACGTCTCGGTTGGTAACACTGTTAACAATATTGTTTTAAGATGTATGATGTAACACATTTTACATCAAAGATCGATCGCCGTATCATCATTCATCATTTCAGCCTTAAAGACGTCCACAGCTGGACATAGGCCTCCCCCAAGTGTCACATTGACATTTTGGGGGGTTTTGCCATAATCGCCACGCTTGGCAGGCGGGTTGGCATTTTGGGGCTGGGATCGCCGTATGATTGCACCCTAAACCTGACGAAGAAGAATAGTGATAAGAAAAATATCAATCTCTATTTATTTTGTAGTTACTGTTATTGACTGGTGATGTGAAACGGAAACTGTGAAGGCAGTTGGAGGAGAATTTAGTTGTTGACGCGGAATATTGTAGATATCATCATCATCCTCATGTCCTTATTTATCCCTATTCATTTGGCGTCGGCGCGGCAAGTATTTTTCATCCATACATTCATTTCTTTTACTCATTGAAAATTGTTGATATAATCATCATCATCATCATTCTCTTGCCCTTATCCCAATTTATTTGGGGTCGGTGCACCATGTCTTCTTCTTTGATAATTAACTCGGATATAAACCAAGCCGAACAAGAGTAACATAAATTGAAACAGATACTGAATATTTATAACTAGTTTTAATAAAGACATATTAGTATCATAAGGTAAATAAGACTTACTTTGAATGGTGTCCTGGTCACCTGCTGCCAGTTGGGCAGCAGTTCCAGCTCCTCTTGATAATAGCGCCTGGCAGAAATCAGGTGAGCAGCAAGGCAGTGGCTATGGAAATAGTGATAGCACTGGGTCCTGATAAATTCGTCTCCTTTCATAAACCCGAATAGGCAGATCATGCACTGACCACTGGGCAAGTTGCTCTCTGTGAGGCAGTCGCGGATGAGCTGGAAAATATTTTTACGTTAGAAAATTTTACTCTTACTCACATCAGTGGTGACTCATTCGTAACAGCCCCGATTTAGGAATTTTTGGTGCTAGGTTCCAACCCAGGCAGGGCATTACTTTGTGTAATTTATTCGATCACCACTGCTCTCAAAATTATGATGGAAAGTATCGTTAGGAAACCGGCATATCCCAGAATCAAAAATTCGAAGACTTAGTAGGACATCTAAAAAACCCCCGTATTTATTGCTTATTTGCTGAAAAATCCTTTTTGATTTTTTAAAACTGCACCTTGCTAGAAATTTCTCTTGTATTATGGGTGCGTTCTAGAACTAAATTTGGTGTATTTAGAAGGTTTGAACTTATATCTCAACACTTATTACATTACATATGTACATTATTTACAAACTACAAATAGATATAAAATATGTACAAGTATCAACTTCACAGAGCGTCAAAAAAATCGTCCACATCGCTTTCAAGAGGAATAGTGTCCAGAAGGCTGGCTGCATTGTCACGATGGATAGCAATGCTGATTCTTTGGACAAAAACAAGGCCAGCACTCTGGTCACGTTAAGCGTCGACCCCAAACGACTTAAATTTATACATCATTACCAATAAGTTATTGTATTTGCGCCGCGTAAGGTTTTCAGCACCTGCAGCAGCCGCCCCAGTGCAGCTCACCGTGCTAGGATGATGGGATGGCGCAACGGTGTCGACGCAAGTCGCATCCCACACCAAAGGCCTACCCTTCTTCCATGGCATTATGGTCATACCATCAGGCCCCCTATTCATAAACGCTTGGATTCGACTTCGATTGGATAAGTCGTATGTCTATCTTGTTTTGGCATTACGAAAGCGAGCGAGATAGACATACGACTTTCTGAATCGAAATGGAATCCGAGCGTTTGTGAATACGGGGGCTGGTCTCGTGCCATTGACGCGTGCCAAGCCTGTGGGCTCTTAGACAGCTGGCACCACGGCGGCGGCGACGGAAAGAGCAGGACGGATGAGATCATTGATGCTAGCGTGCCGCCCTATCCGACCTGCACTCTTATTACAGGAAAGGACCCCACAAGGAGCGCCTAATCGCAGACATGTTGCTAACCGGAATGTTGTGTCACCTAGCATAGTGCCTATAATATTATTATTTGAATAACATAAAATAAATTGTAATTGAATAATCTACTAAATTGCTTATCAACTTAACCCGATCATCAATTGATAATTGTCATCATATTAAAATAAGGCGAATTATAACTATTATTTAAACTATTTAAAGCGACGCGGCAGACCTTGTAGGCGATGGCAACACAAGCTGGACAAAACCAAGAACCGAACGGCCCCGGATCGAAAGAACTGGAAGTAATGGTTTGCCCAGCAATGGGATAATACAGGCTAACAGTAATTAATTAAAACACTCAATTTGTAAGTTGTGGTTTTTATACAATTTTTTTCACATTTTACTATCAAATACTTAAGAGCAGAGTATATTATTATGAACTGGGTAAATTCAGTTCATTATAGTATTTAGAATCAAAATCAAAAGTCATTTATTCAAATTAGACTGATAATCAGCACTTTTTGAACGTCAAAATTACAAGAGACAGTCCCCCAAAACGCCCATCCTTCGCCACTTCCAAGTGCTTTAGCTGGGAAGAAGAAGTGGCGGAACAAATTCCCCAGCAACACATCTGCCTGTTAGGTTAGAAGAACCAGATTCTATACAATAGTGTTCAAATTTATTTAAACAAAGAACCCATTACATCAAATTAATGTTACATGTCAGCTAGCACACACTAATAATAACACATATTTTAAATGTTTTTTTCATTGATTTCATATAGGAATATTTAAAAATATGTTGTATAAATGAATAAACGAAATAAAATATTAAAAAATTTACTCAAGAATGAACAAAGCCTCCAGACATAAAAGGCGTGCATACAGACGAAAAAACAAAGTAAAATAAAGTAAAAAACAAGGCCAGTATCCAAGTTAGTTATATTAACTGTCTTGTTGGTTTACTGGTTCCAAGTGCTGAGATGCTGGGTATGACTCTAAGGTTGACGGTTATGTTTATGGATTTATCCATCAGGAACATCTCAGTAGCAGCCACAAGGCAGGCCTTGTACCTGGTTGTCGGCAACAGGCCTGCATCCTATTACTTGAATATAGCTGGTGGAATGTAGGTTCACTACAGTTTTGTTACACTACTACTTAAAACCCTTTGACGAAAACAGGTATGATTTTATTTTTATACACTAGCACCCTCGAGTGAATTATCAACTGTCTTTTAAATGTATTCACAAGGCCAGTTGTTGCGGCATTGTGCATTTGCAAAATAAAATAAAATATTTATTCCATCTCAAACATTGTATCATACATAAATTGAGGCAGCTCCAGTAAGTTACAATGGTACTTGTGTAAGAGTTGTCTCACTCTAGTTTAAGTAAATATTTGAACATTTTTTAGGGTTCCGTACCCAAAGGCTCAAACGGGACCCTATTAGTAAGAATTTGCTGTCCGTCAGTCTGTCCGTCACCAGGCTGTATCTCATGAACCGTGATAGTTAGCCAGTAGAAATTTCTACAGATTATGTATTTCTGTTGCCGCTAAAACAACAAATACTAAAAACGGAATAAAATAAATATTTACAGGGGCTCAATACAAAAGTGATTTTTTTGCATTCACTCTGTATGGTGTCGAACGTAAAGAATAACACCTACAATATGATACCTAAGAATACAACCTACAAAAACCTACGATACCTAAGAATAAAACCTACAAAATTCAATTAAAAATAAGAATCAATTGATATGATTGGGTGAGCCATATAAGCAGGCCTAGGAAATGATAATCTGCAGGCATTTATCGGAGATTTGCTGCAAATTGCCAGGCACAGGAAGAAGGAGAAGGCTATGGGGGAAGCCTTTCACAAATTTAACAGAGGGACAATCCAGTCTGATTAAAAAGAATAATTTATTTCAAATAAGAAATATATTATTTATCATAATAGTGAAGCAATAAATAATAAGTTCAAAATACATATACTAAAAATATTGAAGTATTGAATGTTTCCAATCCAAATCGGTAAGTTATAATTTGATATAGTAGCACTACAATAAATCTTTTCAAATTGAGTTGCTTTTCACTCCAGGATATGAGATGGGCAAGCAATACTGAGACAAGTCAGTAGCAAGGGTCTTTTCTGAACCTATAAAACAAAAAATACAATTGAGCTTTTTTAATAAAGCCTTACCTCAATGAGTTCAAACACCACTGGTTCACCACGGCAATCAGCGAGTTTCTCACGGATTTGTAAGTGAATGTTAGCCAGGATGTCATCGTCGAGTCCTCGTGTGTTCCTCAGCGTCACCTCCGGACTACTGTCAGGGTACCCTGGTGTCAGCTTCACCACCAGCGTCGCACAGACATATTGCCGGTCGACATCATTACCCGTCGACGGATGAAGGACAGTTTCGATGATATGCGGCATCTCCTCAACACGTTTAATCACAACATCATCCATTAAAATTGCTTCTAGAGCTTCAATCTCATCCGTCACTCTGAAAAATGCGAAATATTGATCACTGTGCTCAGGATATGATAAATTCCAGGGCTACAACTAATTACACACCTTTCATCTATGATGGACGACATATTGACTGGTTTATACAAAAGCTAGACCCGGGAATCTAGGGTGCATTCAGTTCAGACAGGCGCACTGCAGCTAACGCAACGAAACAGCTGGGATTTCAGTGGAATTCGCGACGAAAATCAAAATCAAATCAATCATGACCTCCATAGATTAAAAATATTTCAGGGTTGTACCAAATCTGACATTAGAGATACTCGACTAAAAGTTTAGTCGAACTTTGTGTTCTTGGTGAATTTGTTAAGACAACTTTTAGGTTTTTATTGGCGTGCTTCCATTTAAATTAAATAGGCAAAAGTAATATATTTCAATATTCAGTTTTTAACCACACAACATTTGGGTACAAGTTACAAATAAAACCCAAGCCAATCTGGTGTAATCATCATCCTCATACTATGACAATTTTGGATTGTTTATCACCGACCGGCAACGGCAATTGGATCAACTTACTAAAGGCGCATCATTTCTTATGAGATAGTTTTAGAATTCATTTTGTGTTCAGATGTTTCAGTTTGAACGAAAGACAAAAATGAAATTAGTGCGGCGCTAGACATCCGCCTTTTTGGCTTCTCTCGAACTGAAAACTCGGCCTGTGCCTCGGCGTATAGGTCCAATACCTGCGTATGTTCTTACTAACGTCCGTGCTGTATGTTATGATTGTCCAAAGTAAGCTAGCCTATCTGGGCCCAGCTGTTAATTATTATTGTTTCTCCTGTATGTATTTAGTTTTGGGGCTGGAATATTATGATGCATCCTGCAACCAAGTTTGGATCTTTTTCACGGAATAAAAGTAAATACCTAGTTGTAAAACATTTAATTCCAAAATATTTAATAAATAAACTACCTGAGGCAATAAAGTGGTTGCTGGTATAATAGTTCAATGGCTCAGTAAAAAGCCTGATATAGTGGTGGTGGATCGATCAGAGAGCGGTGCGCAATGATTGTTGACATAACGGTTCCACATGACCTCGAGAAAGGCGAAGAAGGTAAGCAAATCAAGACTTATCTTGACTTGGCTCGCCAGGATGTCGACATGTGGGATGTGGATTCAGCGATCATTGTTCCGATAGTGGTATCAGCCAATGGCCTAATTGCCAAGAGCCTCGACCAATACCTGATGAGGGTCTCGTTAGGCAGCTAGATCAAGGGCTTGATTCATAAAGGTACTCCTGGACACGGCTCGTATTGTTAGGAGGTTCCTTTCTCTGGAGCCCTGACTGCCGGTAGATTGGACCCAGTTCCCGATACAGGTGGACAACAATTTACTAAATGTTTTTTTTTTGCTATGGAATATTTAAAAATGTAATGTAATTTGTATTTAAATAAATTAAAGACGAGAATAAAAAAAAAATGAATGACAATCATTGGGGCAGCTGTGGCCTAAGTCGAGATATAACTATTTCTGCCGGTTTTTTTTTTCTGCCACAGAAATAGTAAGTACGTAATAAATTAAAGCGTACAATAGAACCAAACTCTCACAATTATATTTTTAAGGCAAAAAATGAGCATCTAGTAATTTTAATATTTTTACAAAGTTAGGTACTTTTCTTTGAACTAACGCACGGGGTCGCCCAGGGGGGGGGAGACAGTTAGAACAAGCTCAACTTCAGTAAAGAAAGAGTCGCCATCTACTTTAATTAACCAAGAAACTATTACTATATGAGTTTCACAATTATCGGTAGATGTCTCTGTAATCCCAACTTTAATGCAAAAAAGAAAATCAAATAATTAGGTTCTCTAATTTAGTATATGGATTTTTCTAGAAAATAATAATTGTGATATTTTTAACACAATAATTACATTATATAATTCGAAACTGTCTAGCATTATCAGTTATGGCAATTTTGTCACCGAAATCCTTGTATTTTGATACTGACAACATCACATCACACAATATGGATGGTCACCCATCACCGCAACTTGCGTTTGCGCTTGTTTGTATGACGAGTGTTCATTTTGTGTTTAAATATTGGTTTTTGAGTGTTTTACCTACATCAGACGTCGAGTTGAGTTTCTCCTCCGTGCTGTTGTTGGATTACTACCCAGAAACTAATACTTTTCAGTCACTACGTTGTGGCTAGCAATTTGAATGATTACCTAAAGTATCATACCGAATGCAAAGCAAAGAGTATAATATACAGTAGCTATACTAGCTAGCTATAGCTACCTATAAAGCCTTAGTTCCCGTTAAGATTTGTAGATGGCGCTTTGAATCAGCATGCTTCAAAATGGCACAAGAGGGCTCTCTTCTCCCGTATTATTATACTCTTTGGGGTCGCCTTTTTAACTCTGCGAAAAAACTTTTATCACAGAGGCTTCTTTTTTCTGCCTCTGGATTGGCGACCGATATAGACAGAGGCTGGAATAAATTAAGAGCCCCTTACCCCGAGGCCTTAATAGGCAATTGTGTCACACATAAGGTTGCAAAAAAATGAGGCTTGTGGACATTTTGATCTCAAATAACTTATTTGAATCAAAGCCGAAGGCATGATGTAAGGGATGGTTAGTAAATACTAAATTTAAAATTTTATAGATCTGTTTTTTTTTCATCTTGTTGCCTCCTCCCAGCTTAAAAGCTGGCGACGCCCTTGCAATGTAGTACTAATTAAAATATAAACTGGGAGCATTTGGCGAGCGTGGCGTTTGTACACACGATCTGCCCCCGTATTCACATTTCAACGCTTCGATTCGATTTCGATTCGGAAAGTCGTACCTCTATCTCGCTCGCTTTCGTAATGCCAAAACAAGATAGTCATACGACTTATCGAATCGATATCGAATCGAACCGTTTGTGAATAAGGGGGCTGGTCCACTGGAGGTGTGCGTCGGGGCGGGCGCGGTCCACGGTGTCCGCTTCGCGAAGCGCCACGGTATCGGTAGCCCGCGAAATTCAATTTTTTTTTTCATTATGTTACATTATTTCATAAGAAAACATACTTATTAGTCTTTATTACAGTATCAACTCGTCCATATATATACCTTCTTTAAAGTCACAGTCTAGTATAAAATCAAAAGAGGATCAAAAGGAGAGACTAAAATAGAATAGAATAAAACTTTATTGTACACCAAAAATGAAACATAACGGGCTTACAAAACTGCTAATTTTGTGGTTACAACGGCGGTCTTATCACTGATAGCGATATCTTCCAGACAACCTTTGCATGGACATTATAGAATTAACATAAAAAAGGGGGTTAGTCAATGGTGTGTCTACCACACAAAAATTTCTTAGAGCTGGTGGGTGTCATGTCATGCAGCACAACTTTTACGATGTGCAGTAGACGAACATGCCAATTAAATTACTACTGTTCTGTGTTCTCAACTAAACGAGATTACTCAAAACAAAATGTTCAGAAATTCAAAGACAACATCCAAGCCATCACTTTTGCTGACGTATATGAGGAAACGGATCCCGCATTCAAATTATTCTATGACTTGTTTACCTAAGTTGCTATGTAATAATAACAATTTATTTATTTCGAGTAACTATGAGTCATATGCATACGGGTAAATAACAATGTTTACTTTAGACTATGTTAATATTTTATCACATGAATTTAAAAAAAAAAAACACAAAATCATATAGATATTAAATGCTTTCCAAATATAAAAATACGGATATCAACTAAAGAAAAAGCAAAATGAATTAGTCGTGGCATTTAGGATTTGTAGTGAGAGAAAAAGAGAACTGCTGTGGAAACTTTAAAAGATTATAGAAGAAAGTTATAAATCTCACACAAAGAGCCCATAATAATCATTTCATACATTCAGCTCGGAGTCTATGAAAATCAACATGGAAATTTATAAATTATAAGAATAAACATAATTTGCCTGACGAAACCATAATAAAAATCAAAAGACTAAATCTTAACTAATCCTCTTATAATAGCACAACCTTTTAAAAAATAATTTGTGGATCAAATGAAACCAGTTACTCATTTACAAATTACTAAGAATTAATATAAAACAAGCAGAAGAATTACTTCTATGTGTAAGTCGCCTACAATAACTACAAGTTCAGCAAATTATTATGTTGCTAAAGATTACGTCTAACACTGGGTATGACGAATTAAGTACAAGCATTGTTAAACAGGTATCCGCAAGAATTGCTCCTGTGTTAAGTCATCTTATCAATATGTGCATATGCCATGGTTACTTCCCAAAAGAATAAAAAAAAAAACCTAAAACCTCTCTTCAAGAAGGTCAACAAAGAACACATGTCCTGCTACCGATTTATAGTGATAATACCGATTTTTTCGAAAATATTTCAGAAAACAATATTTTATCAACTTACTTCATATTTTGAGCAAAAATGTCTATTCGTTGATAACTAGAAAGGTTTTAGGAAAAACAGATCTATTTGACATGGCCAGCTACGATTTCTTACATATAACCATATGTAAGAAATCGTAGCTGGCCATGTCAAATAGATCTGTTTTTTCTTACAGGCTGGATAAGAGACTATCAACTCTGACACTTTATATGGTCATGTCAAAAGCTTTTGACCGCGTAGACCATAAAATACTGATAGATAAATTTAATGAATACGGAATTTGAGAAAATATATCAAATTTAATATTTGTAATCTTTGGGACAGGCAACATATAACGACAATTAGTAGAACTTCTAAAAAAAACTAAACAAAATATAATCTAGACAGGGAACGGTAAACTATGGAGTACCACAAGGTGGTGTACTCGGGCCGCCCCTATTAATTGTTTAAATTAACGACTTTCCGACAGCATCATCATGTACTATGACAATGTTCGCAGATGACAGTACTATTAAAATAGTGACGATATAAGCACATTAGAGGCTGATATTAATTCTAGTATCAATTGTCAATTGGCTGCAAAATAATAATTTGGTTATTATTCTTGATGAAACAGTATTAATGAAATTTCAATAAGAAAAAAAAATTACAAAGAGTAAATTACAATCTGGACCTAAATATTTAACACAAGGACAAAATAATTAATGAAAACAACGTGACAAAATTTCTTGAACTAAACATAGAAAACACTTTATTATTAATACATTTAATTGACATTATTCACAATTTGATACAATACGACATCACTAGACCGATCCTCTTTTTTAATAAAAACGGTATCGGCGAGAGTCGCTCTCGGGATAGGACAGCTCGGTGGTTAATATAAGTTACCATTGACGTTGACATTATAATTGATTATTTTGTGTTATAAAAATGAATATATTAGTACACCAATTCCTTTGGTAGAACACAGAGCTCAACCGAATGTAAACATAAGACCTTTATAATAATATCTGTATTCACATAGATTGTTTTGATTTAAAACAAAGTCTCTTCGCGCCGTACGCTTAGATCTTTTAAACTACGTAACGAATTTTGATGCGGTTTTCATCAATAAACAGAATGATTAAGAGGAAGCTTTACATGTATAACTTATCCCTGAAAAACACATTAAAATTTCCACCCGAACGAAGTCGCGGTAAGCAGCTAATCCAATTTAAGAGGAAAAATTTAAGATCAATAATCTTAAATCTTTATTTATCTCTACATCAAAAGAACAGGTGCTGGTTACAATATGTACAATCTTATCTAAAGAAAGGTGTCTGTAGTTAGAAGATCCTGATGATAAATGTTTAGAGTTTACAGCTATGGCTTATTGTTAAAGCTAAGGTACAATTACGGACCCTGTAGGGCACAGCAAAAATTATAAAATTAATGTTTAAAATAAAATTAATACATCATAAATTAATAAAGTAATTAACTAAATTAAAACATGTACCTATTTCGAGATCAATTATTTCACATATAACATAATGTTTATTTGGTAAGATAAAATTATAAAATATTTTATAATAATAATATAATATTTATGTAGGTGTTTGTAGTTTCTCAAAAAATCAAAATCAAAAGTCATTTATTAAAATTAGGCTAATAATCAAAACTTTTTGAACATAATATAAGCTACTAGAGACAGTTCCCCAAAACGCCCGCCCTTCGCCACTTCCTAGTGTTTTAGCTGGGAAGAAGAAGTGGCGGAACAAACTCCCCAGCAACACATCTGTCTGTTAGGTTAGAAGAACCTGATTATATAACACAGTGTTAAAGTTAATATACACGAAGAATCCATAACATCAAATTAATGTCACATGTCAGATAGTACACACCAATAATAAAATAAGATTTAAGATGTGTTACTGTACGTTGAATTGTATAATCCTTGTGTTGAGTGAAAATATTCTATTCTTTAACTTATAACCTTATAGTAGGGTCAAAAGGATAACCAACGGTTCTACCCTTTATAGCATAACTTTTCAAGTCATAATATTATTTTGCATAACAGCGAATAGCATAAACTTCATTTCGCATAAAATCGTTTGGTAGACACTCATTTATCATGCATTCAAAACTCATGATTTTGTAAGTCAGAATCATCTTTACGCATGATACGCAGGACACGATATTAAGTGCCGCATCGCTTGTGGAACGCTGCCGCTGTTTGTTCATTACATGAACTGATGGACGCTGCAGAGCCCGCAAAACTAGTGGCTCAGTTCTGGGCTGACACAATTTAGATTGCCATCGACGCATCATATCCATAGTAATTAAAAAGTTGAACCATCATATAAAAGTTCACAGCTAGAAACGTCTTTTGGCAAATATTTCATTTCGATAGTCAGTAAAAGGCAGAAGTATCATCTCAAAAAGTTTACATTTAGAATCATCTTTTGGCATACATTTCATATTCATAATAATTGATAGACTCTCATCTATAGTCGAGTGCAATTAGACAACAAATACCTACTCATAAGGTGGAACGAAGTTTATAGTGGCCGGATTAAATGGGACTTGTTTATTGAGTTCCTAGAGACGTAGAGAAGAAAGTTAATTTGTTGTCGAAGAAGAAAATAGGAAATTTTCAATTACTTCTAAATTACCGAATTTTAACACTAAGATTTCTTTTGAATTTGGTAACTGGTACTTTTTCACAGATAACTGGCCAAGAAAATGTTTAAGAAAACCACATTCATGTCATGAGTGTAGTGAACTAATGACTAAAGATTATTTTGCAAATATCAGAAAATCGTCTATGTTAATATATAAAAGTTAATATATATAAAAGTATATGTTAATAAAGGCAGTCTTTTTCGCAATGTGCGTATAAAAGACAATGTGCAAGTTATGGTCCAAATCATCATTATAGTACCTATCTAATGAGATATTATAACTAGAAAAATATTTAAGTATAGGTACTTACTTGTTAAATATTAATTACTGTTGAAAATGAGTGAATATGACAAAAGGTATCTATTGCTAAGAATTGGGATCGGTATCAAACTTTATAATATGTCTACCTACTTTTAAATATATGGTAAACAAAAATTTTATGTTCAATAGTAGAATCCAAGCCATCAATAATTTAATCTACATGGATGTTGAGACATATAAGTATGCGTATATTTTGGATTCCAATTTAAATCTTCCGTACACCTACGAAACTTATAGGTAATCGGAGGTATGGTAGCTTAAATAATAAAGGCTTTAATATTATTTTAAACGATTTACAAGACCTAATCCTAGATTTAAACACAATGTATGTAGAGGATGCATGTAAACAACTTGCAGAATAGGATAATAGTTTGAATTTAATCGTAAATGATAAATGTATTTATATAAAGATGTTGACTAGACAAGCAGCTCAGCGTGCACGCCTACCACCTCCGGCCTCGTCGCTTCGCTCCGCCTCGCCGCCGCCGGTAACCAGCCCCACCGGGATTGCTGTGACATCGGCTGTGGCAGTTGCGTCGAGCGACAGTGACGAGTACTTCTCTCCGCCGACGACGCCACCACCTGCTCGTCGACGGGGAGGACGCCGGCCGCCGGATGGTTTAGGACCTCGAGGCCCACCGGCCTCTGATAGGGTCCCAGCTCCCGGCGGAAGTGTGCAGCGCATGCGATGGACGCAAGCCATCAATGAAAATGTCATGCGCTCATACTATGGGGCTACAGAGGGAGGAAACAACCTGACCGCGTACCGTGTTCGAATGCTCTCTCTGTTTCAGGTGCTTGAGCTAGCTGTCAACGTATCGGCGCAACGACTGTCGGATCAGGTGCGAGTCATCCAGCGTAATCGTATGTTGGATGACACTGTACTTGATCGCCTGCGAACTGAAATGCAGAGTAGCCATGTCACTGCTCCGTCGGTGCAGGCTGTGGTACCACCACAGCCTATCATAACACAAAATAGCACTAACGACGTAGGTAGTGACATGGTTACTAATGTAAGTACCCAATGCAGTGAGGAAATGAGGAGTGCTTTGGAGGGTGCGATTCGAGAATATCGGTTCATGTCGCCCGAACTTAGGCCACGCTTACCTCGTTTGCCCATGCATAACAGAAATAGGGCGCTGGTGGCTGTTCTGGATTCGCAGTTGTCAAACTATTTTGATAACTGCGAAGACCTCACTGATGCTCACTCAATCCTGTATTGTGCGGCTGTAGCGGCATGTCGTGTAGCTCATGTCAAATTTTCTGATGACAGAGCTACACGACCTAAATCTGCCATACCGGCTTGGCAATGCAGGATTGAGCGACGTATTAGTGGGGCCAGAACACTCATCGGCAAACTAATCTGCTTCAGGGAGGGCAACAATCGCCCTCGAGTGATGCGCTTTGTGAGGCGGGCATTTGCGGGTACTGATATTAGTCCTCGAGACTATATGTCCCGCATCACAGCGCATCGACTTCCTGAAGCAGAAAGTGTATGCATGGGCAAACCGTATCCGTAGGTATAAGCGGCCGGTGGAACGATACACTCTGAATCGCACATTCCAAAGAGATGAAAGGTGGGTTTATAGGATTTGGGAGCGACCGGACCAAGGTGTGGCTGACACGCGCTTACCGGATGATGACGCCATGTGCTCGTTCTGGCGCAGCATCTGGTCGGTGCCTGTCAGCCACACCAAGGGTGAATGGACTCGGGTGGTCGAGCGAGTATGCGATCCAGTTCCAGAAATGGGGGCAATTTCTATAAGCCCCCAAGATGTAGCTCGTGCAGTCCGTCCGTTACCTAACTGGAAATCTCCAGGGCCGGACGGGCTGCACAACTTTTGGATAAAGTGGATCCAAAGGTCACACGCTCGCTTGGCGGCCCTATTCCAGTCAGCCTTAGAGTCAGGGTCGCTGCCCGATTTCCTGACTACTGGAATAACTCACCTGCTTCATAAATCGGGTAGTACTGCGGAGCCCAAAAACTATAGACCGATAACCTGTCTCCCGACAGTGTTTAAAGTTCTTACATCCATTTTGAGAGCTAAAATTAGCAAACACATTGATGACAATTCGATCTGTCCGCTTCTCAAAATGGATGTAGGAACGGGTCCCGCGGTACTAAGGAGCTGCTCCTCATTGATATGGCCATTAACCAACAGGTTCGGCGTTCCCGAAGGGATCTGTCGACATGTTGGATAAACTATAAGAAGGCCTACGACTCAGTGCCACATACATGGCTCATGAGGGTGCTAGAATTGTATAAAGTTGATGCAACTCTCCGCACCTTCCTGATGTCGTGTATGGGGTAATGGATGACAGTCCTTCGCTATCCAGGTTGTCGACATAACCAGAGAAATAGCGAACCGATACGGATAGAGCGAGGTATTTTTCAGGGCGATAGTTTGAGTCCGCTTTGGTTCAGCTTAGCCTTGAATCCTCTAAGCACGCTGCTGGAGGATTCAGGTCTAGGCTTTCGGTTGAGGAGAGGTGGTCAGGTTATATCTTTCTTTACATGGATGACCTGAAACTCTTTACCCCCAACAATTTGCAACTGATGGAGCTAATGAAGGTAACAGAAACTTTCAGTAGCGCCATAAGGATGGAATTTGGTGTGTACAAATGTGCGGTCATGCATGTAAGGCGAGGTGGGATTGTGGAATCTGTGGGAACCCAGCTCTCAGATTCCATAAATTTTAGATCCCTCTCAGCAACCGAAACCTACAAGTATTTGGGTATGTCGGAAGCGCTGGGCATCAATGCTGTTGACGTGAAGCAATCGTTGAAGGAGCGTTTCTTTGGCCGCTTGAGAAAAGTATTTAATAGTCTTTTATCAGGCGGAAATAAGGTGCGTGCCTTCAATGGTTGGGTCATGCCAGTTTTGATGTACTCTTTCGGCGTACTCAAATGGACTCAAACAGAACTAGACGCCCTGGATAGGAAGGTCCGTACATTGTTGATGGCATATCGAATGCATCACCCACGTTCTTCGGTTATGAGACTGTATATCCCACGGAGTTGTGGAGGTCGAGGCTTTTTAAACGCCAAGACTCTCCACAATTGCGAGATATGCACTCTCAGGTAATATTTCCTAGAAACCGACGTGGGGATGCATCGAGATGTGGTCGCGATGGACAAGGCCCTCACCCCGCTGTCCTTGGCTAAAGAGAACTGGCGCAAACCTGCAGTGCTTGACACTAATGACCGCAGGGAAGTATGGCAGAGTAAGGAGCTTCACGGACGCTTCTTCAGTGCCCTGCATGGACCTGATGTAGACCATACAGCGTCCGTAGCCTGGCTACGTTCCGGGGAACTCTTTGGAGAAATCGAAGGTTTTGTTTGTGCAATTATGGATGAAGTTATGATGACGAAAAACTACCGGAAATTTATTGTGAAGGATGGCACGGTTGACATATGTCGGGCATGCCACCGTCCGGGCGAATCGATCCGTCACATTATCTCCGGGTGTTCTCGTCTAGCTAACGGAGAATACTTGCATAGACACAACCTTGTAGCCAGGATTATCCATCAGCAACTTGCTCTGAAATACAGCCTTGTGGAATCGGAAGTGCCGCACTATAGGTATGTGCCCGACCCAGTTCTCGAAAATGGCAATATCACACTGTATTGGGATCAATCCATCATCACTGACAGGACTATTGTAGCCAATAAGCCTGATATAGTGGTGGTGGATCGATCAGAGCGGCGCGCAATGATTGTTGACATAACGGTTCCACATGACGAGAACCTCGTGAAGGCCGAGAAAGATAAACAAATCAAGTATATTGACTTGGCTCGCGAGGTTGTCGACATGTGGCATGTTGACACAGCGATCATTGTGCCGATAGTCGTATCAGCCAATGGCCTAATTGCCAAGAGCCTCGACCAATATCTGATGAGGCTCTCGTTAGGCAGCTGGATCAAGGGCTTGATTCAGAAAGCGGTACTCCTGGACACGGCTCGTATCGTTAGGAGGTTCCTTTCTCTGGAGCCCTGACCGCCGGTAGCTTGGACCCTGTTCCCGATACCGGTGGGCTACTATTGTTATATATTTTTAAATATTTTTTTTATATAATTTTATAAAAATATTTAAAAATGTAATATGCATGTACAGAAATAAATAAATGAGAAAAATGTAATGATAATATTATTTTGTCGTATTTGACAGAATACATGTGCTTCATCAAAATATTAACGGTTTACTATACAAAGCTGATGAATTTACCGTAAATAATATTTACAATGACAACAAAATAATTGATGTTGTGTGTGTTAACGGGCATAATATGATAGCAGACGATACTAAATTTCTCCAAATTCCCAATTATACTATGGCGGCAAATTTCGCAAGAGGAAATAGAAAAGGTGGCTCATGTATACTAGTACGAAAAAAACATAAATTTAAGATTCTACACGAAGCAAAGCTGGTGAGCGTTTCCAACCTCATAGAATGTTCGGCTATAGAATTGTTAGCGCTTGTTAATCATCGTGTGTATACATATATAGACCTCCAAAAACTAAAAAGGAGTGTATAGAAATATTTTTTGACCATTTAACGGCTATGCTTGCAAAATTATGTGCCAAAAGTAAGAAACTTGTTATTTGTGGTGATTATAATATAGATAACCTAAAAGCTACTCCTGTCTCGAAAGAGTTTGAATACCTATTACGGAGCTATAACTTAAAACTTGCAATTAATGAACCAACTCGTTTGCAAAGCAATACGTGCATTGATAACATTGCTCATAATAAAAGAGGTTGTAAACAACGTGTCTTAGAACTAGCACTGTCTGATCATACAGCACAAATACTATCATGTCCTGTGAGGAAAACGTACTCAAAAACCCACTGGTCCTGGAGGAGACTATAGCAACGAAAATGTTGCAAAATTTATTAAATGTTTAAAAGCCCTTACTTTTAGTGATTGCTATGGGAAAAGTGACCCAAATGTTGCTTTTGAAGAATTCCTTAAACTATTTAAACTTTTTTCTTTGCTTTTCAAACATAAAAATAAGGGTTCCAATCATACGAAATACTAAATGGCTTAGTAAAGGACTAAAAATATTTTCCCTCCGTAAAATAATGCTACTGAAAACTTATCGACTATCAGGTAATAATAGAGATAAGAGTGATTTTAAGAAGTATTCAAAAAAGATTTAAAAAATCGTAAAACTCACTCAAAAGTTCCAAAACAACTATCAAATCCAAACGGAAACAATAAAATCACGTCACAGTCTTATACATGGCCATGACAAAGGCTTTCGATTATGTCGACCATGGAATACTACTCTATAAACTAGAAATGTAAGGAGTTCGAGGTAAAACACTATAAATATTTAATCCTATCTCAGTTACAGAAGACAGTTCATTGAAATAACTCAATAATGTCCATTTGCTAAAACATAAATTAAAAATGCATCGAGAACAGTGTTTAAAATATGGTGTACGTCAAGGGTCGATACTAGGACCACCACTATTTCTCATTTATATAAATGATTTACCTAACACTATTGAACACCTATAGTTTTATTTGCCGACGACAGTACGGCGATTTTCGAAAATAAATAAAACAAAAATATTGAACTAAATGATTCTCTATCTAAATTAATATATTGGCTAACATTAAATAATCTAAAAATAAATCTTACAAAAACCTATTACACGATTTTCAAGAATAAAAATAAAAACGATAAATCAATTCTATTATCTATTGAATACAATAATGCAACTGTATCCGAGGTTACAAGTACAAAATTTCTAGGTATAAATATAGATTCTAATATGTCATGGAAACACGTCTGTCAATAGTGTATGTAGCAAATTGCATCAATTCTCTTATGCCATCTACATGCTCAAAAAAGTATCTAACTAAGCCACACTACTTAGTGCTTATCATGCCTATGTGGGATCCACTCTATCATAAAGAAATGCATTCAAGGCACAAAAAAAGTGTATTAGAGCAATATGTATATGTTACCGGCCAAACCCGATTTCCGGCTAAACTAGTTTGTCCTAGCCCAAACTAGGACTCATCATAACAGGATCATATAGAGCAACCCATCTAAATGGGTTAGGTTAGGTTAGAACTGTGAGGGGTGCATGTTGAAGAGCCTCCTCGTGGCGTACCCTGGGCAACGTCGGCCCCAGCTGCCCAACAACCTTTGGTGGACAGCTGGGTCCGATGGCGAATCTTCAACAAACAGGGAAGGGTTCGGTTCCAATCGCCGATCATCTTTTGTTGGTCTGCGAAGGGAACCGAACTTGGGGACGGCAAGTCCGTCGTAGGGGTAGGCCTGGTTGCCATCTTATGCCCCAACTTATGACCACTCCCCCCTTTGCTTACAAAGGGTTGGTTGAGTGGACGAACAAGGGAGCAGGAGAGGAAGACAAAAACCTCTTTAAAAAAATTACCCCAATCTCAAGGTCGAGCGTGCCGAGGGGATGAATGGCCGGAGGGTATCCGGTCGTTAGCGCTAAAAAACAAAAATTATGAAAAAGTCTGTTGGGAATACAAATCCCCAGGCGGGTCCCCTACGGGGGGAATCCCGCCCCTCTAACGAGGGTTGCCCCATCGTATCTGGGGGGGGCACCACCAGTCTTGCCGAGACCACCGGCCAGCGAGAAAAGGAGCTTCAGGAGAACCTGAAGCACCTGCGTGTTGTGGTCCAGCCGCTTGCCGACGCCGACGGCAACAAGAGCCGAGGAGGCTCCAGTCCTGACAGGGACCCGAAGTCCGACGAGGACACACAAGAGCGCGCTTCTAGATCTGAATCCGGATCTAGGCCCGGATCCAGATCTCGCAAGCGCGGCCTCTCCTCGAGCGAGGAAAATCTGTTGGCAAAAAAGGTGTCAACGACGCGGAGAGGCAGAGGTCGTGCGGTAACAGGCGGAGTCTCCGTTCGTGACGCGCGGTGCCGTTTTGTTGCGCCAGCTCCAGTGGAGCGCATGGAGGGTGCGGAGACCGACCCCGGGCTCACCATGTCAGACCTGAGTGGGGGCTCGACTACGTCCCTGCTGGGGAGCACCAGAGCGGAGGCCGCTGCTGCTAAGCGGGCGCAGCAAAGGGCTGTCGTGGCTGACGAGGTCAGCGAGCTGGCCCGACAGGCCCGAGAGCGACGCTCCGCTCGGATGGCCGAAGGGAGCCCAACGGCGGTGGCGCTCAGTCGCCAAGTTTTGGACGGCGTGGACGTCGTCCTAAAGGTTGCCACCAAATCAGGCAATCTGAAGGGCACGTTCACGCGCGCTTTGAAGGAGGCGGCTGAGGGTATCAAGGAGGCGGTTGAGGTCCTCACTAAGTGCAACAGCACGGAGGAGACGGCAAAATTGTGGGAGGAGAATAGCCGTCTCCGAGCCGAGCTTGAGGACCTCAAGCGGCTGGTTGCCGCCCAGAAAGAAGCTCCCGTGGCCGCCGGGTCGTCTCCCGTTGTGGCCCCGTCATCGGCTCCATCGCCGGCCCTGTCGTCGACGACCGCACTTGCAGATGCGGAGGTCGAAAAGATCGTCCGCATCTGCCAGATTCAGTGCGGGCACATGATGAGTGCCCGCTTCGAGGCCATAGAGACGAGGCTCCTCCCAGCTGAGTCCATCCGACCACCGCTTGCTGGGGACGGACGCGGGGGGGAGGGGGCCGGTAGACGGGGCCCCACAGCCGCAATGGCAGAAACGGGTCGATCCGAGGGCAGAGCGCCTAAAAAGCGGCAGACGGCTGCTTCACAAACAGTGGCACCTCCAGCAGCGGCTCCAACGGCACCTCCAGCGGCCGAACCAGGGACTACCTCGGATTCCTGGACGACGGTCGTCAAGAGGGGCCGCAAAAAGAAGACGACGGCGCCGCCAACACCAACACCGGCTGGAGCAGCAGCGGCACCTAAGGAGGCCCAGAAACCGCCCAGGGTCAAAGCCCCACGCTCCGCGGCTGTTTTAATTACGTTGCAGCCTGGAGCCGTCGAAAGGGGCATCACCTATAAGGCGGTCCTTATTGAGGCTAGATCTAAGGTCGCGCTCGATGACCTTGGCATACCGTCCGGCTTCAGAATGAAGCCTGCATTAACGGGGGCGCGGCTGCTCGAGGTGCCGGGTGCCTCTAGCGGGGAAAAGGCGGATAAATTGGCCGCCAAACTGAGGGAGGTCCTCAACCCGGAGGACGTCCGGGTGTCCAGGCCTATGAAGACCTCAGAGCTGCGAGTCAGTGGTCTGGACGACTCGGTGACCTCGGCTGAGGTCGTGGCGGCCGTTGCCCGAGCCGGCGAGTGTTCACTTCAGGACGTGAAGACGGGCGACATTCGAGCCGACGCTTCCGGGCTTGGCACGATCTGGGTGCGGTGCCCGGTGTTGGCGGCGAACAAGGTCGCCGACTGTGGTCGTTTGTTGGTGGGGTGGGTTGCAGCAAGGGTGAAGCTGCTGCAGCCCAGGGCCATGCGGTGCTACAGGTGCCTGGACATTGGGCATGTCCGGGTGCGGTGTACCTGCGAAATTGACCGCAGCGATCAGTGTTATCGCTGCGGTCAGCCCGGCCACAAGGCAGCTCAGTGCTCCGCGGCGCCAAACTGCAGCCTCTGTACAGCTGCAGGGAAGCCCGCCGGGCACAGAGTTGGCGAAAAAGACTGTGGCGCCTCTGCCACGAAGAGGAGAAAGGGGGCCAAGCCTGCCGGGGGCTCTTTACACCCCCGTCAGTCTGCCGACTCCCGAGCTAGGAATGGTGTGGAGGGAATGGATTGCGCATAATGGCTACGCTCTACCATTTCCTCCAGGGCAATCTCAACCACTCTGCTAGAGCTCAGGATCTCTTTCTTCAGAGCATGGCAGAGTGGTCGATTCACGTGGCTGTGGTCGCCGAGCCATACTTTGTCTCCCCCCGGGATAATTGGGTGGGCGACCTGGACGGCTTGGTGGCCATCATCGGTGGGGCTCTGTCCAGCCCGTCCCGAGGTCACGGCTGGGTAGCCGCCCTCGCGGACGGCGTTGGTACGATTGGTGCGTACTTTTCGCCCAACAAGAGCCTCGCCGACTTCGAGAATTTCCTTGTCGAGCTGGGTGCCGTCGTGGGCCGTTTCCACCCTCGCCCGGTGCTGTTGCTCGGGGATCTCAACGCCAAATCTGCGGCGTGGGGATCTCCGGTGACCGATGCTAGGGGTGAGGCGCTGGAGGAGTGGGCGGTCGTGACTGGCCTGGTCGTCCTGAACCGGGGCTCGGTATACACGTGCGTGCGGCAGCGGGGCGGCTCAATAGTGGACGTCTCGTTTGCTAGCCCTGCTGTCGCGAGCCGTGTTCGCGGCTGGCGTGTCGCTGCGGAGGTGGAGACGTTGTCGGATCACAGATATATCCGTTTCGACGTCTCCGCCCAGACTGCCGGCGGCCTGAGTTCATCGGCCCCACGAACGGATGGCCCGCGCTGGTCGCGCAAACGCATCGACAGGGAACTTCTCGAGGAGGCCGCGATTGTCCAGGCCTGGTTCCGGGAGTCGCCAACGACCGGACCCGTCGACGTCGAACAGGAGGCGCTGTGGTTCCGCGGGGCGATGGTGATGATTTGCGACGCGTCGATGCCCCGGGTCCACACACAGTCAGCAAGACGCCGGGTGTACTGGTGGTCCGCCGAGATCGCACAGTTACGAGTCGCGTGCGTAGCGGTTAGGCGCCAGTACACCCGATACCGGAGGAGACGTCGTCGGGTCCCTGACGAAGAAGCCGCGCTGTATGAGGTGTACCGCGCGGCGACGCAGGCTCTGTGGCTGGCCATCGTTGAGGCGAGGACGCGAGCCAGGGAGGAGATGTTGGAGACTCTAGACGGAGATCCGTGGGGGCGCCCGTATCGAGCGGTTCGAGGAAACCTCAGAGCCGCGGCGCCTCCGATCACAGAGAGTCTCCAACCCGAGCTGCTGGAGGAGGTGGTCGCAGCCCTCTTCCCAGCTAGAGCGGAGCATACCCCGCCGCCGATGGCTTTGCCCACAGCCGCAGAGCCTGAAGGAGATGAGAGCGCCATCAGCGTCCCAGAGGTGACACAGGCAGAGATGAGGGCGGCCGTGATGCGGCTCCGGGCCAAGAACGTGGCTCCGGGGCCTGACGGAATCCACGGCCAGGTGCTTGCCCTCGCTCTGAAGGAGCTGGAGCCCCAGCTGAGAGGACTCTACACGGCGTGTCTAGAGCAGGGCCAGTTTCCCACTCTGTGGAAAAATGGTCGTCTGGTCCTGCTCAGGAAGGCAGGGCGCCCGGCCGACTCGCCATCTGCGTACCGGCCCATAGTGTTGCTCGACGAGGTGGCTAAGCTGTTTGAGCGTATAATAGCAGCCCGCCTCGTCGGCCACTTGAGCGGAGAAGGGCCGGACCTGGACGAGTGTCAATTCGGGTTTCGGTACGGGCGCTCGACGATACACGCTGTGTCGCGGGTTAGAGTCCTGGCGGAGGAAACGGTGTCTCGGGGCGGGGTGATGGTGGCGGTGTCGTTGGACATCTCCAACGCATTCAACACCCTGCCCTGGAGTTGTATCCTGGAGGCACTGCGGTACCACCGGGTGCCTCTCTACCTCCGCCGAATCGTTGGGGCTTATCTGTCGGAGAGGTGTGTCACCTATGTGGGACGTGATGGCGTTAACCAGCGCCGCATGTCGTGCGGTGTTCCGCAGGGGTCGGTTCTGGGCCCTCCCTTGTGGAACATCGGGTACGACTGGGTGCTGAGGGGTGAACTCCAGCCGAGCGTGGACCTGACGTGTTACGCTGACGACACGCTGGTCACGGCCCGGGGGAGTTCACACAGGGAGGCAGCGTTGCTGGCGACGGCTGCGGTCTCACAGGTGGTGGGCCGCATACGGCGTCTTGGCCTGGAGGTGGCCCTCAACAAGTCGGAGGCCATGGTGTTCCATGGTCCCCGGCGGGCGCCGCCGCCCGAATCACACATAGTGGTCGGGGGGGTTCGGATTGCTGTCGAGGCTACCATGAAGTACCTAGGACTGGTGCTCGACAGCCGGTGGGACTTCGGACCCCACTTCCGGCGGCTGGCGCCCAAGTTGTTGGGCGCGGCTGGGGCGCTGTCAACGCTGCTTCCCAATCTGGGGGGCCCGAGCGCCGTCTGTAGGCGGCTCTACGTGGGGATCGTGCGATCGATGGCCCTGTACGGGGCCCCGATCTGGGCGGCTGACCTGACGGCCGGCAGCATCGCAGTCCTGCGGAGACCGCAGCGGGCGATGGCCGTCAGAGTCATCAGGGGATATCGCACGATCTCCTACGAGGCGGCTTGCGCACTGGCCGGATCCCCGCCCTGGGACCTGGAGGCGAAAGTTCTCGCGTCGCTGTATCGGTGGCGCGAGGAAATGCGGGCGCGAGGCGAGCGACCGATGCAGCGACAGCTGGAGCAGCGTCGGTCACAGCTTCGCGAGGTCCTGGTGGCGGAATGGAGGGACAGGCTTTCACGCCCTACCGCCGGCCTCAACATCATCGAGGCGATCCGGCCAGTGCTCGACCTCTGGCTCGGGAGGAGGCACGGCTCCCTGTCGTTTCGGGTGACGCAGGTGCTCTCGGGGCATGGTTGCTTCGGGAAGTACCTGTGTCGCATAAACAGGGAGCCGGACGCTCGGTGCCACCACTGCGTCGACTGTCGGGAGGACACGGCGCGGCATACGCTGGTAGAGTGTGCCGCTTGGGAGGAGCCGCGCCGTGCTCTCATCTCTGGAGTAGGCAACGACCTCTCGCTGCCGGCTGTCGTGAACTCGATGGTCGGTAGCGGGGAGTCCTGGGACGCAGTGGTTTCCTTCTGCGAAACAGTCATCTCGCAGAAGGAGGCTGCGGAAAGAGAGAGGGAGATCACGACCTCTCATCCAGTCCGCAGCAGGCGCACCGGGCGTCGGCGGAGGGCGGACAACGCCCTCTTCCAGCCCCCCTAAATGAGTCCAGGGGCAACGGACGTGGGGACGTCCGTCGCCCCCTATACATCGGACCCGAGGTGGCGGCGCGTAGTGTTCCACGCGCGCCCCTCTGAGACGTCGCGGGGGGAGTCAAACACCTCACTCCCCCCTCAACCCGAGACGAGGCCCGCCATAGCGGGCCGGCACCAGCCGGGGGTTGCGGAAGAGTCGTACGTTCCCGCGACCCCTGGTGTAGGTGAGAGATGGAACACCGGGGTGGTTTTTAGTCAGTTGGAGTCTGACAGACCCCTCCGCCCTCCCCAGGCGGAGGACATCCGAGCGGATTTTCCACCCCGCAACAAAAAAAAAAAAAAGGTTAGAACTGTGACCATAAACGCGCGAGCCGAGTGAGCGTAGCGAGCGATGTCACATCCAAGTTGGGCCGCATTGTAAATGTTTTGTTTGGGTCAGTGATAAACCAGTAAACTGGTTTAGCCTAGGACAAACTAGTTTGGCCTGAAATCGGGTTTGGCCGGTAACATCTAAACAACAAACGGATTCATGTTAACCTCATTTCATAAACCTGAAGATAATATATTAACCGTCCCTTCTTTAGATATCTATGAGGCCTCAATATTAGTTAAATCAGACATCAGTAGCTATGACACATTAAAAACCAGTAGACTTAAAGATACATTAAAAAATAAAACATCCCACACTGCAGTACATAGTAATAATAAATAAATAAAAATAAATAAAATTTATAATAATTTAACCAAAGACATTAAAATCATTATTAAATTCGTATTTTTAAAAGTAAGCTAAAAAGCTTCCTGATTAAAATGGCATATTACTCAGTCAAGGAATTTCTTGAAGAAAAATAATTATGAGTGATATTGGAATGATTGTGATACTTAATAAAATAACATATAAATTACAAGAATATGAAAAGTGTGATATAATATAAAATGTATGAATAGTAATAATTTTAAATAAGATAATGTAAACTGGAACAACTGTAATATTGAGTGTGTATATATTTTTTTTTATTATGCAATGCCCTAACAGACAACTAAGTTATAAGAACCTACCTATTGTCAACATCTTCAAGACTACACTTAGTTTGCAATAAAGAATTTGAATTAGGACGATGTGCTTACTGAAAAAAAGGTTTCACTACAGTCTATTGTCTCAAATGTAACGTTAGTCTATGATTTGTTAAAGATAGGAAGTTATACTTTAAGTAAACACGCATACTTCGTTTTTTCTATTTAGATGACTTAATTAATAAACAAATGCTAAAGCTAAAATCCCTATGCGGGTAACCTTTTCGGTTCCTGTTTTCGGCACGTTTGCGACGTAACGTACAATATTCTGTGATTGCGGAGAACCCGTCACATATTACGTGGTCACGGTCAGCTTGCTTCTCACCTGCGGGGAGACCGTTCACAAATCGCCTCGCTGGAAAGTCGCTAGCAAATCATCATTGTGTATATGTTACGGGCAACGTGATTAACTGGGCATTATTAATAAGGACCGGCCATTATTAATAATGCCCAAGAGCGATGGGCAAAGTGATTAATTTATCACTTTGACCGTCCATTATTAATAATGCCCGACGGCCAGTGGTCCATGTAATAAGTCAGTGTTTGAGATAGCTTGAATTTATCACTTGGACCGGGCAGTTGAATAATTCCCTACTTGTGGCCGATCAATTGGGTTATTATAGGTTATTTTTTGTTAACTTATCATGAAAATTTTGTAAGTTTAATTTCATTTAATAAACAAAGACAACGTTAATAAACAGTTCACCTATTTTATTAGTTTGCCCAAGATAGGGTGGGCATTATTCATAATGGCCGGGAAAAGTGATTAATCATGCTGTTTTAATCACATCGCCCAATTGAGTCGGGCATTATGAATACAGACCGGCCATTATTAATAGTGCCCGGACTTATCAAATTGCCCGCAACATATACACACTTACATGTGGTTGATGAGTTCCCAGGGTTAAAAAGATTGAAAATACAGTTTAATGAAACCTATGGATGGAGTTATTCTCTAGCCCCCAAATGTAAGATTCTTCTTCTTCTTCTTCATATTGTGGTCAGTGACTAACCCGGGGCAAAAGTTTTATGCCCGCCCCTTGGCTTCTGACTTGGCAATGCACAATCAAACTAAAGTAATTTCTTCTGTTGCGCAATTTTGCACAACATCCGGGCCTTGATTTTGACCCATAGTCTTGCTCTTAACAGTGGAGCGGGAGGCAAACGTAGACTTAGTGTTTACACTTTTGGAACGCTGTGATAACTCGGCGTCTAGGTTTTTGACAAACTCATTCCGGATGTTAAACCTTTAAAAATAAAAAAGCTTTCTGTAATACCTCGTAAGCACCAGCGATTTTTAAACACGACGTTTCTGAATCGAGCACTGGATTTGCATCGGCGCGGCGCGCGGCGGCGGCGTAGCGTAAAGCGTTGAGAAGCCAACAGTGCACTTTTTTAACGTGGTATGCGCTTAGATAGATTATCGATTCCCAACGCTCGTTCAGAAAAAAAAAAAAAACAAAAACACAACAAAACGCTCGTTCTGAAAGTCAAAAAGACAGGATGGGACTTTCAGTTTTATAATCGTGTAGTGCTAGGAACGTAAAAGTGTAAGTTTCACGATTCGATTATTGCCCCATCAGATCATCATTAGTACTACTAGTGAATGCGTCAGAAAATCGATCCGTGAAATCTAAGCCTTACAAATAAATCTGAAAGTTTTGGAGACATACGGATAGCGCGATATTTTTAATCACAATGACCTGTACCCGCACTACGCAGCATACTAAGGTAGGACACAGGTAGGTACTTATTCCTATTTGTATTACTTATTCTTTGGCAAAACTGCTTTGGTGCGCATCCCAGGGTTGCTAGATCGAGTTTTTGAATATTCCCCATTTTCGATAAAAAAAAACCCAAATGATATTTTTTTTTTCCATTTCCGTTTCCAACAAAAATGAAACAAACAGAGATATTAAAAAATGTGTTAAACTGGCAGGATAGCACCTATGCAAACATAAAACATAACACAACACAAAAACACGCATAGATACAAAAATCTAGCATGCATGTTTCTATTAATCTATCAACTCAGCCTCAGTCCTCTGCTGGACAAAGGCCTCTCCCAAGCTGCGACACAAGATTCTCTCCCATACATCCCCTTCGTATCCAGCGGATAGCTTTCACAATTTTAGACTTTTCCTCGCTATTTTTGATGGCATCGAAAACTATTGAAAATATATATCGCCAGATATGTTGAATGATAAAAAACAACTTACTTTTTGCACAACAACACCAAATTTTTTTTATTCCACACAAATAAATAGAAGATGGTGACACCAGTGAATATGTTATATATATTGATCAAGATGTACAACCACAAGATATTATGTTGATTTTCAAAGAGTTCCATGCACCAGTTGACTCCCATCATCAAAGACAATTTGGCGTATGTGGAGAATCTGAAATATTAATAAAACATAACAACAACAACTATTAGATACACCTCTGCCTAACCTTTCCGGGGATTATAAAATTAATTTTAAAAAATACCCGTGATCAAAATTAAATAAACTACTAAAATGAGGAAATTTACATGGCAACACAGGGGCGCGGGCGGTGACACTTCGGTAGCCTCTCGGATATAATATATAGTACCTAACCCGTACCTTCTTAAAAAAAAACAATTGATGTACGAGCATACTAATGCGAAGAAGGTGTTATCACGTATTAAAAGTTTGTTAGATTTTAGGGAAATGGTGGTAATCTGTGCCTAAAAAGTCATGCATTTTATAATTAATCATTATGTTTTCTTTCATGAATATTTTATGTTTCGTATTTTATTTGGTAATGCCATTAGTACTTATACCTATATGCCTCTTTAGGATCAGGCAGGATTTTTTAACATATTGTTTAATATATGTATGTAGTTTCCTACTTATGGGGTATGGATGTTACTTAATACTTATGAAAATACTTACTTAGTGTTTTGTTGCTTGCTACTGTTGGAATTTTTAACAGCATATTTCACAATCCAAATGTGATATACAGTCACGACGAACAGTACAATATTAATAATTATTAATATTCCTATTGGTATCCGAAAGTAGTAATTAAATGGTGCACCTGAAAAAAAAATCGGTAAAATAAATTGTCAGATAAGAACTCGTCTATTCTATAAAATGTTTTATCTAACAGCGTCCGTACCATGAGGTCTTAAAACATTTGTGTTTCATTCCTATTCCAGAGTGGGAAAGAGATGGAGCTATACAGGTCGTCTAGCTCCATCTCTTGGCTAGGTCTCAAAGCTGGGAAAATTCATTTTCTCTATTTTCTGCCGAACAGAGCTCTGTCGCCCAGTTACTATTACAGAATTGAATACAATAGAATTGATCTTAATAAAAAAATATTGACAGCTATTAGGCGACGTTGTCAACTTTCGGAATGCACAGCCTTTAACATGAGACATGGCTCCTTAATCCATACTAACAGAAGAAGACCAGGTACAAACTTGCTTCTATTCCAACATCATTGTTCAGGACACTCAGGACACTCATCTCCCGAGAGAAACAGTGCCGGCAATATTTCCATGTTGCCTTCACAGGAGTAAATCAGTTATGCTTCGTTCACGCAAAATATCATCAATCTCTCTCCTTGCAGTGATATTTGGAGATGCCATAAGACTGCCACATAGCCGGAATGTCCTGTGGCAAATCTGATCAAGGCTTTTGCAATATTTAGGCTAACAGTGAGAACTTTTCACTACTCTCGATAGCTTCAAACGATGTGTGGCGTATATCGGAAGATCCCCAGCTGATCATCCACGAGACTTGCGCAAGTCAGCTGTGTCGGTGGACCAATTTTTTGTGTCTCCATCGTCAAGACCATATATCTTGTAATAATATAAGCATAACTATATGATCTACTTTAAAAAACTTACCTCATCTTAGCAAAGAGTTAAAAGAAAGAAACGTATCGAAAGTCCCGAAAATCCTGAGACACCCGGTTACTTTAACAGCACATTTCCGGGACCCAACTCTTGCTTCCCTTCCTAGTAGATTATACTTCATTCCATAGAAGATATCAGTAATTTAAAAATAAATAAGAAAATGTACAAACCGTTATCATGGAAGCATTCATCGAAGGGTGGTTTTTCAATACCCCAATAAGAAATGTCTACGTTATCCAGCGTGGTGACTATTGCGGTGATGACGAGCGGGCTCCCGCAAGCGTAGAGCCCGTACCACATGAATCTTATTAACTCTTCTCGCTTAGATCCACGTTTTATACGAAACCTTCTGCAAAAGAGAAAAAGTATCAAGTGAATTCAAGGTTAAACTAAAGTGTTATAGATCGTTGTTTGACTGTAATTTGCTAGTAAAGTCGTGGCGATTATTGACAGCTCTTGTTCAGGTGGCTTACCATGACGTCTTAAAACATTATTGTTTTACTCTTATTCCAGTGTGAGAAAGAGACAAAGCTATACAGAATGTCTAACGCCATCTCTTTCCCACACTGGAATAAGAGTAAAACAATACTGCTTTAAGACGTCATGGTAGGCCAGCTGGTGGCCTACCATAACGTCACAAAGCAGTATTGTTTTGATCTTATTACAGAGTGAGAGAGAGATGGCGCTAATCGTCCTCTATAGATCCGTCTCATTTCTCGTTTTCTCTCCACATTGGAGTGACATTAAAAGAATACTGTTGTTTGACGTCATGGTAACCCCATTGAACATAAATAATGAATGTAATTACAGTGATCATTTAGCCGAGAGCTGCTGTTGGGCAAAGGCCTTCCCGAAGTGTCGTCACCGAGCTGTCCTGCGCTTTTCCATTAGGCGAAATACCACTTTCACCAGATATCCTTAAAATCAATTTCGTGAATGAAAGCATACGTAGTATATATATGTAGTATAGTAGTTTACGTCCTATATTACCCATATGCGAGACAGTTGCCACCATCCGAGTACTTACAGGGTGTTAAAACGCCAGGGTAGATTGCGTTTTTTTTTAATTTTTTCTTCGACAAAAATATAAATCTCATAATTCATGGAAAAGTCATTCAATGGGACTAAATGGCCTTAGAGGGTTGTATTGATTTAAGATATACTCTTTTTTTTTTTGTTCTGTATGGTGTCGGACGTAAAGAATAGCACCATCCCATATCTTCCCGTGGGTGTCGTAAGAGGCGACTAAGGGACTTGCCAGAGAATGGGCAGCAGCGTTTTCTGTGCTTTTGTAACAACCGAACTGCGATCGCCAACCCGCCTGCCAAGCGTGGCAATTATGGCGAAACCCCCCAAAATGTTAATGGTGCGACACTTGGGGGAGGCCTATGTCCAGCAGTGGACGTGTTTTGGGCTGAAATGATGATGATGATGATACTTTTAACGGCGAATCTTATCTAATCATATTTTAACACACTCGCTGCGGCAGTGATTTTTCTATACTTTCCATTCCTGCGGTACAAGGTCTATACACCTGGTAAATAAAACTTCAATTGTGGCGGCACAAGGCTTATAGACCCTGTACACCATTGGGTTCTATTTAATAATACATCTTAGATATATATTTATTACATTATTGAAATGATTTGATGATTTTATTTTTAGCAGGGTATCGAGAACTGAACTAGTTAGACGGGGTTAATTATTAAAAGAAAAATGGTTAGTTTAAGTTAGAACTGTGAAACGACTAGATTATAATAGAAAGAAATATGGAACTACTTACGCAGATATCCCCACTTTTTCTTACGTATATTTTTAAAACCACGTTTTAACTGTTAAGCATTTACTTTGAATACCTCTATGACCTTAGCAGTATTCTACTATTCAATGGATCTGTCAGCACACTGTGGTATCACTCCATGTCACGCACTCAAACCATTGCACTGTTAACCGTGATTCTCACAAAAAAAAAAGTGTTTAGTTTGATGTGATGTACAGAATACTTAATTGAAGGATTTATGAGGGCCCCTTAAACCCTGCAAACTCTCTCTGGGCTGATAGTCTGCTACTGAGAAAGTTTTGAAAAATGCTAAATAAACTTTTCCAGACTTGCCTTTGAGTATGAATGTGGATGGGTATGAGAGTAGAGGAAGACCAAAGAAACGATGGATGGACTGTGTGAAGGATGATAGGGCAAGAAAGGAGGTATTTCATGAGATGACAAGTAATAGAGAAATATGGAAGAAGAAGACATGCTGCGCCGACCCTAAATAAATTGGGATAAAGGCAAGAGAATGATGATGACTTTCCCAGACCTGGTGATCGATTTCAAGAAATGAATTAAGGTTACCTCGCGTAGAGGACTAGAGACATAAGCATTCCTATACAACGTGCTTAACCGTTAGTCTCTTGGGCACATTAGATTAACTAGGACAGCTTTGGGGAGGATTCTTTTGACGCCATTTTTTAGTTAAATCTTAGGTTAGTTACTATCGGTTATTTCATTACATTAACAGTGTTAATATTTTTTTTGTATATTACCTTATTCCAGACCATACATCGAACGATATGACGCTCAACCAAAAGATACTTGACAAGAATGCGTAGTATAGGATTGGCGCTGAAATAATAATAATAAAGTTAGCTAGGTGAATAAAAACACAGACGAAGGACCCGACGGACCCGGGCATTCGAGCAGAGTTCTGTACCTTGAAAGGAAACATATGCAGTTTACACAGCTTGTACCAGAAAACTGTGGTCATGTGTGTGGGGTCGGTACAGGCCGTCAAATTGAAAAAGTTTCACCATGGAACCATTACTATAAACAAAAAAAACTGGTACATTCTGTTTATAAAATTCTTGTTTAAGTGTTCCAAATTTTGATGTTCTTTTTTGTATTAATTGGGTTATCTGGCTATGTATATTTAGACCCGGTACGTTGTGTTGCCATCTTTTCGAAAAGCAAAGAACATCTGTGCGAAATAGAAAAGAGTTAGCTCTGGAATTTACTTTATGAAAAATCTTAAACTCACTGACAGAAAACACAACGCTGATATAAGAAGTTTTTTTTTTCTCAAGATGTTTTATTGCACAGAGGAGAGAAATAAGGAACACATTTTGAAAATTAATCATACTGGCTTGACATTCAAACAAGTACTTACTTATTCTCTTGCAGAACCCCGGTGGTGCTGTTTTAATATTAAAATTTACCACCAATTTAGTTATGAAAGCAAACAGTAGGGAAAATGTGTAGGCCATCAATACTAAGCCTGACAGGTTTCTGAGTTCAGGCAGCAGGCAGTAGACTATCAGCACCAAGAGCAGGAAGAAAGATGATATCGACACTCCTGGAAATTAAACAACATTAAAATTATCCATTCACCGCTCATCATCATTCATCATTTCAACCAAAAGACGTCCACTGCTGGACATAGGCTTCCCCCAAGAAGGGGGGGGGGGGTTTGCCTTAATCGCCACGCTTGGCAGACGGCGATCGCAGTACGGTTGTCACAAAAGCACAGTGAACGCTGCTGCGCATTCTGTGGCAAGTCCCTTAGTCGCCTCTTACGACACCCACAGGAAGATATGGGATAGTGCTATACTTTACGTCCGACACCGTACAGACGTCCGACACCATACAGACGCTTCTCCGCTCATATAAGGTGGTATAACCAGTGGTTGGGGTAGGCTATTTCAGGTCAAAGATCGTACGTGTCGAGACGTACCTACAGTCTGCAAAGTCTCATACTAATAGTACGAGAACTTGGTTACTTATCTAGCTAGTATGGACATTGGACATGCTTCTATTTTTAAAATGATTATTTTTTGTCTGCCATGGGTGCCGGCCGTCCGGATTATTTTCGCGGAGGTGCATCTTCAGCTCCATGAAATCGGCTCGAAAATGTTTGCATCCCGCCTCGGATAGCGTTCGTTTCTCTATAGTTGGCCGATATTTTAGATTTACACAAGGCAAGGGCTAAGTTATAGAATTTAACCCTTACCTACGGCCCTGACAATTGGAGTCGCGAGGCTAAGCGCCCTGATGCACAGGGCGCTTAGCCTCACGTCTCCGATTCTCAGTGTTCATAGGAAAAGAGAATGGGCAGCAGCGTTCTGTGCTTTTTAACAACCGTACTGCGATCGCCAACGCGCCTGCCAAGCGTGGCGATTATGGCAAAACCCCCCTTACGTCAGTGTGGCGTTAGGGGAGACCTATGTCCAGCAGTGGACGTCTTTCGGCTGAAATGATAATGATGATGATGATAGGAAAAGAGTAGAGGACTACTGACACTAAATTGATTGATAAGCTGATGAACAAAGAACAGCAATCTAGACGCTTATAAGAAAACAAAACTTAATGTTTTCTATGTTTATCTTTTCCGACAGGCAAGGGAGTGCACCCCCTATTTCTGCTGCCCGGCGCCCATGAAGTCTAGTATTTTTCTGGTCATTAGAGTAGGTAGAGCCAGGTTGCTTCTCATGCTTTTCTTGTTCCTGAATTGTTATGATTTCTATCCATATTAGATTTACAATAGTCTAAGAGGTTTTTTTAAAGGCATGTCCATGTACTGATCGCGTATTGCAAGTACCAATAATCAATCTGCCTACTTATCTAATCCGACCACTCTGGTTATGGAGATAGCACGTGATCTAACTGAGGCAAATCCCGCGTGACGAAGTGAAGTTTCAAAAACAACTGAACGGATATGCATGAAATTTGGCACACGGGTTGTTGATAACCTAGATTAACACATAGGTTTTTTTATGACGGCAGTATGATCCCGTCAGACAATTACCGAGCTCCACGCGTGCGAAGCCGCGAGCTAGTTTTATCATAAAAACGAAAGTCGAGCGGACTTGCCTCAGTTTGACCGAAGCTTTTTATGTCAAAAGTTTCACTGACCTATTGTTTCAAATATCGCTATCATTTCCCTATCTTTTGAATCTTCATTAACTTCTCGGATGATGATTTTTACCGAAAACTCCGTTTCGTTGTTGTTTTTTTTCACTGACACGTAGTAGTCATAACAATATGTTAGTCTTTCAAGTGTTGACCATTTTTTGGTGTCTGTATCTTGCAGAGACAAGGATCCATCCTGAAAAAAAAGCGATGTTTTGAAAAAAAATTGATTGAAGTACGGCTTACTACTTATCTTATTTTTAATCACTAAGGTAAATGCGAAAGTATGTGAGGATACATGTATGTGTTATGTAGATCGATGAATTGTGGGTGTTATTACTATTTCACGCAAAAACTATTAACGATTTGCGACGATTCCTTAGCAGAGGTGAGGTGTAAGCGTTTAGGCGCAGAATGTCCAATTTGCAAAAATGACCATTTCGCAGAATCTCCAATATTCATCATCCTCGGTCAGCTGCTGTTTATCAGCACACAATGATAGTTCTATTTTTTTATGAATATTGTTGCCTTCCTTATTGTAGCGGCGGTACAGAATTTGATCAAACTCTCAAGGATTACATAAGTGGAACAGATCTATTTCCAAAATTACAAAACATAACAGCTACAAAGTCTATATTCACAAAAAAAAATAGAACTATCATTTTACTCACCAGAGGGCAGTCTATGGCGATAATGCTTATACTACACAGAAAAGATAAAAAAATAATATGATAACCTGTAAAATTTCATATTCCTCGTTTATATTATGCTGAGAGGTGCACTTAAGGTCTCTTTGATTGTGTACGAGAACAAAATTCTTTTTCGAATTCTCATTTTTGTACCAAGAAGATAATATATTGGTGGAATAATTGACTTTTGATTCAAGGTGTGAATTTTTTTTATTTTTAAACTAATCCGTTTTATTCACACAAAATGGACCAACCAAGATTTCATCTTTACGACAGCATTTTTCTATGCACAACTTATTTGAACAATACTTTGACAAAACAATATGATTATTTTCTAAATCTCTGTAATTATTTTTACACATAGTTTCATGATCTTCCTCACTTGTTGCTGCTACGCTTACTATTAAAAGATACAGAAAAGCTTTTACTGTACACATTATGTCTGTACTTAATTATTTTCAGAAATTATTTGTTAACTTCATTTCAATCAAATTATGTAATAACCGTCCTTATTATAATACAACACTCAATGAAACACTAAGTACTACTTCAATAACGTGTAATAATGTCAATATGTAGTTTCCTGTCATTTGTTTTTTTCCTCGCTTGTTAATTTGCGTTGTCCCCAAATGCTGGCAAGCTAGAGGTCATCCTGAAGGGCATCAATGGAATTCGAGATTCAATTTAACTTTCATTTTGCAGTAGGTAGCACTTAATTAATAATTTTGTACATTCGTTTGGAAGGAAGTCACAAGACGAACCGAAAATGCCTGGAAGAGCTACCGGTCCATGAAGGAGCTCATGAAAGGAAACCTTCCTTTGTCACTAAAGCGAAAAATCATGAACATGTGTTTTCTTCCCATTTTGACCTATGGATCCAAGACTTTGTCTTTGACAAATAATCAAACTTCCAAACTCAAGGTCTGCCAACGTGGAATGGAGCGCAGCATATTAGGCGTCAAAGTAACCGACCATGTACTACGCAACAACACACTGCACTCCAAAACAAAAATAACTAACGTTGCTCAAAAAGCCGCTAAGCTGAAGTGGGACTGGGCTGGCCATGTCTGCCGTATACCCGACGAGCTGTGGGCCAAAATAATTACGATGTGGAGCCCTGACAGAGCAAGGCATCGCGGTAGACCTCATAGGTCCACATTGGCCCTGCATCGAAGGATTTGGAAGTCATTGGGAGAGGCGCTCATCAGGAGGATAGTTACGAGGAAATTCAGTTATTTTAACTTGTTTTGTGTTTAAGGAAAAATAATATTTCTAAATGATAAAATTCCTAATTTGATACTCGTAAGTATTGTAGCTGTCCCTCATAAATGTATGTAAAACTTGCTGTATTTAGGTTCAATAATCGAATTAGTCTTTAAACCTTAGTCTAGTACTCAGTGCCCAATATAATAATACGAGCTCTTGCTAAAACTCAAAATTGTAAACTAGTATATTCTTTGATAAAAATATATAATAAATTGCCAGAAGAAATAAAACAACAAAATAAAACCAGTATATTATTAAATAAATTAAAGCAATACTTAATTAAAAAAGCTATAACTCATTAAACGAATATTTTACGGATAAATTAAGTAAAAATAAAGAAATATGATTATCAGACATTTATATAAAAGAGATTTAATATGTAAAACAACAAAAAATGCACATGCAGTTACACAGATACACACGTCAAACTTATTACACCCCTCTTTTTTGGTCGGGGGTTAAAAATTGGAAAAAATAGATATATACACTTTCAATGTCATTTTAATGTATCCATGACAATTTCTATAAACACGTACACAATGTTTATTACATGTATACATTTTGTATACATATAAATTTAAGTTATGAAAATAGGCGAACCTGCTCTGCTCCCCATAATAACTAATTTGTTCAACTCCATTCTTAAAACAGGCAAATTTCTGGATGGTTTCTGCCACTCCAATATCATACTGCTGCATAAAAAGGGAGATAAGTCAGACCTCAACAACTATCGACCAATCAGTCTTGTATCCCATCTCTACAAGGCCTTCATTAAAGTAATAGACAACCGTATCTCACCCCAGTTGGAAAAACACCAACCTCCTCTACAAGCTGGTTTTCGTTCTGGCCTCTCCACTACTGACCATCTACACGCAATAAATCAAATAATAGAAAAATATCAAGAGTTCAATATTCCCATTTATCTTGCCTTCATCGACTACTCCAAAGCCTTCGATAGTTTGACACACGATGCTATATTTGAGGCTCTCAACAACCAAGAAGTTGATCCCACCTACATCAGTTAACTCCGTAACGTGTATCTAATCAGCACTGCTTCGATTAGGCTACAAACAGCTGGACCATCATTCCTAATAGAAAAAGGCGTAAAGCAAGGAGACCCGCTTTCACCTAAACTTTTTAATAGCGCACTTGAAGAAGTGTTCAAAAAGCTAACGGCTAGTTGGGAAAGGAGCGGTATTGAAATCGGTGGGGCGCGGTTAACCAACCTTCGCTTCGCTGACGACATTGTCGTATTCTCTTCCACGGCGACAGAACTAGAGCTAATGTTAAACCAACTCAGTAATGCAAGCCTTGAGGTTGGACTGGCGATGAACATGTCAAAGACCAAACTGATGTCAAACACCACTAACCATAGGATCAGAGTAAATGGTGAAGAATTGGAATATGTCCATGAATACATCTACTTGGGCCAGTTAGTCTGTTTCCAGTCCAGACAAGACAAGGAAGTCACAAGACGAACCGAAAATGCCTGGAAGAGCTACTGGTCCATGAAGGAGCTTATGAAGGGAAACCTTCCTTTGTCGCTAAAGCGAAAAATCATGGACATGTGCATTCTTCCCATTTTGACCTATGGATCCCAGACTTGGTCTTTGACAAATATTCAAAAGTCCAAACTCAAGGTCTGCCAACGTGCCATGGAGCGCAGCATTCTAGGCGTAAAACTAACCGACCGTGTACGCAACACCACACTGCGCTCCAAAACACAAATTACTGATGTTGTTCAAAAAGCCGCTAAGATGAAGTGGGATTGGACTGGCCACGTCTGCCGCATGCCCAATGATCTGTGGGCCAAAATAACCACATTCTGGAGCCCTGACACAACCAGAAGGCGTCGTGGTAGACCTCGTAGAAGATGGCGGGACGAGCTAGACAAGACCAGCAAACAGTGGTCCACATTGGCCCTGGACCGAGACAATTGGAAGTCATGGGGAGAGGCCTTTGCCCAGCAGTGGGATGACACAGGCTAATCAGTATCAGTATCAGTATAAATTTTAAACTGACATGGTCACTAACACTGTCAATAACACTAGTAACGGGATATTTACCATGTTTATTATTTGTTTTGAGTTCCCGATATTTCGGCTATGTATTTGTATGTATTTCGCTGTTGCAAACGCCATGATCACGTATACATGTTATTGAAATTATCATGGATACTTAAAAATTACATTGGAAATGTAACCTATTTACTGACTTTATTTCGTTAATATTACTGTGAAACCAATGTATACCCAATTTTGACACAGTTTGATGGTTAGGTAATTTAGACAAAACTTTTGTTCACTTATTTTTGTTAATGGTGAAGTTAAGACGTTTTGGAAAATGTGACAATGCATATATGTATATTATTGTTAGTGACTGTACTATTACAGATACAATTATACAAGGTGTTGTTTTGCAACCTCGTCAAATTCAAGGAGGTTACTATGCTAATGATTCTCGTCCCGAATCAATAATAAACTGGGTAGGTAACTTTTTTTTTATTTCTTACTTTCGGAAATCGGTAAGTGTGAAACTCCCGTGTTTTAAACGCGGCCCGCCTGAATCTTGCCCTATAACCGCGCTTCCACACATACAAACAATCTCAAACGTTTATTCGATAATTTCTTATTCCCTAAACCACGTTAAAGGGGTTATTCTGAAATACTGACAAACTTAAACAACCAAAAAAATCAGCGTGTATTAATAATTAACTGGGTAACGTAATTTTAGCCTATTATTTATGTCTTTTGTGACAACCTCCTGAATTTTGACGAGAATGCAAAACAACACCTTGTATATACAGATTAGGCTAATTTATTTCAGCCGGCCAACAAAAAAAACTTTGTATTTAAATAGAGTATTTTCTCTTCTCTTCTCTTATTCGAAGAGAATAGAGCATATTTTTTTTTTGTTGTTACTCCTAAGTCAATAAAAAATGCAAGTTTAATAAGTCAAGTCACCGACATGTTATTCAATCATAAAATATGTATTCTGTCTGTGCGTGTAGGTCGAATCCCATCCCAAAAAGTAGAAAAAAAAAATGAAAAATCGTTTATTCCTGGTTACATCCTAAGAGTTACAAAAAATATTACTTCTGCCAAACTGTAAAACAGTTACATCACATCATTCGTTCACATCGTTACAGTTGCATTTATACAGCCTCTGAAGGACGACAAGCTATTTTGCATTAGTATTGCAGCTGCCATATTGGCAGAAGAACTATCGGCTGCTGCTTCCATGTAATGTACATTCTGTGGTACATAGATAGGCATTTCTTGGTATTTTTGAAAATTGCCCAAAACTGTGGAGGTCTGAATGTCTGATAGGCGGTCGTTCCATGTAAAATACTGGTATTAAGCTGCATCCGTTAAGAATGGAAGCCAACCACAAAGAAGTTAGGAAAAGGCTAGGCAGATGATGATGAGTGACAGGCTGAATGCAAATCAGCTGGTGCCAGGCACTCCCTTGACACATATTAGTTTACAGTCGGGCATAAACTTTACCCTGCTTTCGGGTTTCCCGCAGTCAGGTGATAAATCAATCTTAATATAATAGAGCAGAAGAGTTTGTTTGTTTGAACTCGCTGGAACAGCTGGTCGGGTATGCAAAAAAACAATTCTTGAGGAAAGTTGGAAAGCCCTTAGAAGCCAAGCAAAAAGAAAAACACTGTAGGAGAAACCGCGAGGCACAGCGAATATAAGATTAAAGACGAAATTTTAAAAAAAAAACAAAGTTGTTACCTCTGAAATTTCATATTCATCCGTTATAACGTGCGCAGAAGTGCAATCAATAAAATTTCTATCATTGTTAAGCAAAACCACTTCCTTCGCCGATGTCTTATTTACGTTCAAAGAAGATAAAATGTTGATGGTATCTTCGTATGCAGTTAACAACCTCATGTATTTTACAGAAAGGGTTTCTTTAGAGAAACATTTTGCACCCACCAATATTTCACTAGGCCCACAACACTTCTCTAAGCACAATTTATTAGAACAATATTCGAAGACATCGATTACATTATTGTGCTTATCTCTAAAGACGTTTTTACACATAGTCTCGAAATCCTCTTCACTTTTTGCTACACATAAAGTTATAATGAACACAAAAACTTTAAATGTAAACATATTTTTCAAACAGTATCAACATTTATTTTGAAGGTGAAATTATTAAAAGGAAACCGCACTTAAACGGCCAACAGAACTGGCTCGATCCCTGTCGTCAAATAATGTGAATTAGGTAACAACATTTCCGGTAGAATTTTCAGTATTACGTAGGCGTTCGCGATCAATACGTTAGAGATTTTATGCTAGATTTTGATCGTAATGTGTTTTGTATGACTAGAGTATAATCATCTGCCTAGGCCTTTTCCCAAACTATCTATGAAAAACAAAATTCTTTTTCGATTCCTTTCGATATTTAATTTCCGTCACACGAAAACAAAACAACCTTGGTATAATGGACGTCTGAAATTAGGTTTGAAGTTTTCTTTAATCTTTGAAACAATTCCCGGGTAGTTTCGCAGTTTCCCTTCGCATTAAACATTTGCCTTCACTGCAGCATTTCTCGATACACGTATTTCAGGAACAAAACTTTGACACATCGATTTGAGTATTGTTCAGTAAGTCTATAATCATTTTTGCACATTGTTTCAAAGTCCACATCACTTTTTGCAACACTTAATATTTTAAGAAACAAAAAAGGTTTCTACTGCCAAACCCGTAGAATCCTACTACCGATTCACTGCAATTCTGTTCTCCCACTTTAGCGTTGAAATCTCTATATATGAGAACGTTGTGCCTTAGTAGTAGAGTGCAGGGCCTTGGAGATGTCTTCAAACGTTTCATCCACTATGTCGTCCGAGTGCCACGAGGTCGGTTCGTAGACTTGAATAACCTTGATGCAATAACTCTCGGTTAGTTTCACTTTTAGGTACGCTACCCTGTTCGAGACACTAGAGACTTCTACCACGTTGTCACAGAGAGATTTGTGGATCAGAAACCCGACTCCGCCTTGGTATCCCAAGGCCTCCCTCACTGGTCTCCCTCTCAAAAATACATAAGATGGCCCGATTCAAGGGTTATTGTGTCCTCCCCCTCTCTTCGGACTTCGCTCAACCCAAGAATGCCACCTAACGTTTCCGAGTTCTTCTTCAAGCTGCACTAGGTGTTTGTCGAGCCGTAACGTGCGTCCATTATACGTCGCCAAGGTCAGTTGGTTTTGGCGGCCATTCGTAACCCCGGGATTCTTCGCACCCCCTACCTTGCCGTTACCGGGACCGCTGCCAAGATCAGGAAAAGCAAGGCCGCTGGGAACTGGGGGCCGTGGTTGATTTTGGCTTGCCATTGAAGAATTTGCCCATAATCGCCACGTTGGGCATGCGGGTTGGCGATTGCAGATCGCAGCTTCTCGCACTAGTGACGCTGCTGCCCGTCGCTAGTCTGCGCTATTTTGCTGCGAACGTTTCTATGGAAATGGTTATACCGCCATTTATAGGTCGTCAGAGCCTTGTTTGTTGTTCAGCAGGATGTACCACAAGCAGGTTAGGTTGACTTGGGGCACGGCGATGATAGGTGTGCCCGCTTACACCCCAATACTTGCTTAAAAACACTGAAAATAAATGCTTACTTACAAAGACCTTATTGACTAATGCAGTAGTAATCTTAATGAAATAAAACGTTAAGACGAAACGTTAGTTGAATCATATGGTGCACTTATTTTTTGTCCTAGACAGAATAACAATTAGAGCAAATTTGACTAATAAAAGAGAAAATCACCTTTAGATGTACCTACACAAGGCAACTAATCAAGCTTTGCAAAACCAGTTTATGCGGATGTCTCATTGTACGGGAAGTCCACGGCTTACTGCTCGTAAGTCGGGGCTGGCACCACTGGGCCACCGCTGTTCTCCACGCTAAATATCTATAATAATCGTAATGTTCATTGTTTTTTTTTTTACGGAACTCAAATTATGTGAGCGCAACACACACTTTACTGTTTTTAATTTAATAATTATATTTAGCAGTTGAAGTCTTTTTCCTGGACTTGGCTGGCTGGCTTTTCAGTTTTAAATAATATTCGGAATTCCCATTTTTTTTTCCTTCCTTGTTCTTCCTATAACACGGAATAATATGTACATAGCTAATTAATGTTAACAATTTAACATTCAATAATCAATATTTTCATATTTAAACTGTGTGTATAGACATCAGATAAATGTGATTTATGGGCATATAAATCCAGCACAAAAAGTTACTTCTGCAAGCCTACAGTATGCAGTGTTTCCCTGCAAAAGAACCTCAAAGCTTGGAACTACGATTCATTACAGGCTTACAACTTTATACATATTTTTAAACTGTCTATCTTTGAATTTGAAAATGACGGCTCAAATTCAAATTTCACTTCCGCTTTCCCAGCCACCTATCTTCTATCCCTCTCGCACAGTCAAAACGATTCTGTTAGGGTGAACTACACTATTGATGAAAAGTATTAAAACGAACAAACACACTACTTTCACACCCATCTTTAGCGGTAATATACAGGGTTATTGGTGAAACACCAACAACCTCTTAAGAGGTCATTCTACTCATCATTACGAACAACTTTTACTATGAGATCAGACCCAAAGCCGTGAAAAAAAAGTCAGCTGTTCCCTACATTTTGACGAACATAAAGAACGAAACAGCTGATTTTTTTTCGCGATTTCAGCTTTGGTCCCATAGTAAATGTTATTCATAATGTTGAGTACAACGACCTCTTAAGAGGTTGTTGGTGTTTTACCAATAACCCTGTATATACAATTTACAAGCTATACACAGACTTTAAATGATAATCTGTTTCTTTATCGTGTGCTTAATGCCTAACCTGATGTCAGAGTTCTAATTTACTTATTTTTTTTTATTTTTTTCACTTATCCTAGTATTCATCTACAAGATGAACCTAATCCTTATTACAATCTAGCCTTGTATGTAGACTAATAAGTAATTTAATTAAAACCTAAACTGCTATATTGTCTTAACTAAGAATGTGTCCAATGGCACTTTTCTTATTGTCTCTATTAAGGCGAATACACTTCGTTCTTGTATTTATTTGGTAACACTTATGCTTCATTACACTATTCACTTTCACGAACACTAAACACTAACTCGAACGGTTTTGTTCTTTTTAGTCTTCTCACTATGTCCGTGTGGTCGAGAAGCTGGATCGCCTCGACGTTCACATGCTGATGAAGTCGCTGTTTGTGAGCTTCTGCGGATTTTTGTATCACCTTTTCGATGAACTCGACTTTTAGGTCCCGATGGAGGTCATCATTTCGTATGTACCAGGGTGGGCCTAATGATAATAAAAAAATTGTATATTATCGCTGTCAACGGCAAAAGTTCCCTGAAAGCTGGTGCGTGTGGCAAATGGGATGGCAATGCTCATTGTTTAGTCAAAAAATAGGCCAGCTCTGGACACGTGAAGAGTCGACCAACTGCTAAAGCTAAAGTAACAAACGTGTCTAATTAAGTAAAAATCTTAAATGGCCGAAATTATTTGTGATCATCAGATATTTAGTTTTCAGCCCAAAATTGTCTAATGTTGCTAATACCTACTGAGGCAAACAGCTCATCATGTATATATCAGGGATCACATAACTCTGGCAACATGTAAAAAAACAGATATTTTGCAATTTTGGTTCCATGACTTGTGCCGTTGCAGACTTTATATATCAATTTTCTTTGAGGTATTTTTCTATCGAGATTTTTTTAATGAATCGTGTTTTCAAAACTTATACTGCTTAGAACTAGTCCTCAACCTTGCTGTGTATTAATCACAAAGTAAATGCTGTAATAATAATAAAACGTGAGGCGTTCAATTTAGGGTTTTACTGTCCCTTAAGAAAAAAAATGCTCTGTATGGTGTCGGACGTAAAGAATAGCACCATCCCATATCTTCCCGTGGGTGTCGTAAGAGGCGACTAAGGGACTTGCCAGAAAATGGGCAGCAGCGTTCTCTGTGCTTTTGCAACAACCGTACTGCGATCACCAACCCGCCTGCCAAGCGTGGCGATTATGGCAAAACTCCCCAAAATGTCAATGTGGCGACATTTGGGGGAGGCCTATGTCCAGCAGTGGACGTCTTTTGGGCTGAAATGATGATGATGATGATGAAGAAAAAAATACGAGTGGTACTCGGGGACTGCCGCGGTAAAGCTATTGCATAGCATTTTTTATCAATTTATGCAATTATAATATGTATGCAATATTTCTTTTTTCTTTAATATTAATTCAAGATACACTTTTTGAGCGTGGTGACAGATAAGAAATAGTTATTTGTGCAACAAGAGAGCAAAGTTGGTTTTTGCCGCGAGTGTTGATTTTGAATCCCTATAGATTTCCCTATAGATCTCGTGATTCAAATATAGATAGATCTATATTTGAATCACGAGAGTAGCGAGTGATTCTAGGTTAGAATCCTGAGTGCAGCGAGGGATTCAAAGACACGAGATGCAAATAACTTTGGTCTCGTGTAGCACATATAACTTTTCACTTCAGCAGCGAGAACAAATAATCTAAAGGTAAAAAATACAACGTGGTAATATTTAAACCACATGTATATTTGTAAAAATTTAAAGTTAAAAGTAAAATTATTGCAGTTTTGCAAATTAAAAGTAACAGTTTTATTTGGAACCGATATTGTTGTGTTAGCGACTTGCGTTTGAGTATTCGCTGCGATTTCAGCTTCCTTACTTGTGGATTGTGACGGGAGGATAGTGAAAGTAGGTGACTCAGCGCCGGTATTCGTGACTCTGGAAGTAGACGGGCGAGACCAAGGATCTGAGGTCTGTTTCAAGCTTATGGTCTCTACTATACGCTTACAGATTTTTGATTTATTTTGGATCGAATCCTCAATATACCCTTCCGCTACCGTATTCGACCTCCATCCGCCGTGTCGTTTTAATGTAGTGAGGTCGGCTCCTGAATCAGCCAAAAGTGTGGCCGAAGTTCGCCGAAAGCAATGTCCAGTGTAAAGCTGAGGTTCCTGTAGCTTTAGAAAAGTGGCTATGTCTCTCGGCGTCCCGCCTATTTTGTTGACTCCCATAGGCTGTCTCGAACATTTATCATTATGATACTGCAAGAAAAATCGATCTGTTTTCGTATTAGCAGGGCGTAATCCCTTATATTTCTCAATAATACTTACATGTTCATCGCGAATAACAAAGGACCTGTCAATGTTCGTCTTTGTATTTGGCAAGTTGACTAACAGTAATTTGTCTGAATGCTTTTCGATGGCATTAACAGTTAGATTTAATAGTTCGTTCGTGCGGCATGCTCCATTAATGCCAATTATGAGGATAACCTGCAATAAAAATATTACATGAGTAATTAAAACAGATAAAGCGTAGGTACTTACCCACTTTCTTTACATAAGTAAGTAACTCGCATTTAGTTATAACTAGCGACAAGGCCTATGCGACGAATTACAGTAAATAGATATAAAATATACATACTAAAATTATACATTAAAACCACCACCAAGCATAAAGCAAAATGTTAGTGAAAACCACACCAAAATCGGTCCAGTAGTTGCCGAGTTTACCACGAACATACAGATATCCAGATAATGATTTGTGTATGTACATACAGTATACATATAGAAAACAGATAGAGATTTGTAAAAAATAATGTTAAGTTACAACTAGGGCCTAAGTAGGTACTATGTCGAAAGCTTCACAAATGGGTAGTGTGCACATTTAATATTACTTAATTACTTACTTTTGCAGCGAGAAAATTGCAGTCTGGAGCTTCATTGAGAAACTTTTCAATGTTAGCAGGCGAATATATTTTGGACTTTTTGGATTTGTGCCCTACTGAAATTCTTTTCAAAAATGCTATAAGTTTGGCATAGGTTTCAATATGCACATCATCTTTTGTCTTTATTGTGGCTTTCAACATTGAGTAAATACTCCAAATTGTAGATGGTTGCCTCGTTTGTAATAATTGTATGAAGTACGATAACAGTACAGTCTCCGAAAAAGTATTTGCACACTTTTTAAGTCTCCATTGATTAAAAATATCATAAGCTTTTAGATATTTTTCGCGAGACTTTTCAGGCAGGAAACTTGATTCTGCATTTTTTACATACTGCTTCAATTCTTCCGGTGTTAAATCGCAGACATCATCACTGGATTCACTCATATTTATTTATTATTATTTTAATAATATCCAACGTGTATCGCACTTTGTAGCTAGCGAACAGAAGAAGAAAAGAATAAAAATTTAAAGCCCGCTATTTTTTAAAGATGCGTTCGGAAATTGCACTATTACTAAATTATTCTGTCACAATAAAGATTGTTAAAACTTTAAATAATTATGTAGATAAATGATAAACTTCGTATTTTTTACTTCAACATCTCTTTATTTGATTATAAAAAAATATAATTCGATTATTAAGAGAAAAGTATAATAATTACATTTAAACCTTGATTTGAAATTTTATAGATTTCGTGTGACCGACGTGTGATGATGACCGAACGTTTTATTGTTGGTTTCTTTTTTGAGCCTATTATATATGGAATTTGAAAATCGAACTTTGAATCGACTTGTTTCTATCTCTCGCTCTTTTCGTATCGAAGTGAAAGTGACAGAACAAAGTGAAGTTCAAATCTTTCGAATGTTGTGAGTAGACCCAGCACTGACTCGGCATTTAAAAAAAATTATTAAAAAGTTACTTTGTCTCACGCTCGCAGCAAAATCGCATTTTGCTCACTGATTTTAGGCAACAAAACCTACATGTTTGAGCTACTGAAGTGAAAACAATTTTTTTGCCATGAAATTTTTTTCACCATTTTTTTCAAATTCGGGGTGGTATGTTTATTTCGTTACGGAATTTCTTGATTCGGTCGCCGCGCTCAAAGCCCGCGATAAAAGCTATACAATGGCTTAAAAAAGTAAAAATTTTTTTCATGGTAAAATTTTAATCTTAGAACGAATATATTTTGAGCAAGTCACCAAATTAAATATGCAAATTAAAACATGAAAAATTGTGAAAGAACTAGTACAGAACAGCTGTGTTGAAATAGGGGATGATCATTTTTTTTTCTTTGTCCGTCGGGTAGATTATTGAAAAGTATTGGACACGTATTTTTTTTTCACGTGGTCATAAAATTACGGAGATATATTGAGTTGAAATGGCGCATGACGTCACTTGTATGTAATTTTATACCTACTTGTGACGTAGTGAGCCCCCACTCTCCAACTTTAATGAGTTTTAACTAAGTAATTTTTTGATATTTTGATAAAACAAAAAATACGTGTCTAATATTTTTGTATTACCTGTCTGACGGACAAAATGACAAATTTTTTTCTTTACCCAGTATTATATACCCTATTAAGTGGTGTAAGTGGCCACAAGTAATAATTTTCTGAAGTGCCGTTTCACAAATGACATTTTTTCGTTTGATGGCATACAAACCAGATGGGAAGGTTGCTTTTGGCCTTGTACCTTCTTCCATGGTGAGTCCGACAGTAGTCATTCAAATTCATAAATCATTTATTTCAATCCATTTAAGATCATTATGTTTTGCTTAATTGCTACCAAGGAGGAGGGGTAATTGTATTGAATGGGTCACGAAAATGGGCAGTGTGAAAATTACCTGGCCATGGCAGACAACAATGTAACCAAACCCTGCAACCAACAACGCCAATATCGGCGAGGCATTCAGAATTGTTTGGGCGATTCTGAACGCAAGCCCGGGCGCTAGGAGTAAAGACCAGGTAGGGGGTGAAGACTGGCCTTTACCCCCTAACACTAGCTGTGACACACCAGAAAGTACTAGTTGATCCTAGAGATCCAATGACTGATTGAGTTTATTGTGTATTAATTATCTTTCAGTTATAAACCAGCTAGGCCGTGAGCGAGGTGATCTCCGGTTACGTATCCTTTTTCGATTCTTTTTTACTTTTACGAAATTGGGGTTTATGCACTTAAACCCCTTGCAATTGTTATAGGTACATTGAATATCAAAATGCGTAACTAAAGGAGTTGGAAGATCTTTGTATGAAGTGTGAATGCCTAACCTCTGCTATTATCGCATATATCTTACTAATAATCAATAGATGAAATCAACACAAACAAGTTTTGTATGAGATAAAATCTTTAAAAGCGTCACGTTTCCGATATAAGCTTTCGAAGTTCTGCTGACGGCGAAAATTGAAACTTTGATGCCTTATATTACTCGTATGTTGCATGGCATAAAATACTGTTTAAAAGTTATAAATTATTCTGCTAAATTTTATGTCTATCACATGATTTTTTTTCGCGACAAGTAGTATAAGTCATCTTACTATTAATAGACTTGCGAAAGTTTGTAAGGAAGGATGGAAGTATCAAGTTCAAGCAAAAACTGAACGAAGGGGATGTAATTTAGCACACAGATAGTTTATAACCTAGGTTATTAGATAATATAGCCGCACGGGTCGATCTTTAAGGTTAAGCCGTACTTGCCGAGGTTGGTCCGTGCATGGGTGACCGTAATTACATACCGAGTTTCCTCCGTGCCTCGAAAAGCACGTTAAGCCGTTGGTCCCGGCTGTCATTTGTAGATCTTTGACAGTTGTTAAGAGTAGTCAGAAGCCAAAAGTCTGCAACCAGTCTTATCAAGGGGTATTGTATTATATCTGTCGAGATTATCATTTATATTATTAAGGCTGTCATTATCTGAACCATAAATCGCGCCATTTATCAAGCGTTTTTTGCGACTTCCAATCCACTTATTACGAGCCACTTTTGTTCTCAGCGTTACAACTACTGGCAGTGGTTTGTCGGCCGGTCTGGCTTTTTGCGGCCTACCCTCTTTGCGTACTCAATCTGACCAATATCCATCTGGAGCTTGCCAGCAACCTGGACTATTACTTTCGCGACATCTTCATTTTCTTTTCCCTCCAATCCAGCCAACTCGACCTTTTTCGTCTTGTCTTTCTCTTCCAGCTCGTTCTCTCGTTTCTCCAATGATTTATTGCACTTTTCCAAGTATGCATTCATGTTTTCTAGGGATTTAATTTTGGTTTCGGTTGATTTCTGGTACTCGATCAGATTATCATACTTTTCTGATACGACGTCAACCAAATCGGCTAGCTCACTCAACTTCTCCATTTTGTACCCCTCATCCATTTTCCCGTTCATCGCAGCCAGGGTCACGGCAACTTGCGGTTCTTTAACACTAGGCGAACTAGGATGCGATCCGGGCAGGGGAACACAATCCTCACATATTTCGTTTTTGAAGGTAGCTCTCGTGACGCATATTTTATGGAAGACTGAGCATAAGACATGAGCCTTTGCATTTACTGAACTCATCTTTCGCGATTGACACAACCTTATTGCATTTCTTACACTTGACCATTGTTAATACTTATCCCATATTATCAAAACACCGTCTTTTAGATGCACATTAAGTATTTGACTAGGTGGATCTATGAAACAGCCGTACGCCAAGCGCGCGCGCACAGGACTCCCAAGTGCTCTAGTTTGCTTATCAAAATTGGAATAGACACTGTGTCAAATGCTTTGGCTAGTCCACGTAGATGGCCAGACTCTTTGTAATGTAGAGACCCAATCCTTTGTGGTCATTTAGGTATTAACTATGGCACGTAGTAATGGAAAAGAACATAGAACTTTGTTGATGGATGCAGGGACCATGGAGGTAATTAAAGTAAGTTTATAACATTTAAAACGTTATAAGAAAATAAGGTTCAGAGTTTTAGTCCAGAACAAAAATGATCACAATGACGGGAAAACAAGTGCATCTCGGCTGCGTTAAGGGTGTTTTTACACCCTTTTTTTCAGATCTGTTGGACTTATGCCCATTTTGACATACAACGGGTGATGGTCTAATTGCCTTAACCCGTTCCCTTTTATGCCTTCATAAACTGTTACCCGTATATTGTTGGAATCATGTATTTATTTATAAAGTACATGGTTGCGTGAATAATTTAAATTTCCTCTTTATATCTATTCTACCAACAGGATATTGAGGGTTTTGAACAGTATCAGTTTCGGTTAGTTCATCAGAGCATGTTGTTAATTTGTGCTCATTACCTACTGCGTCATCCACGAGTATTTGCGTCACAAATAAGGCATGTCTTTTTATGGTGTGGTAAACCTCACCGCACACGTAGTAGCCCAAACACGTTTCCGATATACGGGGTGTAAGTATCTGATGTGCTAAGACTACACAGTATCTTAATTGATAGGTCTTTAATTATTCTTTAATAATGCTAAAAGGCTATAAAATCACTTCGTCTATAATACCGTTATATTCCTCGTTGCTCTTTAATGTTTTAACTATCTAGAACATGCTGGTTTCCTTACAATGTGCGCTCTTGCTTATGTGTCAAAATTAAACATAATCTGAATGGGTCTTGATAATTCAGTCAACAAAAACAGTTTGTAGGTTGATTTTGGTGTTCATAATCATAATCATAATCATTTATTTGTCAGAATATGGTACATTATAATGGTCTTAGGATAAGTATATTATGGTATCATCACATTCTGCCAACTGTGGCGTGCAAATATAGGTAGGTACATACATTTATACATAACATTATTGATTTGATAATTACGAATTAAAAATACACAATACAATATAACACTATACAGTTTGAGGTATGTCAGCTATAAATAACATCATAAACACACACTAATTTTATTCAGGATGTCAAAGTATCTTTTAACGTCAGAATATCAAAGAATAAGATGTCAATAGGATGTGAATAGGATGTGTTGATTTTCGTTTAAAAAAATCGAATGTTTATGTAGTGAAATAGAGTGTTATTGTCACTCTGGTCTATTGTCGAGGTCTGCATCAGAACAAGCTCAATTAAAAACAATGTCGTATATGTATACGACATTGTTTTTAATTGAGCTTGTTCTGATACTACCTACCTACTTCAGTTCGGCCCAGCCCACAGCCCTGTACTAAGGAAATCCCAATGTTGATTACTCTCAACAGTTTATACAACTCACCTCTTACACAGCTCTAATATAAAATAAAAAGAAAATGGCGACCCCGATGAGTAGGATGTACGAACAGCCATAAATCCGTGTTAGGTGGAATGAGCTCCAGGCACCAACTGGCTCCCATGAGAACCGACAATTTTATATAGGTGGCGAATCGGAAATAGAAAGATAAAATGATAAGATCACTTTGCAGATCGCCAAAGCCCGAACTTCCAAACTACACTGCCGAGACCTGCCTGGGACTTTATTGACCCAAAGAGGGAAGCTTAAAATCTTCGGGTCCAACGTTATCCGTACTAATTTACGAAACGTGCGAAATGCTATTGCGAAACATGCAAGTTTACAAAGGAAGCACGAAATCCAATCCATCATCATTTAATTACTTTTCATTTCGGCAACCGCTGTTACCGTTGCATCCTCAGTTTTTTTTTGCCCTGAGACAATCTCTAACGAAGAACTGTTAGCAAATACCACGAGAGGTCGATCAATCGCCAGATCAAGCGACGCAAGTGGAAATGTATTCGTCACATGCTCAGGAGGGATTCCGATCAAATGTCCAACAAGAGATGGATTGGAATACCAACAGACAAAAGAAGCTGGGCTGTCCCCGAAAAACCTGGCACCCAGGAGGAATTCCGATCAAATGCCCGACAAGAGATGGATTGGAATACCAACACACAAAAGAAGCAGGGCTATCCCCGAAAAACCTGGCAATGGAAAGAGGAATGAGTATAATAATGAGGGATGAAACAGATGTGACTAAAGTAGTGATGAATATAGATGTTGATTGATGGAAAGGGAGAGGAAGACCAAAGAAAAGATGGATTGGGTGTGTGAGGAAGGATATGAAAGAGAAAGGAGTAATTGATGCTGTGGCGCACAACAGTGGAGAATGAATGAATGAAATGGCAGGAAGAACCTGTTGAAGTCAAGTCAGTAATAAGATACCTAATTATAGCCAGCACTTGGAAACATTGAATTGACTGTTAAAAATATACTATTATGGCTAGAAAGTAATAAAATAAATCATCATCATCTGCCTAGCCTTTTCCCAAACTATCTTGGGGTCGGCTTCCAGTCTAACCGGATGCAGCTGAGTACCAGTATTTTACATGAAGCGACTGCCTATCTGACCTCCACAACCCAGTAACTAGGTAATACGATACCCCTTGGTAAGACTGGATGTCAGACTTTTGGCTTCTGACTACTCGTAACGACTGTCAAAGATCTACAAATGACAGCCGGGACCAACGGCTTAACGTGCTTTCCGAGGCACGGAGGAAACTCGGTTTATAATTATGGTCACCTATCCACGGACCAACCTCGGCAAGCACAGCTTAGCTTAAGTAATAAAATAAATAAATAGGTAAATAGGCAGCAAATTAAATGATGATGATGTTAAATATAAATGGTAAGTTTTACTACGCACTTAATAAAATAAAACAAAATAGTCGATTTTACAAAAATAGATGTTACAATGCATTCAATTTTAGCAGAGATACAACATGTATGTTTGTAATACTCATTTAGGATAAAGCCTTTTATTAATAGCACATTATGTAGGTAAATTGTAGGTATTCAGTGTGTTTGGTTAACGGTTACCGATACTTTAAGGGCATATTACCTATTGTAAGCAATTACGATAATAAAAGTGAAGTAAAGTAATGAAAATGTTATAAGTGCGCAATTTGACTAGTAACAGTAAGTAATTGAATACAATTAAACTTAACGAGAGAGCAGCGGTGGCCCAGTGGTGGCAGCCCCGACTTATGAGCAGTAAGCCGTGGGTTCGAACCCAGGCAAGCGCATTACTTTGTGTAATTTATTTCATCACCGCTGCTCTCAAAAACGGTGAATAAAAGAATAGTGAGGAAACCGGCATGTTCTAGAACTAAACATTCGAAGACATGTGACACCTACCAACCCGCACTGGGCCCGCGTGGTGGATTACAAAAAAATACAAAAAAAAGATTTTATAAAGATTTATTCTATTCTATTACAGCCCACTCCCTCTCATTGAGAGGCGGCCTGTGTGCCAGCAGTGGGAATATTATAGGCTGATTATGATGATGATGAAACTTAATAAATTGCCTTGATATTATGTTACAATGAAATACTTAAATAAAACCATAAAAATTATATGTTTTGAGTGTATTTTCGAGTAACCGTTTAACGTCCATCCATTGGCTAAAAATGGTGCGCTTTCCCCCTCTTTGGTTAACATAGACACAGAGCTGTCGAGTAAATCGAAGGCTGAGGCAGTCTTCTTGTAACCGTTGAGCTGAACAGTCTCTTTAAGTGTTATTATATTCTGTTTGTATAAAATAAACTCTGTTTAACAAAGTCTGTGTGTTTTCTGACTGACTATGGTTTACCACAGTCTAACCTAATTTTTGCCAATTACGAGGTCAAGTCATCATCTGCCTAGCCTTTTCAGTTCATTCTGACTGGATGCAGCTAAATACCAGTATTTTACCTGGAGTGCAAAATGCCTATATGTATATATCCTCCGGAACCCAGTTAGTACTGGAGAATACGATACCCCTTGAGACTGGTTGTCACCCTTTTGGGCCACTGACTACCTATAACGAATGTCAAAGATTTATAAATGACAGCCGGGGCCAACGGCCTAACGTGCTTTCCGAGGCACGGAGGAACTTCGGTATGTAATTGGTGGCCATCCGTCCACGGACCAACCTAGGCAAGCACGGCTTAACCGAAAGATCGACCCGAGTGGCTGTTATTATTTAGCCTCGAGCTCCCTACGTGATACCCACACTCCCTACGAGGTCGAGAAAACAATTAAATAAGAAATGCTTACCTGTTTATGTCCTGCGTGCTGATTTTTGCTTGGCTCAAAACTGCTAAAGGTACAATGAAAAATATTTTTTTGCAAAAAAAGTAACCGACTTCCAAAAAAAGTCGGGGACTTTTGTTTGTTTCATGCCTTTTTTGCCGCCGATTTCCGAAAGTAAAGTTATTTTTGTTTTTTTTTTTCCAATGTAAGCTGTGGTATCTCACACAAATCCTTGTCAAGTATCAATTTTGCATTGTAACTAAAAGCTATAAGAACAGCATCTAATTAAACGAAGAATAAAAATTAAATTAAATTAAAATGCTTTAATTCTCACCATTACAAATTCCAAATTCAGTAGTTACATACCCTGAATTACAGCCTACATTATATCCTGGCATTATGTACTTACTTATTGATTTGAAACTATGATATTACTTGTTTATTAATTTTGATTCTATGACATCGTATAATGTATTAATTTGCGTACGTTATCCATATTGAATTTATGTTATTGTTTGAAGTTTTAATCTGAATTTATGAAATTGAAAATCTATTATGATAAATTTTACATGCCTAAATTGGTTCGTACAAAACATTAGACTGCGCATTCATATCTGGAAATGTATTATTATGTACTGTGTTGAGCAATAAACTTTTAAATTTGAATTTTACATAGTGTCAAAGGGTTTCGCCATCTCTAAGAAGATGCCAAGATATTTGTTATTACTGTCCAGTTGCCTTGCAACGAGTTGCGTCAGATCTAGTACGGCATCCTCAGTGCATATGCCACTTCGGTAGCCATACTGATTTCCCGCTATAAAGTTGTGGCTGTCTAAAAATGGATTATTCCGAACCTGACCCGAAATCTTAACCCGGTTGCGGATTAGATTATGAACTTGAAAAAATTAAAAAATCCGTTTAGTCTGGTGTTCACCATTAATTTTAATAGAAGTCGGTTAAAAAGTGGAAAAAAACGAAAAAGTCAACCTGTATATTTTAACTATATAAGTAAATACCTAGAGTATATTGAGGAATGAACAGCGTGTGCGCAAATACAACTATGCTCTGCTTCCTCCATTATTAAAGTTATTTAACAGGACTATTCATACTGGGGCGCAAAGCAACGGCTTCACGTATTTTTCGAGGCACGGGAGTGGAAACAGACAGGGTAGACAAGTGATAGGTAGGTAATGCAGCTCCATCTCAAATCACGGAATCGGTTTGAGAGAAGGAGAATAAGAGAAATGGAAGAAGAATATTATGCGAAATGACCAGCAAAGTGGTCCACTACTTACTTTAAAAACAAAACTATTTCGTAAAAGACCACGCAAAGTTAAAAAAAATCACCATCGCTTTGTACTACATACATTTTTGTCATTGGCTTTTTATTCCCTCTAGGATAGCAAAAAAACGAAAAAAGAAAAGTAAAATAAAAACAATTACCTCTACAATTAAAAAATCTATTGTTATCTTGTGCTGATACGTGCAGTTTATAGGTATTTCTTTGATTTTTAAATAGAAAACAAAATCCTTTTCGATTCCTTTCGATATTTTAATTTCCGTCCCACGAAGACAAAACAATCTTAGAATAATGGACCTTTGATTAGCTTTGAAAATTTCTTTGATCTTTGAAACAATTCCCGGGTAGTTTTGCAGTTTCCCCTAGCTGTCCCGCGCAACTTCGTCTGCGTCACATTTTCCCCGTTTTCGTAATAATTTTCATTGCTGCTCCGATCCTATACAGCGCCATCTATTGAATACTTACTCAATCCAGTCAACAGATACCGCCATCTGTTAGAATCGTTCGGAGCTAACAGATAATAAATAAACAGGTGACTAAATTTGCAATAAAATAATATTGCGACTACTTATAAATTGAGCTGTAAGCTATCCTATCTTTCAAGTTGGATCAAACTGCACACGGTGTGTAAGTTTGATTAAAATCGGTTTAGTAGTTTAGGAGTCCAGCCCGGACAAACAACGTGACGCGGAATTTAGAAATATAGAGATTTTTGGCTGGGTGATTGGTAATTAGTGACCGATACTTAAACACGTGATTGTACTCATGGAAACATACAACTTTTCTAAAGAAACATTTTTGTTTATACTCATTTACACACAACATTCATCATGCTCATACTACATCATCATCATTCAAACTAATTTTAACACAACAGCCATGTGAAATTCAGGGTTGCGAGCCGCGCGGGTGCTCTGCTTACCCACGGTTAGGTACACGGTACGATAGTAATAAGACAGAACGGCGTCACACGGCTAACAGCTGATAGGTTATTAATTTCAGCTGCTTTTGTGTTATATTGTGATAAAAGTGAATTAGTATAAAAAAATATGTTTCTTTGGGAAAGTTGTTTCATAACATGAGCACAATCATGTGATTAAGTATCGGTCACTAATTAACAGTCACACTATATACAAGGAGACGAGGAAGTCGCGGTTTTATGTATACATCAGCGCGATGACTGATTTATCGCTCTTGCAATTTTAAGAAATTGTTTCCTTACTTCGGTCGAAATACGGTTACAAACGGCAAGAGGGTTCAACGTAAGTGAGCTCTTACGTAGACCCCTCTTGCCGTCCGTTTTTTTCTACGAGAGCGATATCAGTCATCTGGCGCTTAGGAAACACAAGGACAATAAGAAAGAAAATGGACGAACCGGATCTGCGTGCTCAAAGACCAGCTCGAGGTCCAGAACTGCTCCGGCATCATCGCGTAGCTCGACTTTGGTTCGCTCGCGAACACGCAAATTGGACGCACGACCAGTGGAGTTAAGTTCTGTGGACGGACGAATGAACGAATGCAGAGTGGCTTTAAGAGCTCCAGATATAATAACTGTATTCTTATGTACATTAAGTTGGTTTCAGAATGACTATTACGCAAGGCGACCAAGCTATGGAGAACCAGTTTATGCAGATCTTTCATTGTACGGGAAATCTGTACAAAGCGAGGCCATGTTATACTAGAAATGTATTGCTTGATATGTCGCCGGTGTACTATTAATGTGTTAACTGATTTCCCTGTTTGGATAATACGATTATTCTTCCTGAAAGATATCCAAGCCAAACCTAACTAATATTATTAATGCGAAAGTAAGTTTGTTTGTTGGTCGTCCACATTGGCCCTGGATCGAGACAATTGGAAGTCATGGGGAGACGCCTTTGCCCAGCAGTGGGATGACGCAGGCTTAGAGTATCAGTAAGTTTGATTGTTTGTTACCTCTTAACGTCTAAACCACTGAACCGATGATCCTGAAATTTTGCATATACGTTGTCAGGAATACAGAAACGGACATAGGGTACCTTTCATCACGAAAAAAAGTACTGATCCTGGAGAAAACAACAATAAAGTTCTTATCATAATTGTTAAAATAACCCGTTGGGAGATAAATAAAAGTGGACTGTATATTATAGGCTTGGTTTAATGCCGATTAGATTTACAATAGAAACTGTCCCGGACAAACATAAAATAATTAAGGAAGGCGTTTGAGAGATCGTCCGTCGCGGTGGTGTCCGAGGAAGCGAGTGTCCGCAGGCCGGCCGGCACCGCCGCCGCCGCCCGCAGCTCCCCTCGCTCGCCGATGATGTGGACGATGACGCGTAGGTCGGTCACGTCGCTTGCGCGTGTCGCCTCCGCGTGCCGACTGTGTGGTTGTTGGGTGCGATTCCCAACAACTGATGGGTTCACGTGTCCGAGCGATGTCGCGGGCAAAGGTAGTATTTAATAACAAACGGAATATAAATGCAAATGCAGGACAGATATTAGACGGCACGGTTGAAGCCGTAGCAAAGCAATCGTCTGCTACTGTGCGTGTCGCGGGTTCGATCCCCGCTTGGAACAAATATTCGTAAGATATAAGTTTTTAAACTGACATGGTCACTAACACTACCAATAACACTTGCAACGGGCACCTGCAAATATTTGTAAGGCCTACAGATAGTTGTTCTGGGTCTGGCTGTTTGTGTATGTGAGTTTAAATGTTTGTAAACGCACCCGCGATACAGAAGAAATTCCTACAGAGGGGCAAAGTTAAAACAAAAAATTGTTTGTCAGAGATTTTTAGAAAAAACCTACACGCTGCACTCCGCTTTGTGGTTACCATGGCGGATGGCATAAGTTTACTTACAACGCTTCACAACCTACTACTACAGTCTAAACATTTGAGGCGAGTCCCAATGTAGAAAATTGTTCAGTTTTTTAGTTTGATATGGGTTTGCATATGGTGATTGAAAGTCTTGCGTACAGACCACGCACAACTTTCAATCACCATATGCAAAACAAGTATAAGCGGATCTTTCATTGTACGAAAAATTTAAAAAAACGATGTCATGTTATACTGAAAATGTGTTGCTTGATATGTATTAAATAATTGTGTTTTAAATATGACTACAATTTTCTGCTACATAGGAATGTAGGAAAATAATTAATGTATTTAATGTGCGACAGCAAAATACCCAGTAATCATAATATAAAATAAACAAGAATGGGTATTTACAGCAGTAAAATACATATTCAATCAAATGCCTAATTTCCTTAATTAAACAAGTATCGACTAAACGTCAACACATCGGCTTTTCGTCAACCAGTCCTCCATCCAACGTAATACGAAACCGAACCAGCACGCGTAGCAAAACCACTGTAAAAACGAGTTTTGTCTACGGAAGAATCGACATAATGACAGATGGACAGTGAAAATGTGCCAGTTTATCGATTCATCCGTCGACAAACAGCCACATTGTTTGACTTTCAAAAGTGCCTGTAATAGTCTAATTGAAATAAATGCTTTGAGTTTGAGTTGAGTTTGAGTTTGACATATCCTGTTTCTACGGCGGTCATGCTACGTGTGCTGGTCAAAGCCGAACTCGGCGTTGCTGAACCACCGAGTTCGGCTCTCATGCATTTAAATAGAACATTCAATAGGACTATGGTTTCCATGTATGTCCAAATGCTCTTATCTATCTATTTATGTATGTTTATAAAACACACAAAAATATCTATCTATGTTCGTTATGGACTTCGAATCCATCCAACCGATGTGCTCCAAACCGGTTTCATTAGAAAGGCGAACAAAATTGTTTTTTTTTGTTATGTGAATATTTTCGAAGTTCTGCCAAACCAAACTACTTCACATACACTTACTACTAAACTGTATTATTCAAAACTCAATCACACATTCATCATTTCAGCCGAAAGACGTCCACTGCTGGACATAGGCCTCCCCCAAGAAGGGGGGGTTTTGCCATAATCGCCACGCTTGGCAGGCGGGTTGGCGATCGCAGTACGGTTGTTACAAAAGCACAGAGAACGCTGCTGCCCATTCTCTGGCAAGTCCCTTAGTCGCCTCTTACGACACCCACGGGAAGAAATGGGATGGTGCTATTCTTTACGTCCGACACCATACAGACGAAGAGATTATGATTATGTTGTGTCACGCATTAAAACGGAGAAAATAATACAACTTTTTTTTATTAAAATAAATAATTATTTTTTTAAAACATTTTTTAAAATACACATTATAGACATTTTACTGTTACGAGATCTAGGTATTTAGATACCTATTAAGAAATATTTGAGTATTTTAATAAATTTATGTTAGTATAATTTTATTAAAATACTTAAATATTTCTTAAATAAACTGAAAGAAAACCCATCCATCCATCCATCGCCTTTACGTCAAACAGCATTTCGGCCTTGAAAACATTACTGAAAATACCTAAAAAATGCACGACTAAGAACTCTACGAAGCCTTCGTTTAGAGTGCTACGCTGTTGCTACGGGTGCTACGACTTTGCTACGAGACGCTGCTACGAGCAGTAACCGTAAGGGCGGTCCGTCTTAGGCCGCGTTCCGTCTATGTCGTGACGACAGATTATCGTATCGTTTAAGGCGTCGTTGCTTGTGTATTTAAATTGAGGTGTTCTCATATAGGACGACACGATTGACTGTGGACCACGACTTTTTTTTAAATAACGTTCGATTGTTAAGTGAGTCGATATCGATATCTTAAGACAGTCGTGCAACGATAAATTAATCATCACGATATATTGGGAACGCGCCCTTATGACGACAGGCCGTGTCCACGGAGCGTTCGTGTTCCATGCGCGCCTCAAAGAGATGTCAGGAAATAGGAAGCGGTTCGAGAGGGCCGATGCCTGCCAGGGCTGCAGGACTTTTCGAAAGAGATACCGTGGCCCTGGATAGCAAAGGGCTAAGAAGGAACATGGATGGGTTTTAGTCAGTTCAAGTCTGACACTCCCTTCCGCTCCGCCCAGAGCAGGAGGGGGTCATTTGATGATTTTATATCCGTAAAAAAAAAAATGTAAACGCTCTTAATGATATGCACAAGTAAAAATCATAGGCGGATCTGAAGTCTAATGCTATAAAGTCGAAAATTCAATTAACTGACAAATAATTACCGTCATTATAATCCTCGTTGCTCTTCAATATTTACTATGAGTACCTATGTTTTAATACTTTGGTTTTTGCTACGAATACTAATTAATTCAACATACATACTTAAATATAATTAACGAAATGTGGGTGTACTATACTAAATACACCCCCCCCCCCCTCTTATACTGGTATAAGGGTAGAGGAAGACCAAAGAAACGATGGATGGACTGTGTGAAAAATGATATGGCAAGAAAGGAGGTATCTCATGAGATGACAAGTAATAGAGAGGTATGGAAGAAGAAGACGTACTGCGCCAACCCCAAATGAATTGGGATAAGGGCAAGAGAATGATGATGGGTGTACTATACTACACAAAGGTGTACCTAATAGTACACACACATTTCACCAATTGAAAACTACATCTATGATGTTATGAATAATATTTTTTTGGTGTTTTGCACATTTTAACAACCCGCTCAATTAAAAACAATTGAGCACCGAACGCGCCTAAATTTATCCTCAGAGCAAAGTTGCTATCGGGACATTGATCAAAATATTAAATGTTTGAGCTTCAGTAATATGTATAGGTTATATTGTTAGACAAAAGCCTCCTTCGTTACTTTGTCCTAACTAAACATCTGCAAATACTTTTATGCTCAGGTAAATACATGTTTTAGCTTTTGAGACTTCAATCAGACGTTTTCTCCTTTTGGGCAATGTTTCAACAGATCCATCTCTTGGGCTTGGTCCTTGGTGGAGACCCTTGTTGTTCTGGTAGTCCCGCTTCTTGTACCCTGGGATACCTCATAACTCTTGGTGAAATCATTCTTTATGTTGAACCTGAAAATAACACATTGCTATTAAACTTGCACAGGGGAAGAACGGACTAGGTTTAAAATAATTATAATTTAGTCAACGATTGACGTAGGCATATCATAAAATTACCAGGCGATAATATTCCCACTGTTTGGCTATAACCCTCCTCCCCGTGAGAGTGGGTCATAATCTTGAAGTCACATGTCTTCGAATGTTTGGTTCAAGGACACGCTGATTTCCTCACGATGTGAGAGCTCACTGGCGTGTAAAAACTAAGCTCATATCTGAGTGGCTGTTCATAATTCAGTCAACGACCACAGCAGTAGCTCATTACATAAGTTTGGTGTTGATTTGCGTTTAGAAAATCGGATGTTAGAGTGTAATTGTTACTTGAAATCAACAATTTAATTGGTCGAGGTCTGCGACAAAACAGACTAAACCAAAACCAATGTTACATACAGCCCGGTCCAGCCAAGGGCAGGCCATACCAGCCCACAGCCCTGTACTGAGGAAACCCCCAAATGTTGAATACTATCAACAGTTCATACAACTCACCTCTTACATAGCTTGAGATATATACGTTTATTGAACACAAATAAAAAGAATATGGTGACTCCGATGAGCAGGTTGTACGTAGTTGTCAAGATGAACAGCCATAAATCCGTGTTAGGTGGAATGAGCTCCAGGCACCAACTGACTCCCATGAGAACCGATAACTTTATATAGGTGGCGAATCTAAAAACAAGAATATATTATTGAAGTGAAAACTACTTTAGCGGCGTTGTGCACTTTTGTGATCTGAGTTTAACATTTTTTTAAATTTGTAAGACTGATTGACATTGGGTTACGAAGGAATTTGAACTTTATGACATCTGTCATTGAGTTTGCGTTTCCAAAACTGGATAATTATCTTATGCCCAAACAAAACCTTCGGTTTCTCCAAAGAAGTAAAATTCAAGTAAAATATAAGACGGATTGTAATAGTTCTGAAGTGTTAAATCTTTAATCTTCTAAATATATATAACTCAAAGGTGACTGACTGACTGACTGACATAGTGATCTATCAACGCACAGCCCAAACCACTGGACGGATCGGGCTGAAATTTGGCATGCAGGTAGATGTTATGACGTAGGCACCCGCTAAGAAAGTATTTTGATCAATTCTACCCCGAAGGGGATAAAATAGGGGATGAAAGTTTGTATGAAACTTTGTCAATTTTAAACCGATCGGGCTGAGACTTTGCATGCATAAAGCTACTACGACGTAGGCATCCCCTAAGAGAGGTTTTTGATAAATTCCACCCCAAAGGGGATAAAATAGGGGATGAAAGTTTGTATAAATCTTCTTAGATTTTCGACTGATTGAACTGAAATTATTGATTGGAGCTTCTATGATGAAGACGTCCGCTTAAATAACCCCACCAACTGGACAACCACCCACAAATAAAAAAACTTTAACTTACTTACTACTTACCTACTTTAACTTTTTTTTTTTTGGGTTCTTGTTGGTTGGGTGCAAGTGAAAGCGTTACATCGCAATATAGTGGAAGCCACTATATGAACTGGGTGTGCGAAAGGGGAAAATGTATATATACCACGAACCCCATTAATACCTAATGATATCCCGTTTGAATTTAAACGATTACAGTTTCCCCTAAAAGTTTGCTTTGCCATGACAATAAACAAGTCTCAGGGGCAAACTCTCAAATTTGCGGGTATTGACTTGAGAGAACATTGCTTCTATCATGGACAGTTTTATGTTGCTTGCTCAAGAGTAAGTTCACCCATATCATATCATAGCTTGATAGTTTTAGCGCCTAATGACAGTTTAGTTAAGAATATTGTGTACAAAGAAGTTTTGTAGGCCCAAATTTTTTACACATGCTAAACAAAAGTAAAGCAAAATCTATACCTAATTAATAATAATACTACATAACGCGAGCGAAGCCGCGGGCAAAAGCTAGTATAATATAAATAGTCATGTTTGTGTACGATAGCTCAATATATGAATATTATATTTTACCACTTAAATGATAGTACTTTTATACTGATAAAGCAATTCTTGCAAAATTATTCCTTAACCATTCCAAAATATCAAAAATGCACAACGTTAATATTCAAGTTTTCACTTCTGACGGCACTCCCGGAGTGCAACCCGTTTTATATGAAATAAGGCTTTGATAGCTGGAAACATTGAAGTGACTATGGGAAAGATGACAATCATGGCTAGAATCGGGGTGATTAGACTAAACAAGAAGATTTGCGGTCACGTCTGCAACATGGCGACATAATAATTTGACGACACAGTTGGCGTAGTGGCTGTGCGATTTGCTGTTACGACACGTGTTGCGGGTTCGTTCCCCGCACGGAACATATATTTGTATGTCCTACAGGCAATTAATCGGAGTCTGGCTATTTTTGTGAGCTTAAATGTTTGAATCATCTTTTCTTCCCTTAATTACAAATCTTTTCAATTCTATTTTAACGACAGGTTAATTCAACACCACACTGCGCTCCAAAACACAAATAAATGACGTTGCTCAAAAAGCCGCTAAGCTGAAGTGGGACTGGGCTGGCCATATATGTCGTATGCCCGACAAGCTGTGGGCCAAAATAATTACAATGTGGAGCCCTGACGAAGCCAGAAGGCGACGCGGTGGACCTCGCAGGAGATGGCGGGACGAGCTGAACAGAACTAACGACCAGTGGTCCATATTGACCCTGGATCGAAAGATTTGGAAGTCATGGGGAGAGGCTTTTGCCCAGCATCGAAATGATAACATAGAGTTACTGGTGGATCACAATAACTATTTACAACTTTTTTTTTTGCGCGCGCGCGCCTCTACGAGTATCCTATCAGCTTGTGATAAAAGTGAAGAATAAAAAAAATCTTTTTTTGGGAAAGTTGTTTGTTATCATGATTATAATCACGTGTTAAAGTATCGGTCACTAAGTACCAGTCAACCTATATATAAATAATTTAAAATTAAACAAAAAGAACTTCATAGTTGCTGAGTTTACAAAATAGATGTGACAATGACTGAGCATTCAACGTCAACCGGGATAAATTTAATATTTATTTATATTAAGCCGTTTATAAATAGCACTTTATTATTCTGTGCGCAGATAGGTATATACTAGTTGAAATGAGTCAGCGTAACCTGTTATTAATACATATAAATAAGTACTACAAAGCAATACAAACTGTCAGTCAAAAGGTTCAATATTTTACTACAGTGCTGCGTGTGGTTCATTTGGTGCGTGGCCATACTCTGTATTAACTACGCCATTTTGTTTTTTCCATGATGTGTATCGCTGAAGCGCCTAAAGAACATGCTGTCATCATTTATCTTTACTAGATTTACTTTGAATGTCATTTGCGCATCATATAACTTTAAGGACTAGTTTGGATTAAAGAACAATGAGACTGAGAGATACGTTCAACTAAGTTTTATATTTTTGATACGGTCATACGTGGCGAACCAATTGCGATGTTCAGTAAACAATTAAATTAAAGGTGCTCACCTGTTTGTGTCCTGCGTGCTGCTTCTAGAATCCTGACATCTGTTAATTGCGCTTCTAATCATCCAAATATTGTAGACGGTCAATGAGAACAATATGATATTGAAGAAGATTATTACTCCTATTGGTATTATAAAATAATATTGAACACTTTTCGCTGAAAAAAAAGAAAATATATCCAGTGACTGTTGTAAATACGCAATTTTAAGCCTATTTTCGCCAAATTTTTCAAAGCCCAATTCTAGAGGACCTACGTTAGCAATTGAAACCTTCCTCATAAAAAATAGGTTATCAAATGCGAAAATCTAAGTAACTCTCACTCTCAATACATTATTGTTCATATATATAGAATTACACATACGATAAACGAAGCAGTCGTCGAAGGGTGGTTTGGTAATGTCCAATTTAGAAAGATCTATGTTGTCCAATGTTGTGACGATAGCAGTCATCAGAAGTGGGGTCCCCCAGGCATACAGACAGTACCACATGAACTTAACTCGCTCGCCTCGTCGGTTAATGTCGCACCTCTTGCGATGACCTCTGCCGAGAGATAAAAAGAAAACTTAAGAGACCATGTACACACGGCGTGGATCAGGTAGGACTGTACCACTGTAACATAGAACATTTAATTTTGAACCGTAGTTATAGTTATTTTATCACTGAGGGGTAGCAGTGATAGCTTAGTGGTGTGACCGTCGGACTGCCAAGTCATAGGTCTCGAGTTCGAGCTCAAGACACGGACCTCTTATTTTTCGGATTCATGTGCGTATTGTATAATTAGCACTTGCTTCGGTGAAGGAAAACATCGTTAGGAAACCAGCATGCCTGTAAGATATTTTTCGACGGCATATAAAGCCAAGTCAGAGGCCCATGAAGTGACCATACGTCCCGTTTCGAACGGGACTGTCCATTTTTCTTGGGCACCTGTCCCGTTGTCCCCAAACAAAGCTCTAAGACGCAAAATAATCCCGTTTTCAGAAACTGCGCGAAGATAAAAAAGTCGGGCCAAGAATTTTATTCTTTATTTAAAATCATTATAGTAGTCTGAAAATAAAATATTAAAAAAAAAATACAACTAATTACTGTCAGAGAAATTTTGCTTAGTGAAGCTGGTGAACTATTGGACACAACGGATTGATTTGACTTAGGGTTAGGAAATGCGTTAAATATTTTTTTTAAATCAATACTTATCGGAGCGAAAATCGGGAATGCTGTTCGTATGAAAGATCGTATTCATTCGGTTTAGAACATGTTTATTTTCAAAACACCCCTTGATAGGGCTAGAGGGGGTTTTGTACTTAGTTTTCAGCTATAAGGGACCAACGCAGCTGCCGACAAGAAAAGTCCTCAATTTTTTCTCTCTACTCGACAGTGCATGCAATATATGTAAGTGTCGAAAAATCTTTAATTCCAACAACAGTGTTAGTATTTTATTTGATGAAATGTTTTTAAACTTCATTTACCTTAATGACCACCAAACGTCGTAAGACATGACATTCAACCAAAAGAAACTTGAAATCGCAGCGAAATACATCATCGGAGCTGAAATAAAGGTAAAATTAGGCTGAGTTATAATTCACATATAGGCAAGCAAGCATTCTGTACCTACCTGAAACGTAGTGAATCGCAAAAAAAAACTTTGAAAGGGATTCTAATGTTGAAGCAATATGATATGTTGTCAGTTAGGTCCCTAAATAATTCAGGATAGTTAAATTAATAAAATACTGTACTTTTTGGTCACAGGACATATTAATTCAACGTTAAAATCCATTTCAAAGATAAGTTGAGATTCACTCCCACGTTTCTATTCAGTCTTCTTTTACCGGTACATAAAAGTACGCAAAAAAAAATTGCTGGGTTACAACTCTTTTTTTGGGGTGACAAATACGGTTTACGGTAGGACTCAATTTGATCCACTGAAAACATTGTGCTGATATGCATTTTATAGAACAGGGGTTTTGGAGGTATCTAGAGTATAGTTATAAACAAACTTAGTAAAGAAACTAAGAGGTTCCCAGTTTAGGTCCTGAGCAAAGAAATGGTCACAATGACAAGGAGCACAAGTGCCTTTCGACTTTGTAGAATCCTCGTATCCACTAGGCAACAATTGACGCGCAACACGTGACGCGCGCAACGTTGCCAGCTGGCGCGCAATATGACCCGCGGCTTGTTGTTTGTTTCCGTACAACATGCATTTGAGCACAGGGGGCACGCTTAGAACTAAGTAACGTTTGACAGCTCCTGGCGACATCTTCAATTTAATTAGTAATTTCGAACCCACCAACGTGTGTTTATTCTTTTTGATGCATTTTTCGATAACATTTTAACCCCCGCCAATGAAATCAACACTATTTCCTCTGGCAACATGTTGTCGACTAATGATCATGCGTAGACAGACAACGTTGCTAAACAAAAGTTCAACGCTGACTTTCAACATGTTGTGCAACATGTCGCGCGCCAAATCTTGCCTAGTGGTTACGACGCTTTAGAGTCTTTTTACATCTATTATGAGTCATAAGATTGGGTATTTTACGATTCAAAACTCTGTATCGGACGTTCTGGTTACGAGATTTTTTATAACAACATAAATAATTAAAAAAAAATCTTACATATAATTTTGCAGTGCTTCGTTGTCAATGATTTGTTGTTGAGTTGTAAAACGATTTTTACTAAGAATGTGACAAGGATGGACGAGGTGTAAGCCATCAGTACAAGGCCTATGAGGTTCTGGAGTTTGGGCAGCAAACAGTACACCACAAGGACCAAAATCAGGAAGAATGATGATATCAGCAAACCTGGAAATAAAGAATGGATGGGTAAATGGAATGATTAGCTTGTTCGGTTTTCTTTTACCCTTTTTATAACATCGTGTTGTAGTCATTCTAGGTAATTAGGTTTTAGGTAATTCTAACCTAACCTGTCCGAGTTAGGGTGCCCACCGTCCGGAGCTCGTTTCGCTCGTTCTTACATCCTAAGTTCTCATAGTGACAGTGAACGATAGTATTCATCGCAAAAGTCAGTTGATTAGTCAGAAAATTGTTTACGTTGCGTTTTGTCGATTTTGCACAACGTTTCAAACCACGGACAATATCATCATAATCATCAGCCTATAATGTTCCCACTGTTGGGACACAGGCCTACTCTCAATGAGAGGGAGTGGGCTTTAATCCACCACGCGGCCCAGTGCGGGTTGGTAGATGTCACATGTCTTGATGAAATAAATTACACAAAGTCATACACCTGTCTGGGTTCGAACCTACGACTTACTGCTCGTAAGTCAGGGCTGCCACCACTGGGTCCACGACCAATATACTGGGACAGTTTTCGTTGTCCATCGCCCATTTTAACGTTCCGTTTTCGCTTATTATCTGATTTGAGGCAAGAAATATTTTCATTAATTTCTTGAAAAATTTGCTACCTTTTAATACGTGTGGTAGCATTTTAATCGCTGACCCAACCCCTGCTATCTTTAACATCTTTTACCCCCCAACTTCTGCCAAACAATTTTAGATCCAACCTGCCGTGAGGTCTTCAAGTGTTTATGATTACTCGTAACCGTACACAGCCTTTCATTTTAAATTTTGCCATCTGGCTGTGGACGAGTGTGTTGCATGCCTTACATTTGCCGAAACAGAAGTTATTATGGCACAAATGCAAGTAGCTTGCATTCCAAATGGCATGCAAGGTACTGTATCACTCACCTACTAGCACAAATAACGATTTCATTTCTTCATCAGCCGGAGCTGCGTTATATTCTCTCACGACGAGTTTAACTAGTGGTTTTTTGTTAATGACAGTTAATTTAAAGTCTAAGCAATATTCCAGACTTTTAATGACAGACCAGGATTTGGATCCGTTTGTATCTTGCATCCTTACTGCTCCATCCTGTAAACATGCAAAGGTATTAGTGGCCCAATTAGATGTTAAGATATTTTTGTTTGTGAAAGTGAGCGAAAAAAAAACAAAATCAAAAGTCACACACATCCATGCTCTTTCCTAAATTCCTTTGAAAGGACAATCTGACCAGATTAGGCGCAAACCAACGGCTTCACGTACTTTCCGAGGCACGGAAATGTCACCTCTAAAGTCCATATTGTGGGTTGCTTCTGAGAAAGTCGTAATTGAAAAACCCAAAAAACAGACCGGGTAGTCAAGTGGTAGGTAGGTAATGCAGCTCTATCGCAAGGCACACACAATACGAAAGTATGAGAGAAGGAGAAAAAGAGAATTGCATGAAGAATATACAGTATTGCCAGTTGGGATCTACGGCAAGTATCGGCCGCAAGGATATTGACGAGGCCAGTGTGAGCAGATTTTAAAAAAAAAAAACGTTTTTAATCATAATTATTCTTTTATAGTTGTGCGGTTTCACCGGCCGTTTACCTTTTTGCTCGATTCCTAGAAGACCGATTCCTCAAGGATTGCGTTATAAAATGCGTTTTTTTTTTTAATTCAGACTAGTTCCAAATATTAGTGCGTTAAAACAAACTCACCTTGAATAAATTATTTGTTTAAATTACATAAAATTTAAAACAATTACCTCTAAAATGAAAAAAACGTTTGTCATCAAGTGTTCAGACGTGCAGTTTATACTTCTTTGATTTCGAATGAAAACAAAATCCTTTTTCGTTTTCTCTTCGACATTTCCGTCCCACGAAAACAAATCAATCTTAGAATAATTGACGTCTGAAATTAGGTACGAAACTTTCGTCAATCTTTTAAACAAATTGTTTGTATTTTCGCAGTGTCCTTTCGGATTAAACATTTCGCCTTCACCGCAGCATTTCTCGATACACGTATTAGAGGAACAAAATTTCGACACATTGATTAGAATATTGTCAATATTTGTGTAATTATTTTTGCACATAGTTTCAAAGTCCAGATCACTTTTTGCAACACTTAACATTAAAAGAAGCGAAAAAACTTTATAGGATAACATTTTTCTACTAGTTTAATTATTTAAAAAAATATATATAAATTATTAAATGTGAAGCTTTAGGGACTAAGAGCAAGAGCTAGAGCAATATCACTGACACTGGTTGAATGACAAATGGCAAACTTAACGCTTAATTTTCCTGTTATGTTTGAACCCACTTTTCCACAGTTATATTCTTGAAAAAAGAAAATTTATATGTAGGGAAATTTCTGAAATGTTCCAATTGTTTACAATGAGAAACTAAGTGGAAACAGATGCAGAAATATAAACAAAAATATATTAATATAGACGTTTTGTTTATCACGTATGCAAACACACACACACAAGGGCTCGATTGTACAACAAAGCACTATAAATAGATTATTCCATCGCGAACCCTGCGGCGGATAATAAAAAAAACTTAAAAATAGGACCAGCCAGCAGTGTTCTTCTCTCAAACCATTGCAGCCAGTTGCAAACTGGGTTTAGAACGCAAGTTGTTTTCGCTAATCTTATAATGTCGACAAAGTCTTATCTATCTTTATCTATAAATATGAAACTAAGTCGGTTTCCGTGTTTGTCTGTGTGAACTCTAATTTTTTTGCCGACTTCCAAAAGGCGGAGGTTCTATGCTCGACTGTATGTATTTTTTTTAAATGTATTTGCACTGTTTTATCCGCCATTTGCGGACCGATTTTGAAAATTATTTGGTTATTCGAAGCCTATACTCCTGAGGTTGTCCCACCGTCACCAAGTCAGAATCTGGTTGTGGGATCCCAGCGAAATCGAGGGCAACCTTCAAATTTTATAGGCACGTACAATTTTTTCTTATACTTTCTTACGCAATTCAGATATTTGTGACTGTAATCATCATCTCGTGTTGCTGAGCTAATGATGGAAAGTATAAGTCAGGATTTGATGAGAGTCCCGTACGGTATATCGAATTACCCTTGAACGATATAACTGTCTACAGAAAGCATGGTTTTTTTTTATATTTTATTTTATATTTTAAATAGTTATTTGCTTTATGTTTTATGTATTCAATTCTCTCTTTTTCTTTTACACACTATGTCTGCATCTCTTTTTTTAATATCTCCTTTCGCAGGTATGCTGGAAGAGATTTCTTTAGAAATAAGCATTACCTTTGTACCTATTTTCTGTTCCTTTCTTCTTCTCTGTATTAAGTGTGTACATAAATTGTTAAATAATAAATAATAATAATGGTTCACCGACGAACGGCAATACGAAAAAACTATTAGTCGATACCATTATTTAGCGACAGCACGTTTCGCCGAATAACGCTACATAGAATGAATGGTTGGCCGATACCAAGATTTGCCGATGTCATGGTTCGACAGAACACGCTTGAACTAAGTAAGCCTTTATCGATAGCAATTTGCATCGAAAGCACCTTTTCTTACACCGCCGATCCAAAATAATTGTCTTTAGTTTCTTGCTCATTTTGACAAACATCGATTAAATTTCATTAACTGCTATTTCCATGCGTTCTCAGGTCTCAATTAATCTGAATGTTTTGTGTGTATGTTCAGCGATATGTTTGCAAATTGGGAACCAATTTCGATGTTTTTTTTAATAATATAATTTTTAATAATAGTTTTTTTTTAAATAACTCTTTAATTATAGACGGCAAATCTGTCGTGATTGCTGCAATCGCTTGGATGTTTATTTTTACACAGTATCATAACATGACCTCACGCCTTTATGCTCTGAGGGGGTACGCAGATGTGTACTGTAGGTAAACCTACTTTTCTATAGTATATGTTATGTTCCATTTCATTAGCGAAAAGCCTATTACCATGACATGTGTTGTTAAAAATATAAAATAAATGCATAGCAAGTATTTGTTTAGGATTTTACAATTTAAAATCGAAATAAGAAGACGTTTAAGGCATGAAAAGATAACAGACTGTTACTGTTACTGCTAGCCTATATCATCCCACTGCTGGGCAAAGGCCTCTCCCCAAGACTTCCAAATCCTTCGATCCAGGGCCAATGTGGACCACTGGACGTTGGTTCTGTCCAGCTCGTCCCGCCATCTCCTGCAAGGTCTACCGCGTCGCCTTCTGGCTGTGTCAGGGCTCCACATCGTGGTTATTTTGGCCCACAGCTCTTCGGGCATACGGCAGACATGGCCAGCCCAGTCCCACTTCAGCTTAGCGGCTTTTTGAGCAACGTCAGTTATTTGTGTTTTGGAGCGCAGTGTGGTGTTGCGTACATGGTCGGTTAGTCTGACGCCTAGAATGCTGCGCTCCATTGCACGTTGGCAGACCTTGAGTTTGAACTTTTGAATGTTTATTACAGACAGATAGTCTTTATTTTTCAACAATACTCTAATCATGTCATTATAATAAAACATTTAATCTTTATCAGTAAACACTCCTTTTGTCCGTAAATGTTAGTAGAACTCCTTATCACTTCAATCATGCACTTATCCTTATTCTTTATCGCGTACTACTTCTTGGTATTTCACTTTCTGTTTGTCTAGCACGAACGGGCGCAGTAATCGTATTTTTTTAAACGATTTTAAAATTAATTATTCGATTTTTCAGGGTTCCGTTGCCAAGTTTTCAAAAACGGAACCCTTATGGCTTCGGTATGTCCGTCTGTCTGTCTGTATGTTTTACTGATTTGCTGGTGGTGATAGGTTCGTTTCGAGGTTACGTAGTTCGGTGTGACGTTTTTCGTTGTAACGAACATTCGCTGTTCCGTAATTCGTATTCAAGTTCATTCGTTGTTACGGAATGCGTTGCTTCGTGCTTTCATCGTCACTTCAATCGCTGCTACAAACTTTTGGCGTAGTGTAATTCAACATAGCATATTTAACCGACTTCAAAAAAAGGAGGAGGTTCTCAAATCGGTTTTTTACGCTCACACACAAAAAAAATCGATGGAGTTATGAGGTAACAAACATAAGAAAAGCAAAAAGACAACCGAATTTAGAACCTCATCACTATCCAAGCTTTTGTTTTGCATTCACGTTAAATTCAAGGAGGTAACTATGCTAGTGATTCTAGAACCGAATTAATGATAAAATGGGTAGTTACTTTTTTATTTACAGAAGGCGACGCGGTAGACACCGCAGGAGTTGGCGGGACGAGCTATAAAGAACCAACGACCAGTGGTCCACATTGGCCCTGGATCGAAGGATATGGAAGTCATGGGGAGAGGCCTTTGCTCAGCAGTGGGATTATATAGGCTAACAGTAACAGTATTTACAGAGAATCAGTAAGTGTGAACATCCCTTGTTTTAACCGCTGCCCGTCTAATCCTTGCCCTATAACCGCGCTTTCACACATACAAACATTCTCAGAGGTTAATTCGATAATTTCTAATGCCCTAAACAACGTTAAGGGGATTATTCTGAAATACTGACAAATTTAAACAACAAAAAAGCAGCGTTAATTAATAATTAAATAGGTACCGTAATTTGTATTGATTATTTATGTCTTTTCTGACAACCTCCAGAATTTTGACGAGAATGCAAAACAACACCTTATGTAAACTTACACATAATCAATTTGCATGGTTCATAGTCATAGTTTGCTCTATTTATTTGCGTTTTGAGGAAACATGTTGGTAATGTGGTATTGTTTATGGACACAAGAATAACCGCAGTGATGAGATCATTTAATTTTACTTCAGTGTTTTTCACATTATTCCTGTTGGCTAAAGCATGGAATGGTATGCTTGGTTTGTCACTTCTTTTTATTATATTTTTTATTATTCAAAATGGTGAGGTCTTTTAATAATAATAATATTAATCATTTATTTCAGGTCCGTGACCCATATAAAACAAAAATAAAAATAAATCCACACATACATTATTGGTCGGCTTCATTATCCCAGATTGCAAAGTTACATTATTGAATTAAATTAAAAGTTAAAAGTAAAATTATAATAAATGTCAAATTCAAATAAATGTCTGATAAGAATAAATGTCAAACTCGAATAAATGTCAAATAAGAATAAATATCAAATTAGAATAAATGTCAAGATGATGATGATGATGTGTGTAAATGTCTTATGTATGGCCATGACGTAGCGTGGAGGAATGAGGAAAATGTCGTGAGGAACGTTTTGGCTATGAATATGAGAGTAGAGGATGACCAAAGAAACGGGGGAAAGATGATATGGCTATAGAGAAAGGGTGCCTACTGAGGTAACAAATACACCGTATATACTGATGTGATGTGTTTGCGGATGGATGGAATAAAGTAATGCTTATATGTCTGGTGTTCTGTGAGAAAAAGTATGCAAGAGTGTCCACTGTTCTGTGTTAGTTTTAGTTTAACTTAGTGAATGTCGTCAATTTTAGTTTTAATCTTCTTATGTTTCTATGTTAATTAATGTAATTGGTGTTATACCGTTTTAATTAACTATAAATAAATAAATAAATTACCATACTGTTTATTTTATTTGAAATATGTTATAATGTTGCTATAACTGTTTCGTAAATATGTCTTTTTCTTTTTGTAAATTGGCACCTTGTTTTTATATACAGGGTGTTTGGTGCATCGTGTGCCAAATTGAAATAGTCGACTGGGTGGGTCACCTGCTATCCTTTCACCCCCCTAAACAATTGTCATGCCCTGTGGTTTTTTTTTCTTCGACTTTTTATTGTTTTATTAAAATAATACCCAAATTTTACATTCAAATACAAATTTAAAAAAAAAGTATTAGTCGTAGACTCTGAATTTTAATTTTATTTAGATGTGTATTGTTTTCCAGTACTTTTAAATTCAAAATAAGTGACATTAGCCACCTAGTTTTTTTTTAAATTTGCGCGCAAAGTTTCGGACTTCAATTAACGCTGTCCATGTTACAGCTATTTACATGGCTATAAAAAAAAAACTAAAAGAGACCGGGATCTTCCAACTCCCTCAAAAATTCTCTAGTCTATCCTCTTGTTAGTGATGTGCCACATCCAATAAAAATCTTTTTAAAACTTTGTAAATTAGCTAGAATTGTGAACCAAGTCACAAAAAATTAAATTGCAAATTATGATTTAAAAAAATATTTTTGCATTAGTGATACCTGAAAAACTTATTGAATCTGTTATTTAACTCTTATAAGGTAAAGTCTGTCTCGTATCTCTCTTTTGGGGAGAAAGGGGGGTTGTAGAAATAATAAAAAAACATTTTAAACTTTATTTAATAATTTTGTGTGACGATGTGTTCCCCAATGCGTGGATTGGTCGCGATGCCCCTATTGCATGGCCGGCACGTTACCCAGACCTAACTCCTCTAGACTTTTGTGTCTGGAGACGTGCCAAAGAGCTGGTTTACGCCACGGAGGTTCCGACTAGGGAGGTACTACTTCAATAGGGCCATCGCGACCAATCCATGCATTTGGGAACACATCGTCAAACAAAATTATTAAATAAATTAAAAAAAGCCATTTTTTTTAAATTCTAAAACCCCCTTTCTCCCCCAAAAGAGAGATACGAGACAGATTCGACGACCTTATAAGAGTGAAATAACAGATTTAATAAGTTTTTCAGGTATCATTTAAGCAAAAATATTTTTTTTTAAACATAATTTGGAATTTTATTTTTAGTGACTTGATTCACAATTCTAGCGAATTCACAAAGTTGTAAAAAGATTTTTATGGCATGTGGGACATCACTAGCAAGAGGATAGACTAGAGAATTTTTGAGGGAGTTGGAAAATCCCGGTCGCTTTAAGTTTTTTTTTATAGCCATGTAAATAGCTGTAACATGGACAGCGTTAATTGAAGTCCGAAACTTTGCGAGTAAATTTAAGAAAAACTAGGTGGCTAATGTCACTAATTTTGAATTTAAAAGTACTGGAATACAATACAAATCTAAATAAAATTAAAATTCAGAGTCTACGACACATACTTTTTTTTTAAATTTGTATTTGAATGTAAAATATGGGTATTTTTTAAATAAAACAATAAAATGTCGATGAAAAAAAATCCACAGGCCATGACAATTGTTTAGGGGGGTGAAAGGATAGCAGGTGACCCCCCCAGTCGACCATTTCAATTTGGCACACGATGTACCAAACACCCTGTATATTCATTCATGTAATCTGTATCATTTAATTGTGCTTACACAGAAGCACAATTAAATGATACAGATTGTGATGTCTTTTTTTTGTCTATGTGTGTGCTATGTCTTTTGTGTGCACTGAATAAATGATTTATCTATCTATCTATCTATGATAAAGGAGAAGCTGCCGCGTTGGTTGATTGGTCGCAAGCGCGATTGCTGTGCTTATGGTCCTGGGTTCGTTTCCCGGGTCAGGCAAAGTGTTATTGGGTTCTTCCATCAGGAATTTCACAGTAGCAGTCACGGAGTTTGGATTTGTGCACGGTTGATGACAATAGTCTCACCCCCTATTCCATGGGACTTAAAACATAACAGGCGAAATGTGGGTGTACTATTACGTACATTTCTGCTTAACCCTTTGAGGATTACAGGCGTGATGTTATGGTTTGTGAAGGAGAAGACGTGCAGGTACCGACCCTTAATATATTGGTGTAAAGACAAGAGAATGAGGATATCAGTCTACCTTTTCATTATTAAAGAGCGTTTACACATTACGGCACTTCATACAAACTTTCAAGTCCTTATTTTACGAAATGACTGAACCAATTTTAATGTAACTTAATACGCAACGAAACTACTCATGAGCAGGATACATAGGTAAAAAAAATGAAAAAATAAAGTCTTTAAAAGTCTTTAAAAAAAAGAAAACTGGATATTTCTGTTTTTATAGATAATTTATATTCGGTCAAATTTAGTTCTAACACTATTTTTCGTAAATGTTTTAATAACTTTTTAGACTTATGTATTCTGCTTATGCGTATGAAGTTTCGTTAAAATCGGTTCAGTCATTTCGGAAAATAAGGACTTGAAAGTTTGTATGAAATGTCGTAAGGCGTAAACGTTCTTTACAGTATTGTGATATTTTTGCAAGCAATCGTTTAAGCTCGGTGTGTCACACTTGTACTTCGCGATGATTCATACAAAATGTCCGAAGATGATATACGAGGATATTTGCATTGCGTTTCGGACCGTCTTAATGTGCGTCAGCATTTAATGGTGTCATTTTAACGTACAGTAAACCACGATCTATGGAAATTTGAATCTACACCTTTATTTTACGTAGAAGTATGGGGGAATTTCCGTAGTTCAAGTTTTACCTCCTTTTGGGATCCTTACAGCGTCAAAACAATATTAATATCATGTTCCTGTTTCCATGACAATAGCATCCATAGCATCATTAATTTGTCTTGCTCACTCATACTGGAATTCGCGCTTATCTTTTTATGCGTGATGTGTACAGTCACGAGTACCAATATGTGAACACTCGGCCACTTTTAAAAAAGATTATGCCCTAGTTTTCTGATTAAAATTTTATGTTGTTGTGAATATACTAATTTGGAACTCATATTATTATGAAATAGATCCTATCTCAAAGTTACTATCTTTTCGCAAAAATGATTAATTATTTTGTAACAACCATACGGTGATCGCCAACCCGCCTGCCAAGCGTGGCGATTATGGCAAAGCCCCCCCAAATGTCAATGTGGCTTGGGGGAGGCCAATGTCCAGCAGTGGACGTCTATTGGGCTGAAATGATGATGATGATGCTGAATCGCAAAAATCACTTTTAAGTGTATACATATTGCTGCTTGTGACTGCACGCGTACTCTTCTCAGATTAAAAACTTTTTCGTAAGACCCTTAGTATGGGTTTATCTACTGTTTTAGGGACCTAGTGCGCTACGCAGGCCACGACTGCGACTTGGCGCAGATGCTTCGACCGGGGAGGAAGTTTGGTCGCACGACCAGGTGCACAGTGGGCTGAAAATCGACTTTTATAGACATACAAAACATTTTCTCAAATGACCACTTTTATGACTTGAATATGTTTTGGGAGACTAAATACATGCCTAAAAATATCAACATTATGGAATAGTATTGCAAACAACGCATACAGAATTTTTTCTTTAAAAATTTTAATGGAACTGGCATGAAAAGGTCTTATATCTCCGCCATGGAATGAGTGGCCCTAATTATTTTACAGGTAATTAATCCTTTCATTTTTTTTACATAGTCCCCAAAACGATAAGTTTTGCGAAGTGTATTTTAAAAATCACTTATGTTAAATATTTTCTAAAAAACTAGTAAGAAGTCCGGACGTCCAACTAGTTTTGTTCGAGATAGCGGCCAGCTATGCGACGAGTCGTGGTCGTGGCCATGCAGTGCGCGAGATTCCGAAATTATTTGTCATATGAGGCTTTAGACTAAGTGACACCAAAATCAATACAATGACTGAGAATAAGGTTAGGAATAGTATTGCAAACAACGCATACAGAATTTTTTCTTTAAAAATTTTTATGGAACTGGCATAAAAAGGTCTTATATCTCCGCCATGGAATGAGTGGCCCTAATTATTTTTCAGGTAATTAATCCTTTCATTTTTTTTATATAGTCCCCAAAACGATAAGTTTTGCGAAGTGTATTTTAAAAATTACTTATGTTAAAAAAAAATCTAAAAAACTAGTAAGAAGCCCGGGCGTCTGACTAGTTTTGTTCGAGATAGCGACCAGCTATGCGACAAGACGTGGTCGTGGCCATGCAGTGCGCGAGATTCCGAAATCTTTGCCATATGGTGCTTAGACTAAGTAACACCAAAATCAAAACAATGACTGAGAATAAGGAAACCGCTCTAGTGAATAAAACTCGGTAAATAGAGGTATTTTATTATTTTATGTACCTATGTTATATGCCTGCAGGAAAAGACGTAAAATAATTATTATTTATATTTAAATGATAAAACCACTCCATAAAAATACTATAATGAACTCACGTATATATATACGAATTAACTACGATTTAAAAGATATAAGCTTATGCTCGGCAGTAGCCCTACCGGCCACTAATCATCATCATCTGCCTAGCCTTTTCCCAAACTATCTTGGGGTCGGCTTCCAGTCTAACCAGATGCAGCTGAGTACCAGTATTTTACATGAACCGACTGCCTATCCGACCTCCACAACCCAGTAACTGGGTAATACGGTACCCCTTGGTAAGACTGGATATTAGACTTTTAGCTTCTGACTACTCGTAACGACTGTCAAAGATCTAAAAAGGACAGCCGGGACCAACGGCTTAACGTGCTTTCCGAGGCACGGAGGAAACTCGATATGTAATTATGGTCACCCATCCACGGACCAACCTCGGCAAGCACGGCTTAACCTTAAAGATCGACCTGGGTGGCTGTTATTATTTAGCCACGAGCCGGCCACCGCCCACTAATCAATCATCCTATAAAGTTTCCAATGCAGAATATAGTAAGTGGGCCATATCTGCATATATCTTCATCGCTTAATATATTACAATGAGCATCAAAAAAAAAAACAATAAAAAATATTACACGTTGTTTTAATTCAGAAAGCACTGGTGGCGTCTCCTTTTAAGCATACAGATGCCTGCAGGGACTCAAACTGTAACCGTAATAAGGTGTTTTTAAAATGTTTTTAAACCAGTTTCAACAGAAAAACACTTTTAAATGTAACAGATACAATACTGTTACCGAATCAATCTGTAACCTTTTATATGTGTTTTTCTGTTGAACCTGTTTTAAAAACAGTGTTAATATGTGTAACAGAAATAATCAATTATAGATTTAGTACGCTGCGTTTATCTGTTACACTTATTAACACTGTTAACTTTTATAAATCTGTTCAAAATCAAAATATTTTGTTTTACATAGGCCTACATGGGCACTTTTAAAACGTCGACAGAAGAGGCACGGTTCGGGTTGGTCGTTTCCTATGGAGAAGAACCGGCAAGAAACTCCATGGTTACTTTTTTAAAATCATTTGGTTCTACAATATTTGGATGTTACAGCGTTAGTACTTAAGTATGAGAGGACAGCGTAGGCCCGACAATAAGTCATCGCTTACTACAAAAGGTAGACAAAGATGACACCGAAGAAAGAAAAAAAAAAATACAAAGCCTACAATGTCCACACATTCACAAAAAAATATGAATGAAAAAGAATCTATACAAAAACTAAGAACAATTAAATAAACAATTGACACAAATGTAGTCATCAGTACTGTAACTATTCTGCACAATGAATAAACGGTGCAATGATTTCAAAACTATTGTAAAACAACTGAAAAAAAAGAATAGAATAAATAAAATTCGGAATAGTTAGAGACATCCACATATTTGTGTCGTTTATGAGCTACCAGGGAAGCCGCATGAGCAGAAGGAACTACAGCCAAACTTCTTTATCTTCAACATAGTCCTTAATTTTGTAATATGCTTTTTTAATAAGGACACGTTTGATGCAATTTTTAAACTTTCCATCGGTCAGTTCAATAACTGACTTTGGCAACTTATTATAAAAGCGTATACTGTTTATAAGAAATGACTTGCTAGTTTTTGTTAATCTAAATTTGGGTATTACAATTTCGTGTTTACTGCGTGTGTTTATATTATGGAATTCGCTTCTAATTTTGAAAAGCCCTCGGTTTTTGCGGACATATAAAATACATTCTAAGATATAAAGTGAAGGCAGAGTCAGTATATCGATCTCTTTAAATTTTTCTCTGAGGGATTCGCGAGGACCCATTTTATAGATCGCGCGGACTGACCTCTTTTGCAATATAAAAATTGAATCAACGTCTGCTGCCGATCCCCACAGCAGAACTCCATAAGACATAATACTGTGGAAATACGCGTAGTATACTAACCTAGCTGTGGCTACATCAGTCAATTGCCTTATTTTCCTAACTGCATAGGCGGCTGAGCTTAACCTCCCCGAAAGAGTTCCAATGTGCGCGCCCCACTGCAGTTTTGAATCGATAGTAATTCCTAAGAATACAGTTTCCGCGATAACGTCAAGTTTTTTGCCGTCAAGATTTAAATTAAGGTCACGTTGAGGTACATTTTCTAAAGAGAACTTTAGACATTTTGTTTTGTTCGTATTCAGTAAAAGATTGTTAGCTGCGAACCATTTCGAGAGAACAGTTAGACTTTCGTTGACATGTATGACATCCGTATCTTTCCTATGAATTTTAAAAATTAGCGAAGTGTCATCAGCAAACAGAATTATATCAGATAATTTGGCCATCATATATGGGAGATCATTAATATAAACAAGAAATAGGAAAGGACCAAGAATTGAACCTTGGGGCACACCCATCCTGACTATAGACCCAGAGGATGTCGCCCCATTTACATTTACTTTTTGCTGTTTGATAAATAGGAAAGAACAAGATCAGCACCTTGTCCACGAATTCCGTAGTGATGTAATTTACATATCAGCGTGTTGTGATCGACGCAGTCGATCGCTTTTGAGAGATCACAAAAAATGCCAATAGCGTCCTGGGACTTCTTCCAGGATTCCAGAATGTGACTGATGAGTTTTACTCCCGCGTCCGTTGTCGACCTACCCTTCGTCAAACCAAACTGCTGACTATGCAGTATCCCATTACAGTTGAAGTGAGACAACATCTGGTCCAGCATAATTTTTTCATAGATTTTACTCAGTGCTGGAAGCACAGATATCGGTCTATAATTAGAAGGATCACTCTTACAACCCAATTTGAAAATTGGTACCAGTTTACTATGTTTCATCAAGTCAGAAAACTTGCCGCTGTCCAAATATTGATTGAATATGTCTGTTAGGACAGGCGCAATTGAGTCAATAATGTTTTCAAGAACCTTGACCGAAATCCCCCATAAGTCTTCAGTATTTTTGATATTGAGACTTTTGAATGCGTTTTTGATTGTGGCAATACATACTGGTTTAAATTTGAAATTTGGTATGTCTTTTGTGAAGTTCTCTTTAAGAAGGCCCTCAGCTAATTCAACCGAAGAGGGGAGAGATTTCGTAACCTCTAACGGAATGTTAGTAAAGAAATTATCTAGTGTCTCAGCGACTTCTAAATTGTCAGAAATTGTTTTGTTATCTATGTTTAAAGACAATTCACTCTTATCTTGTTGTTGAGTCTTACCGGTTTCTCTGTTAATTACCTGCCACACCGTTTTTATTTTATTATTAGAATTACCAATTTTATTACTTATTATTTGAGATTTTGCTTGAGCGCAGACACTTTTGAATATTTTCGAATAGTTTCTAACATAAGTGTGAAAGACTTGATCTGAAGTCAGAGATTTTTCGTGATATAAATTAAATAAAATATCTCTGCTTTTTCTTATTCCCGTAGTGGCCCATTCGCTAAATTTAGATTTTGAATTGAGTTTAACTTTTTTTATAGGACACGTTTTATTGAATTCATGGCAAACTGTGGAAAATAATGTACCGTAGTTTATTTTATTATTATTGGTATTTTGAATCAAAACTAGCATTATTAAGGTTGCTAAGAACATTATTATTGAAAGAAATTAATTTATTTTTGGAAAGAGGTCTTAATTGAATTGTTTTAACTAAGTGTAACTTTTTGTCTAACTCATACAATACAAGTTGACCAGTATGGTCTGACCTGACGCCACTAATTATTAACGACTCTTTTACTATGCAATTACTAAAAACATTGTCTATGCATGAAGCTGAGGTTGCTGTTATTCTAGTTGCTTCATTAAATCGCCGGATCGCCGGATCGTCGGAGTTGGTTATCAATTATAATTGTGGGTAGTCACCAAATTTTGTTCACATTTAGTTTGTTGATGTTCTTATTGCTAATTTAAGTGATTTTACTGTAAAGTATTGTCTAATAAATCAAAGCCTTTTTACTAAGTACCTAGTGTACGCACTAATTGATTTTTGGCAACATATTTCGATAAATGTGACAGTTAGTTTTGTTCAAAACAATTGATGGCCTGTTGCTTTAATTTTAAATGATTTACTTTGTGAATTTACCATTGCTTATTTACGACAGTTATTCTTGTGTTATTTGGTTACTTTATCACGTAAGTCTTATTAGATTTAGCACATTTTGTATCAAGTAAGCGCGTGACCTACTTTTGTATGTCAACGGACAGAGTTGTCATGGAGGGATTGAAAAGTGGGGGCATTGCTGTATAAAACAGCGTGCCCTCTGTAAGCTCGTCAGTCGATCTTCGGATTCGACTCGATACAGAGCTCCCCTGCTCCAGACAAAACTGTCGGTTTACTGGTACAGCGCTGCTGTATATTAACAATAGTCGTATTATCTTGCCTACAGCAAGCAATACACTTTGTTATTGGGTGGCTTGGCCACTGTACGAACTGTGACCTGAAAAGGTCTGTTCGCCTATTGTTACCTTTTTACTGTTACTGTATTTCTGTGTGTGTCATAATTAATTATCATTTTCTATTTTCATTTCCTATTGTGTCATTTTCTAATTTGTATCATTTTTAGGGTTCCGTACCCAAAGGGTCAAACGGGACCCTATTACTGAGACTTCGCTGTCCGTCCGTCCGTCCGTCCGTCCGTCCGTCTGTCACCAGGCTGTATCTCATGAACCGTGATAGCTAGGCAGTTGCAATTTTTACAGATTATGTATTACTGTTGCTGCTATAACAACAAATACTAAAAACAGAATAAAATAAATATTTAAGGGGGGCTCCCATACAACGAAGTGATTTTTTTTTCTCGTTTTGATAAATAATGGTACGGAACCCTTCGTGCGCGAGTCCGACTCGCACTTGGCCGGTTTTTTTATTGTACCCACCTTAATTAAAAATCTGTAATTACTTATACAGTCTTGTTTATCCCAATAAAAATGGGAACGCAAAACCCTGACGAGATACCCCTCGGCACTCCTGATCCTACAAATATTTTAAATTAAATGATTTAAACAATGAGATCAGCCTATATTTTTCTGGTGAATTGACTAACAGATCAATATTTAAGTCACCACAAACAAAACTAATTTATTATCTAAGAAAAGTTTACTTAAAATTTCTTCCATTGTGATTAAGAATATAAGTAAGAATATAAGTAATATAAGTTTGATGCTGGTGGTCTATAAACACATAAGACAGTATGACCTTCAATCTCTGCACATGCTACCTCACATAAGCGATCAACAGAGTAAGCAGTGATATCCTTCCTCTCCTTATACCTGAGACAGCTATTACAAAGTATCAGGGTACCACCACCCACTAAGGATCTGTTGTACGCACTGGCAACTGAAAAATTATTCACATTAAACAACATCCTATCTGGTTTTAACCAAGTCTCACAGAAACATAAAATATCCATGTGGTATTTATCAACTAACAGTTCCACGTCTAAAATTTTGCCGGAGAAGCGCCGCTCTTAAAGCTAAGCGGAGACGAGAAGTGAACCTAAATAACAAAGTTTTTGTGGTTTACAACACATGAGAGATGTGTCCTCGACTCCGCGTCGGTGGAGACTGGTATTAAAATACGATAAAACATGATCGGTGTTCAAATTCCTTTCAATTCGATGCTTCTTAATCTTGTCCCATGTTACTTGGTGAAAAATGTGTTTCTTTCCCATTATTTTTTAAGAACTTAACTCAGAGTTTGTATTAGAGCGCCTGGCGTCGCGCCCGCTGCTGCACCTGGCACTGGGCGCAGCACCCGTGGCCTCCACCAAGCCGGTCTATTAAATTTTTCTTTAGTTGTCCTCTCCCTCTGCATCGAATTATCATTCTAATACATGTGACTGTATTTATTAATCCTTTTTCCTGCTATGTGGTGACAAAGTTGTTTTAAACTGTATAAACTGTAACGTGCGCTCCGTCACGAAAACAGAATATTTTCAAGTCTGTAATGGCAAACATACATCGTAATAAACGCATCATATGTCTAAAATCAATACGGGCTATGGGCATCGCCCGGTCAGACAGAATTTAATGAAATATAACCCTTTCATTCCCCGGGCACCCGGGATGCGCTGAGCTGAGCTGTCGCCATGGAACGGTCGGGGCGGGGGAGTGCAACGCACCCGTCACTGATCGATATTTGCATAACAGTATCACCTGTTCGTGGTACAGGTGTGTGTTTTCCTACAGGATACACTGTGCTCACTGTGCTTAGTAGGTACACGGACGATCTGAATCTGCACACAAAATACTTTTTTGCCAAAAATAAATACCGAATTCCAAAAGACGACAAAAAAAGGGAGTATTCCCGTTTGAGCACCTATTTTTAGGGCACCTATACTTTGAGCACCAAAGGTATTCCCATTTGAGCACCAACCATTTTAATAGCTTGGTGCTCAATGGGGAACAACAAAAAATATTCAACTTTATTCCCTTTTGAGCACCTACGGTGCGGTTGCTTGTTAGTTGTGGCTATCTCACATAAATCCTTGTCAAATACTAATTTTACATTCTAACCAAAAGTTATTATTACATCATCTACATAGGCGAAGAAGAAATAATGCTTAAAAAGTAGGTAAAATTTAAATGAGACTAAATTACTTAAATCAGACGAGTAATCACGGAGACATCGATGAAAATTAATGAAAAAAACATGCTCGTGGAATACATAACCTCCTCCTTTTATAGAAATCGGTTAACATGTGTTTGCAACACACTCTTACTTTGTGGCATGGAGTCGTGCGTGTTAAAACTTAAGGACTTATTGTTTGCTTTTTTCTATTCAGATATATTGTGAGGCCGAAGTATAAGATTAGACTTTGGCTTAAACATACTATTGAAATTCTTTACCACTCTAGGCCAGCTCTTTGTGGGCCAGCTGTCGAGATTGGTAGACAAAATATTTAATGACAAAGGGAAAACCGCATTTGAATTGTTAAGTAATTATAAATCATATTGTACCTTGTATCCTCGTTAATATTTCATTGTTTTTAATGATTTTGTAAGTATTTTATGACGCTTGTATTTTGTCAAAGGGGAGGGAGAGGTGCACAATCTAATCTAAATTCAAAATCTAACCTTAAGTCATAGTCAATGTTTTTTATTTGCTAAAGCTAGGTGTAAATATAAAAGTTTAGAGATCTTTTCGGTTTTGCCATCAGCGACGTACAAATATTAAAACAAAATAAAACAGAATTAAAGAAATCTCTAAACTGACTTCAATTTTTTGTTTTTTTTTTTAGTATTTATTTATCACAAGCTGTCCCGCGCAACTTCGTCTGCGTCACATTTTCCCCGTTTTCGCAACATTTTTCATTGCTGTTCCCGCTCCTATTGCTCGTAGCGTAATGATATATAGCCTATGTCCTTCCCCAGGTTGAAATCTACCTTCTTGCTAAATTTCATTAAGATCCGATCAACCGTTTAGTCGTGAAAAGGTAACAAACAAACAGAGTGACTTTCGCATTTATAATATTAGTATGGAAGTATGGATTACATATTTACATTATTTACAAACTACAAATATATCTAAAATAATAATAAGATAATACAAATATCAAAATTACAGGGCGTCAAAAAATTCGTCCACATCGCTGTCAACAGGAAATGTGCCCAGAACGCTGGACGCATTGCCACGTTGGATGGCAATGCTGATTCTTTGGGCAAAGAAAAGGCCAGCCTTCTGGTCATGTGAAGAGTCGACCAACCGTTTAGCGATATCTCGATACATAAGGTGGGCACTCGGGCCCCATGGCCCTAGTGTTTCAACTCTACGAGGAAGTCGTTAGTAAGTAAGATTTTTCCTTATTATACTTAACTGGGTTTGACCAGCGGCTTCGTCCGCGTCAGAAGTTATTCCACACATAATTATTTAAATATGGTAAATATCCCGTTATCCTGTTAATGATAATTCTACTATTTGTCTTTGATCTCCGGGCTCCATCTGTTTTTCCTGTCATCATCATTATCCTATAGTATTCTCACTGCTGGGACACAGGCCTCTTCTTTATGAGAAAGAGTGGGCTGTGATCCACCACGCGGGCCTAGTGCGGATCGGTAGATATCACATGTGTTCGAAATTTTCGTTCTAGGACATGCCGATTTTCTCACGATGTTTTCCTTCACCGTTTTTGAGGGCAGCGATTATGAAATAAATTACACAAAAGTAATGCGCCTGCCTGTGTTCGAACCCACGGCTTACTGCTCGTAAGTCGGGACTGCCACCACTGGGCCACCGCTGCTCTCCCGCTGTTTTTTCAGCGCGACTGGTGAGTATGAGGTGCTGGGTTCAATTCTCAGGTCGGTTAACGTGTTATTGGGATTTTCCATCACGGATTTCTCAGTAGCAGCCACGGAGTCGGCTTCATGTGGGTGTACAATTAGGTACACTTCTGCCTTAACCTACGGCAATTAAAAGCGTGGTATTATACGGGGTTTATAACACGCTTGGACACCTACGCGTAAATGCTTACCATGGTCTCAGTACACCATTCTAAACCTCCATAGATTTTTTTACAACATAGAAATAACACAAAAAATATCGATAATGTAAAACAAAAATCAGCTGTGCCATACATTTTGACTTTTCCACTGCTGGACATAGGCCTCCCCCAAGAATGAGGGGTTTTGCCATAATAGCCACGCTTGGCAGGCGGGTTGGTGATCGCAGTACGGTTGTTACAAAAGCACAGAGAATGCTGCTGCCCATTCTCTGCTAAGTCCCTTAGTCGCCTCTTACGACACCCACTGGAAGATATGGTGCTATTCTTTACGTCCGACACCATACAGATAATGATACAGAGTTTTATTCTTATATAACACCTGCCAAACTGCAAAGCAATTTGTCGGCAGTAGGTTCTCGTGGATTTTGCACGAGTCTTAGCTAAAAATAAACATTAAAATTAACTCTAAGTTAAGACTGACGAGGAAGCCGTGAAGGCGGTAGATATGTAGTCAGAAGGCATTATTGATGCCGATTTTGAGACTATGTCAGCTCGCAGTGTTGACACCTTGACTGCAGTTTCCGCTACTCTGACTGCATCGTCTGAAACGCTTACGGCCTCTTCTGAAACAGCTAGTGCTGATTCGGAAGATGAGGGGCCTATGACCTTTGACGTAGAAGTAGACGTCCACCGAGCATAATGTTCAGAACCTAAGGTACGTTCAGATTATGTGATGTGATTACGTGTGGGTGTTGTTGTCCGGTTTTGCCCGTTGGTTGGTAACTCGAAAGGACGCAAACCCAAAGCCGAGATGTTGTCCAGTCTTGCACTTGGGGCAAGTCGAAGGGACGCATTTGTCCGGGCTACGCATCATGAGTGAGACGATGGCTAGTCGAAGGGACGGTGTTGTCCGGTCTTGCAATTGGGGCAAGTCGTAAGGCTGCATTTGTCCGGGCTATGCATCATGAGTGAGCCGATGGCTAGTCGAAGGGATGGTCTTGACCGGTCTTACACTTGGGGTAAGTCGAAGGGACGCATTTGACCGGGCTACGCATCGTATGAGTAAACAGAGCGGTGCAAGTTGCGAGAGTGAGTTCGAAATAGGCTGTGACCTAAAGTAAGAGGCACTGGCTCATGTCAGGGTGGACAAACGGATGTCTTGGTGATTAGACATTGTTTGTTCCAGGAATACAATAACGCCCGAGGACTGTCAATGCCTGCCTGTCGTATGTCAGTCTGGCCGTGTCGGCGCCTTTACAAAAAGGCTTCATTAGGTATGATTCAAGTTGCAAACTAAACTATGACCACAGACGAGAGAGAAGCGGTCTACAATTCTCTCTGGCGGAACGTCAAGTCGTTGCGAGTAGCCATATTGACTTGAGTAGTTGTCAAGGAAGGTGGCGCGTAACAAGACGTTGACGGATCGCCGATGTCTGTTTGCTTAATCTATTTAAATCTGGTGCCACATATTATAAGTAATTCCGATGCAGCGGGTAATAGCCTTTAATTCTTTAACCCGAGGTATGCACTGCGCTTTTCATTACGAATACAAGGAAAGTAAAAATAAAAACATGAATTAGCTAAAGAAAAAATTAGTACATTTTATTTCGGATTGCCGCTTTCCCACATATTTTGTTTTTTTTTTTTCTGTGGCCAGCCAGCTTTTTCATTTTCATCATTGAAAAAATGGTAAATATTTTGCCCAACTCTTTGTTATTTTAAAAAGATTGTTGAAACTAAATTATAATAAAGTTATTTAAAAAATATATATATATGCTTTAATCAATACTTAACTATAGGTTATTTCAATTTTACATCGTGGCTGCATAGAAAGTTGGAACATGGTTCAATAAAAATGTGAAAATAGAACTAGTTTTTTTTAATAATTTGACATCTGTCAGTTGAAAGCGATTCTCTCTAGGGATGAAAAGGAACTTCATCCCGCTCCTCAGGCAACTTCAGACCTACTTTCAAAGTATCAGTAATGAAAAATAATTTTTCATATTCGTTGACTAACATTTTTTGAAGACGTATTTGTAGTATTTTAATTTTATCAAGATGAGTTTTAAAAATAAGTCCATAACCACACAACCCATAACTGATAATCGAGTCGGCAAGTGCATAGTACAGTGCATACAATATTCCCCTCTTGACTACAGGCTTCAGGGTATACAATTTACCCAGAACTGACCGAACTTTATTACAAACCGTGTCTATGTGTATGTTCCATGCAAATTTAGTATCAATGGTCAGTCCTAAGTACCTGTATGTTTTTACCTGCTTTAACTTGATACATTGACAGTTTGACTTTCCGGTATGTAGACAATCATAACTGTGACCTATTATGTTCAAGTCAATGATGATGATCTTCCGAAGTCTCCACTTTTTTTGTCTCTGTTCTTTGAACTTTAGGTAGATTAGCTCACCTATTTCCGATCACTGATGATAACTCACAAATTGCGCAAGCGCACCGTAGGTTCAGTCTATAGCTGAACATAATATTTTGATTGTTATTGGTGGACGCCAAAGTGGTAATTCTATCGCCATTTCACATTTCCTTACAGTTCCTCATGTCGTCATTCTCGCCAAACATTGTCGATTCAGTAATAAGCATACTACGAGTAACAGACCGGTTTGGTAACGAGATAAAGTCAGTTCCCAGCGTGCCTTAGAACAGAGTTATCAATTCAGTTTGGGATACTTCGTGATGCTTACCTCCGCTCCCGGAAATGCACAGTTACTAAAAAAACATTTTCGAAATGAAGTTTTAAAAAAATGGTAATTTCTGTTTCTGTAGATAATTTATAGTCGGTCTAATTTAGCTGCAACACTATTTTTCGAAAATGTTTTTAATAACTTTTTAAACCTATGTATCCTGCGTATGCGTATGATGTTGCATTAAAATCAGTTCAGTCATTTCGGAAGATAAGGACTTGAAAGTTTGTATAAAAAGTCGTAAGGCGTAAACGCTCATAAGATAATTATTTTCGTTTGTATGTCCTCTCTTTTTGTAAAGAATACTGGGTACTTAGACACAAACTTCAAATTTATAAAGACACGGTAGGGATAGAATATTTAGTTCCTGGAAGTGCGGTTTACAACTATTGGTGACTCAACATTTACTAAGATTGTAATAAGTTATTTTGTAGGGTATGTCAAATGCTGAACCGTCTTGATTATTCAAAAGACACGCTCAATCTCTCCGAGTTCTTAGCAATCAGTAATTGTGAACGCTACAGGCGGGTCGGCGGCCCCGGTTTGTGGACAGCTTTACAGTCCGGTGTCAATTATAAACCAGCTATAAATTCTGAAAAACTACTACAGATTCTTAATAACGTAAATTGCAGATTCGTGGATGCCTAATGTCTTCGATTTTTAGTTTCCTGGACAACCTCGTTTCCTATGCATTGGTATCACCGGAGCGGCTCAAGAAGTTGCAGCCACAGAGATCTTAACATCAAAATCATTTCAGACAGTGCAGCAGTGCTTCAAGCGCTACAAAGCAATATTTTAACCTCTGCCCTCGTATTTGAATGTCACAACGCACTCCAACACATTGCGAACACAAACAAAGTAACTCTGCAATGGATAAAAGGGCACAGTAACTCAGTCAACTAGCAAAAAGGGGAGCGAAGTTTGCTGGCTTGTTTTTTACGTGCACCCTTAATGTAAACGCCTTTTAACATGCATTTATTTCAACTGCCATTATGCCTCTAGTCTTCACTATCTTTTTTTTTCTTTTGATTCTAGTCTAGGTCAGAGATAACAGCGCTTGCCCACCTTGTCGAGCAACACAATGGGCTGGTATGCGGACGGAGAGTCCGCAGGGCACCCCGGCTTCCGGATGAGTACCAGCTTCCTCGTGTTCCAACGAAGCGGGAACTGGCCTGCGTGGCCTAGCATGCGCTTAAGAGCCCTTCCAGTCGGGGCCCGAGAGCCTACCCAGAAGAAACTTGTTCACTCTAACTTTGAAGAAATTAGGTTTGCAAGCGTTCGGAAACATAGACGCAGGCAGAGATTTCCACTCCTTTGCTGTGCGCATTATAAAACACGTTTGAAAACACTTAGTGCGAATTGGTGGAATAGCAACAAGGTAGGGATGATAACTTGCAATGCGTCTAGATGTCTGATGGTAGAAGGGGGCCGGTAGGATGACGTCGTGGAGTTATTGGTCTGTCTGTTGTTGTGAGTCTGACTAAAATTACCGGCTAACACTACTAGCATTCCCTTCCATGATTTTTTTTATAGTGCATTTTACTGCTGCATTTCAATTGCTCTTTTGTGGGCATCGTACATTCATCCCAACCAAATCACTAGTTTACATTTGCTTTTCAGTTTTCAGAATATCGTCTTGTGTCCTAACCGCATGGCCAAGTCAATCTTCTAATCGGAGCTTGAGTTTCGTTTTACACAACAAAATCTAAACATTTCTTAGCTTCGCTAAGTATTCCTTTATTTATTTCTATACATTTTCTATACATTTTTAAATATTCTTTCAAAATACATTCTGGGGCACCAGGCTAACCACCACTAGGGGCAGAGAGTTGAAGAAGGCAATAGATTCGAACTCACTCAATATACTGACAACGGGAGAGTCAACTCACTGGCCAACTGATCCCAATAAAACACCCGACCTTATCACCAAAGGAAGTCAGGACTGTACACAAAAGTCGAATCATGCCTGGACGGCAGTTCCGATCATACACCAGTGGTATGCACATTGAGCACAGCAATTATCTGGAAGGAGCCCCGTGAGACGTTATGCAAGTGAAAGAATAATGTATTTTAAGGTGCTAAAAATAATAGACATACATAGGGACAACGAATTTATTTATTCAGATATTTTAAAAGATTCTGAATTAGCTATTTATTCAAAGAGAATATACACCTATTTTTGGTAAGCTAATTAGTGTAATAATTTATTTTACAGACATAATTATTTTACAGACATAAAGATCAAAGTATATAAATAAATCATACATTAACAAAATTAGAACATAATGTTAACTAAATATACACATAAAGTTATAAGGTTACTTAACTTAGTCCGTTCGGTGTGACTGCTCCGGAGCGAATGCGGCGAGTACTTTTTTTTTTTTTTTTTTTTGGAATGGCATCTCGCAGTTCAACCTAGGAGGTTGTCGTCTGCTTAACCGGACTATCCTGTGGGTGCCTTAAGAGTAAGGCCTCCAGCCAGGGCATGAAAACTTACAAACTAAGCGACTATACGCTGAGGGCACCCCCTGTGGGGTACGAGCCTCGGCTCAGGGCGTCGCTGGGGGAGGACTGCATGGGGACAGGCTGGATCTGAATGATATCATTATTTAGGGGCTGATTTAAAACTACTGGCACAGCATCGCGGGCTGGCTCGAGCGAGGGTCGGGGAGGGCATGGACCGGGACGTCGCGACGGACCTCGACGGCGAGGTCGGAAAGACGGCGGTTTGTGTCTGAATTTTTTAAGAGTGCTAGTCTCTTTGCTACTCTCCTGGAGGAGGGTGATAGCATCATCGGGAGTGACGAGGGTATGCCGAGGACGGCGTACTGTACTAATGCGCGAGGGTTCGTAACGGGCGGCCGCTGCCAGTAAACACCGTAATCCCCTGGATTACGGTGTTTACTGGCGTTATCGAAGAAACGCTTCGAAAGACGTTTCATAAACTGAAGGACGGTGGGCATTCTAAGGTCTACGTGTAGACGGTCGTTACGGACATAAAAAGGGGCTCCCGTGACTCTACGTAAGAACCGGTTCTGCAAGGTTTGCATCCTGTGGATGTATTTAGGCTTGGTGTGAGCATACACGACGCAAGCGTACGTCATAATGGGGCGGATCACCGCGGTATAAAGGCGCAACTTGCACTTGAGTGACAATTTGCTTTTTGCCGAGATCATGAAATGAAGCCTACCCATAGCAAAGGCAGCTCGGTCGCGAGCTGCTTTGATGTGCGCCGCGAAAGACAGGTGGTTGTCAAGTAAGACTCCTAAGTACTTGGCTTGCTTCTCCCAAGGGATAGGCTTACCGTACATAGTGATCGGGCTGAGCGCGGGTGGCTTATTTTTACGCGGTTTAGAGAAAAGAACTGCCTGGCTCTTGTCGGGGTTCACCTCGATTCTCCATTTCCGGAACCAAGCGCCTAAGACGTTGGCTGAGGTTTGGAGGGTGCTGTAAATAGCGTCGTGACTGCGGCCAGTGTAATAGATGGCCGTGTCGTCCGCGAACAGGGCTAACTGAGCCTTCTTGCTCTTGGGGATGTCACTGGTGAACAGAGTAAAGATAAGGGGAGAGAGCGGGGAGCCCTGAGGGACTCCGGCTCTAATGGGGTGGGGGAAAGACGGTGCCTTCCCGATGCGATAGCGGAAGGTGCGATCCGACAAAAAGTCTCGTAAGATGAGCACGAGACGGTCTGGCACTCCCAGTTTGTACAGCTTATATAATAAGCCGTTGTGCCATACTTTGTCGAATGCCTTTGCTATGTCGAAAAACAACACACCTGTCATCGCTCCACGCTGGAAGCCAGCGCTCAAGTGTTCTACGATGCGGTGGGCCTGTTGAATGCAAGAGTGTCCGGTCCTGAAGCCGAACTGTTCGTTGGGGATGAGACTCTTAGCCTCGGCGAAGTCTTTGAGTCGCTTATACATAAGTCTCTCGTAGATTTTACCGAGTGCATTCAGGAGACTGATAGGTCTGTAGCTTGAAGGCTCAGACTTGGGTTTGCCTGGCTTGGCGAAACCGATGACAGTGGCCTCTTTCCATATTTGGGGAAACGCGTTGTTGCTCAGGGCGCCATTGAAGATGGCCGCCATTAACACGACGAGCTGAGCGGGGAGGAGTTTGAACACCCTATTGGTGATTCCGTCGGAGCCGGGTGCTTTCCGCGGTTGAAGTTTGCTAATGATGTCTTGCACTTCGTCAGCTGTGACCGGAGGCAGAGGATCATCAGGGTCTTCTTCGGGGGGCAGGGCGGCTCTACGTTCGACGAATGCATTCACCTCATCGAGATGTCGCTTGTCTACTGGTTGCGAGCTGGGGGAGCACTGGGACTCCAGGCTGTCGGCTAGGCATTCGGCCTTCTCAGAGTCGTCGAATGCGACGCTCTTATCGGGTCGGGTGAGGGGAGGCATCGAAGCCTCTTCGGTGGAGCGCATCTTGCGTTGCAGCTGCCAGAAGGCTAGGTGGGTAGGCTCGAGTTCGCTTAGCGTTTTTTCCCATTGATTATTACGAAGCTCACTGGTGCGATTCTTTACAGCACGCTGTAAATTACGCATGTGGGCTTTGTTTGCCTCGCAGGGAAAGCTGCTGTAGGCACGGATGGCCGCGTTCTTTTCGTTTATCAGTTTACGTACGTCAGCGGGTAGTATCCAGCGTTGATCGCTCATTGCTGGGACTTCCCGTGAGCAGTCCTTCAGTACGGATTGCACGTGTTCTGTAAACGAGTTGATGGCGGCCGTCGTGTCTGCGACTGAGACTATGTGGTCGGGGATGGCCTCCAGGTGAGGCGACGTGGTGGATTTCAGCTTTTCGCTGACTTTCCTCCAGTCGGTTATCACTTGGGTCGGCGGGGGCTGGCTGGGGTCAGAAGGACCCGAGCGAGGAACTAAGTGCATGAGCACTGGTCGATGATCTGAGTTAAGCTCATGTAAAGTCTCGATGGAATGCAACTTAAGGTTGACATTCTTGAGAAGCGCTATGTCGAGAACGTCCGAACGTTGGTCGGGGTCGTGGGGATAGTGGGTGTGCTCCATAGGAGCGATGGGATCGAAGTTGAGGGACTCGCCCAGGTTATACAAGTGACGTCCTCTGGCAGAGGTCGTCGTGCTGTTCCAGGCGGGGTGTTTGGCGTTGAGGTCGCCCGCTATGATAACGGAGTCGCTCAAGCCGAAGAGGACGGCAAGGTCTTTGGTGAACAGAGTGTGCTCCTCGGACGTGCCGCCGGGAGGGATGTACGCAGAGGCGATAGTGATCGGTTGTTGGCCGGTCATTCCTAGTCGACACACTGAGGTCTCGAGTAGAGACTCCATGGGAGGGGGATCTAAGGGGATGCAATGCAGTTCTTTTCTACAATAGATTAGAGTCCCGCCCTTGTGGCAACGTGACCGATCGTTGCGAACTATGCGATAGTTGGCAATTCTCGGATCGCGGTGACTGGGCTTGAGGAAGGTCTCCTGTACGAGGAGGATATCAATTTGATGGTCGCGGAGGAAGGTGGCGATCTCATCACGCTGGCCTCTAATGCCATTGGCATTAAAGTACCCTAATTTTAGGGATCGGGGTTTGCGGCGAGTACGGCTGAGCGTCGGCTTATAAAGCCGGTGATAAACAAGTGACGTCACATCGTACGATTCCATTACAGACTTGTTAATATTTGTATTTTATCGTAAAGCTATGAATAAATTATAGTAAAATATGTTCAGATATTAGTTAAATTATATAATTGGTCTTACAATGGCATAATTAGTAAATAAGTCATATTATCTTTGTAAATAACAGTAAAATATGCCATATACACAAAATAAAAATAAAAGAACAGTATTTCGTAATAAGATTCTGGTGAAGAACTGTTGGATGTCATGTATTACATGTAAACAAGGTTACAATTATCGATGATGTTTTTATTTGTGTCCATTTAAAGAAACAGACGCGAGTTTTTATTGGAATAATCTATCACGGCCAGACTGACCTGTACTTCGCTCTCGAAGTACATAACAAATTTTATTTACAAGAAGTCTCTGGCCTTGGCATATTAGTTCTATCATTTGCTGTACATGAATTTCAAACTAATATCGGGGCAGTGACCAACCAGCAATTCATAAAATAGCCTCTGGCCTTGACATACCAGTCCTATCACCTGCTGCGAATGAATTTCAGACTGATATCAGGGCAGTGACCGACCAGCAGTTCATAAAATAGCCTCTGGCCTTGACAAACCAGTCCTATCACCTTCTGTGAATGAATTCTAGACTGATATCAGGACAGTGACCGACCAGCAGTAATGTAAAAACTGTTTTATAAGTTTAAATCATTTAATAATTTTAAACATCCAGTGTTTAATTGAACACAAATTATAAACAATGAATATCTGTGATAAAAATCAATTTACAATTATTCCTAGGTATACATCATATTAAACAATAATCAAAAAACAATCATTAAAAAAAGAAAACAAATAAGCTCTTGCCTAAACTAAAATCTAACAACATTTATTATAAATAACAGAGATATAATAATCTATAAAAGTAATTACCTAAACTAAAATCTAACAACATAAACGATAATTAACATAAATAAGAGAAATAATAATCTATCATGGCTAATGATGCTGGAGCTATGGGGACTCCTCAAAAGAAGAATTTTGTTCGACCCATTCTCCCGGCCAAAGCCTTAATTTTTCCTTTGCGACAATAAGATTCCTTAATGTGTTAAGCCCCTTCAAAGAAATTCTATCATTCTCTAAAATATCAATTATTTCGTAAGGGCCTTTGAATTTAGGACTTAATTTGTCATGTCTTCTGTGGTTTTGATTTACATAGACTATATCACCTATATTGAAAACCATATTATTTCTACGAGTACTATCAAATCGTTTTTTATACATTTCTGCAGCCTCTTTAAGACTTTGCCTAGCTAAGTCCCTATCAGCTTCAGCATCAATGTCCTGAACGGAATCATTATCCAGGACTTCGTCTAGACGAGCCTGTACTGGAGGTATATTTCCGTTGCAACCAATTAGTAACCTTGTTGGTGCAAAACCTGTTGATTTTTGTATCGTAGTGTTCAGTGACAACTGTATTTTCCATAAAACGCTTGGCCATTCTGAAGAATCATTTACAGTAGTAGTTAACATATTAATTATAGTACCAACATATTTTTCAACTTGGCCGTTGCTTCTAGGAGTACCCGTGGCTATCATATGATGATTTATTTGCATACCTCTAAGAAATGATCGCACGTGATCAGAAGTAAAATTTGTGCCTCTGTCAGTTACTATCATGGTAGGTGTACCAAACAAAGTTAAGTTCTCTCGCAAGATTGAGACTAATTCTTGACCGTTAAGCGTCTTAAGTGGTTTGAGTATACAGTATTTGGTAAAGCCATCCACTATTATTAGAACATGTTTATAACCTTCGGAAGTTACACTAAATGGTCCTGTACAATCTAAATGTATGAAATGGTATAGTTTTAGGATAAGGAGGCCTTGTTATGGCCCCGAATGACCTTTACCCTCTACACACACTAAACAATGCCTTATATATATTTTTGTAAACGCAGCAAGACTAGGAAACCAAGAGTTTTCGGATATTTTGTTAAAGGTTTTGTCGTAACCCACGTGACAATTTTCGTCATGAAATAACCGCAATAAACTGAGTCGATAACCTTTTGGTATGAAAAATTTTGGTGGATCCCCATCCTCATTCTTATAAATCAACAAGTTATTTCTGATTATATATCGATTTGTATCTATGTCACCGGTCCTAACCTTCTCTAAAAGATCTTGTGTCTCAGGGTCGTTATTTTGTGCTGAGTGTAGCCAAGATGGTGGAGAATCTAGTTCATTAATTATATTAACTACCTCTGACGATTCTGCAGGTGTGATCACCGGATTACGACTGAGATAATCAACGTGAGCAACGAATTTACCTTTTTTATACAAAATATCAAACGTGAAATCTTGCATATACGTCCACCATCTTGCTACACGAGGGGAAATGTCTCTTTTATTCATGGTCGACTTGACGGAATTACAATCCGTAACAATTGTAAAATTTAAACCTAGTAAATAAATCCGAAATTTTTTAAGAGCATTAAAAATGGCTAACGTCTCTAATTCATAAGAGGGGTATTTAGATTCGGCTGGAGAAGTGCGTTTGCTAAAATATGATATGACACGGCATTGGTTATCCTCTTTTTGTAGAAGTATAGCACCATACCCAATGCTACTAGCATCTGTGTGCAGTTCAGTTCTTAGTTTAGGGTTAAATATATTCAACAGTGGTTTAGAAATTAAATGTTTTATAACGTACTCTCGAGCCGCATCTTGTTCGGGCCCCCATTGCCATTTCTGGTCTTTTTTTGTGAGATTCGTGATACAAGCCGTTCGATATGCAAATTCGGGTATAAATTTTCTGAAATAGCTCGCCAATCCCATGAATTGACGGACTTCTTTCACCGTACCTGGGACTGGAGAGTTGGTTAAAGCATTAACTTTTTCGTTGCTTGGTCTAACACCGTCACTAGAAATATGTCTACCTAAGTAGTCTATTTCTTGAACGAAGAACTTACATTTTTTTAAATTAATGGTAAATCCTGACAAAGATAGAGCCTCAATGGTTTGTTCAAGGAAATCTAAACCCTGTGCTATTTCTGAAAATGGAATCAGCAAGTCATCGATATATACTAACAAAAATTTCAGGCTTTGAACTGCCTTATTAATAGCCCGCTGAAAGACCGAGGGGCCGTTGCAGATACCAAATGGCATTTTAAGAAATTCAAAATGCCCATCAGGGGTAACAAAAGCAGTATATTTAATACATTCCTCTTTTATAGGGATTTGGTGAAAACCATTTTTCATGTCTATAGAAATGAAATATTTTGCTTTCCCTAGTTTATCAATTTGATCTTCTATTAACGGCAGCGGGTATCTATCCTTTTCAATAATTTTATTAAGAGCCCTATAGTCAATACAAAGGCGATCGCTACCATCCTTTTTCTTTACTAAAATGACTGGGCTAGCGAACGGACTCTGACTTTCTCTAATTATATTCTTTGTAAGTAGATCAGAAATAATTTCCTGAACCTTTTCCTTTTCTGTAGATGCTAGCCTATATGGTCTATAATAAACAACATCATCCCTTTTTAACCTGATGGTCATTTCACCCGTTTTAACAGTACTGATAAAGTTAGAATTTGGCAACACCTTTGGAAATTTTTCAAAAATATTTCTTATTTTATGCTGTAGGCTTAAATCAAGATGACTTGTTAACTCCATTAAATCCTGAACATGATTATCTATAGTGTTAAGAGGACTTATAGAATTAAGTGATTCTGTATAGTTTACTCGTTCCAATCTACAACCACTGGAGTCTAAAACAATAGCTACACTTGGGTTTTGAACCGCATTTCTGCCTATCAAACAATCATAATGGCAATCTGAATCGTTAGCTACACAGAATTCGATTTCTAAATGGTCATTACTAAACCTGACAGGCAAACTAATCTTTGAGGAGATGCTTATCATTCCATTTCCTATTCCTTTTAATGATGTCGAACAAGGTTCTAAATTGCGACCAAAACTATTTGCAATTGATTTTTTTAAAATACTGCATCTAGCACCCGAATCTATTAGGGCTAAAAATTGGTCTTTCACAAATTTTTATATCAGTAAGCGATAAGTTACCATTTGTGGAACAATTGACACTATTAGAGTTATTATTTTTTGTCGCATCTCTTTTCTTGAAAAAGCAAACTGACTCGTCATGACCAGCCTTTTTGCAGTAAGAACATTGAATCTTAGGCGTCTCGGATTTTTGGGTATCTTGATTTTTATTTTTGAAGCACTGAGACCTAATATGACCAGTTTTATGACACAGAAAGCAAGTAGGTGGCTTGGAAGAGTTCGTATCTTCTGGTCTTTGACGCTTAGTTGTTGAAGACACGTTACTCGCTTCTGATGGGCGTTTTCTAGGGTTTTTAATATAGGTTGTAAAAAGTGAAATGAGTTGCGATGTACTGCTAACACGGCTGTTAAACGATGCCATCCTAATATTAATATCCGATATACCTCCACAGACAAGCTCGACCAATTGTCCCTCAGAAAATTGGACTTTCGTATTACGTAATAACCTTAGCTTTTCCCTAGCGTATTCACAATAGGTTTCTGCTACATCCGAGGTATAAAGTACGGCTTTTGAAAGTTTTTCTGACAGATTCTTTTTCTCAGGGTACAAATCTTTGATACATGTCTTAAAATTCTCCCATGTTCTACCTTCATCTGGGTCCCAGGTCTCAAACCATAAAAGAGCAGAGCCCTTAAGGGCTTTACCTGATTTGCTGACAATAGTAATGCCGCTCCATCCACGGTCCTTGGCTACGGTGTCGATGTTGTTGCACCAGCTTTCGGCACCGCTGTCATTCTTCTCTGGATCAAACGGCGGCAACACCACATCATCTTCACTGCGGTTACCAGCTACAGCATCACGGATGGCTTTCAGAAGGTTCTCTAACATAGCAGGATCCATCTGTAAAAATTTTCAAAGAAAAATGTATAAAACAGGCTCCGAATCCCACTTCTGATGAAAGAATAATGTATTTTAAGGTGCTAAAAATAATAGACATACATAGGGACAAAGAATTTATTTATTCAGATATTTTAAAAGATTCTGAATTAGCTATTTATTCAAAGAGAATATACACCTATTTTTGGTAAGCTAATTAGTGTAATAATTTATTTTACAGACATAATTATTTTACAGACATAAAGATCAAAGTATATAAATAAATCATACATTAACAAAATTAGAACATAATGTTAACTAAATATACACATAAATATACACATAAATATACACATAAAGGTTTATAAGGTTACTTAACTTAGGTCCGTTCGGTGTGACTGCTCCGGAGCGAATGCGGCGAGTACTTTTTTATGAATGGCATCTCGCAGTTCAACCTAAGAGGTTGTCGTCTGCTTAACCGGACTATCCTGTGGGTGCCTTAAGAGTAAGGCCTCCAGCCAGGGCATAAAAACTTACAAACTAAGCGACTATACGCTGAGGGCACCCCCTGTGGGGTACGAGCCTCGGCTCAGGGCGTCGCTGGGGGAGGACTGCATGGGGACAGGCTGGATCTGAATGATATCATTATTTAGGGGCTGATTTAAAACTACTGGCACAGCATCGCGGGCTGGCTCGAGCGAGGGTCGGGGAGGGCATGGACCGGGACGTCGCGACGGACCTCGACGGCGAGGTCGGAAGGACGGCGGTTTGTGTCTGTACTTATTAAGAGTGCTAGTCTCTTTTCTACTCTCCTGGAGGAGGGTGATAGCATCATCGGGAGTGACGAGGGTATGCCGAGGACGGCGTACTGTACTAATGCGCGAGGGTTCGTAACGGGCGGCCGCTGCGATCAGGGGATTACGGTGTTTACTGGCGCTATCGAAGAAACGCTTCGAAAGACGTTTCATAAACTGAAGGACGGTGGGCATTCTAAGGTCTACGTGTAGACGGTCGTTACGGACATAAAAAGGGGCTCCCGTGACTCTACGTAAGAACCGGTTCTGCAAGGTTTGCATCCTATGGATGTATTTAGGCTTGGTGTGAGCATACACGACGCAAGCGTACGTCATAATGGGGCGGATCACCGCGGTATAAAGGCGCAACTTGCACTTGAGTGACAATTTGCTTTTTGCCGAGATCATGAAATGAAGCCTACCCATAGCAAAGGCAGCTCGGTCGCGAGCTGCTTTGATGTGCGCCGCGAAAGACAGGTGGTTGTCAAGTAAGACTCCTAAGTACTTGGCTTGCTTCTCCCAAGGGATAGGCTTACCGTACATAGTGATCGGGCTGAGCGCGGGTGGCTTATTTTTACGCGGTTTAGAGAAAAGAACTGCCTGGCTCTTGTCGGGGTTCACCTCGATTCTCCATTTCCGGAACCAAGCGCCTAAGACGTTGGCTGAGGTTTGGAGGGTGCTGTAAATAGCGTCGTGACTACGGCCAGTGTAATAGATGGCCGTGTCGTCCGCGAACAGGGCTAACTGTGCCTTCTTGCTCTTGGGGATGTCACTGGTGAACAGAGTAAAGATAAGGGGAGAGAGCGGGGAGCCCTGAGGGACTCCGGCTCTAATGGGGTGGGGGGAAGACAGTGCCTTCCCGATGCGATAGCGGAAGGTGCGATCCGACAAAAAGTCTCGTAAGATGAGCACGAGACGGTCTGGCACTCCCAGTTTGTACAGCTTATATAATAAGCCGTTGTGCCAGACTTTGTCGAATGCCTTTGCTATGTCGAAAAACAACACACCCGTCATCGCTCCACGCTGGAAGCCAGCGCTCAAGTGTTCTACGATGCGGTGGGCCTGTTGAATGCAAGAGTGTCCGGTCCTGAAGCCGAACTGTTCGTTGGGGATGAGACTCTTAGCCTCGGCGAAGTCTTTGAGTCGCTTATACATAAGTCTCTCGTAGATTTTACCGAGTGCATTCAGGAGACTGATAGGTCTGTAGCTTGAAGGCTCAGACTTGGGTTTGCCTGGCTTGGCGAAACCGATGACAGTGGCCTCTTTCCATATTTGGGGAAACGCGTTGTTGCTCAGGGCGCCATTGAAGATGGCCGCCATTAACACGACGAGCTGAGCGGGGAGGAGTTTGAACATCCTATTGGTGATTCCGTCGGAGCCGGGTGCTTTCCGCGGTTGAAGTTTGCTAATGATGTCTTGCACTTCGTCAGCTGTGACCGGAGGCAGAGGATCATCAGGGTCTTCTTCGGGGGGCAGGGCGGCTCTACGTTCGACGAATGCATTCACCTCATCGAGATGTCGCTTGTCTACTGGTTGCGAGCTGGGGGAGCACTGGGACTCCAGGCTGTCGGCTAGGCATTCGGCCTTCTCAGAGTCGTCGAATGCGACGCTCTTATCGGGTCGGGTGAGGGGAGGCATCGAAGCCTCTTCGGTGGAGCGCATCTTGCGTTGCAGCTGCCAGAAGGCTAGGTGGGTAGGCTCGAGTTCGCTTAGCGTTTTTTCCCATTGATTATTACGAAGCTCACTGGTGCGATTCTTTACAGCACGCTGTAAATTACGCATGTGGGCTTTGTTTGCCTCGCAGGGAAAGCTGCTGTAGGCACGGATGGCCGCGTTCTTTTCGTTTATCAGTTTACGTACGTCAGCGGGTAGTATCCAGCGTTGATCGCTCATTGCTGGGACTTCCCGTGAGCAGTCCTTCAGTACGGATTGCACGTGTTCTGTAAACGAGTTGATGGCGGCCGTCGTGTCTGCGACTGAGACTATGTGGTCGGGGATGGCCTCTAGGTGAGGCGACGTGGTGGATTTCAGCTTTTCGCTGACTTTCCTCCAGTCGGTTATCACTTGGGTCGGCGGGGGCTGGCTGGGGTCAGAAGGACCCGAGCGAGGAACTAAGTGCATGAGCACTGGTCGATGATCTGAGTTAAGCTCATGTAAAGTCTCGATGGAATGCAACTTAAGGTTGACATTCTTGAGTAGCGCTATGTCGAGAACGTCCGAACGTTGGTCGGGGTCGTGGGGATAGTGGGTGTGCTCCATAGGAGCGATGGGATCGAAGTTGAGGGACTCGCCCAGGTTATACAAGTGACGTCCTCTGGCAGAGGTCGTCGTGCTGTTCCAGGCGGGGTGTTTGGCGTTGAGGTCGCCCGCTATGATAACGGAGTCGCTCAAGCCGAAGAGGACGGCAAGGTCTTTGGTGAACAAAGTGTGCTCCTCGGACGTGCCGCCGGGAGGGATGTACGCAGAGGCGATAGTGATCGGTTGATGGCCGGTCATGCCTAGTCGACACACTGAGGTCTCGAGTAGAGACTCCATGGGAGGGGGATCTAAGGGGATGCAATGCAGTTCTTTCCTATAATAGATTAGAGTCCCGCCCTTGTGGCAACGTGACCGATCGTTGCGAACTATGCGATAGTTGGCATTTCTCGGATCGCGGTGACTGGGCTTGAGGAAGGTCTCCTGTACGAGGAGGATATCAATTTGATGGTCGCGGAGGAAGGTGGCGATCTCATCACGCTGGCCTCTAATGCCATTGGCATTAAAGTACCCTAATTTTAGGGATCGGGGTTTGGTGCACGTTAATCTCGTATTATCCATTGGAGTTAGTCGAGGTTAAGGTTGCGGAGGAGGTCGCCTAGCTTGAGTAGGGACTTGAGGATAATTTTAAGTTTATAACCACCAGTGTTAGCCGCCCTGAGATCAGCCGCCATGCGGTCTGCTTCGGGGGTGACTAACTCTGCTAGCGACTCTAAAATTACGTTGTGAGAGGGGTCCACGGCCGCGGGGCCGGGTGGCGTGGGACGAGCGGGCGCCGGTGCGCTCGCTTGGGCCGCGGGAGTGGGGACAGGGGCATCTAATAGCCCGGGGATGGGGTTGGACTTTGCTTTACTGAGAGCCGGGAAGGCTTTCTGGTGGTTCAGCGTGGTCCAGGGAGAGGGCCTCTGAGGGCTGAGTCTCTCCGGCATCTGGGCAGTCTGGGTAGCCTCACCGATGGGCTTTCTCTTTGTTGGCGGGCGCTTGCACGCTTCACCAGGTTAGAGGAGGAGCCTTTGGGGGCTTTTGAGCAGCCGCGGTAGTTGGCCGTGTGGCCCGACTGGCCGCAAAGCACACAGCTTGGTGGCTCCGTGCAAAGCGACTTGTCTTTGGGACGGGGGCAGTCTGCCGTGCCATGGTCGCCTAGACACTTTACGCATCTGTGCGGTGCATGGCAGTTGGCTTGGCTGTGACCGTACATCTGGCTGCGGTGACACTGTCCGACTACGCTTGAGCGAACCGACTTCACTTTGAAGATCGGGTGGTGTCCTTCAACTGGGTCACAGATGACCAGTACCATATCGTATTGGTCTCCGCCTCTCGCCTTATGAAGGCGGTGGACGGCTGCGACCGGGATGTCCTGGCCTAGGAGGTCATTGAGGATGTCCTCCGTGGGGATTTCCTTCGGGATCCGCCTGATCACCACGCGGGTGCCCCTCCTCTGGGAGAGAGTAGGTGTGGAAGGCTATGCGCCTTCCGATTAATTGGCGGGTTAGTTCCCTGAAGTCGGTTGTCGTAGGGACCACCACTTTTATGCCCTGCTGTGTGCTTTTTGCGCTTGTGTATTGAATACGGCGCTCATTACACATTTTGGACACGTCTGTCCATTTCCCTTTGTCCTGAATGAACAACGGGGGAGGGGGCTTCAGCTTCTTTGAAGAAGCGGCTGAAGGTTTAGCCTTAGGGCTGACTGGCCTACTGCTGGTATGAGCAGCGGCGGACGTAGGTAAGGGGACCGGGGAGGTGGGACGGGAGGCCGCGTGAGAGGGGGCATAAGGGAGCGCGACGATCTTTTTGGTCAACGGCGAGTACGGCTGAGCGTCGGCTTATAAAGCCGGTGATAAACAAGTGACGTCACATCGTACGATTCCATTACAGACTTGTTAATATTTGTATTTTATCGTAAAGCTATGAATAAATTATAGTAAAATATGTTCAGATATTAGTTAAATTATATAATTGGTCTTACAATGGCATAATTAGTAAATAAGTCATATTATCTTTGTAAATAACAGTAAAATATGCCATATACACAAAATAAAAATAAAAGAACAGTATTTCGTAATAAGATTCTGGTGAAGAACTGTTGGATGTCATGTATTACATGTAAACAAGGTTACAATTATCGATGATGTTTTTATTTGTGTCCATTTAAAGAAACAGACGCGAGTTTTTATTGGAATAATCTATCACAAGCGTAAAACTGTCTGGAACTCATTCCAGAAGTTTATAGAGGAAAATACCAATTTGCAAATACCCCTTAAAACTGAAGACGACATAGAAAATGCAGCTTGGTATGCGACTAATCTTATCAAAGTAGCTGCTTGGACATCCACTCCCTGCCTAAAATACAGCCATCAAAAACAGGATTAAACACTAGAAATACGGGAGATGATAGCTGTTAAACGGAGACTGAGACGACAATGGCACACAAGCAGAAATGCACAAGATAAAAAAGCCCTCAATAAAGAGCTAAAACAAATGCTTAAAGACCATGAAAAGGCGTTTTCATGGTCTTTAAGCATTTGTTTTAGCTCTTTATTGAGGGCTCTTTTATCTTGTGCATTTCTGCTTGTGTGCCATTGTCGTCTCAGTCTCCGTTTGATAACTTGAAAACTCTTTCACCTCACAAAGTAGATGACTACTCACTTTGGAAAATCACCAGTTCATTAAAACGGCCACAAGAACACACGCCTCCATTAAGACAACCAAATGGTAACTGGGCGAGGACACCTGTGGATAAAGCTGAGCTTTTTGCTGAATTTCTAAAAGATGTATTCAAACCAAATGAACCCGAAATCATGTATCCAGAGGAAGAAATTGACAAAATCGTTGACAGTGATCAGCAAATGTCTTTACCGTTGCGACCGTGTACCCCAGAGGAAGTATGGAAAGCTATAAAAAACCTGAAGAAGAAAAAGGCACCAGGATTTGACCTTTTAACAGCAGAAATCCTGAGGCATTTACCAAGAAAGGGAATTGTCTTGCTTACCATTCTTTTCAACGCAGTGTTGAGACTACACAATATCCCGCTTATCTGGAAGATGTCAACAATAAATATGGTAGCTAAACCAGGTAAACCTCCTAATGAGGTCTCTTCATATAGACCTATAAGCCTTCTTCCCTTATTGTCTAAACTGTTTGAGAAGATATTTCTACAACGACTGATACCTATACTGGGACAACAAAGGACAATTCCAGACCATTAATTTGGCTTCCGAGCACACCATGGAACAACAGAACAAATATAATAATCCATGGAGTTTCTTGCCTATTATTCTCCATAGAGATCTACGCTTTGGAATCATGGGCAACTACAGTACTTTCACAAGGTATTAAGCTTTGTGACTGGGACTGTAGCTTAGCGTTATTTTTGTTTTTTTGGCTTTCAAAACTGCCTGTAATGGTCTAATTGAAATAAACGCTTTGAGTTTAAGTTTGAATACACAGAGTGGTTCATACAATCCGGATATCGTTGGGAAAAAAAAGTATTGTTCAGCTGTTTTTTTGGACATACAACAAGCTTTCGACCGAGTATGGCACAAGGGCCTTTTGTGTAAACTTAAAATCTGCTTACCACACACCGCATACATGCTGCTCAAGTCCTACTTGGAGAATCGAATGTTCCAGACTAAATCCGGAGATAGCCTATCTTCTTTCTATCCCATAAAAGCTGGGGTACCCCAGGGATCTGTGCTGGGCCCGGTTCTGTACACGGTCTACACTGCTGACCTACCCACTTCAAAGCAAATCGTTACTGCAACCTATGCCGATGACACTACAGTCCTATCCTGCAATAAAGATGAGATTCGAGCATCCGCAAAACTCCAAGAACATCTGGATAAAATTGGATTATGGCTGAAAAAGTGGAGAATTAAAACTAGTGCTGCTAAGTCTGTTCAAATTACCTTCGCCCTAAGAAGCGGGGACTGCCCACCAGTTACACTCGATGGAGAGGTTCTTCCTCAGAAGAGTACTGCCAAATACCTTGGTATGCACATCGATAGAAGGCTTACCTGGCGTGAACATATTAAGACCAAAAGAGACCAAGCTAGCAGGAAACTGGGAGAAATCTACTGGTTAATAGGCAGACAGTCGTCACTTAGCTTGGAAAACAAACTATTGATTTACAAATGCATCTTAACACCTATATGGACCCATGGTATAGAGCTGTGGGGATCGGCAAGCCATTCAAATGTGGAAATACTTCAACGCTTCCAAAATAAGGTACTGAAAACCTTGAGCAGCGCACCATGGTTCACAAGGAATATTGAAGTACCTACAAATGCCGAAAATCAAGGAAGTTGTAAAAAAGTCATATAAGACCTATAAGCAAAGACTCCAGCGACATGGAAATGAACTCGCTGCGACACTACTGAATTCCTCAGAATATACCTACCGACTTAAAAGGAAACGAATAGCGTCAATCTGATTACCATCGATATAACGAGATGACGCATCGCAAGATGCGAAGAATCTCAAACTGCCCCAATGAAGCAACAACCAATCTGATTAAAGCCTAAGGGCCGATTGCAGATAGAAGGGGAAAAAAAACAAATTGTAGCCTACCGTTATCGGGAACAAGGTCCAAACTATAGGGTCCGGGCTCCAGAGAAAGGAACGTTTTAACAATACCAGACGTGTCCAAGAGTACAGCTTTCTGAATCAAGCTCTGATCCAGCTGCTGCCTAACAAGAACCTCCTCAGATATTGGTCGAGGCTCCTGCCAATTAACCCATTGGCTAAGACGTCTATCGGCACAATGATCGTCGAGTCCACATCCCACATGTCGACAACCTCACGAGCCAAGTCAATAAATTTGATATGGCAAGTACAAATAAACTAGTTGTTTAAGTTTTTCAAAAGTTATTTATTATGCCAATTTATTTAGAATATTATTTTTTGCACTTTAAATGATCTCATCTCAAAACAAGAAAATGGATTTATTGACTTTTAGAACTAAGGCATACAAATCCAAAATTATTACTTTTCCAGAATATTAAAACCGTCATAATGTCTTGTTTAAGATGGGGCTGCTTGCTGCTTTCCCTTCATCATTTAGACCACATTACACACCATTATGATTTGTGTTACTGACTCCTTGGTCTTGTGGTCGCCCCCGACTGCTGGGCACGAGCTCCTGAGGTCGATTCCCCAGTTGGGCAGTGTTATTGAGTTTTTTCAATAGGAATTTCTCAGTAGCAGCCACGGAGTCTGGATTTGTGTCCGCTTGATAATTAGGCTCGCTCCCTATTACATGGGACTTGAACATAACTGACGAAGTGTGGGTACTATTAGGTAAACCTAAAATTCAAAATTAAAACGATTTTTAGTTCATAATGGTAAATTTATTTAATAACAGAGGCATACAACAAACAGTACATTCTGCTAAGAGCGTTTACGCCTCACGGGATTTCATACAAACTTTCATGTCCTTTTTTTTCGAAATGACTGAACCGATTTTCTTGAAACTTCATACGCACTAGCAGGAGACTAAAGCAGGAGAGAGGTCTAAAAAGTTATAAAAAACTTCATACAAATGTCTTTAAAAAAGTATAATTGGAAATTTATTTTCCTATGTATAATTTATAATTGGTCTAATTTAGCTGTTACACTACACTATGTACACAATTTTTTGGAAATGTTTGTTGCCGTAAAGCGCAAACGCTCTTAATCTAAAGAAATAATACTATAAAGAGGAAAGATTTGATTGTTTGTTTGTTTGTTTGCATTGAATAGGCTCCGAAACTGCTGGTCCGATTTGAAAAATTCTTTCAGTGTTAGTTAGCCCGTTTATCGAGGAAGGCTATATGCTATATATCATCACGCTACGACCAATAGGAGTGGAGCAGCAATGAAAAATGTTGCGAAAACGTGGAAAATGTGACGCAAACGAAGTTGCGCCGGACAGCTAGTACATTTTATAAAAAAAAAAAGATCTTGACTTGCATTAAAAAATAGTTTAATTAACTTATAATTACATAAGATACATTAAGTATTTTATTATCATGCTAAAAATGTACAACTATTAACGTCTGCAGCGTCAACCAAAAATGTCGACGATTCAGTAGTATAAACTTCTGGGTCAGAGATGACAGAGACAGAGTCAACGATGGTACGAGCTTACCCAGAAGAAGCCTGTTACCTCTAACTTTGAAGAGATTAAGGTTGTAAGCGTTCGGAAACACAACACAGGTAGAGAGTTCCATACAGAGTTTAATTAAATTAAAGGTTATCATTCACATAGGTAAAACTATTTTATGCATCAACACAATTTTGATTAAAACGTAATTTGTGATTGTTTCTTTGTTTTCTGGAGGACTTCTTCAAAAGGTACCCGGGCTTTGGGGATAAGACGGTGGTGACCTAGGTATTCTTATTATTACAACAATTTGAGTACGTTATTTAATAACAACATTTATTTTTATAAAAATAATAATCGATTTTTATTTAGGTACTACAAAAGGTTGTACGAGTATTAATTTAAACTACTTTACCAGCAATTACTTTAATTGCTCTTCCTTCTTTACGTTTACTAGATGAATTAAATAATTCATAAATTACAAAAAAAAAACATTCAATTTAATGATATTATAGTCATGAATATCATCATAAAATATAGATTTTCATAATATCACCTCGGACCACCCCGAACGTCACCATCAGAACATGGAAGGGGGCAGTGTCCTTATAAGACAGATCTGGAACACCCCCTGCGCAACCCCTGTTAGGATGCTTCCCTGAGGAGACTGTGGATGGGTCTCCTCTAAGGATAGAACCTACCTAGAAACCTGTACAGCATGACATATCAGAATGGTGTGATCATATTTTAAAGGTGTGATACATAACATCAAACTGAATAACTTTATCCAGGGGACGAATACCGTAATCCCGAAAAAAATAATATAATATGACCACCACTTCCTGATACAGATATTGTATTGGTGTGGTGGTAACCTTAAAAACTACTTAAACAAAGTAAGTTCTTGTTTACAATAAACCTTTTAAAAATCTAAGAAATCGCAATCTAAAAATCGGCGGTTCCCTACATTTTGAAGATTTACATGAATCTCTCCAAATTTTTAGTGAAAACTTGTTGCTCTCTCTCAAATAAACTGATTTAGTTGACACTAGATTTTTGTCGCACTAGCGTGATGTCGCGCTTTATGTGGCACTAGCGTGATGTCAAGCTTCAGTTTGTCGCACTAGCGTGATGTCGAGCTTTAGTTTGTCGCACTAGCGTGATGTCGAGTTTCAGTTTGTCGCACTACCATGCATTGGAACTATGGTAAGTCCCAGTACAGTTTTGTCGCACAAGCGTTAACCGCACATCCATTTGTCGAACTCACGTAGTGCACTCAAAACAAATGTACGGAACACCCGTTTTTTTTGCGAATTCAGTATTTTTCCTCAGTACAGTACTTAGTCTACTACCTAATCTAATAAATAATCATCTAAAATAAAGCCGTTTTGGTAACTTATAATTTCGTTGAGCTTTGGCATATTTCTAAAATATAGCACACAATACTACAAACTAATTATGACCGTTTGTACTAAAACTAAACGACACCTAAATGACTGCCTGAATTTATTATTGCACTGAATGTACATACTTGGCTATAAATAAATAATTTAGTTTGATGTTTCGGCGCTGAAACCGAGCGTTTACAACCAACAGCATAACATCACGACTATAATCCTCTAAGGAGTTAGACAGAGGTGTACTTAATAGTACACCCACATTTCGCAAGTTATGTTTAAGTCCTAATAATAGGGGGCGAGCCTATTGCCATCAACCGGGCACAAATCCAAACTCCGCGGCTGCTACTGAGGAATTCCTGATGAACAATCCCTGGAACAATTTGCTCGACCCAGGAATCGAACCTTGGACCTTACGCTCAGTAGGTGTGATTGCGAACTAGGAACAACGATGTATTGAAATACAACAGTGCGTTGTTATTAAGGCATTCATTGAGATGTCCCTTAGTTTCAGATATACAGGTATGTATTTTCTTACGTTTAACAATGAGTATTATTGTTGCATTTGGTACGATACTTATGCTGTCTAGGAAAGTAATTGATTTTCAAATTAACATACATACTACTTAACATACTACTTAAGTTAACAGTTACTTAACATACTACATAAGTTAATTTGCCATGTTGTATCCATTTCATAACAAATGTCGAAATAATATTAGTTTGAGTGTAAACGGGCAATTAAATTGGTAGGTAGTCAATTTGCAAAGAAAAATATTTCCTTGACTTATTCTCTATCATAATTTCTATATTTAAGTTTAACAGGAAAGGTTATCTAAGTTATCAAGCACCATTCCAATAGTTGGGACTAACAGACAAGTAGGGTTTTTGTGATTCATCATCATCATCATTTCAGCCGAAAGACGTCCACTGCTGGACATAGGCCTCCCCCAAGAAGGGGGGTTTTGCCATAATCGCCACGCTTGGCAGGCGGGTTAGCGATCGCAGTACGGCTGTTACAAAAGCACAGAGAACGCTGCTGCCCATTCTCTGGAAAGTCCCTTAGTCGCCTCTTACGACACCCACGGGAAGATATGGGATGGTGCTATTCTTTACGTCCGACACCATACAGAACATATTGAGATATTATTATTTTGATTATGATCATTTGTGATTGTTATCGGCTTATAATAAAATGTACTTTTGTACTAATAAAAATAAAAGACATTCATTATATGTACTTTGAGTACGCAGTTCACACACAACAAACACATTTATTTTACATTAGATTACAACTTAAAATTATATGAGTCATATAGTTACTTCCCGAGAAATAGCCACTTGACCTACATACATACATCATCACCAGCCTAGCCTTCTTCCCAAACTTTGTTGGGGTCGGCTTCCAGTCGAACCGGATGCAGCTGAGTATTATACATAAAGCGATTGCCTATCTGACCTCCACAACCCAGAAACTGGGTAATACGAAACCCTTTGGTAAGACTGGATGACCTACATACATATACGGCTGATATAAAAATCAGCTGTTTCCTACAAAAGTGCAATACCAACGCGGTCAAAATGTATAGAACAGCTGGTTTAAAAAAAAAAACTGGTGAAGAAATTTTTCCTCCGACTTCCAAAAGTAAAGATACTTTCACGTTTTAGTGATTTTTTGGAAGTCGGCTATTTAAAAAAAAAAACCTTTTTTTGTTGTGTTATCTCAAATTAATCTTAGTCAAGTATCAATTTTATATTGTAACTAGACATCAGGGCATCGTCCATACCATGCGAATAAAATAAATAAATAAAGATTTCATAAATTTGCAATTTATCTAGACATCAGTATTCTGAATGCCTCGCAAGGAGAGCTCCTTGTCTATGCGATTAGACCAATACCTAATTAATACATAATGTAAAAATGATGGTATTACCCGAAACAATGGTTTTAAGGTCTATTCGCCAGGCATTGTCAGTAGACCAACTTGAAGATTCAAAAGTCAAAGACGAAAGTCAAAAGTCAAACTCAACCTTTTTATTTAATTCTATCATTAAAAGATATTACGTTAAACTATACAATGAAATTAATTCAATTAAAAAGAATTGATTTTATTTTAAATTCATTGCATCGAATCTCTTTCGTGGTTATTAAAAAAAACTGCTTTTTCATAGATTTTGACCGTGCAGGAAATTTTTTTTGGGACGTTCCCGCCTCACTATTCCCAAACCACTGCAACTCATTTAAGCCAGAATCAACATTGGAGACCAACATAAAAGCGACGAGACAATGAAGTTCGACAAACTACCCGAGAAACATATTTACTGTCTTGGATCCTGCAACGAAATTAATCAGAAAATAATATAGACAGAACGAAACAAGGCCAATTGGCACAAAGGGACGTTTACAACTGGAATAAGCCCAGTTGCCTTGCACCATGGATAAATATTATCTTTACCGTGTAGGACTGTACGTATTGCACTTTAGTAGGAAACAGCAGATTTTGTAAAAATAACCTATGCTAAAATGCCTAGGTTAGCCAATAAAAAAAATTATTGATATGCATTTTCACTGTCATTAAGCAATACATACAGGGTGTAAGGGACACCGTCTCGAAAATGCTTACCACGGTCTCAGTACACTATTCTGAACCCCCATAGAACTTTTTACAACATAGAAATAACATAAAAAAAATATCTATAATTAAAAAAAAATCTGCTGTGCGATACATTTTGACTGTAGATTTTTTTTAGGGTTCCGTAGCCGAATGGCAAAAAACGGAACCCTTATAGATTCTTCATGTCTGTCTGTCTGTCTGTCTGTCTGTCCGTCCGTATGTCACAGCCACTTTTTTCCGAAACTATAAGAACTATACTGTTGAAACTTGGTAAGTAGATGTATTCTGTGAACCGCATTAAGATTTTCACACAAAAATAGAAAAAAAACAAAAACATTTGGGGGCTCCCCATACTTAGAACTGCAAACCAAAATTTTTTTTTTCATCAAACCCGTACGTGTGGGGTATCTATGGATAGGTCTTCAAAAATGATATTGATGTTTCTAATATCATTTTTTTCTAAACTGAATAGTTTGCGCTAGAGCCACTTCCAAAGTGGTAAAATGTGTGTCCCACCCCCTCTAATTTCTAAAGTAAGAGGAGGAAAATTCTGAAAATATTTAGGTTTGTAGAACGTAAAAAAAACTATCAACGAAAATTGGTTTCAATAAGATATGATGATGTTTAGTTTTTGGGAAAGGGACTTTTTCATCAAACTGCAGCAGTAACTTTGTTTTTCATTAACATACTATGAAAATAAATTAATAATTAATGTAATACTTGTAATGTTTCTTTTTATAATGTAATATAATTGTAATAATCAGAATCAATATTATGTTTAATATGTACTTGATTTAATAATTAGTTATATACAATATTTGTAATGCCCTTACAGGGTGCATGTCTTAATACTGTGTCATGAAATTTTAATGAATGCCTACTACCCAGTGTTTTACATGTGAGCAAATCAATAAATAAATAAAAACCAATTTAGTTTTGCGCTTGAGTGGAAGTTTACAACTAATACTACTAACTAATGAATGACAGTTCATAATATTGTTTGGGGCTATGGAACCCTGTGTGCGAGTAAGACTCGCACTTGGCCGGTTTTTCGTTATTGGTTTGACGATATGACGTTTTAGCGTCGGATTCGCTTACACACCGTATTTTATTAATGCAATGCAAGCATTTCTTAAATTACTCAAGTGTTACAGATAATTGACATCCATGCCCTAAAAAATATCATAAAACTAAATATAAACCCTGTCATGTAATCATATCTCACTGAATAACCATCCTGAAAGAAGTTTGCCACCAGCATTTATAAATTCTTAGGTTATTATTTGTTTCGCCGAAAAGCCCCCGACACAAAAAAACCTCTAAAAAGAAAAAAAATATATCAAAAATTGTCCCTCTAATACAATATTTTAATCCAAGCGTCGTTGAGTCAGGGGACCGCTTTGCTTATAACTTTCTGTGCGTATCTCATCTGCTTGTAAATACTTATCTACTTAGCGGTCTCCCGACGCAAAGTAACGACACTTGGATTAAAATATTCTACGTACATACATAAAACCGGAGAGGGTCAATATTTTTATACTATAGGGTTCAGCGCGCGGGTTGGTTCAAAGAAAATGTGTAAGTTTATTAAAGCGGTGGGTATATACACACGGCTAGTCATCAAGAAAAAACATTTCCAGTAACATGTCCTCGTTTTGTATAAATTTCCAACAAAATAAGAGCATAAACTGGTTTTGCATAGCTTGTTTGGCCCGGTCAGTGCAAAGAGGTAAATTTTTTAGCTTTAAAACACAATTACTTTGTCATCAGCAGGTAGGTTTTTTTTTTGTTTTAGCCTTGTCTGTTTTAATCTTGGGCAAATACCATGCAATAGTTCATCCGTTCAGGAGCTATGATGCCACAGACAGACAAACAGATACACATATACACACGTCAAACTTATAACACCCCTCTTTTGTGGTCGGGGGTTTAAAACTTTTAAAAAGGGCGGTAAAACTATCATAGAACGAAAGTTTCGTTTGAACTGTTTTCTATACCCAGAAATGCACAATTTCAATTACTTGCATCAAAATACGCAAGTAACTTGCTTGCCATTGTGACATAGCCACCTCTGATTGGCAATACAACTTTATGTCAATGGCATGCTAGCTTCTTGCATACTTTAGTGCAAGTTACTGACGTATATTCCAACTGACTTATATCTAGTAATTCGAAAGTCCTACTTGCTACGGCTTATGTCTAAATATTTATAAAATAACGATGGAACAAATCACAAATAATTGTAGGTAAGTCTTCGGACATACACACCGAGAAAAAATGATATCCATGTTCTCCGATACCTTTAATAAGGCTATGTATATGTATGCTATTTTAGTCGTCGTTCTGTTAATTACGTTAAATAAGCTATAACTTAGAGTGTATTTTAAATCTATCAACACCACAAAATCTTCTCAAAGTCTATTAGGAGTTCTACAAACTATAAAGGTGGTACACATGCGAGTAACTTGCACCAAAGTTTGCAAGTAGCTTGCATGCCATAGTGCCATAACAACTTCGGAATACTTGCGCACCCAAGGAGGTCGCTGTTAATACAATCTCGAAAATGGAAAATGCGCGATCAATGTATTTTGTCCTGACCAGACAATGGCTTGTTTTTCGAAGTGCCCAAAGCATCCTACTTATGTACATTTCAGAACTTAATGAACGCTACTGAATCCGTGATTAACGTGGTTACCTACCTAAAATTGTATCAACGATTCGTAAAGTAGATGTAATATGTTTGAGTGGTATAGGCACCTTCCATGAAATAATGGCATGCAAGTTACTTGCATGTCTATAAAATGGTACATGTCACTGGTATTTTGTATCCCAGGGCTAAAATTAGATATTCAAGTTCAGCATATATCACTTGTGCGTAAATCGTGACCTTTTTAAAGCAGTATACTGAAAACCAAAACTGATCAGTGATGATTGGCAGTTGGTCTTTTAATAATCTTGTTTGGTTAATCCATTGATTTTTTAGAGACCATTGCATATCCGTTTAGTCCATTCGGTTGGGACGACACCTTCGATTGAAGAGTTGCAGATTCTTGATCTGACACGCTGCTGGACTGGCTGTAACTCTTGGATGATGGATACCAGCGCATTGTCTGCCTTCCCAAGTAACTGTTAGAACAGAAAAATATAAAATGTTATTATAATATCTTTCTATATATTACATCTTTCGGAGCTCTCTCTAGTTGGTTGGTGTAAGGGCCTGATTCAGAAGGCAGAACTTCTTGATGTGGTCCGCATCGTGAGGACTCAACGAGGTTACTGCATCTGGAGCCCTAACCACCGGTAAAGGGGACCTTGTTCCGACACTGGTAAACTTTTAATATTTTGAAGAAATAATCAAAATCACTATGTAAAAATTATGAATAATATTGTTTTAATTTTTGACAAATTATATGTAAAAGACAAGGCGGTAATTTTGAGTGAAAAGACTTAAAAGAATCTATGAATTGGATTAATTTCATATAATATGATTTAGCTATATAACCTAACGTAACTAATGACTTGCTAACAAAATTTCTATAGGAAAAAAAGAGAAGCCAAAATTAATCTAATTAAATTAGGGTCTAATAAAAGCAGGAGGCTGATGAATTTAATATAGCGCTCCGACGCTGTTATACTGAAAAAAAATGATTAAGGATATTTCTCTTACCGTTTGCATAGTTTCCTGAGTATTTTCTTCTTGCAAACGAAAATGAGGAATATCGCCAACCCTATGAGGATGTTGTAGATATCGAATATCACCCATATCTTCACGGCAGGATACAAGAAGCTGACTATCTCCAGAAACCAATTAAGGCCCATTACCACCGACAGCTTCAGGTAAACCATGAACCTGTAAAAAATGTTGTATTTCCATTAAGATGTTGAGCGCCTTAACCTGGGTTTTCCTCAGTATTACATTAAACGCACTTTAGGTAACATAATACATTTATGCGCACCAGTCCCTGTAATTGGTTGACAACCAGAAATTAGAGTTTTATCAGGTCAGTCAAAAATATTCAATGATTAGATGAGTTTGTTCATCTTGGCTTGTGTTAAGTAAGCATAGATAATTATCATCAGCTTCCTAGCCTTTTTCCCAAACTATCTTGGGGTCGGCTTCCAGGCTAACTGGATGCAGCTGAGTACCAGTATTTTACATGAAGCGGCTGCCTATCTGACCTTCACAACCCAGTAACTGGGTAATAAGATACCCTGTGGTATGAATAGATGTCAGATTTTTGGCTTCTGTCTACTCGTTACGACTGTCAAAGATCTACAAATGACAGCCGGAACCAACGGCTTAACGTGCTTTCCGAGGCACGGAGGAAACTCGGTATTTAATTATGGTCACCTATCAACGGACCAACCTCGGCAAGCACGACTTAACCTTAAAGACTGGAGTGTTCATTAGTTATAGGCATAACTATCTCTACGTAGAAATTGCCAATGGTTTAATGTACCTATGCCTATGAGTGCGATGTGCCTGCGGATTGCCTGCAGCAGCCGAGTCCAGCACGGCTGTCCCTCGACTCAACCGCCAGATGTTGAATGCGGTCATCAGGTAGAACATCCAGTTACAGATAATCAGGATCAGCATGGGCGTGTACAAGTACAACAGTTTTATACCACCTGCGAAGGAAACATGGTTGTTTAGAATTTAAAACATCAAAAAAAGAGTCACTGTTTTAAATATTTGATTTTGACTGCCAAAATGTGGCCGTAGTATAGACGTAGATAATTACGATTGCGGAAGGTAAAGCCTTACTTACTTGTAGATCACCGTTTTCTACAACAAGCTTTAAAAAACTGGGTTAAAACCATTGATAATTTGTAATAAGTGGCTAGTCTTGTTGTACTGTAAGACAAAAGACTGCCAAACCAATTGGATGGTAGATCTAATCATTTGATTACTAGCCGAAAGTTCAGTATGCCAACCTTCAAGAAAGCAGCCGAACTCAGGAATGTGGGGAGTGATAAACCAAGGTATGTGTCTCAAGTCATTCTTGACCGTATTCAGCGTGTACAGGCCCACGGTCATGAGGAACGGGACTCCAAAGGCGAACAAGCAGTACATCAGGAACTTAAACACCTCTCCTCTGCGGTGGATTGGACGGGCCTTTGCATAACCTCTGTAAAACACAATTTGTTTAGATAAACAGTGATCGAGGAGATTGCGTTAAAGCAAAATTTGAATTTGTTCTTCCACATCGCTGTCGATGTGGTGAAGCAGTCGACGGCCTCGGACACCATGGCCTTTCCTGCAGTAAGAGCGCAGGTCGGATATCGCGGCACGCTATCATTAATGATCTCATTCGTTGTGCTCTTGCCACCGCCGGGGTGCCAGCTGTCTTAGAACCCAATGGCTTGGCACGTGTCGATGGGAAGACACCAGATGGTATGACCATAAATGCCATGGAAGTTGGGTAGGCTTTTGGTGAGGGATGTGACTTGCGTCGACACCCTTGCGCCATCCCATCTTCCTAGCACGGTGAGCTGCGCTGGGGCGGCTGCAGCAGGCGCTGAAAACCTAAAACGGCGCAAATACAATAATTATTATGTATTTGAGCCGTTTGGGGTTGAAACACTAGGGCCATGGGGCCCGAGTGCTCATCTTGTGTTTCGGGATATCGCCAAGCGGTTGGTCGACGCTTCACGGGACCAGAGGGCTGGCCTCTTTTTTGGTCAAAGAATCAGCATTGCCATCCAACGTGGCAATGCGGCCAGCCTTCTGGGCACTTTTTTTGACGCCCTGTAATTTTGATACTTGTACATATTTTATTTTTTATTTATTTGTAGTTTGTAAATAATGTACATATGTAATATACACTTGTTTGAACATTGGTCTAGAAATGGTATTTTGAAATCTTCTTCTTCGTGTGAGCACAACATGATTCTACAGCTTCGTCGGTGAGCGTGCAGAGTTCAATTTGGTAGGTTTTGAGGCTCAGTGGGAAGGATAAGATGAGCATAGTCTGCGATTGTGTATTGTTTGATAGCTAATTGTTTCGTCGAATTTCGTTTCACATAAATTGATCTCATATTATCATTTCATAGAATAATCAATACGCAGAAAACTTATTTTGAAGAAATTTAAATTATCAATTTTTGTTTTAAATAAAGTTTAAAGTTAGAATATTCATTAAATAGTTATCCTATTTTGTTTATTTAACATAAAAATTATTACCAAGAATAACCTTTTTACGAGTGACAGTTTCTAAAAATCATACCTTTGAAAAATGCATACACGCATATAAAATTCCGGCACCGCGTTTAATATAAGAATCCTTGTATTATTCAAAAATAATACAAGGATTCTTATCAAGTAGGAAAACAATAGAATAGAATAGAATAGAATAAAACTTTATTGTACACCAAAAATGAAAAATAACGGGCTTACAAAACTGCACAACAATCTCAACAATCTTGTTATTCTAACTAATACTGCATGCAACAGGCATCGACATAACTAACCTGAAGGTCCACCAGATATCGTAAGACATGACGCTCATCCAACAGAAAGTAGCCAGGAAGAAGAAATATATGAACATCGCTGAAACGAAAGTAAAGTGTAAGTTACTATTAACATTTTTCTAAGGTTTACAAGCGAGATGCCGAAACACACAGTGTGCATAATGACATGCAAGCCACTTGATTAGTATCTTGCATGTCATTGCTGACATGCAAGATTTAGGTTGAGAGCAACAACTTCTATTTGTTTACTTCTATATTCTATCAACTTCTTCCGATTGGTAGGTATCTTATGAGTTTATGATACCTTCCAATCAGTAGTTGTTAACAAGGGCATGCAAGTTACTTGCATAACCCTTTGACAATAGTTAATAGCTCCCTTTATTATAGAACAAGCACAAAAACCGAAATAAGCTGTCCTTCACGTAGCAGAATGCACGTTACTTTTTACTGGTTACTCAAATTAAAAGCTCAATTCTTGGTAAGTGTAGTGAACAATTATAGTTATGTCTCAATATCGAGCAATTGATAGGAATTCCAAGTTCTTATAGAAATGTTAGGGCATTTTAACAATGCTAGACACTTCCTCTTCCCCTTGGAAGATCAGTAGCTTTACTATAAAGCGTTGAGCGCAGAATGGACAATTTGACCGCGAAACATTTGCACCAACCCCGGACGTCGACTGATTAGTCGATGAAAAATCAACGCTTTCTTTCTTTTAAGAAGAAGATTTAAATATTAAATAAATAAGTAATTTTATCCGGTGCCCAAATAGTCCATCATTGGCTCAGCGCTTTGGATATTGCATAATTATAACTTACTTAGAAAAATACACCCTGTAGGGCTGTGCAATTGTATTTGAATGATGGCCAACAGCAGGAAGGCCATGAACAGACTGAAGACGTAGGCCATCAGGATCAGGCCACACAAGTTCTGAAGTTCAGGCAGCAAGAAGTATACTATCAGCACCAACAGCATGAAAAAGCATGATAGCAGCGTTGCTGTTGACAAAGTGTACAGGAATATTATTATTTGAAAAACAAACATTTGTAAATTCTCAATCTAATTAAAATTAAAGAAACTGCTTTTTTTGGTTTGTTCTGTCATGGCATTATTGTTAGGAGGCTAAATGCAGTGAGGATTGCTGAAAAATACACTATTTATTGTTACATATTTCACTTATTTCCTACACACACGTATTTTATATGAATTTATTTATAATCTAGAGAAGAATTGAAGAAGAAGACATGCTGCGTCGACCCTAATAAATTGGGATAAGGGCAGGAGAAAAATTACATACAGACACTTAAATTTTATTTATTTGTATAAAAGATGTATAGGTGTACGTGTGTTGTTATTGTGTAGAACAAACAGTTGTTCTTTCTTTCTTTCTGTAGGTTTCATGTCGATGCTGTTACTATGATAATTATTATGTTTCTTCTTAAAAACGTAACAGTCCGATTTATTTAGCTATTCCTTTCGGTGCACGTGCCTGAAACTTGCCCTAAAGTATGCCAGTAGCTTGCATCTTCCTTGCAGTGTGCTTGCAAGCTTCTTGAATACTTGCATACTTGACGGTTGTGTTGTGTATTTACGGCTAAACAACAGTTTAATAGTACATTGTTACCCCAGGGGTGAAAGTAACTTATTTAGTCCCGAGACGGGGTTTGGCGGGGTTTGTCGGGGTTTGGGGTTTCCCGAATGAAGTGAGGGTGCCAATAGTTCGAGGGACTAAATAAGTCTTTAACCCGAGGTAAACACTGTGCTTTTCATTACGAATACAAGAAAAGTAAAAATAAAAACATGAATTAGCTAAAGAAAAAATTTGTACATTTTATTTCGGATTGCCGCTTTCCCACCTATTTTGTTTTTTTTTCTGTGGCCAGCCAGCCAATATTTTGCCCAACTCTGTTATTTTAAAGAAATTGTTGAAACTAAATTATAATTAAGTTATTTAAAAAATATATATTCTCTAATCAATCATTAATTTTAAGTTATTTCAATTTTACATCGTGGCTGCATTTTCAAGTTGGAACATGGTTCAATAAAAATGTCAAAATAGAAAAAGTTTTTTTTTTAATAATTTGACATCTGTCAGTTGAAAGCGATTCTCCCTAGGGATGAAAAGTATTACTTTCATCCCGCTCCTCAGGCAACTTCAGACCTACTTTCAGAGTATGGGTAATGAAAAAGTATATAAATTATAAGGAAACAGGCCATAATACATTTATAATGATATCTAACTGACGCACAATAAGTTACAAGTATAGTATAAGCGACATATAAGGTCGTTTAAAAATCTTGGAAATTTACTCAGTACTAACTTATAAACACAGATGATGTTACTTTGCGTTGTTTTTGTTATATTTACATTAATTATTTGCGGTTTATAAAGCTTTGAATGATTCAGTTGTTTTCAACCTATTTATTGCGCATAAATCTGAGTAAGCAATAATATCAAAATATGAAGCCTTTTCTTGGTAATCCGTTATTGTACTAACCTATACCTCATATTAATAAATGCGGTGTAAACTTATAACCAGTAAAAGTATAAATTTAATATTATTATGTTTTTTTTTTATGAACAGGAAAGTTTACCTTTTTAACTATATTCTGTGTTTATAGATAAGGGTTTGAGATTATATTAATTCAAACTAGCAGCCCGCCCCGGCTTCGCACGAGTATTTAACAAAAATTTCAAAATTAAAAATTATAATATACAATCATTTCTTGACATTAATTCCCCTCCCGTACGGCCCGTATCCCAGTGATGACTACATCGCATAAGGTGCTGTCTAGCTAGCTAGCTGAGCAGGGTGAGCGGCCCCCATGCATTTTTTTTCTAATACTTACATTTTTAAACTCGTGATATCATTCGAATGGAATGTCTGAATTGAATAATTCAAAAAGTTATAAAAAGGTATTGAAGCAGTCTTGAATATGAAGTATTTATGTTTATTTTGAAAATAATTAATATCAACATACAAATAAAGAGCGTTTTCTAGCGAAAGCACTTCAATTCTTTTTATAAAATAAACGAAGAGTTATTGTGGCATAACTATAATAGCTAGATATACGCTGTCACGACACTTTTTGTAAATAATGATGTGTTCTGTAAAGTCGTAATACATTATTTTATACTATCATCAATTGTTTTCGCATCGCACGCGATGTAAAGAATGTTTTAGGTAATTTTTTTACACTTTGGGTTACATTATTGGAGTTTTATTAAGGATCCCTAATTAAAAAAAAATATATTTAGCCTATATCACCTCGGGATAGTGTAGTGTAGCTTCCCAACAGTAAAATAATTTTTCAAATCGGTTCATTAGTTTCGGAGCCTATTCAATGCAAACAAACAAACAATCAAATCTTTCCTCTTTATAATATTAGTTTAGATAACAACAAAACATATCTTCACGACTATAGGCCCCGAATTGATAGGCAAAGGTATACCTAATAGTACACCCACATTTCGTCAGTTACGTACTATTAGTACCAATTTAATTTTTGGCGACCCTATTGCCATCAACCGCACAAATCCAGACTTTGTTGCTAACTGAAAAATTTCTGATGGAAACACTCACTTACGACTGGAATCGAACCCGACCTCATTTTCAGCAGTAGCGTTTGTGAAGTATTACTATATTAATTGATTACCTATTGGTCGTTAATGTTGTCCTTATGTTGTTAAGAAACAGGTATTATGTCAAACTTAGAATCAATGGTCAAAAAAAAAAATTGCTTTTGAATTTTGTTAAGTGAATACATATTCTTATGTGGGTAGGTGTTTTGCCAGCAGTGGGATGGTGTCGGTTTACATTTTAGTTCTTTAAAGGGCTAGTCAAGTCGGTAAATATTTATTTATGCTCGTGCTAAAAATAATCGATCTTTAAGGTTCAGCCGTGCTTGCCGAGGTTGGTCCGTGGATGGGTGACCATCATTACGTACCGAGTTTCCTCCGTGCTCCGGAAAGCACGTTAAGCTGTTGGTCCCGGTTGTCATTTGTAGATCTTTAACAGTCGTTATGAGTAGTCAGAAGCCAAAAGTCTGACATATAGTCTTACCAAGGGGTATCATATTACCCAGTTATTGGGTTGTCGAGGTCAAATAGGCAGTCACTTTTATGTAAAATACTGGTACTCAGCTGCATCCGGTTAGACTGGAAGCCGACCCCAAAATAATTTAGGAAAAGGCTAGGCAGATGATGATGATGAGTTTAGATTATTTATGTCTTACCATATGTAAATATTGGGTTACTCTTCACAAAGTCTCCTCCCGGTAGAATTGCCCAAAAGCGCGGCGTGATCTTCTTAGGGTCCGCCATGATGCGGTAGTCTACACAGTAGTTGGACGGCGCTATTGGGGTCCAGCGATTGTACGCATTCGGGAGCTCCAACTGAAGAACTCCACTCTGGAAATTATAAATTCTTTATAGCAAAACAGTGACATGAGAACACCACCAATCAACTGACTGAGGGTCCGAAACGACCCATTCCAAAAAAAATATTGGGCCATTTGCACCCCTCCAACCACCGCGGTGCGAAAGGACCCATTCAAAAATAGCTCTTGGGTAATTGACATCGCGGTCCGAAAACTTTTTTTTTTGTTTTCGGGACAATCTTGCAAAAGGCGATCGTTCTTCGGGGATAAGACCAGGGAGTCTGGAGGAACACGCCGGTGGTCACAATTCGCACAAGGGAAGAGGCACTACCCTATTTTATATGGCAATAGCAACTTGCTATACAAAATCTAGGTCACTGATTTGACAATTCCTTATCTTGATTTCGAAGCCACAAAGGAACTAATTTATCAGTAATATTGGCGCAATTTAACGGTTCACTCATTTTGCCGTTAAGCAGTTTTTATTCCGGCCTGAAATGTCTTTTGTAAGAAAAGTTGTAAAATAAAACATCACGCCTGTAATCCTAGGAGGATTAGGAAGAGTTTACCTAATAGCACACCCTAATTTCGCCCATGCGCAGCGGTCGCGATCTTTGCAACCAGCACGAGTAGCATGACCTCTGTAGGAAGGAGTTTTGTCTACGTAAGAATCGATATAATGACAGATAGACAATGTCAATGTGTCAGTTTGTCGATTCTTCCGTCGACATAGCCCGTTTCTACAGCGGTCATGCTACGCGTGCAGGGGACCTACGAGGCAGTTGGGGTAGAAATGTTGTGTCTTGTAATTATTGGTTAAAATTTGTGATGGGCACGTTTATTGTGCTTTTGTCTCCTCGAAATGGGTATCAAATGCAAGGGTTTGTGTAAAAATACGAGCAATAAATGTATGCCACTCTAAGTGTTTTTTTTTTAGTTTTTTTAACTATAATATCTTATTGTTTCTGAGCTTAGAGTTACATCAAGATTGAAATGTAATAAAATAACGGCGATGATGGCTTTCCGAGTGGAGATGAGTTCGCCCGGATTTGTTTTCAGTTTCAGGCACACGGCTGAGTCATACCTATAGCGTGATATTTCCGTGACAATATTCCTAAAATTATTGATCACCTACATTGTTTCCTTTGCACTGTATTATTTGTTTAAAGACCACTACTAATTAATTCTAACCAGATGCTCTATCTTTATCCTGTTCATTACCGGCCATGTAGGTTATGTGTGGAAATATTGATTTATATACTGAAAAATGATAGCCTAAAGGAAATAAACAACGTTAAATTAAAATGAACTAACAATGGACAAGTATTATTAAGAATATGGTGTCTATAAAATGACCGCTAAAGAGATTATACCAGGATAATGAACTTCGTGAAGCTTCCAGTGGAATGAGCCTACAGCCTATTTATTTGTTTTTAATAAATAGGCACAATTATTTCTATGTTTTTAATCACAAAAATAATTCTATGTAAGGAAAGGCGACTGAAAAGAGGTATTTAAAAGGCAGACAGTGGCATCTCCGAGAGCTTGGCGCCCTAGTAGAACATACACTGACTTATTGGTCATGTTCTACAAAAAGGCTTTTTCAAGATACAACAATCTGTCAAATCTCTTTAACAGATTTTCAACTTTATCGTTAAAGAATTCGTTACTTTAATTCGGTTATTTAAAGGGATTCGGTCATCAAATGACAAAATGTATGAACGTGCAGGAGGCGAAAGGAAAATGTAAGGATCGTGGAAGCAAGTGTTCTGTAATTCCTGCGTATCCCCATGGGGAAAATGCTTGAATATATCTATGTATGTAGTATGGAGTGGTATTTCCCACACAACAAATTTATGTAGTCCCTTTAAGGAAGTTTAAGGAAATGAAGGGTACATAACAAGGTAATCATTTTTTTTTTATAAAATTATAAGTAAGTGATAAGAACTAATAATTTACCACCAGTGGTTTACCGGTGGTTTTGAACCCGCGACCTTCCTCAGCGCAAAATTAATACAAAATACCCTAATTTGAACTTCCTTATTTAAATCCGATTCGATTAAAATTGAGTTATTTTTTTTTTCATGGAACGCGAATTCTTTTTCAAAAATAAAAGTAGCCCACGTTAATCTTTATAAGTTCAGCTATCTCTCCGTAACAGCCCCGTCAAAATCTATCCAGCCGTTTCGGTGATTAGCTAAGCAGACAGACATAATAAAAAAAATACAATATATCTGCAATAAATACGGTAACTACTTGGATGTGTTGTAAAAATCACCTAACATTTTATCTATCATGATTTACCACATATTACTCATGTTATATTGAGTTTTACATAGTTTTTATCAGCTTTCTGCTTCCGGCTATGTGACCGTACGGTAGGCCGTTATATTAAAAAAACTTCAATATCCAATTAATTAAAATGTTATTTATTTTGTAAATTGTTTGTAAAAACAACTTAACGCTTCAAAAATAAAATGTGTTTTAAAATGAAATGAGATAAGGTCGGTGTATCCTATTCTTTTTGAAGTAAACATATATAATCTACGTCATGATATAATTATGAGGACCATGCCCAAGATTAGTGTCTGAGATGGTCTTTTGATGACTTGCCCACCATGTAGGTCTTCTGTACTACAGGACGGGATAGGACCTGTCCTGTCCGTCTCGTCCTGACCATCTCTGTTACGTGAAGGAACTAAAAATAACTAGAAACTACTAACTACTAGATGTATCATGCCAGATTTCACTAATAAGGCGACATATAAATGAATGCCTAAATAAATGCGTGATTTTAGTATTTCAATGCTCAGCTCAGCTGCGGAAGTTAAAAATAAAATCATCATCATCATTTCAGCCCAAAAGACGTCCACTGCTGGACATAGGCCCCCAAGTGTCGCCACATTGACATTTTGGGGGGCTTTGCCATAATCGCCACGCTTGGCAGGTGGGTTGGCGATCGCAGTGCGGCTGTTACAAAAAAAGCACAGAGAACGCTGCTGCCCATTCTCTGGCTAATACCTTAGTCGCCGCCTCTTACAACACCCACGGGAAGATATGGGATAGTGCTATTCTTTACGTCCGACACCACACAGAGCAAAGAAAATAAAATAGTCCGCTTCAATTTAACAAGGGGTAAGTTGCTGAAGGTGGCGTAAAGGTAACTGGATAGGTTTGTTTGCAGTATGAAACAATTATCTAGACGGGAAGCAAGCTGCAGTGCAATCCTCTCAATCAATCGCTAGCACAACCACGCAGCGATTTGTACCTATCAGTGTTGTATCAATGTAACGTTAAGCCGGTAGTCTCGGCTGTCATTTGTAGATCTTTGACAGTAGTTACAGGTAGTCAGTGGCCCAAAAGTCAGACAGTCAGTCTTAACAAGGGATTCCGTAAAACCCTGTTCTAACTTGGGTGTGAAGGTCAGATAGGCAGTGGCTCCATGTAAAATACTGGTATTCAGCTTCATCCGGTATGACTGGAAGTCGACCCCAAGATAGTTTGGAAAAAAAGGCTACGAAGATGATAATAATTATCTATGCTTACTGAACACAAGCCGAAAGGAACAAACTCTAGTCATTGGATATTTTTTACTGACCTTACAAAACTTAAATTTCTGTTTGTCAACCAATTACAGGGACTGGTGCGCATAAATGTATCTATGTTACCTAAAGTGCGTTTAATGTAATACTGGGGAAAACCCAGGTTAAGGCGCTCAACATCTTAAAAACACGACATTATTTATTTATTAATGTGTCAATCAAAAACCTTAAAAAATCGGGTTATTTTTTACGGTCAGGTGACAAAGTGACCCATAATTTTAAACTAACTGATTTCCACACAGAGTTCATTTTTGTACATATCAATTATGCAAGAAAGTGACGGAATAAGCCCGCGATCGGTGCTTTGGTTCTTTCATTCTGGTTAGTTAGCAATAAGAAAATTGGGTGGTCCTGTCTGTGCTTATTAGAACCTAAGATCTACAAGTAATAAGTTAAGGGCTTAAACCAGGAGGGCATGCGCACTGATAATATATTTTTAGTTGTTTATTGATTGTATTTTAGTAACCGTTAGTCCTTATTTATTTATTAATTTATCTTTACTTTTGGAAGAACCCATAAATTTGTTAGTATTCCTTAACCTATGTTAGTATAATAGACTAAAACACAGAATAACTTATAATACTTAATTACCTAGCTTATATTTTTCATATTTTTTTAATACATTAGCTGTCAGGCGCAACTTCGTTTGCGTCACATTTTCTCCGTTTTTTCATTGCTGCTCCACTTGGTCGTAGCGTAATGATATATAGCCTATAGCCTTCCTCGATAAATGGGCTATCTAACACAGAAAGAATTTTTCAAATCGGACCAGTAGTTTCGGAGCCTATTCAATTCAAACAAACAAACAAACAATCAAATCTTTCCTCTTTATAATATTAGTTTAGATTTTGTTTATTCATTTAAAAACAAAAGGACATGTACTTGTGAAATTTCAAGCAGATAGACAGAAGTGGTAGGTAAGTTCGCGTATTCTATCAAATAAAACAAGACACGACTCACCTCAATAACAAATGTGTTGAAATCCAACAAAGTGACATCCAAGACCTCTTTTCTAAAAGGTGTATCTCTAAATTTGCTCGCATTAAAACTGAACACATCTTCAAGTGACTTCCCTGTGGCTTTCATTTCCTTGTCGTAAATATTTATTGAAGAAAAAGAAAGCGTTTTGTTGTAACTGACACAGCTTTTCTTTTTCCCAACATATTTCCCCTCAGGGCAACATTTAAATAAATGGCTCTGAAAACCACTCTTTATTAGAGAATCAGGTTCAGTTATCACCGCATTTATACTTGTCATAAGGACTAATAACACGTTGATTATTATAAGCATTTTGATGCGTGTACTTGCCAAGAAACTTAAACTAAGTATGGAGAGTAATTGTTTTAACGGTAACAAACAATGTGACTCACACATATTAAAAATAAAATAGGTACTTGTCCCACAGCCACCGATGAGGCAACGCTATAAAGTTCTTAAGGACACAGCACACATATCCACTCGGTAAGGGATATTCACCGTATCAACTCGAGCCATTCACTATTCTTTGTGTGAAACCTCCTACTGCAACGCACACTAATCGGAATCGTAACGTTATCGCCTCGCCTCGGGATAAGCTCACGAAACGCGGTGGGGTGCGTGATCAAGTTGTAGTCTGCGCTTACGGCACGTCATCCCCGCGTTTACGTCTCTTCGTCCACCCTTGCCCCCTTCACTCCTGATCACTTACTCACTGATCTGGAACCAGCCAGGTGACACACAACCAGGTGGTCGGCAAGCCATAAGCGCGGCGTCGCCTAGCCGTAGTCTGCTGCTAATCCACTTTGGTTACGTGCTTACGTTAGATTGAGGCCTGTTTGACGGCTAGGCGAAAGGCGTTACGGTGACGTTCCCTTTCCGAGTTGATATGTGTGCTGTGTCCTTTAGTTATAAGCTGAACTCGCTTGTCGCTAATCGCCGCCGGTGGGGCAGTGCCTTATGTGTGTACAGAGTGCTTCAAAGTCGGGAACAACTTACTACTGTTTAAAACGATTACATTAATGATGGTTGTTTTACGTCTTATTAACAGAAGTGTATTTATTCGTCACAATTGGCTTTAATAATCGTCGTAACCAAAATAATTTAATTAATTTAATAATCGTAACCAAAAACTGCGTTGTTTCACAAATAACTTTGTCCGCTAAGAAAAAACAATTACAGTAACCGGAGCTATTGTTAATAATATTAATATTAATATTGTTATAATATTTTTATTCTGAAAGATTTACGAAAAACAGAGTCACACAAGTCTTAATTATTTTCGTGTGTGTTTAAACACCCACCAGAATACCAGAAATGCACCTATTTTACTACCAATAAATTCGAAATACCTGACAGAATGGGTAAATGCTCACCAAATTGTGTTTCAAGTAATGTAGAAATGAATCTATTTTACTTTTATATTCGATGAAATTTTGAGTCTGAATTAATCTTGCCACATAACCCATAACTAACCACATAACTTACCATAACTTGCCACATTCATTGAAAACGTTTAATTTATCAGAGTAATCCGAGTAATTTGTAGTCATTCGATTGTTTACTACGGAGTCTTAGGGTATTCTTTAATTTGTTTTCTTTTAAGTGATCAGGTTCAACAGAGAACCAAGGTTATCGACATAGCCCACCGCATTAGTACGCTAAAGCGGCAATGGGCCGTCCATATAACCCGAAGAACCGATAACCGTTGGGGTAGACGAGTTCTTGAGTGGAGACCACGGATCGGTAAACGTAGCGTAGGACGTCCTCAGACTCGGTGGAGCGATGATCTTCGCAAGGCGGCTGGCAAGAGCTGGATGAGAGTTGCCGAGGATCGTGCTCAGTGGCGTGTCATGGGAGAGGTCTATGTCCAGCAGTGGACGAGTACAGGCTGATGATGATGATGATCAGATTTAAGTACTTTTAACACTAGACAAGGACATTTTATACAATACAAAAGTACACATAGTTCAGTATTAATTTCAGACAGGTCAGCGTCATGTTCACCAACAAAAAGTAAAACACGGTCTCCAGACGATATCTCAAACATTTTTGCGTAGTATTTCCTCTTTAGTAGCGTTAGGTTTTATTATTGATTGTAATTGGTATATATTGTAACAGTTGTATTGTTTTGAATCTATGAGATGTTGTGCCAGTCCCCTGCATTGACTACTACCAAAGATAAATGCTCTTTTGTTAGGCATTTGCTTTCTACTAATAGGCATTGGATGAAAAGAGGTGCTTGTCCTACGGCGACGTGCTCTCGAAGGCGAAAGCGACGGTGGATCTCGCAGAGTTTGGGATCACCGGGGGCCTCCGGCTTTAAGTCACCGCGACAAGGGCTCGAGCGCTGGACATCCCCGGTGTAAATAGTGGCCCGTCCGATGAAGCTCTGGCTGAAAAGCTTAGAGCGTCCCTAGATGCGGACGAGGCCCGAGTGTCCAGGCCCGTCAGATGCGCAGACCTGCGCATCCTGGGTCTGGACGACTCTGTGACCCAGGAGGAGGTGGTCGCCCTCCTGAGCAGGTCAGGGCAGGCACCCTACGTCCGGACCACTCGGGCATGCGAACCGATATGGTAAGCTGCCCTGTGACGGCGGAGAACAATCGTGGAGGCTGGAAGGCTCCTGATGGCTTGGGTGTCAGCGCAGGTGAAGCTGCTGGAACCCCGACCTCTGAGGTGTTACCGGTGCCCCGTGGGGCAGCACGTGAGTTGTCGGTGTACTTCGGAGGCGGACCGCAGCGGCGTCTGCTTCCGATGCGGTCAGCCCGGTCACATGGCCGCGACTAGCTCCACCACGCCGCACTGCACTGCATGTGCGGCAGCGGGCAAACTGGCCGATCACCGGGCAGGGGGCAAGGCCTGCTCTCCACCCACCAGGACCAGGGGCAAGGGAAGGCCTTCAGCCACCACCTCCACCGTCGCAACCACCGCAGCCGCCACCGTTGTCACGGCCACTACTGCCACCGCAACATCTGCTGCGGGGCCCTCACAGGGGGCCCGGGAGGGGGCTGAAATGGAGTGCCAATAATGGCTCCATCTACTGTGGCGACATCTACATTGTCACGTGAGCATCGGCTCTGTAATTTTTTATGTTTATAAATAGTAAAAGTGTTTATCTCAATATAAAAAGTGATTCAAACGTACAAAAAATCGAAGACGCACGGACTATAATGATACAATGTGCAAAATTGTCGTTAAAGTGAAAACAACACAGTGAAAAATATGACAACACAAATCAGTGAACCATATGACTAGTTTTTTGTTTGAACATCACCCTTTAATATTCATGCCTAAAGTGTTAAAACCCAAATAAACCATTTTCTAGAAATAAAATGTTCGGGAAAACAAAGAAGTGAAAGAACAAATAACGGCTGTGTCATTCAAAACAATTCAATTATGCAAATCACTATGCGATGTAATTGGTAACAGCGCCATCTAATGAATCTATCTTGTACTGTCTACTAAGATTTGGACTTCAATTGAATACATCTCGCAGCGTGCGCGTGACCCTGCTGCCGGTGCTATCGAATATCACAGTGACCAATAGGTGTCGCTGTGAATAGATCAACGTCAACTAACTAGCATTACTACTACTTTACTACTTGTGGGGATGGGGCCGGGACTTGCGGAACACCAATTTTGTTTCCGCTGGCGCTCGACGGTAGACGCATCATGCGCGTGCGGGCTCTCACGACGGGGGTTGCAGTGTCCCGGGGTGGGGTCATCTTAGCAGTGTCTCTAGACATCGCCAACGCCTTCAAAACCGTGCCCTGGAGCTACATTAGGGAGGCACTCCGGTATCACCGGGTGCCAACCTACCTTCGTCGTGTGATCGGGGACTACCTGACGGATAGGGCCGTGATCTACCCCGGTTGCACTGGAGAATGGAACCAGCGAGAGGTGTCGTGCGGTGTTCCACAGGGATCGGTTCTGGGGCCACCCTTGTGGTGTAACATTAATTGTTACATGTCCTAATTTTAATTAATGATATAGAAAAGAAATATAAAATTAATCAATTAATAACATTTAACTACATTATTTACCAACTAAAAAGTAACTATTTACAATACTAGATTAAATATAAAACAGAAATAAACTAATAATGAACGCATCAAATCAGAATTCTGCATAGCTACAATTTATCACCTCATTCGTATTCAAATAAACGACATGTTAGGCACCCAGTGACTGTTCCTTTGTTCTCGGCGCAGGCGCATCGTTCGTCGTTCATTCATGACAGAATGCTTCCACGAAGTTCCACGTCGCGGAGACTGATTCTTGGTGTCAAGGCGAACGCACGTCAATTTATAATAAGTATTGCGATCTCTAATACGGACCGATTTGTAAAAAACGGTCGTCAACGCGACATTATTCCTTTAAACGGCGTCACTACCGTTCCCTCGACCATTTTATCTTATTGTGTGTGTGATTTGGAAAACCCCATTTGGGTAAGTTGTTGTATATGCAAATATGAGGGTGGTTGCATCCACTCCTATATAAGTAATGTTATTCGACAAATACAAGTCAGTGTGTTTCCAGCCACCCGTTGTTTCACTTGTCACCTGCGTTCGCATACATATCATAAGTGTTGCACAATTTTAAATTAGCCAGTAGCTAAGCAAATTGTAACGGTTTATTTCGCTTTGCTTTGGATCGTGAGCATTTCTGTATTTGTGTTCCCGCCTTTCTTTATTTCTATTAGACGCTCATTAGTTTCTTCCTTTTGGTTTCTACCCCACAGTTTGTAATAATATTATTCCACTATTTTCAAATGTATCCGTTAATAATTCAAATGTTCTGATTAACGCCGTAATTAACCGTTACTACTGTCATCTCCGTATCTGATAGTGAACATCCACAGCAACACAGCTACATATTAGTGCTTCCCTATTAAGCGTTGCTGTGGGTGCTCACAGTCTAAGACCAGTAGGTAATGCAATGTAATTTATTAAATGTTCCTTATTTTGCTCCTACCTTTTTTATTTACTCTCCTCCTAGGAATCTACGCCTAGGTTAGGTGGAAAAGGTAGGGACAGATTTCATAACCGGGACAGTGGAACATCGGTTACGACTGGGTGCTGCGCGCTGACCTCCCTAGCGGTGTCAGCCTAGTTTGCTACGCTGACGACACGCTGGTGCTGGCACAACGGAGGTCGTACGAGGCGGCAGCCGAACTAATGACTCGGGGGATTGCGATAGTCGTTGAAAGAATCCGGCAAGTGGGTTTCGAGGTGGCATTGCACAATTCCGAGGCCATGTGCTTTCATAGGCCTCGGAATGCGCTACCGTCGGGATCCCTACTGACGGTAGGAGGGGTTCCCATTGGCGTCAAGTCGACGCTGATGTACCTAGGGCTTGTCCTCGACAGCCGGTGGAACTTTGTGGAGCACTTCCGACGTTTGGCCCCCAAACTGGAACGGACAGGAGCTGCGTTCAAGCGGCTCTTGCCCAACCTGGGGGGTCCATGGCCGTTTACAGCGCCCCGGTGTGGGCGCTTTCGCGTCCGGGGGTACCGCACGATCTCCGGCGAGGCGGCGAGCCTCTTGGCCGGATTGCCGCCATGGGATCTGGAGGCGATAGTCCTCGCGTGCCTGCATGGATGGCGCGCGGAGGCACTACGCCTGGGGTAATTCCGCTGCCACGGCAAATTGTCGCTCAGTGGAGAGATCTCCGGCGCGATCTCATGGCTACATGGAGAGAGCGACTGTCGTAACCCCGTGCAGAGCACGCCACAGTGGTGGCGATAAGTCCCCCCTTTGAGGAGTGGCTGGATAGGCGCCACGGCGCCCTTACCTTCCGCCTTAAGCAGGTCCTCACCGGACACGGTTGTTTCGGGAGGTTCCTGCACCTAATCGGGCGGGAGGAATCGCCCTGGTTCCCACTGCGAGGATCGGCCGGAGGACACGGTGGAGCACACCGCGGAGCTCTGCCCCGCTTGGGCTGAGCATCGCCGTGTCCTCGTAGCGGCGATTGGCGGCGGCGACCTCTCGCGTCCGGCCCTGGTTCAATCCATGGTCCGGAGCGAGAGGGAATGGGAAGCCGTCGTCTCCTTCTGCGAAGCAGTTATGCTAGCGAAGGAGGCGGCGGAACGTGAGAGGGAGAGAACCTCACGTCCCAGCCGCCGCGGGAGCCGCCCCGGGCGTCGGGGGTAGGCGCGGGCCTGTCGACGGTGAGTAATGGGCGAGCTCACCGTCCATCCGTCTTATGACGACAGGCCGTGCCGACGGCGCGTTCGTGTTGCACGCGCGCCTCAAGGAGATCAGAGTCAGCAAATCGGAAGGGGTCCGAGAGGGCCGATGCCTGCCAGGGCTGCGGGACTGTTCGAAAGAGATACCATGGCTCTGGAACACAAAGGGCTAAGAAGGAACTTGGCCGGGTTTTATTCAGTCAAGTCTGACACTCCCTTCCGCACCACCCAGAGCAATAGCCTCATTTGATGATTTCCCATCCGAAAAAAAGGGTGTTATTAATTATAATGTCGAGAATGATTAAATACAAAGTCAAGGGTTATTAATTATAATGTCAATAATGAATAAATACAATGAAGAGAGAGAAAAAAAAAACAATATAATGCCATAGAAATGAAATTCCATTAAATTATAATGAGGTAAGTCGTCGTCTAACTTAAATTTTGAATTAAATTTTTCATTTAAAAATTCATTCGTTGAGTAGTAACACTTTTACAACAGAAAGTTGAATAGTTACTTTTTAAATGCCATAAGGTTAAGACTTTAAAAGACATTAGGTAATTTATTATAAATTTGAATTGCCCAGTAAACATTACTTTTTGTGACTTGATCGCTATCAACTTTGACTTATCAAGTTCAAGTTTCTCTGGAAGCCGAACGGCCATATACGAAGTAACCGCCTCCATGTTTAGATGGTTACTTCGTATATGGCCGCCGTAAAAACGATCGAGGGTTTTTTTATATCAAGTATTTGTGTTTTATATTGTGTGCGCTAGTAGCATGTGCCAAATAATTATATTTTCTGTTTTCGGTTTTTTAGCCCGCACGGTCAAGTTTCTCTAGAAGCAGAACGGTTAACTACGAAACAGCCCCCTGCTTACAAACCTCAAAAATCTGTTACGGAGAGTTACGATCGATTTACAATATTTTAAACCAGCGTTAATTTTTATGTTATCAGGCGTATTCACACGGCGTATTTTATACGCGCAGACGACGCGCGTTTCACGAACGCGCGTTTACAGCACCTTAACAGCTTAATTTCTCTTTCAGCGGCTAGTCCCAAGGTTGATGAGCACAGCAGCTGCTCTTACGCGGTGACTACCCAATTTAGGAGGGCCTAACGACTTCGCCGTAGACTGTACGTGAGGATTACCTACCTAGCAAGAATTTGAAGAATAAATTACCTATATACCTATTTTGGATTTTATTAAAATTGTAGGTAAGTGAAGAGCTGGTAACTTACCACACAGAGGTGGTTTACCTGCAAGAATTTGAAGAATAAATTCGTCCAATATTACCTATATACCAATTTTGGACGAATATTATTATTAAAATTGTAGGTAAGTGAAGAGCCGATAACTTACCGCACAGAGGTGGTTTACCTTATGCAAAACCAAATGGGGAACAACAGTGTACCTACTTAGTTCTAATGCCGCCAGAAATAGGTCATAGATACAGTATGTTGAACTGATTATAAATATAAGTATGCACATGCAGCTTGATCAGCGTATAAAGTTCCCACTGCTGGGACAGAGGCTTCTCCTGAGGGGGACTTGGTCATAAGCCAGCCACGTGGGCTCAGTGGGCTTTGATAGATGTTAATATGTCTTCGAGTTTTACACCCGTTTGTTAGCAGTGGTGAAGAAATATTTCAAAAAGTTAGGGGCATGTCTGGGTTTGTACTCGCAACTTACAAGTCGTCAGTATTAAAGGTAACGCAAGATGCAGAAAAAACCCTAAAACCTATGCTCGAACTCAACATGTGTTTCACTTCACACCGTAATCAACCAAGAAACAATTTATTGTTGAAATTAAGAAGTAAATAAGGGCTGTTGATTTGCATCCTCGTCAAATTCAAGGAGATAACTATGCTAATGATTCTTGACCCGAATCAATAATAAAATAGGTCATTTTTAGGGTTCCGTACCCAAAGGGTCGAACGGGACCCTATTACTGAGACTTCGCTGTCCGTCCGTCCATCCGTCCGTCCGTCCGTCCGTCCATCCGTCCGTCCGTCCGTCCGTCCGTCCGTCCGTCTGTCACCAGGCTGTATCTCATGAACCGTGATAGTTAGCCAGTTGAAATTTCTACAGATTATGTATTTCTGTTGACGCTATAACAACAAATACTAAAAACAGAAAAAAAAAATATTTAAGGGGGGCTCCCATACAAAAAGCGTTTTTTTTTTCGTTTTCACACATTTTGGTACGGAACCCTTCGTGCGCGAGTCCGACTCGCACTTGGCCGGTTTTTTTTTCTTATATACGGAAATCGGAAAGTGTGAACCACCCGAGTTTTAAAAGCGGCTGGTCCGATCCTTGCCCTATAACCGCGCTGTCACACATACTAACAATCTCAAACGTTTATTCGATATTTTTTTATTCCCTAAACCACGTTAAGGGGGTTATTCTGAAATAATGAGAAATTTAAACTCCAAAAAAAGCAGCGTTTATTAATAATTAACTAAGTACTGCATTAAATTGATTATTCAAGTTTTTTGTGACAACCTCCTGAATTTTGACGACGATGCAAAACTACACCTTGTATATTGTTTATCATGGATTTCGCCACAAAAAGTCCCTCTGTCCTTGAGAAAAAAAAAACATCAAGTATATATTTATGTAGACCACCTTCCTTTTATAGGAAATCTAAAGCAGATGGTAGGAATGTTCGCGCATTGTATTAAATAATACAAGACACTCACCTCAATAACATATACGTTGTAATTAAATGGATCCTCCTCGACTTCCAATACCTCTTTTCTAAAGGGTCTATCTCTAAATTTTTTGTCCTTCAAACTGAAAACATCTTCAAAAGACTTCCCAGTGTCTTTCATTTCCTCGTCGTAAACTTTGATCGTAGAAAAAGAAAGCGTTCCGTTGTAACTGACACAGGTTTTATGTTTTCCTAAATATTTCCCTTCGGGGCAACATTTAAATAAATGGTTCTTTAAACCACTTTTTATTAGAGAATCAGAATCACTTATCGCCGCATTGATACTTGTCGTAAGGGCTAATAACACTTTGAATATTATAAGCATTTCAAAATGCTTCCGTTACGTGTCCTTGTCAACAAGGTGAAACTTATTATGGTTATTAATTTTATTTTCCTTCACAATTAATACAGCAAACTCTGGGTCCCACTGCTAGCGACGAGGAAGCATGTAAAATCGCTTCTCTGTTAACGCACTCATACATCGCCTTATGTTTCAATTTAAAGCAGGCCGTGACGCCGCGCCGCATCTGCGTAAATTAGCCTGACGATAAAGAGGTCGCGAGAACCATTAGCTCGCTAGATTCTAGAAAGTTATCACATCAACCGCATGATCAAAATTATCTTGAAGAATTGTACCACTTATGTAGTACATATATTGTAGTTTACATTTGTGTGTTTTGTTTAGGATGCAAATCTCTAGCAAATCAATCATATGTACATTTTGCCCGATTTATATAAGTACCACAGTTTTTCTTCATATGAGTGTACTTGGAAAATAAAAAGTTAAAAACAATAGAAGATTGTTGCATCGAGCGCAAAGTGAGTTATTAATGCACGAGTGTTATGTTGGTGCCCGAGCGCATGCGAGGGCACTAAATTAACACGAGTGTATTAATAACTCACTTTAGCAAGGTGCGTAATCTACTTTTCTTTCAACTACAGTGTCAAAATATACCTACTTGAAATAAAAACTCAAGTTAATGAAACAATGTTTAATTTATCTTCCCTTCAATCATAAAATTATTAAAAGTGCAGTTATTAAAGGTTATTAACAACTACATTTGCAGCTGTTTTATACTTTCTGGAGTTGAATTCATTTCACTATCGCTGTCAATTTCCATGTTTTTTAACGTTTTGTTGTGTTTGTCTAATCAAAGTTTTACAATGGTACAAAATGCGCGCCATTTGTTTTTTTTTTCACCAAGTCGGTTTTATTCAGCCGATTTTTACTTTCAGCCAGTATCTTTTTGATCGAATGCATACATTTTATTAAACTTAATTAAAGGCATTAAACCTCTGTGGTAAATTTAATTCTAAATTTAAAATTTAAAACAGTGCAGTAATGAAATACAGAGCAATAATGAGATTTCGTATAAGTTTTTTGCACTGTTTTGGTTCTAAGCAAAAAAGACATCCTTTGTGATCGGTTTTGTAGTGATTAATGATAACATTACTGCGTAGTTGAAAGAAAAAAATATAATAGAACAAAATTAAGAAGTGTGACTGTTCCTAAATTACCGCTGATAAAATTTTCGTCTTATATCATAATTCATATACGTATTAAGGTCGGTTTCCCGCGAAGGGAAAAGGGCCAGGCCCCTCCATTACCGCACAGCTCTGTAAGGTCCATCCCAGACTACTCGCCTTCAACCCCCCCCCCCTTGCCATTTAGTGATCTCTAATAGTCCATTAATTATTTACGTAACCGTATATAAAATAAAATAATTGAATCCATTTTAATTTTATTTAATCTTATTTATTTTAATCTAATATAATTTAATCCATGTTATAAACTATAACTTATATTTAATTTAATTTAACTCAGTGTAATCAATTTAGCATTTTTTTTTAAGATTTTCGAACTGTATTTCTTGATATATTATTATTCAATTGTGTAATTATCTGCGTATAATGTAGTGCATGCGGTGCTTTTCTGTAAGTGATGAGGCGCTTAGACGTTTACAATGTACTACTTATTATGTAACAGTGTACTTTCGGTTATTCATTTTTATATCTTATTTTTTACATTTTTAAATATTCCTATATAAAGACAATACAAAAAAAAAAAATTAAAGATATATATAAAAAAAAAAATTGTAGCCCACCGGTATCGGGAATAGGGTCCAAGCTACCGGCGGTCAGGGCTCCAGAGAAAGGAACCTCCTAACAATACGAGCCGTGTCCAGGAGTACCGCTCTCTGAATCAAGCCCTTGATCCAGCTGCCTAACGAGAGCCTTATCAGATGTTGGTCGAGGCTCTTGGCAATTAGGCCATTGGCTGATACGACTATCGGCACAATGATCGCTGAGTCAACAGGCCACATGTCGACAACCTCACGAGCCAAGTCAATATACTTGATTTGTTTATCTTTCTCAGCCTTCACGAGGTTCTCGTCATGTGGAACCGTTATGTCAACAATCATTGCGCGCCGCTCTGATCGATCCATCACCATTATATCAGGCTTATTGGCTACAATAGTCCTGTCAGTGATGATGGATTGATCCCAATACAGTGTGATATTGCCATTTTCGAGAACTGGGTCGGGCCCATACCTATAGTACGACACTTCCGATTCCACAAGGCTGTATTTCAGAGCAAGTTACTGTTGGATAATCCTGGCTACAAGGTTGTGTCTATGCAAGTATTCTCCGTTAGCTAGACGAGAACACCCGGAGATAATGTGACGGATCGATTCGCCCGGACCGTGGCATGCCCGACATATGTCAGCCGTGGCATCCTTCACAATAAATTTCCGGTAGTTATTCGTCATCATAACTTCATCCATAATTGCACAAACAAAACCTTCGGTTTCTCCAAAGAGTTCCCCGGAACGTAGCCAGGCTACGGACGCTGCATGGTCTACATCAGGTTCATGCAGGGCACTGAAGAAGCGTCCGTGAAGCTCCTTACTCTGCCATACTTCCCTGCGGTCATTAGTGTCAAGCACTGCAGGTTTGCGCCAGTTCTCTTTAGCCAAGGAGAGCGGGGTGAGGGCCTTGTCCATCGCGACCACATCTCGATGCATCCCGACGTCGGCTTCTAGGAAATATTACCTCAGACTGCATATCTCGCGATTGTGGAGTGTCTTGGCATTTAAAAAGCCTCGACCTCCACAACTTCGCGGGATATACAGTCTCATAACCGAAGAACGTGGGTGATGCATTCGATATGCCGTCAACAATGTACGGACCTTCCTATCCAGGGCGTCTAGTTCTGTTTGAGTCCATTTGAGTACGCCGAAAGAGTACATCAAAACTGGCATGACCCAACCATTGAAGGCACGCACCTTATTTCCGCCTGATAAAAGACTATTAAATACTTTTCTCAGGCGGCTAAAGAAACGCTCCTTCAACGATTGCTTTATGTCAACAGCATTGATGCCCAGCGCTTCCGACATACCCAAATACTTGTAGGTTTCGGTTGCTGAGAGGAATCTAAGATTTATGGAATCTGAGAGCTGGGTTCCCACAGACTCCACAATCCCACCTCGCTTTACATGCATGACCGCACATTTGTCTACACCAAATTCCATCCTGATGGCGCTACTGAAAGTTTCTGTTACGTTCAGTAGTTCCATCAGTTGCAAATTGTTGGGGGCAAAGAGTTTCAGGTCATCCATGTAAAGAAGGTGAGATATAACCTGACCATCTCTCCTCAACCGAAAGCCTAGACCTGAATCCTCCAGCAGCGTGCTTAGAGGATTCAAGGCTAAGTAGAACCAAAGTGGACTCAAACTATCGCCCTGAAAAATACCTCGCTCTATCCGTATCGGTTCGCTATTCCTCTGGTTATGTCGACATCCTGGATAGCGAAGGACTGTCCTCCATCATCAACTTTATACAATTCTAGCACCCTCATGAGCCGATCAATCCCTACGAACCCTAAAAACCACCACGACCGGCTTTGTGCAGTGTCTCAATTGTTTTAAGGATTATTTCGTGTGAAACCCATAATGGTATCCAGATGTGACGCAAGTATTGTGAACCACACCTAGAAATTGAGTAATTTTATCGTTTCTTAAGAAATTGTTGAAATAATAAATTTGACCAGTCAGCTGGCTCTTGTCCCTAGGCCGTCTCCCATTAAATAAATAATGTATGCCTTTCCAAGTGGTCCAATATTGTTTTACAATTCAAAGAAAGAAATAACTTTTTGTTATTAATACGATAACTTGTCAGGCTGTCAAGTCATAACATTAAGGTATAATGTGTTTAAAAGAGGCCGATGCCGCAAGATGATTTTGAATGAATTTTGATTTTTGGTTATAAATTATTGTACGTGACAGCCAGTCACAATAGAATACAATACTAAAATAAACTATAGGTAAACAATAATGTACGGATGGCCAGACTTGAAGTTTAACGGAACACAACTTACACAAACTAGAGACCTGCCAGCATAGTATGGAAAGAAGCATGCTCAATATATATATATATATATCGGCGCAACTACAACAATTCGTCTAGAAAAACCTAGAATAACTAAGTTTAATCATTTAATTGTCCTAAAAATTAGTTTAAAAACCATAAGTTGATTACTTTGAATTTATTACGATGTAAAATGAATGTCATCATTGTAATTTCAATACTTAACCTAAAATTAAACGTGCACGTACGTCGAGCCCTATAAATACGGCCGCACTGTAGGCGATCGGGTCAGTCTTGCTTGAGCCGCCGAACTGTACGGATCTATGTAAATAAGTCGTTACGCTGTCGGTTGAATAAACGAGTCATACAGTGTACTTGTGGTGTTTTACTTGGAAGATAGAAGATGAGTGATCACCCTGAACATAGTCAGTGACGTCAGCTATGCTGACGTCACGCTTTTTAAAAACGGAACGGAGACATTTTCTCCGTCATCAGAAGTGGGATCGCAAGAGATTTCTACTCAAGCCACTTCCTCATCAGCTCGTTTACCACCTGAGCAACTGGAACCAGCCAACATTCGGCGTCAGGAGCCTGGACTGGTCTCCAATACATCAATGGAAGCCATGAATCAATCAAGACCGCATACATACCCTGATCAAGGAATGCAGATGGACGGAATACCACCACAATTCCTTATGCAGATGATGGAAATGATGCAGAGAATGTCAGAGCGTTTGTGTGCTCCGCCTACCGAATCAAAAATAAGGATCAAAGGCATTTACCTGCCATCTTTCGACCCGGATACCCATGTCGGAGTACGTGAGTGGTGTCAACATATTGATCAAGCCATTGAGGCATATAAGTTGAGTGATTTCGACGTTCGTATGAAAGTCTGCAGTCTGCTGAAGGGACGTGCGAAAATGTGGATCGATGATTGAATGGTGACCTGGGAAGAGTTACGAAAGAACATCATCACCACATTTGAACCTGAGAACAGATACTCCCGAGACATTGTTAGGTTCAGGGAACATTTTTATGATTCCTCAAAGGATATTGCCGAGTTCTGGTCACGGGCATGGATTTTATGGAGAAGGGTACCAAGGACAAGTTGGAAGATGAGCACGCCGTGGAGGCAGTGATTGGATGTGTTAATGATAGAGCGATTACGCATCGATTTACTGAATGCCAGAACAACCACTGTTCCTAAACTGATTTCAGTAGCAACATTTATACGGAAGAAACGTTCTCATCCAAACTCAAGTTCCACAATACCTAACAACGATAGATATTTTGAAAATGACCGATATTTGGTGAAGAAGGTGGTCGGCAGGGGGCGACTTCGCAAGGTGGCTCATGATCAGCTGCACCACGCGCCACAACCAGGTGAACAGGTGACCGTATCGGCGGGAAATGCATCACCTGGTCATCAGGAGTCTGCTGCAATTAAGCCCATCCCTTCGACTTCACGAGACCCAGAAAACCACCAGCTACATATCCCTCCGATAACTCTTCGAGAACCTCCGAGAACTCTACGAGAACCTCCGAGAACTCTACGAGAACCTCCGAGAACTCTACGAGAACCTCCGAGAACTCTACGAGAACCTCCGAGAACTCTACGAGAACCTCCGAGAACTCTACGAGAACCTCCGAGAACTCTACGAGAACCTCCGAGAACTCTACGAGAACCAGAAAACCACCAGCTACAGGGTGAAAATAATTCATCAGAATAAAACCGTAAGTAACTTAATTCAAATATTCTAAATATCCCTCCGATAACTCTTCGAGAACCTCCGAGAACTCTACGAGAACCTCCTAGAACTCTACGAGAACCTCCGAGAACTCTACGAGAACCTCCGAGAACTCTACGAGAACCTACGAGAACCTCCGAGAACCCTTTAATAAAATCTCCGAGAACCTACTAACCTTATCAGAATCGATATTCTCAAAAGACAAAACAACGCAAGTTGTTTACAGATGTACTACTCAGAGGAAGTTTTGTTTCTATTCTTTCAGGTCTACGAGAATCCACAAAAATCGACGAGAACCAACGAGGCTGGTGCAGAGCGCGCACCGCCTGTCAGTGTGGCCGTATCGGAATCGGAAAACCGTAATTCATCAGAATAAAACCGTCTACGAGAATCCACAAAAATCGACGAGAACCAACGAGGCTGGTGCAGAGCGCGCACCGCCTGTCAGTATGCCGTATCGGCGCAACTACAACAATTCGTCTAGAAAAACCTAGAATAACTAAGTTTAATCATTTAATTGTCCTAAAAATTAGTTTAAAAACCATAAGTTGATTACTTTGAATTTATTACGATGTAAAATGAATGTCATCATTGTAATTTCAATACTTAACCTAAAATTAAACGTGCACGTACGTCGAGCCCTATAAATACGGCCGCACTGTAGGCGATCGGGTCACACGACCCCGACCAACGTCCGGACGTTCTCGACATAGCGCTACTCAAGAATGTCAACCTTAAGTTGCATTCCATCGAGACTTTACATGAGCTTAACTCAGACCATAGACCAGTGCTCATGCACTTAGTTCCCCGCTCGGGTCCTTCTGACCCCAGCCAGCCCCCGCCGACCCAAGTGATAACCGACTGGAGGAAAGTCAGCGAAAAGCTGAAATCCACCACGTCGCCTCACCTGGAGGCCATCCCCGACCACATAGTCTCAGTCGCAGACACGACGGCCGCCATCAACTCGTTTACAGAACACGTGCAATCCGTACTGAAGGACTGCTCACGGGAAGTCCCAGCAATGAGCGATCAACGCTGGTTACTACCCGCTGACGTACGTGAACTGATAACCGAAAAGAACGCGGCCATCCGTGCCTACAGCAGCTTTCCCTGCGAGGCAAACAAAGCCCACATGCGTAATTTACAGCGTACTGTAAAGGATCGCACCAGTGAGCTTCGTAATAATCAATGGGACAAAACGCTAAGCGAACTCGAGCCTACCCACCTAGCCTTCTGGCAACTGCAACGCAAGTTGCGCTCCACCGAAGAGGCTTCGATGCCTCCCCTCACCCGACCCGATAAGAGCGTCGCATTCGACGACTCTGAGAAGGCCGAATGCCTAGCCGACAGCCTGGAGTCCCAGTGCTCCCCCAGCTCTCAACCAGTAGACAAGCGACATCTCGATGAGGTGAACGCATTCGTCGAACGTAGAACCGCCCTGCCCCCCGAAGAAGACCCTGATGATCCTCTGCCTCCGGTCACAGCTGACGAAGTGCAAGACATCATTAACAAACTTCAACCGCGGAAAGCACCCGGCTCCGACGGAATCACCAATAGGGTGTTCAAACTCCTCCCCGCTCAGCTCGTCGTGTTAATGGCGGCCATCTTCAATGGCGCCCTGAGCAACAACGCGTTTCCCCAAATATGGAAAGAGGCCACGGTCATCGGTTTCGCAAAGCCAGGCAAACCCAAGTCTGAGCCTTCGAGCTACAGACCTATCAGTCTCCTGAATGCACTCGGAAAAATCTACGAGAGACTTATGTATAAGCGACTCAAAGACTTCGCCGAGGCTAAGAGTCTCATCCCCAACGAACAGTTCGGCTTCAGGACCGGACACTCTTGCATTCAACAGGCCCACCGCATCGTAGAACACTTGAGCGCTGGCTTCCAGCGTGGAGCGATGACGGGTGTATTGTTTTTCGACATAGCAAAGGCATTCGACAAAGTCTGGCACAACGGCTTATTATATAAGTTGTACAAACTGGGAGTGCCAGACCGTCTCGTCCTCATCTTACGAGACTTTTTGTCGGATCGCACCTTCCGCTATCGCATCGGGAAGGCACTGTCTTCCCCCCACCCCATTCGAGCCGGAGTCCCTCAGGGCTCCCCGCTCTCTCCCCTTATCTTTACTCTGTTCACCAGTGACATCCCCAAGAGCAAGAAGGCACAGTTAGCCCTGTTCGCGGACGACACCGCCATCTATTACACTGGCCGTAGTCACGACGCTATTTACAGCACCCTCCAAACCTCAGCCAACGTCTTAGGCGCTTGGTTCCGGAAATGGAGAATCGAGGTGAACCCCGACAAGAGCCAGGCAGTTCTTTTCTCTAAACCGCGTAAGAATAAGCCACCCGCGCTCAGCCCGATCACTATGTACGGTAAGCCTATCCCTTGGGAGAAGCAAGCCAAGTACTTAGGAGTCTTACTTGACAACCACCTGTCTTTCGCGGCGCACATCAAAGCAGCTCGAGACCGAGCTGCCTTTGCTATGGGTAGGCTTCATTTATGATTTCGACAAAAAGCAAGTTGTCACTCAAGTGCAAGTTGCGCCTTTACACCGCGGTGATCCGCCCCATTATGACGTACGCTTGCGTCGTGTACGCTCACACCAAGCCTAAGTACATCCATAGGATGCAAACCTTGCAGAACCGGTTCTTACGTAGAGTCACGGGAGCCCCTTTTTATGTCCGTAATGACCGTCTACACGTAGACCTTAGAATGCCCACCGTCCTTCAGTTTATGAAACGTCTTTCGAAGCGTTTCTTCGATAACGCCATTAAACACCGTAATCCCCTGATCGCAGCGGCTGCCCGTTACGAACCCTCGCGCATTAGTACAGTACGCCGTCCTCGGCATACCCTCGTCACTCCCGATGATGCTATCACCCTCCTCCAGGAGAGTAGCAAAGAGACTAGCACTCTTAAAAAGTTTAGACACAAACCGCCGTCTTTCCGACCTCGCCGTCGAGGTCCGTCGCGACGTCCCGGTCCATGCCCTCCCCGACCCTCGCTCGAGCCAGCCCGCGATGCTGTGCCAGTAGTTTTAAATCAGCCCCTAAATAATGATATCATTCAGATCCAGCCTGTCCCCATGCAGTCCTCCCCCAGCGACGCCCTAAGCCGAGGCTCGTACCCCACAGGGGGTGCCCTTAGCGTGTAGTCGCTTAGTTTGTAAGTTTTATGCCCTGGCAGGAGGCCTTACTCTTAAGGCACCCACAGGATGGTCCGGTTAAGCAGACGACAACCTCCTAGGTTGAACTGCGAGATGCCATTCCCGGAAAAAAGGCGATCGGGTCAGTCTTGCTTGAGCCGCCGAACTGTACGGATCTATGTAAATAAGTCGTTACGCTGTCGGTTGAATAAACGAGTCATACAGTGTACTTGTGGTGTTTTACTTGGAAGATAGAAGATGAGTGATCACCCTGAACATAGTCAGTGACGTCACGCTTTTTAAAAACGGAACGGAGACATTTTCTCCGTCATATATATATCAAACTACGAAATAAAATAAAACTAGAAATAATTCGTAAACAAACCGGAGTTACGGGAGTGACGTATTCTATTATAAAACTAAAATGGAGAGGTCACATGATGAGGACCAAAAAAGGTAAATGGGCCAAGTACGTAACCGAGTGGTACCCACGACAGTACAAAGGGAAGAAAGGGAGACAACGTCGTAGGTGGGAGGAGGACATTAAAAGAACAGCAGACAGTATGTGGAGGAGAAGGAAAACACATAATCGCACTCTGTGGTAATCTTTAGGTGAGGCCTATGCTGAAAAGCAAGATAATCTTCGCAAAACGTGTCTAAAAGTAAAGTTTAAAATTCATAAAATATGTATTTATGTCAGATTGTTGAGTAAAGGCTATTGTATTGTATTGTATAGGTAAACAAATAACTCTACTTCGGTTTAACAGAACAATTTATCAAAGGACACTTGAAATGACAGTCACAGCCGGAAGCATACTTCCGACTGTGTGATATGCGGTTACAGTCGCGAACTGCAAACTGCAGCGCAAACCGCCCAATCGCTGTGACAGACACGCAGCAATTAGTACCTTAAGCTGTCTACACACATAATCCCGGCGGCCCAACCCACCGGAAGGTGCCTTATTTGGAACAATCTACCCGGCTTGCTTCCGCGCGTATTTCCCGGCACACCTCACCGCTATTTGTTTATTTTGAGGAATCTACCTAGTAGTTTTTTTTTCTACGGAAAGCAGAAAAAAAACATGCTGTCAATACGAATAGCTTCTATTACTTGGAAACTGAAATGTCCAAAATTTAATTAGAGGGATCTACCTGTAGTTACTGCATAAGCTGCTAATATTAGATCACTATTATTTTCCTCATTCATGTCAAATACTGAACCGTCGTAATAATTTGAAAGACACGCTCAATCTAACCGAGCAACTTGGCAATCTGTAATTGTGAACGCTATAGGTGGGTCGGCGGCCCCGGTTTGTGGACAGCTTTACAGTCACGTGTCAATTATAAACCAGCTAGAAATTCTGAAACAGTACTACAGATTCTTAATAGCGTAAATTGTAGATTCACGAACCTCAAGAAGATCACCGGAACGGCTCAAGAAGTTGCAGCCAGCGAAGTCGGAGATCTTAACATCAAGATCATCTCAGACAGTGCAGCAGTGCTTCAAGCGCTTCAAAACAATATTTTAACTTCTGTCCTCGTGAATGAATGTCACAACGCACTCCAACACATTGAGAACACAAACAAAGTAACTTTGCAATGGATAAAAGTGCACAGTAACTCATTGGGTAACGACGCAGCAAATGAACTGGCTAAAAGGGGAGCGAAGATAACAGTATACGGTCCGGAACCACTGCTGCCCATACCCCAAGCCCCAATAAAATCATGGCTGCGTAAGAAAACCGAGGAAACACACCTAATGGAATGGAGAAACAGTGTAACCTGCAGGCAAATAAAAAGTGCAGTTCCGGAAGCATCAAAGAGACTTGCCCGCAGCATCAACAGACTGAAACGTGACAAAATTCGCAAAACTATAGGTATCTCGGCCCTCTTCCCCTGTGCGGGCCTCGTCCCTGGGGGGAGTGAGGTGTACTCCCCCCGTTACGTCTACAAGATGTGCGCGTGGAACACAACGCTTTTCTTTTTCTGTCATATTCCGATGAGAAGGCAATAAATACGACACGACCGAAGAGCGTTCAGTTGTAAGACGTAGGTCTAGCTTTCCGAGGCACGGGGGACCTTCAACCTCTAAACCCAATATTATGGGGTCTTGGAGTCGATGCCTGGGGAGACATCGACTCCAAAACCCCACGCTTGCGCCTTCGAAACCTACGGGCAGTTACAATAAAAATAATAAAGAGCTGTTGCTGAGAGCCTCAAACGGCGTTAATACTGTAACCTAAGTGATAGTTCCAGTTTTGAGCCATTCGGGGTCGAAACGCACAGGTCATGGGGCCTAAGTGCTCAGCTCCTTCTGCTTCTACGGCTGGCTCTTTCTTTGGCTAAAGAATTAGCATTGACATTCAACGTAACAATGCTGCTAGTCTTCTGGGTACGTTTTCGGATGACAGAGGCGATGTGGAGGAGTAGAGAGTATTTAGTTAGTTAGTTTATTCTAGAATAACTACAGTTGTTTTGTTATCAATATTTGGTTTTAGGTATTCTTTGTAGCTTTAATAATTCATGGATGTATTTATTTATAGAGTAGATGTAGACAGAGAGAGAGATAAGTAATAGTAAACTAAAAATTAGTTAACGAGTTTTTACGTCATGTTCGTGAACAGTGTGCCTGGTCGTCTCTTAGCTGCCACGGCTTATTTCGAACTAATTATTTTATCTTTTAATTGTTTTTTTTTTTGTTTTTGCTATGGACACTTTTAACGTGAAGTCTTGCTACATCGTTCTCACATAATGTACCATCTCAACATGAATGATGTAACCAAGGTTTTCGTAACAAGATTCTGATCTATAAGAGTGTCCATGGAGTTTCTTGCCCATTCTTCTCCATAGAGATCTACGCTCGGAATGGGCAAGTACAGTACTTTCACAGTTATTATGTCTTGTGACTGGGACTGTAGCTTCATTTTTATTGTTGTTCGACCATTCAAAAGTGCCTGTAACTGGCTTATTTGAAATAAATGATTTGATTTGATTTATTTTTAAATCAGCCAAAAATTCATGTGACAATTAAATACCATTAGTCCATTTACCTATTTTTTTAATAACACTTTATTTTATTGATGTAGGCAACCTATTCCTTCTTGTGAAATCTAAAGCAGATGGTACGAATGTTCGCGTATTCTATGAAATAATACAACGCACTCACCTCAATAACATATAAGTTGAATTCCATCATCGTGACATCAAATACCGTTCTTCTAAACTGTGCGTCTTCAAATTTACTCGCTTTAAAACTGAATACATCTTCAAGTGACTTCCCTATGTCTTCAATTTCGTCGTTGAAAACATTTATCGTAGAAAAAGAAAGCGTTTTGTTGTAACTGACACATCTTTTCATTTTTCCAACATATTTCCCTTCGGGGCAACATTTAAATAAAAAAGGTTTCTGTAAACCACTCTTTATTCGAGAATCAGGTTCAGCTATCACCACATTGATACCTATCGTGAGGACTAATAATGCGTTGAATATTATAATCATTTTGATGCGTGTGCTTTTCAAAAAGTATAAACAAACTATGACGTTTTTTTTTATTTGTCAGAAAGGATGCGACTCACACATAAAAATACTCTAGGCACTGGTCCCACCGATGCCGACAAGAAAACGAAACGATTTTTACGCCGCCGCTCATTGAGTTTTTGTGTACTTGATTGTCACAGTGTCATGAGCTATCAAAGAAAGGGAACCAGAACATTCGCTAAGAGATTCGAGGCTAGCCTTTTACATTAAGTTGTCGAAATGGGAAAGTTACCAACCGGGACTTAGCCGTTTTTAGTTGGTCGCAGTCCTCGCTTGTCGCTAATCGCCGGCGGTGGGACGTACCTTACATATAGCGTGCCCGTTGCTTGCACATTACAGGAGCTGATAGTCGCTATTAAAAGTGCCAAACTCGGCGTAAAATTTTGGGCTGACTCAATTTTATTAATTGTTATAGTCATGCTAAGAAAAAGAAGCGTATCTGAAAGCTCAACGTCAAGTCGGGGACAGAATAATGTTCAAACGATTAACGGCAGCTTGTTTTACGTCTATTAAACCGTCGTGGCTACGTCAAAATTGTCATATTTTTTTATAACTTTGACGTTCGTTAAGAAATAACAATTACTGTAACCCAACTTACTTACTTACCTTACTGTAACTAATGGGTACATTAGTTCATCATCTGCCTAGCCTTTTTCCTAAACTATGTTGGGGTCGGCTTCCAGTCTTACCGGATGCAGCTCAGTACCAGTATTTTACATGGAGCCTCTGCCTATCTGACCTGCACAACCCAGTAACTGGGTAATACGATACCCCTTGGTAAGACTGGATGACAGACTTTTGGCTTCTGACTACTCGTAACTACTGTCTAAGATCTACAAATGACAGCCAGGACCAACGGCTTAACGTGCTTTCCGAGGAATGGAGGAAACTCGGTATGTAATAATGGTCACCCATCCACGGAGCAACCTCGGCTAGCACGGCTTAACCTTAACAATCGGCCTCAGCTGTTATTATTTAGCTACGAGCTCCTTGTTATGGGTACATTCGATAAAGTTATTTTATTCTCCAACTTCTACGCCAAACAGTCCAAATTCTGAGTCTAAATTTTTTAACACTAAATAGCTAGCCATGGCCATAACTCGCCCCGTATGAAGCAAAGATGTGGCCTAGGGTGAAGCACGCTTGCCTCGAAGAAATCGATTCACTCGAAACTTGACGAGACCTGATTGAAAATGATCCAAAACTGAGAAGCCCGTAGTGAATTCTCCAGACTGGCGGTTCGGACAATTTTGGAAGCATACCGCCAGAAACCATATGACGGTGCCGCTTCGCCGTATGTCTGCTCATCCGATAAAATAATGGAGATGGAGGAAATGGGAGGGGGCTTTGGAGCTTAGCCTTTACAAGGAAGTCATTGTCTATGAGCCTATTGGCACATCGGTCAATACACTATAACGATTGCAGCTGGTACTTAGCTAATTCTTCTCAAAAGTGCGAACAGAACTCCATGTACGATAAAACTTGTGTTCGGTATAATATGAGCATCTGTTCCGACGTAAAGTACTTTCACAGTTGTACACGAATTGAAGAGTTTGTGAATACGGGAGTTGACTATGAAGAAATGCCACAAAACGCGTTCTGAGGCTTCATCAAACTAATAAAATTTCATTAATCTTAAATGTTTTGTAAAATTTGTAACCAGGTCTGAAGGTTTGGTAACTAAATTAATAGCACGTTAGGTATTTTAACTTTGAGTTGGCATGCTGAAAGAAATCAGCAAAATATGTGAAACCTTTTATTCTTTTTCTTCTAAGCGTGTCGATTGGAATCTAAATTGTGTCGGCCCAGAACTGAGCGACTACTTTGGCGCCCTCTGTAGCGTCCATCAGTTTCTGTAATGAACAAACAACGGGACACGCAGGACACGCTTTTAAGTGCCGCATCGTTTATGGAACAGCACCACATTTACACTCCAGGGCAGAGTCATTAGTGAATCTCCACCTGAGCAGGTTTTCCTCTCCTCTACAGCGCCATCTATTGAATACTTACTCAATCCAGTCAACGTCTTGTGTCTTAATTTGCAATCAAGTAAAATTGCGACTATAAATTGAGATGTAAGCTATCCTATCTTTCAAGTGGGATCATACTGCACACGGTGTGCAAATTTGATTAAAATCAGTGTAAAAGTTTAGGAGTCCATCCCGGACAAACAACGTGAAACGTAATTTATATTTATAATAGATATAATAGACCAGCTGTCCGGCGCAACTTCGTTTGCGTCTCATTTTGCCCGTTTTCGCAACATTTTTCATTGCTGCTCCACTCCTATTGGTCGTAGCTTGATGATATATAGCCTATAGCCTTTCTCAATAAATGGGCTATCTAACACTGAAAGAATTTTTCAAATCGGACTAATAGTTTTGGAGCCTATTCAATGCAAACAACCAAACAAACAAACAAACAATCAAATCTTTCCTCTTTATAATATTAGTTTAGATTTCATTGAAATAAAGAATCTTGAATCAATCATTCATCATCATCATTTCAGCCGAAAGACGTCCACTGCTCGACATAGGCCTCCCCCAACGCCACATTGACATAAGAGGGGTTTTGCCATAATCGCCACGCTTGGCAGGCGGGTTGGCGATCGCAGTATGGTTGTTACAAAAGCATAGAGAACGCTGCTGCTGCCCATTCTCTGGCAAGTCCCTTAGTTGCCTCTTACGACACCCACGGGAAAGATATGGGTGGTGCTATTCTTTACGTCCGACACCATACAGAACAAATCTTGAATCAAAGTAGGTAGTAATGGAACTTTTCAACGTTGTTGGGTGTAGTCGAAGAAAATGAAAATCGAACATGGATAGAATGAAATTAAATGGATAGAATGAAGATGCGTAGATAAAATTCTCAAAATTTCGGTATGGAATATGAGTCATCTGTCTGCGTACAATACTGTCGTAATTTGCTTAACCTGGATAAAATTACTTGCAATGTTGCTAGAAACTGTATTGCAGTTTAATTGAAGTTTAAAAAAAGTGTATTGCGGTCTTCTAAAGTTTCTAAACGGGAAATATGTGTTGAATTAGGCATACTGACACATACTTGATGTCTAGATACTCGTATTGTTTTTGTATAGCCGGAAATTTTAATCACATTAAAATGTTTTGTGATGGCCGGAAATATTGTATGTTTCAGAGATAAAATATTCCCCGTTTAAAAGGACCATAATATTAAAGTACATCATTATGTATAAACAAGTTGTAACTCGGTTGATATTGTATCTATTTTTGTGCAATATTTTTGTTTTAATAAGTCCTTAGTTGTTAACGTTTTTATCTAACATCGTAATAATTCTGGTTCGATGATGAACGTTTGATGACGAAGATGTATGTTTTTTTGCTAGAAACTCTCGCCCATAACATCTTTCTCACGCTCAATTAATTGTTTCCCATTTTCATAGCCTTATAGCTTTTATAATTTCATCTTTTTCTTTTTAGATTCGCCACCTTTATAAAGTGCATACATCTGATTACAGATTAAACCCTGTAACTCATAAATAACTGCCGACTTTTTATAAACAAATCTGGCGCTGCGGGATAAGATTGAGAAATGCCGAATAAGAGTGGGACTACCAGAACAACAAGGGTCTACCAAGGACCAAACCCAAGAAATGGAACTGTTGAAAACTGACCCAAAAGGAAAAAGTGTTGGGTTTGAAAAACCAATCAATGATGTTTCAAACGCTAATCCAACAGCATTTATTTACCTAAACACAAAAGTATTTGCAGATTTACCTAACCACAAAAGTATTTGCAGATTTACCTAACCACAAAAGTATTTGCAGATTTGCGTTGACCAGGACAAAGTAATAAAGGAGGCTTTTGCCACAGTATAATAATAATCCCTACATATTACAAAAAACTCAAACATTCAATATTTTGATCAATGCTCCGATAGCAACGTTGCTCTGAACAAAAACTTAGGCACGTTCGGTTTATCGAGTTATATTTGTCGGAGTCAAATTATTAGTACGGACTATGGATCGAAAGCGCGCCAAAAGTCAAGCGACCTACTTACCAGTCTACCCACCCACACCTAAGCGCGCTTACTACAGAATCGTGATGTTTCGAGCTCCCAGCGAGGCGGACAGTCTGAGTCTGACCATCGCGGAGTCAAGACGTCCCGAAACTGTAACCCGATTCATGGTGCCTAGTGTTATTGTGTTGGATTGTAATTTCAAGTAATTTGTTAGTTCGATAAAAGCAGTGTACAGTGTGTGTGTGTTTTCATTGCACGAAACCCATGTTCTGCCCACATGATGAACAAGTCTAACGGAATAAAAATCATCAGACTGCGACCTATTTATCAATGCTCCGATAGCAACGTTGCTCTGAACCAAAAACTTAGGCACGTTCGGTTAATCGAGTTATATTTTGATCAATGCTCCGATAGCAACGTTGCTCTTAACAAAAACTTAGGCACGTTCGGTTTATCGAGTTTATTGGTACGAGTATTATCTAATTGACGGGTAAAATTGATTTTGGCTTTTTAGTATTAGACATTAGACAAACACATACAAATACATACCATAGATTCCTTGTAATGAAAGGAATAAACTTGTACAGGTTACACAACCCACAGATACATAAACGACGGCAGCTACAAGGTTTTGAAGTTTGTTTGGTAAAATCTAAATACTACTCTCATCAAATAATAATGTTTCCTGTTCAACCCCCCCACAAAATTTGGCACTCGTTTCAATCCTTTATTTCACTTGACTTTACCTCTGAATGAATGAACAAAAAAACATTTTTTTCGTGGAGATAGGCAAAAATTATCGAGCTTGCTTCGCTCGCTCTTGCATTCTCTTAACTCTGATAACTTTTCTGCATTCATCAATAAAGTTACTCGTTGTATGAATATAGAAACGGAAATTTAACTTATCCTGGATGGAATGCTGAGCTGAGCTGTGGAGGTTCCTGGACCCTAAAAATGCTCCTTACCGCGCCCGTGATTGTGACACCGCTTTATATAGCTAAATAAGTTTAATTGAGAGCACATGAAAGAGCAGCACACAAAAGCTCTCGACAACAATACTAGAAAGCCATCGAATGCAGTCGCTGTGGCCGAAACCGGCAACATGGCGGCATCATCATCATCACTTGAAGACCCGCTCGGTCTTTCTTTTGATACGATACATCACGCCCAGTGTACCTCGATCTTAATGTGTCACAGTAAAGCTGAATGGTGTTTGCACTTTATTCTATGGAAGCTAACCGCAGCTAGATATTGTCACCACAATTTAAAAAATTCTTTCAGTCTTAGATAGCCCATTTATCGAGGAAGGCTATAGCTATATATCATCACGGTACGAACAATAGGGGTGGAGCAGCAATGAAAAATGTTGCGAAAACGGGGAAAATGTCACGCAAACGAAGTTGCGCCGGACAGCTATTTTATAATAATTATGAAATAATGGGCTAACAATAATAATTAAACAACAAAAATTACCGCGGATATGGTGCTTTGAACTGTTACGTTGCTTATAAGATGTTGCTGGTAAAGTAAGTTATGCAGACGTATTCTTTAAATTGATGGCAGTGAGAGATAAGAGTACTAGATGCAGCTGAATATCAGTATTTTACACGGAGTGATTGCTGACCTCAACAACCCAGTTAGTACTTGGTAATACGACACCCTTTGGTAAGACAAGTTCGTTTCAGGCCACTGACTACCAGTAACGACTGTCAACGATCTACAAATCACAGCCGTAGCCGAGTGCAATTAAACAAAAAAAATCTTAAGGTGGAATGAAGCCTATCATGGTGGTCGGATTTTTAAAAACAAAGTCACGAGCGTCGAATTTTTTTTTATCTTTCTTTTCTACAAATCTAGGAACTCAATAAAAAAGGCCTATGAAAATCCAGCCACTATAAACTTCGTTCCAACTGATTGTCTAATTTCGCTCGACTACCGGGACCAACTACATAGCGTGCTTTCCGAGGCACGAACAAACAGACAAATTAAAGCACATAATTAGGCTCGAATTTTCATGAGCGCGATAACAAGCACTCGTATGGCCTTTATGACTTTAATAATTAAATACCTACATGAACACGCTACATGGAAGAGGATATCGGCTGCTCACTGTGGCCTGCATCATAGCTATTGTTACTCGTTATCTTTAAATCTCAAACGAACAATTAGATCCAACGATAATGATTTACAACTTTACAGGAACAATAATAGATAAGTAGAGGAATTGATCGTCTAGAAGAAGATAATATATAAAACCTTTATAAAATATCTCGAGATTGAAAGATCGTTTAGAAGAGGAAAAAGTAACGGAGTTTTCTAAGATGGTCATATTAAAAAACAATGCGTTGCTTGTACATTTGGAGGTGAAGTTTTACAAGCGTTATTGGGGTTTTCCATCAGAAAGGAGATCATTCAAGGTCCGTAAAAAACAATCCGACATTTTTGTATTAGACCTGGCGCACTTAAGAGGGGACTCTAGTCGGTATTTGAAAGTATTATAAGGTATTCGAAGAAACTATTGCCGTCGTGCTACGCCCGACCAAGCCCCCGTAAAGTGTGAAAGGGACAACTGCAGCTCAGGCTGATTTTACCTACAAAAATCATGACCAAAAGACGTTTTGTATTCCGCTCTTTTCTCGTTCAAAAATAAACTGATCTAAATAATTCTTAAATCCAAATTTAGAGAAAATGTATATATAGTGAGTAGCGCTATGTCGAGAACGTCCGGACGATGGTCGGGGTCGTGGGGATAGAGAGTGTGCTCATGCTTCTATTATTATTTTCTTTTTTGTTAAAAACTTATCTAATTTGTCTGATAGTCGTCTGAACATGGCGGTAAAACGGGCTTTTTTTCGGGTTTTTGGATTGTCATAATTCTCTTAGTGATAATGTTTTGAAAAAAAGGAAATGATCGGGGTTAATAAGACCTAGATTTTTTGGAAAAAAATCATTGCTCTAGACACAGTATCCACGAAGAAAATAGCGGAATACGTTTGTATGGAGAAATACCGACTAGAATACCCTCTTAAGTAGCTACCGATACAGACCATTACTGGCGGCCAGTGATGAAACAGGTGTCAATCGATAGAGTAAGTGATTATAAACTTAACTTATAAACTTAACTTAAACAAAATCTCAAGTGATGAAAATTTTTTTTTTTTTTACCAAAATAAAATACGATTAATATTTTATTTACAATTCACTAGTTCGTATAAAATAATGTCAATATTAGCTCAGATATAAATAAATTACAAAATCACAATGTTTCTTAAGTATGATTACGATAACACACAGTTCAATCTTAAATCTATCACATCATAAATTTATCACACCTTCTTCGGGCCTCTACAGGTATTTCTTCGCAATTTAGCAATATTTTGATTATTAGGTCACGAGTCTGTTCTTTGTGTAGGGACTGGTGATAGGTATTTCGAGGTGGTGCTTGGTGATATAATCATATCAGTATATAGTAGCTTGACGGGTGGTGGAAGACCAGCAGCATTACACAGTCGTAAAAATTGGTGATGATATTTCATGAATGGTAGCGTTTGTAATCACACTTCTTTCACACATATGAAATAATAGTAATATAGATAAGAAGAAAAGAAGAAATTAACAAGGATGTGTATTTATAACAGTAAAATATAATTTCAATCAAGAACCTTAATTCCTTAACTAATAAATTCGACGCATATACAAGTATGAAAGCAGTGCATCGGTGCGCATCGGTTCTTCGTCCTAGAGTACAAAATATGGTATACTTATGTCCACGTGAACATTTGCGTAATTCTTCCAAGCCAATATAAACTTTAGTATTCACAAATCAATCATACGATCCAAAATAGATAAGAATTGAAGTAATATTATTGCTGTGTTACTTAACACACAGGCTAGATATTCTACTGTTACGATATCTATCTAACATTCTTTTACTAATTTTACACTCATTAAAAAAAAGATATTATATAAAATAAAAAGAATCGTCAAATCTAAAGTTAAACAAAAACAGAATATTCGAAATATTGCTGAACATCCACACAGAAAAAAAAAACATATGAATTGAAAACCTCCTTCCTCCTTTTGGGATTCGGTTAAAAAAACTTTAAGCCTAATAGCATTTCGCTCTATACATATAGCTTTTCTGCAAAGACTTTACTCTCAGGGCGAAAGAACGCACAACTTCAAAGTCTTCACTTGGAGTGCTACCACATTGCTACAGATGCTACGAAATTGCTACGAGTGGAACAACGGTGCTACGAGCAGTATTCACAAAGGCGGTCACAAGACGGTCCGCATAGCAAATATCAGTAAAACTATACTTAATATCTTATGCCATAATGTCGAAAATTTAACGAATCGTGAATAATACCGTTATATTCTCATGGCTCTTGAATGTTTGCTATTATATATTTTAATTCCTTGGTGCGTTGCAGAGTTAAACAACCCGCACAAGTGAATATTTAATTATCCCTTAATTCAAAAGCAGGATATATACAGGATAGCTTTTCTCATAACTGTATCCTGCTTTCGAATTAAGGGATAACAAAGCTTTTTCATAATTTTCATCTGTCAGGTGTACCTGTACAGGCAACAGGTACACCTGTCAGGTGTTCCCTAGCATGTACGTCCTCGACGCAGCTCAAGCTTACCTGTCAGCTACACCCTAGCGTGTATGGCTATCTTATACTAGCAAACATTGAAGGACAACGAGGAGTATAATGATATTATATGTATATTATGTAATAGACCGACGCTTAAAAGTATTTTTTTATCTCTGTTGTTGTTGACAGTGGCGTTTAGATACCTTGCAACAGGATGAACATTGAAAATGATTGATTAATAAAAAAAAATTGCTTTATAAGTAAAACAGTAGTTCAACAGTTATATAAATGACACACGCTCAGTTTTGCATGCACAGGTACACTGAACAGATATACAAATGGGCGAAAAATATCAAAATTCAAATAGTTTCAGGTACCTGTACAGGTGACGGAACCTGCTCAGTTTTGCAATATACACGCTCTGGCTTACCTGTACAGGTTACCTGCACAGGTAAACCTGTCAGGTACCTACACTCTAGCGTGTTTAGCTAGCTTATACTTTCGTGTTTAGGCAAATACATTCTAAATAGCGTTTGAGACATCGATCAATTATATTTTCTCCTTCTGGACGAATGTTGAATAGTTCTATTTCATGGGTTTAAATCCTTGGTGTTCTGGAAGTCCCGTTTCGGAGATGACTCGATCCTTTCGGTAAATTCATTATATTTTAACGTTGAACCTAAAAATAACACACTGCTATTAAAATTGCACAGGGGATAAAATGGTCTTCAATCAAACTGGAACACACATTTTGTGAAAGAGAGTGGGCCATAATCATGAATTGGCTCCAGGACATGCTGGTTTTCTCACAATGTGTTCCTTAACTGGTGTGTCACAATTAAAATACTATCTGATTGGCTGTTGATAGTTCAGTGAACAACTGCAGTAGTAGATATTATGAATGAGGCAGTTTGCAAACAAATTTTTATGTTGATTTACATTATAGAAAAATCGGCTGTACTAGGAATCAACTATTTAATCTGCGTTCAGCGAGGTTTTCACTAGAACGGACTACTAAACAAAAATTTCACAGCCCAGCCTAGCCCCAGCCCACAGCCTGGTCTTGAGAAAACCCCAATGTTGACCAGTTCATACAACTCACCTCTTACACAGCATGAAGAATATTCGTTTATTGAACACAAATAAGAAGAATAGGAAGACCCCGATGAGTCGGTTGTACGTAGTTGCAAAGATGTACACTATGTACAGCCATAATAAATCCGTGGTGATGAGGTCCAGAAACAAACTGACTCCCATGACTACCGATAACTTCATATATGTGGCGAATCTAAAAACAGTAATTAAGTAATACAGTAACTAGAGGAGCTCGTGGCTAAATAATAACAGCTGCTCGAGTCGATCTTAAGGTTAAGCCGAGCTTGTCTAGGTTGGCCCGTGGATGGGTTACCACCCATTAAATACCGAGTTTTCTCCGTGCCTCGTAAAGCCGTTGGTCCCAGTTCTTATTTGTAGATCTTTGAGAGTCGTGACAGGTAGTCAGTGCCCCGACAGTCTGACAACCTGTCTTACAAAGGAGTATCGTATTACCCAGTACTAACGGGTTGTGGAGGTCAAGTAGGCAGTTGCTCCATGTAAAATTCTGATATTGAGCTGTATCCAGTTAGACCGGAAGCCGACCCGATGCATTCGCGAAATCGCGAGCTCAGCCCTGCTAATTGATCTATTATTTGTTTTTAATTAAGATTAACTCAAAAGGTTAAGGACATATTTATACCAAGTACCTTGGTCCTTGTCAAATAGGTCCTTAACCTTGAAGATCGACCCGTGCAGGTTTTTTAATTAGAGGTACCTGTTTGTGTCCTGCGTGTTGCTTCTAGAATCTTGACTTATTTTTTGAACTGCGCGTTTTGTCATCCATATTTTGTAGACAGTCAATGAGAACAATATGATATTAATGGAGATTATTAACCCGATTGGTATATCATAGTAAAAGCCAACACCTTTCACTAAATAAGAAGAAAACAAGAAAAAAGAAGAATACTGAAAAAATGGTGTAAAAATGTGCAGATATATGCATAGACTAGCTGTGCCCCATGGTTTCACCCACCGTTTTATTTTTTTGGCTCTGTTTCTTAAGGTCCAGGAAACTTGATGTTAAATAGCATATAAATTTCCTTAAAATTATGCTATCAAATCAAATCAAATCAATCAAAATCATTTATTTCAAGTAGGCCAGTTACAGGCACTTTTGAATAGTCAAACAACAATAACATATTAAGCTACAGTCCCAGTCACTAGACATAATAACTGTGAAAGTACTGTAGTTGCCCATTCCAAAGCGTAGATCTCTATGGAGAAGAATGGGCAAGAAACTCAATGGACACTCTTTTAAATTAATAGCTTGTTACAAAAATCTTGGATACATTATTCATGTTGAGATGGTAAATTATGTGAGAACGATGTAGCAAGACGTGCACGTTAAAAGTGTCCACAGTAAAAACAATAAAAAAGCAATTCAAAAATAAAATAAATAGTTCGAAATAAGCCGTGGCAACTAAGAGATGACCAGGCACAACTGACAGCGCCCGTTCACGAACATCACGCATGGATCAGCCATCATTCAACTCAACCATTTTGAAGGGAACTAAATGACCCGACACACGCGCCACCATCAGCGTGACATTTAAGTGAGCATGACATACTCTTAACCGCCAGGGCACATTGAATTCAAATGCGACTGGTAAGATAAGAGAATTCAAACAAGCAGATTCTTCAGCTTTATCACATTGAAATAGATACATACTATAAAAGAAGCAATCATCGAAGTTTGGTTTGGAAATTGGCAAACTGGAAAGGTCTATGTAGTCCAATGTTGTGAATATAGCGGTCATCAGAAGTGGGATTCCCCAGGCATACAAACAGTACCACATGAACTTCACTCGCTCGCTTCGTCGGTTCATGTCACACCTCTTGCGATGACCTCTGTTAGAGAGAGAAGAAAACTGTGAGATCACGATCACACGCCATGGATCAGTACGATATATTTTGTATAATTTTGGAATTATGCAGAAGTTTCATAAGAGAAGGACGAAGTTGTACACTGTTCACTGTAACCACTGAAATGACAGATTTACTGATAAATGGGCTTCGTTATTATATGTCGGTGACAAAAAGTCAACTCAAAAAAAGCTCGAGTCAAACCGTGTCGCGGCGCACAGAAATTGGAAAACGACTCGCGAGCCGTTGCGCGCGAGCGCTCCGCGTGTGGCGTGTTTTCGGCGCCAACGTTCAGCGCACCTGATTGGCCGTTGAGGCTGATCTGTGATTGGCTGCTACGTACAGTGCAGCCAACATTACTAACTGCCGGATTCTGGGCTACAGTGTTTTAAAGTTATAATTTCTACATTGTTTTTATAATATTTTATTTTGATTAAAGTTCAATTACCTTAATAACCACCAAACATCAAACGACATGACGTTCATCCAAAAGACACTTGAAACTGTCGTAAAATACATCATTGGAGCTAAAATAGTGATAAAATTAGAATTAGTTGTAGTTAATAGAATTAAACTTACGAGCAACCAAAGAACCATACGTGATTTTGTCAAAAAATACGAATACTTAATTAATTTTAAGCTGTTTGTCAAATAAATACTTGATAAATAAACTGTAGGTGTCAATCAATTAGGTAAGGTTGTAGGCTGACACCAATGATGGCACTGTAAATACTCTTAAGCTCTTATCCAAGCAATTTAAATAAGGGTATGAAAAAAAAAAAAAAAAACGGGTTTAAATATATAATAATATATGACCACCAAAAATACTTTGGGACTTGGGAAACTAAACACCAATAAAATTGTATTCAAAGACCAAATGTAGTAAGTGATCACCAAACCTTAGCGAGCAAAACTTGTTCTCTAAAAAGACCGTGCGTAACAAAACATAGTCGGATGTAAGCGACGCTAACGTTTGACAGTTCCACATGGACATATTAAAACTCTTCACAGCACACCTACATAAAAAAGGCAATGTGGCAAGGAGAACTTGCAAGAGCGAGCGTAGCGAGCTCGGGACATTGGGCACCCCGACTTGATTACTTTAAACCTTGCAGATAGAAATAGGAGCCGCGCTTCGCGGGGCTATGTCGACTAAGCCTTCGTTTGGGGCTGTGGTTTGGAGTTGGCTTTAATGGAGTTATAATTTTGGTGATCAATTATTATTTTGGTAGTATAAAAATGTTTTTTTATGACATATTTACTTTATGGTGTTTTGGTGTTGTGTTAAACATAGGCCTGAAAAATCCATACCCGCGTCACACCTATAAAAAACTTCGCCCGTTTTTTTTTCAGTGCCTTATTAGTGGTAAACCTCTACACATTTTCGTAAAATTGCATTAATAAGAAGAGGCTGCTTATGTTGTGACATGTATTTAGTAAGTGATGCTTCCCAGCTTCACCCAGTCCGCTGTATTAAGGATATTTAGAAGGTATCGAGAAACTGGTTCCTCTAATCGGAGACCAGGAGCCTGTAGCCTACGTTGCATTTCAGAGAGAGACGACTGTATTGCCGTTTTAAAATCGCTGTGGAATTGCCAACTTATGAAATTTTACGATTCTGTTCTGATGGGCCAACAGAACTAAGACAACTGACTTATTGATCTGAACACTACGTTTCAAACCAGAACATGTCCCAGGGTACCGGAACATATTGCAGTCCTACTTTAGAGGGAAAACAACGCTCGTTTTCCAGCCCGGAGGAGGTGTGTAATGGTTTGAAATATTTTTAACTGAATTCTAAAAAAGGAGAAGGTTATGTATTCGGGCGGCATCTTTATAAATGTATTGTTAAAATAGAAAAAAAAACTTACTTATAATTTGGCAAAGCTTTGTTGTCAATGATTCGTTCGTGAGTAGTACGACAATGTTTGCTAAGGATGTGACAAGAGTGGACAAGGTGTAAGCTATCAGTACTAGCCCCGTGAGGTTCTGTAGTTCGGGCAGCACACAGTACACTACCAGTACCACCACCAGGAAGAACGATGATACCAGCATTCCTGGAAATTAAGAATATTAAATCCGTAGTGTCCATTTATATCGCCGGGTTGGATCTAGAATCGTTTGGCAGGAGTTGGGGGTTAAAGATGTTAAAGCCGTTAGGCGTTGGGTCCTCGATCATAACGCTACCACTCTCATTAAAAAGTAATGAATATTTTTAGAGAAATTAAAAAAAAAAACTACCCTCAAATCAGATAAAAATCGAAAACGGAACGTTAAAATGGGCGATTGTCAATCAAATCTGTTCCAGTATATATATGTTCCAGTCCATGGTGGTGGTGTAAAAAGTCGTACGTCGTCGTATACGTTCCGTTTTGTCGATTTTTCTGTTTTCCACCAATTTTTCTGCTAGCTCGACTGACTTTAGCGGTTAATGCTATCCTACTGTTTCTAGGAGAAGTTAGGATACAAGAGCGAGCAAAGCGAGCTCCGGACGGAAAGAACCCCGGCTGTTTATTTTTTTTTAACCATTGAGCCCGAATATGCCTTTAAAATGTTTTGATCTTATGTTACAATATGCGTTACTTTTTCATGGAAGTGGTGCCAGGAGGGAGGGAGCACCCCCTTCCTTCCCATCCCCTCCTCCTCTAAACGATACAAAATTTAAAAAAAATGGGCCATGATTTTATGCGTATACAAGGTGTTGTTTTGCATTCTCGTCAAATTCAAGGAGGTAATTATGTTAATGATTCTCGACCCAAATCAACAATAAAATGGGAAGGTAACTTTTTTTATTTTTTTCTTATTTCCGGAAATCCGTATTAAACGCGGCCCGTCTGTTACCGCGCTTACACGCACACAAAGAAACGCTAACAATACATACACAACGCAAATGCAACGAACATACGATAATTTCATAGGTACCTATTCCCTAAACCACGCACGGCGCAGGTACGCGAGCGGGGTGCGCGGGCGAAATCATTCGCTCGCGCGCCTAGTCACCCCTCCGCCGCCCCGGAACCAATAGTGTGCTTAATGTCGCCGACGTGTGCATGCGCGTTGCGAATTCCGCTCCTAGGTACATCGTTGAGACGTAGGTGCAAAGTGCAAGATGACGGACAATTACTCAAACGTCGAGTTGGTAGATATGGTCCGCATGTATGCCATCAGTGGAGACAGCCTACATGGAGCCATCCGGATGTTCTCGGAGATGTTTCCCGATCGGGAACCCCCATCACAGAGCGTCATGCTGGCTGCTACGCAGAGACTGCGGGATCATGGGCAGTTCGACGTTCCATGCTCAAGCTCGCGGCAGCGAAGGCCTGCCTGTCGCCTTGCAGGAAGGCATCCTAGAATACTTCCAGGGAGTGTCGAGATGTTGGAGGACGTTCCCCTGGCACTCCATCGCAGCAGTACGGTGTTTCCCCTCATTACGGTCGGCATTTACGCGAGTACTTAACCGAAAGGTTTGGTGACCATTGGATGGGTCGCGGACGCCTTTGGCCTGGCCCGTTCTCCCGACCAGACGTCTCTAGACTTTTATTTGTGAGGAGACGTTAAAAGGTTAGTTTACTCGGAGAAAGTGGCAAGTGTTACAGAATTACGTGAAAAGATAATTAGTGCTTTCGACACTTTAAAAATGAATGTGATAGACGATAGTTCTACGTAAGCTGAAGGAAAACTAGCTACGTCGTTGTCGACTGTGCCAAGAATGTGGTGTTGGCAACTTTGAACATACCTCCGGGTCACTTAAGTAGGTAATTTATTTATTTGTACATAAACTATTATTTTGTAAATACGTTGTTAGCTTAATCAATTTTATTAGTGTAAATAAGTTGATTTCAAATTTTTAACTACGCCAATAATACCTAACAGTCAAAATTATTTCTACATACCTACCTAGCTAGCAAATCTTTCCAATTCCAACAAACGTAAAAAACATTTTTAGATTTAGTGTATCGGTACACCAACTATGGTACTGAGCACCACGAAAACTTTATTAGGCTGAATTTACCTACGTACAATGTTCAGAGTGTTAGTGTAGTGAATTATTTGTAAATCCTTGCGCTGACTATCCTAACCACATTAGCGCAAAATAGCTTACAGTAGTGCGCCTCAGGATCCGGAATAAAGATCAAAGATTGCCAATTTTAGGATTTTCCGTTCAGCAGGATAGCAATAAAGCAAAACTAACATTTTATTAATCATCTGATAACTACCGAACTTAGGTAAGTACAGGTCAGTGAACTTTTCTTTGGCACACTAGTATTGTTGTCGTTAGTAAGATTGCCGTATTCCAATGATGCTTAAAAAATAGTTAAGTTAAAGTCAAGCGAAATTTATGACAATAATGTAGGTGATTTTCGAAATCAAATTAGGCAAAATTGCTACCGGTCGCCATAAGTCATCGCACGGTCGCAACACTGTTGCATTTCGTAGGTAAGACGTCGACTGTCGACTCTCACGCACACAGAGCAGCTGCATTGTCGCTGTGTGCGTAGTTGGGTGATTCTGTTTTAAGTGTTTTGAATCAAGGGTTTTATTCTGAAATACTGTTAAATTTCAACAAAAAAAAGCAACACTTATTAATTATAGACCGGTACCGAACTTTAAATTGATTATTTATGTGTTATATGACAACCTCCTGAAATTTGATGAGGATGCAAAACAACACATTGTATATGATAGTGCCCGCTCACATCAGGCTCGACCAATAACTCAGTGAATATCGCACATAATATTGCGACCCTGGACTAGCCCGCGCAATCCCCACATTGCAATCCTTTTAACACGGGTAGGCTGTTGTGAAACAAAGGGCTTTACGAATTCTTCCGATCATCTGCTGACGGTAAATCCACTTTTCATGCATCTTCGTAGAACCTAGGAAGTTTTACCACAATAGTCGAGTGAAAATTAGACGTAAGTAGAAAAAAGTTTATACAGGTCTGATTTTCATGAGACTTGCTTTTTTCTAGTTCCTAGAGATGAGGAGACGAAAGTTAAAAAAAATCGATAATCGCTACCTTTTGTTTGTATTTTTGAATTTCCTTTGGTATTTATTGTATCGTTTCTGTATAACTTAAAATTCGCCGAATTTATATTGTGGCGGAATAGTGAGACTAGTAATAGTAATTGTTGTCGATAAAACGCGCAATTCAAGTTCTTTATGAAAATTTCCGTCTTTATTCAATTATTTCTTAATTTAAACTTTAAGAGTTAGACTTCTTTTGAAATTGGTAACTAGTAATTTTTCCCAGATAACTGGCCTAGAAACTGTTCAAGAAAATCATGAGCGTAATGCCTAAAAATTTATTCCCGAATATCAGAAAATCGTGTTTGTTATTAAAGAAAATCCGCAAACTAAAACTTCATTCCAAATTATGAGTATTTTTCGTCTAACTGCACTCGGCTATTTGTGCAAGTTACGATTTGTCTTACTCACCTACTAACATGTATATCCATAACACTGGTCGTTCAAATACTGATGGACTGTACACAACTTCTCTCAAGACAAGTATAACTTGTGGTCTTCTATTAAGAATAGTCAATTTAAAGTCTATGCAGTATTCTAGCCTTTTAATGACAAACCATAATTTTGATCCATCTGTGTCTTGCATCCTTACCGCTCCATCCTGGAAACAAGCGAACGTTAAGTTAAGTAACTCAGTAGAAAGTTTGGTTCTGTGTGTAAATTCTAGTAACACTTAGCTTCAGAAATCGGAGGCAAAAAACCTGAATCAATGAAACAAAAGACAAACTTTTGTGTTATTGTAGTCGGTTTTATTTTCTGCAACAAAGTTATTTTTTATTCTTTGTATTTTTTGTTGTAATATCGTATACAAATATTTGCTTTGCATTTATTTTACATTGTTAACAATAAATGTCATGGTACTATTACCATGACATTTATTGTTAACAATGTTCCATTTCATTGGGGATAAGCCTATGCTTATCCCCAATGAAATGGAACTTAACCTAACTATCGGTACATCAGCTCAGAAACATGAAATGATGATTATCAGGCAAAATGCCTTTGTGTGCCTATGAAATTTAGAGAGGTTCCTCGATTTGTCTTGGATTCCATCATCAGATCCTGACCTGATGACCATGGGATCACAGAAGTTTACTGTTTTAAAACAATGCCCATATAATTCGGCTTAAAAGCAGCCCCGGCTCGTTCCAGTTTGGGAATGCTGGAAATGCCGTTGGAACCGATGGACGTTGGAAATGCTCCACAAAGTTCCACCAGCTTTCCAGGACGAGTCCTAGAAACTTCAAAGTTGACACGACGCCGATGGGAACCCCTTCTACCATCAGTAGGGATCCCGACGGTGGTGCAATCCAATATGCTAATCCCTCAATTTTTAAACGTTACACTGCTACAGCATTTTTAGGTCTCTGTTATAATTTGAGGGTATCCATTAATTTTACTTACTTACGTTTTCTTTATGAAATTAATCCATACACTCATTTAATGCGCAGTTATAACTACAACGTTTGTTGTATATGTTTTATTATAACGACTACGATTTACCCATTTTTTTTAATTACTTCTGGTTTTTTGAGACCAAAAATAGAAAAAATCTTTGTTGCAAGATCAAAGTTTTGTTAATTAGTAGCAGTAATAAATATTACTAAAAGATTTTTAAATTCTTTATAAATAATAATAAAACGAAATTGAAAAATATTTTATATTTAAAAACAAATAACGGATGACAAAAAGGACCAAGGCCCAACACTAATTGAACGCCCATGTCGTTGGGTCTTGGGAGGGGGGGGTTGGTGGAACGAGTTTTTTTTTTTTTTTACTTTTTTGTTTTTTTTTTTATATATTACTACTCGTTTAGTCTCTGACAAATGACAAAGAGTTATTTATTTAGAATCGGCCAAATTTGCACCCACTATGCACATGCACAATTTACACAGTAAAAGGTTCCGTGATCGGGATCCAAGAAACCGCACGCACAGTTTGGATTCAATGACCGCAAAAAAAAAAACTGTATGTAGAATTATTTCTGAAAAAAAAAAAACTAATAATAACAAATTATAACTGCGGTTGTAACAGGAAATATCCCATACCTCCCAATAATATTGTTACTTATAAGCGTTTTGTTTTTGCCATTTGGCTGCAAAAGGCAAAGTGACACTCGTGTGCTTTTTATTTTTCTACTCACTTTTACTGTCTCTACATAGTATAAAACAAAGTCGCTTCGTGCCATCTGCGCTTAGATCTTATTAACTACGCCACGGATTTTGATGCAGTTTTTATCAACAGACAGAATTATTTAAGAGGAAGGTTTAGGTTTAATATATTTAGATTTATTTATTAAACACCTGGACTTTTATTTAATAGAATGAAGCAGAGCTTTTGTACTTTCTCCCCTCTCAGATACTTATACAGGGTGTAACGGAAAGGGTATATACATACTTAAGGGATACAGACCATCAAACTGAACATGTTTCTCCACAAACAAACATCGTAATAACGAAAAATTTATCTGCTGCCCCATAGAAAATTTCAATACCTATTCGACCAAATGTATGGGACAGCTGATATTTTTTTCGCTATGACGATGTTGGTCCGATGGAGAAATATGTTCAGTTTGATGGTCTGTAGCACACCCTTAAGTATGTATATACCCTTTCCGTTACATCCTGTATATAAAATTCGTTTTTATCATATAAATATATTAGCTGTGTATGTGTAGCTCTGTATGGTGTCGGATGTAAAGGCTCTGTATGGTGTCGGATGTAAAGAATAGTACCATCCCATACCCAAGTAACACGTAATCTGTATAATCACTGAATTAAAGACTTATTTACGTTTTAAAGTCAGACTGTCACTTTAAATCAGTTTTGACTTAGTTTAAATGCTTTTGAGTAGAATGTGGTAAAATTTATAATGCATGAAGCTATTCTATGGTCTAAAAAATAAAGTTAATTGGCTTATAATCATACTAAAACATTAATTACTTTTAATATACAGCACCTAAAACAGCATTTACACTAACACAAAGGTTAAGACCTTATATTAGTAAATAAGAAAACCTAATACATTAAATAAACGTTGTCGACATATTTTATAGTGAACTTAGATTTATAAACACATTTTTAAGATTAAACGCATTATTATGATCTTTTCTTATGTTTATTTACAGCTAAGCATTAGCCAAACATTTACTAAAGTTTTAGCTCTGTTATCTTCTTATTTTATTGTTACTTTAAAGCTTTCATCACTATTTAGATAAATAAAAATGTAATTTTATTACTATAGGTCATAATTTGACCATAAAACAATGAGTAGTATGATTATTTTCATTTGTGCGTTAGTATATACTCATTAGTAAATTTATGTCGCACGTGTCACGTTGTTGTCATGAATAAACAGTGGAAAAAGACTAAGAGAACAGGTGGAGTAAAGAGAAAGATAAAAACGGAATATTCAAACTTTATATCTGGTTTAAGTAATAAAAAACGTGTTCCAAACAATGATACTCTTGATACTCAAAATACAGAACAATCGGTAGTTGTGTGTGAGCCAAGCACTAGTCAAGAAGTTCCATCAAGTGGTTCCGTAGTACATTTAAGATTTGAAAATGAAAATTATTTTGCAGAAGTGTTATCAGATGGTACTACTTTCTATAAATATATATAAAATAAAATAACTTATTATTTAAAATATGTATATCTAAAATAAAATAATCAGTTATTTAAAAAGGAGGAGGTTCTCAATTCGTCGGAATGTTTTTTTTTTATGTATGTTACTCGATTACTCGAAGACGGCTTGACCGATTTCAAAAATTCATTTTGTGTTTGAAAGGTTGTAAGTCCTAGTTGGTCTCATTGTCACCAGGCCAGGATCTGATGATGGGATCCTGGAGAAATCAAGGAAACTCCTCAAATATTATAGGCACACCTATAGGGATTTGGGAGTTTTCTTTTGAAGCTGGTGCATTGCCTGCATGATGAACTAAAAAGAGTTAAATAAAAATATTTTTATAAAAAAAACAAAGCCACTTCAAAAAAAACCACCAAAAAGTAGTGCTTACATTAATTGGTGTGAATGCAATACTGCATTCACACCAAATAATGTAGAGGCATTATTTCTTACTTTTTGGTGGTTTCTTTTTTAAGTAGGTTTTTTGTGTAAGGAATATTGTTTATTTAGGTGTTTTTAGTATTTCGTTACAATTGTTCAAATTATATAAGTTTACAGAATCTGTATCTCGAATTAGGTATAAACGTGTCACTTTAATATTTTTAGATGATAGTTCTACTGATGACGAAGAAATTTGTACCGAATACACGAAAAATATCATTTTAAAAGATAAAAAAATTATAAGTAAAAAAACCTTTTAAAAAAAAGCTTTTATTTAAATGCTCTAAAAAGGAGAAAAATAAAATTTTCTTTTAATTTTTTAACTTTCAACTTTTGACCTCATTATACACAATTTATATGATCATAAAAGCTTGTCGCGAGGTTTGCGTAAATACCTATAAGTATTTAGTTAAACTGAAATTTAAAAAAACTTAATCTTAGCAGCTTAAGTTGCTCAATTAAATAGGTACTAGTTTAATTATACAAGTAAACCTCGCGACAAGCTTTTATGATCATATAAATTGTGTATAATGAGGTCAAAAGTTGAAAGTTAAAAAATTAAAAGAAAATTTTATTTTTCGCCTTTTTAGAGCATTTAAATAAAAGCTTTTTTTTAAAAGGTTTTTTTACTTATAATTTTATTTTAACATTTTTAGTTTTGCCGTAATCGTTTCTGAACACATTATTATCTCAATCTCAACACTTTTTTCATATCCATGCTATTAACCGTTGAGGAGTTCCATCGTGAGGAGACGATCCTGGCTGAAGGAAGCGTGCATGATACAAATCGTGATTATCCATCAAATATGAACACGTATGCAAAGTTTCGTGTCCACGCTATTAACCGTTGAGGAGTTCCCTCGTGAGAAGACGATCCTTACTGCAGGTTTATTTCATGATACACATCGTGATTATGCATCAAATATGAACTCGTATGCAAAGTTTCGTGTCCACGCTATTAGCCGTTGAAGAGTTTCTCGCGCGAAGACGATCCTGGCTGCAGGTTGAGTTCATGATACAAGTCAGGATTATCCATCAAATATGAACTCGTATGTAAAGTTTCGTGTCCACACTATTAACTGTTGAGGAGTTCCCTCGTGAGAACACGATCCTGGCTGCAGGTTGAGTTCATGATACAAATCGTAACTATCCATCAAATATGAACTCGTATGCAAAGATTCGTGTCCACGCAATTAACCATTAAGGAGTTCCCTCGTGAAAAGACGATCCTGGCTGCGGGTTGAGCTCATGATACAAATCGTGATTATGCATCAAATGTGAACACGTATGTAAAGTTTCGTGTCCACACTATTAACCGTTGAGGAGTTCCCTCGTGAAAAGATGATCCTGGCTGCGGGTTGAGCTCATGATACAAATCGTGATTATGCATCAAATGTGAACACGTATGTAAAGTTTCGTGTCCACACTATTAACCGTTGAGGAGTTCCCTCGTGAAAAGATGATCCTGGCTGCAGGTTGAGTTCATAATACAAATCGTGACTATCCATCAAATAAGAACTCGTATGCAAATTTTCGTGTCCACGCTATTAACCGTTGAGGAGTTCCCCCGTGAGAAGACGATCCTCACTGCAGGTTGAGTTCATGATACAAATCGTGATTATCCATCAAATATGAACTCGTATGCAAAGTTTCGTGTCCACGCTATTAGCCGTTGAGGAGTTCCCTCGTGAGAAGACGATCCTGGCTGCAGGTTGAGTTCATGATACAAATCGTGATTATCCATCAAATATGAACTCGTATGGAAAGTTTCGTGTCCACGCTATTAACCGTTGAGGAGTTCCCCCGTGAGAAGATGATCCTGGCTGCAGGTTGAGTTCATGATACAAATCGTGATTATGCATCAAATATGAACTCGTATGCAAAGTTTCGTGTCCACGCTATTAGCCGTTGAGGAGTTCCCTTGTGAGGAGACGATCTTGGCTGCAGGATTAAGTTATGTCTGTCAGGAGCATGTATTGTCTTCAGAACCAAAGGTGTGTGCAAAATTTCAGGTCAATCGGTCATCGGGAAGTGGTGCTAATTTAGCTTCCAAGATTTCACCGTAACAAACATACATACATACATACATACATACATACATACATTGCAAGTTAAATAAAAGCTTTTAATAAGAGAATGGGCTCTTGTTAAAAACATACCTCAAAGTGCTTTAAAAGACTTATTAACAATATTGAATGATAGATACCCGGATACTTTGCCCAATGATCCGAGAACAAGTACTTAAAACCCCGAGGGAAGTACACATTGAAGTGGTGGAACCTGGTCTATACTGGCACAATGGCATTACAGGTCCACTTGAAAGAATATTGGCGTCCGAAACTCTTGAGCATGTTGTGATCAGAAGGATGGCGCAAAATAAAACTTGTGATATCGTAGGGAATTATTTCTGATTTATTGGTTCCTGCCTTATATTACAATTTTGGTCATACAACTAGCACTAGGTTCACTTATATTAAAATATTTAATTGACCAATAGGAGCACACTGATTTCCAACATTTAAAACAATCTGTTGACAATGGATCTACGATGAACGCGCACCTATCTCGCTCTGGCGCGTGCGCTTCGTATAGCGTCGTCTGCTCGCACCATATAAAATACTATGGCACCGGCGCGCATCTCATCAGTACGTATTTGCTTGCGAGGCTGCTGCTGAAGTTGTGTTACAGCGGATGAATTTAGTTGTGAATGGATTATCTGAAAACAAAGAAAGAGCAGTTTGATACATTTATTTTTTATATTTAAGTTGATTTTAAAAGCGAATGTCTGTCGCCCTTATTTCTTTATTCATAGAATATAAGTATTGCAAGAATAATAAGTTCAAGTGCTTTGATATAAATAACAACCCTAAGTGCAAAAAAGAGCTGATTTGTCGTAAAACTATTTTTTTTTTAAATAGTTTTTTGTATAAGTAATGTACCTCATTCGACATACGGACTGTAAGAAAAACAGTACCAAATAATCATGTGATTAAGGGATTCTAAGTTATTGTTTCGGTACCCTGATTAACACTATAGCAATCAATTTTTATGACGTTTAAGGGTAATGAACATTATAACATGCCTAAAAAGTGTTACAATAATGCTAAAGATATCACTTAGATATTTTATATGTATGTTGAATGACTTAAGCTATTTTTTTAAACTATAATAAGATTGACAACATTAATATACACTAGTTGAAAGTTTAAAACATTAATATTATATGACGCCATTTGCTTTCTGTTTTTTCTAACATAAAAAAGGAAATTATAGCACACATATGAATGAAATACTACTTATTATGTTTTTCTTATAAGCGAAGTATCGATAGAAGCAATTTTATAAACTAAAATTAATCAAATCGTTACAAAAATTACAAAAGGTATCAGATGTTTATTCTAAATTTGTCCCTATTTTTATTAAAAAAGCATTTCTGTGAGGGCGCGTGAATTTTAAGCCACAAACATATATATATTTTCACATAAGACTAATACCCCCAGCTCATTTGCATTCAAAACAAAATAAAATTGATGATTGACTTACCTTATGATAAATTATTTTCCATGAAGACACATAAAAACATCTCCACACAACATCAATGCACTGCAATACACTAAACGAAATAATCAAATCGGACATAAGTTTCGATAAGTTTTTTCAAATACTTTTATACAAAGAAGATAAAACGTTCAGCCTTAGAATAAAACGTAACTTTGGCATAGTAATTCAAAAAGCTGTTTAAAAGCCGTACTAACGTCTAAAAAAATGCTTTTTACATTAGAATATGCTGTCTCACAACTTTACTAATGTCTGTCTTCAATAACATTATAAGCGCTGGTTAGCAGCACTAATAATATTTAATAATGCTCAAAGCCGTATTATTTGGGGCCCAAATTGAGCTTACAAGACACTTATAAACTTTTATACGGCTAATATAGTGCAACATATGTTGCTCATATACTGCTTTGCACGTAAGTCCATCCTGTTGTACGCTTCTTATAATGTTGTTTTGTGTTACTTGGGTATCTTCCCGTGGGTGTTGTAAGAGGCGATTAAGGGATTTGCCAGAGAATGGGCAGCAGCGTTCTCTGTGCTTTTGTAACAACCGTACTGCGATCGCCAACCCGCCCGCCAAGAGTGGCGATTATGGTAAAACCCCCCAAAATGCCAATGTGGCGACACTTGGGGGAGGCCTATGTCCAGCAGTGGACGTTTTTTCGGCTGAAATGATGATGAATGATACTAGCTGTGCCTCACAGTTTCCTCTATTGTTTTTTCTAAGGTCGGATGTTAAATATAGCCTATAAACTCCCTCAAGAATAGTACTCGTCAATAAGTTTTTAGATTTGACAGCCGTCAAATCTAAAAACTTATTTACGAGTTCAAAGAAATTAGCTTTACTGTGTTAGTCATCATCATCTTCCTGCCCTTGTCCCATGTTATTTGGGGTCGGCGCAACACCTTTCTTTCTTCCATTATCCTCTGTTAGTATAGACTTCATAAAATGAAAAGTAAAATAAACATACAAGTACCTCTAAAATGAAAAAATCGTTTGTAATCATGTGTTCAACCGTGCATGTGCCTACATCTCTTTGATTTTTAACGAAGATAAAATCCTTTTTAGATTGTTTTGTAACACCTTCGTTCCACAAAACAATCTTGGAATAGTCGACATCCGAGATTAGCTTTGATACTTTCTTATACCTTTGGAACATTTCCATTGTATTGGTGCACATTTGTCCCCTCGGAGAAAACATTTCGCCATCACCGCAGCATTTCTCGATACACGTATTAGACGAACAAAATGTTGACACATCGATTGGAGTATTGTTCATATGTTTATAATCATTTTTGCACATCATTTTAAAGTCCACATCACTTTTTACAGCACTCAACTTTAAAAGAAACGTAAAAACTATATAGGTTAACATTGTACTTAAATTGAGTTAAAATTAATAAAGCATTAATAAATATAAATGCTTCTTACATGTAAGCTAATTAAGAGTAAAATCACGAGAATGGAATGTTCCGCTTGGTATTTTATCCTGCCTTAGAGGATAGAATTACCTTCTGAAATACGGACGATTTTCCTGTTTTGGTATTTACAGTATTTTAGCCTATTTAAAATACAAATGAATAATGGAAGCGATTATTATACGGCAAGTATCTTTTTTAAGGTTCTTTTTTGGTCTGACCGTCTGTCTCTCTGTCCGTCGTATGTCACAAAATTTTTACTGTGAGACTATTTGCACCACACAGAAGTAATTTGTAGAGTTACACACAATACGATCTTAAATAATGAAAAAATAACAAAATATGTTACCGAGAGTTGAAAAATTCTATGTATGTAACTAACTGTGTGGGGTGTCTATCGATAGCTCTTAAAAATGAATAAAAGTTTCCTTAAATACTTTTTTTCTTAAGACAATGCTTAATGAGACATTTGCTTTCAAAGTCGTAAAACTTGTGCCTGCCCCCCCCCCCCCCCCCTATAGTTTCTTAAGTAAGAGGAGTATAATTCAACGGTGGCCCAGTGGTGGCAACCCCAACTTACGAGCAGTAAGTCGTGGGTTCGAATCCAGGCCGGTGCATTAGTTTGTGTAATTATTTCATCACCGCTGCCCTCAAAATCGGTGAAGGAAAACATCAAAAAAATTCTAGAACTAAAAATTCGAAGACATGTGACATCTACCAACCCGAATTAAAGCGCACTCCCTCTTATTGAGAGAAGGCCTGTGTCCCTGCAGTGGGAACATTTATAGGCTCATGATGATGAAGAGATATGTGACGTCACATAAGATTGGATAAGGCGTCTTCTGCAGAACATAAACTTAAAAACAAAAAAAAAAAAAACAAAATAATGATGGCGTGTTGAGTATTAAAGGAAAGGGCTTCAGTATTTCTAAAATGTAGAAATTATAATCATAAAATAATTTAACTTAACACGTTTCCGCTTAATGTTCCCTGACAATACAAAAAGAATACGCGGTCACGTGAGCGCAGCCGCGGGCACAGCTAGTTGTTAGATAAATGAGTATTTGTAAATTGGTAATTTAGGTCATTTAATGAACGTCATGCTCATTAGGGCCTGACGTTCATCAGATTCGTTACAGTGACTCTTTTCCTGCTGTAATCACAATGTTCATATTCATAAATAAATCATAATTCATATTAATTTAATTCTGTAAACTGGCTTTACAAAACACTTTTTCATTACTCATACTCTGAAAGTAGGTCTGAAGTTGCCTGAGGAGCGGGATGAAAGTAATACTTTCATCCCTAGGGAGAATCGCTTTCAACTGACAGATGTCAAATTATTAAAAATAAAATAGTTCTGTTTTCACATTTTTTTTGAAACCATTTTCCAACTTTCTATGCAGCCACGATGTAAAATTGAAATAACTTAAAGTTAAATATTGATTAAAGAATATATATTTTTTAAATAACTTTATTATAATTTAGTTTCAACAATTTACCTTAAAATAACGTAGAGTTGGGCAAAATATTTACCAATTTTTCAATGATGAATTGAAAAATAATGGCTGAATAGCTAGCTGGCCACAGAAAAAAAAACAAAATAGATGGGAAACCGGCAATCCGGCTCAATGCTGGTCCTGCTCCACAACCATAGGGGCTATCAAATGACCATGTGAAGTTATTGAGAAGGTGCAGAAGATTGTATAAATATCTTTGCTTTGTATAGATTCAATCTCTTAGTATTATATAATTGCATAGCACATGTGTGAAAACTATGTAATGTAAAGCCACCATTTACTGAGTACCTACATCTTTCATTGACGCGAATTTACCCTGGCGGTTGAGTGAATGTCATGCTCACTTAAATGTCACGCTGATGGTGTCGGGTGTGTCGGGTCATTTAGTTCCCTTCAATATGGTTGAGTTGAATGATGGCTGATACACGCGTGATGTTCGTGAACGGGAGCTGTCAGTTGTGACTGGTCATCTCTTAGCTGCCACGGTTTATTTTAATTATTTTATTTTAAAACTTTATTTTAGAACAATTGATTTCGTCTTTTACTTTGGACACTCTTAACTTGCCCGTATTTCTACATCGTTCTCACATACTAGTAATTCTCAACACGAATGATGTAACCAAGATTTGGACGACACGGTTGGCGCAGTAGTTGAGCGATCGACTGCTGCGCTGCGTGTCGCGGGTTCGATCCCCGCACGGAGCAAATATTTGTATGGCCTACAGATAGTTGTTCCGGGTCTGGCTGTTTGTGTATGTCAGTTTAAATGTTTGTAAACGCACCCACGATACAGGAGAAATTCCTAGAGAGGGGAAACGTTTTAAAAAAAAAAAAAATGTAACATATTTTGATTTAAAAGAGTGTCCATGGAGTTTCTTGCTCATTCTTCTCCATAGAGATCTATGCTTTGGAATGGGCAACTACAGTACTTTCACAAGTTATTATGTCTTGTGACTGGGACTGTAGGTTCGCGTTTTTTTTTTGTTTTTTGACTTTCAAAAGTGCCTGTAATGTAGTTATTGAAATAAATGCTTTGAGTTTGTGATTGGTCATTGTATTGAGTTTCCGAAAAACTGCTAATCGCCGAAATCAAATGTATCGTGTTACTTCGCTGCTTTTGAAATAAATAAATAATAATGATTTAAATTATTACTTGTTTTTCTGCGACCAAACCAAGAGTGTATAAAGAAAACTGTTTGTAAAAAATACAAAGAACTTCCAAAATACCTAAAAAACGCCGGTTTCATACTTTTGACCGTGTATGTTTTGTACTTTTTTACCGAAACGTCATAAATACACAGTAGCTATCACACACGTCATTAAGACAAATCAATTAAGAAAGCGGTTGTCCGGCCTACTTACGGCATTTTATTTTATTTTTAAAATATTTGGAACTGCCGTTTTTTTTTTAGCCAACTGGTAAAACCCAAAAGAAAAAAATATAGTAGTAAGTTGGAAATTCGTAATTATTATAATAACTGTGATGTAGCTGGTATGAAAACAAACAAGTTTTGTAGGTATGATATAAAATCTTTTTTAAGCGTCACGTTTCCAAAAGCTATCAAAATTAGAATCAGTAATGGTAACACCAATACAGTTTTGGTTTTATTATAGGCATGCATTAATGAATTACTCCCGCTATGTCGATTCCCTCTACGTCGAGTCGTGACTCCTTTCGTCTCGTCCACGTTCATACATCTCAATAAACAAAAAGCAACATATGTCTTTTGGGGGGTGGGGATAAGTACTTACTGAAGCCGTACATCTTTGTTTTAAGTATTAAAGGAATTCGTAAGTCAATTATTTCTGTGGGGAATCAATTTAGATTGCCATCGGTACGCTTAGAAGAAGTTCATGACAGGTCCCGACGATCAGTTAAAATCTTTCAACTCTCAGAGGTTAATCAGCCAATGGAAAACAAAAGTGAGGTATGGTTGTAGAAGGTCAATGTGAATACGAGGGTCCGACCAAACCATGGCCGTCTTGCCGGAATGTCCAAGGTGTCCGTACACTTGCGTTTAAGAGGGCTTACTGTAAAAAACGCTACGAAAGCGCGACCAATGGGTGTTAATAATTTGTAAAGACGTATGCATCGCTACAAAAGAAGAAGAAGAACAAGGTAATAATGTTAGATCTCGTATTTCCGAAGATAGACCATGACAACAATAGGTAAATAAATACTGGCATGTCCCTTATCAACACCAGTTCCCAATTAATTTTATTTGCACTTAACAAATATCGACTGTATTGCAGTGTAATAACGTTGGTTTCAGAATGACTAGTACGATACCAAGTCAACAAAATTAATTGAATCTGTAGCGTAAATTGAACTTTACTAAAAATAACAATAATTCATCATAATTCATTTAAGTTTCTTGGCGAGCAGACGAAACGAAATGTTTATCACAATACTTAACGTTTTATTAGTCTTTACTTCAAATACTAATGCCTTGAATAATGAACCTGATTCTCGACTAAACAGCAATGACGGTTTAGTCAAGATAAATAAATGTTGTCCTGACGGGTATTATGTTGGAAGAAGGAAAAGGTGTATAAGGTACCACGAAACGCTTTCTTTTTCTACGATAAAAGTATACGACGAGGAATTAATAGACACTGGAAAGTCACTTGAAGATGTACTGAGTTTGAATACGAGCAAATTTAAAGATACGTATTTTAAACATGATGCCTTTGATGTCACGATGTTGGATTACAATATATATGTTATTGAGGTGAGTGTCTTGCATTATTTGCCATGAAATTGCCGTTTTGTATACAAAAAGTAAAAGTAGTCTTGTTTATAGGTGATAAAGAAACTTTTCCAAAAATATGTACATACAGACATGGTCCTTGGTAACTCAGTGCATTCCTTGCATTGGGGAATACCTACCAGAGCTAAATAGTGACAAATTAACTTGGGGTCCAAACTGGAATATTTTGGAGAATTCAAAAATCTAAATTAAACTGCCAATTGTGAAAATAGCGGTAATTCTGGGTGTTAAAGTGATATTTCTCTGATAGTTCCTGAACTAATGAATCCGGTGACGCTTTTTTTAAGAAAGTACCGAAACTTTCGGAATTTAGGCACCGCAAATTTCGTCTGTTTTTCAAGGCAGTCTGCTTGAAATGTAGGTATGATGTACTTGATATGTAAATTACAGAAACGATTTTATGGGAGTGCGTAAGAGATCCCGAATAAGATCGATCGACTTTCACTCATTTGTTAACCGAATGAAGAATATTTTTAAATCTTTCATAGGTTGAGGTTAAAAGCTATTTATTCAAAAAAATAACACAAAGTAACTTTCATGAGCACGGAGAATTTTATAGTAATAAATGTAACTTTAGAGTATTAGGTGTATAAATATTTTGTTAGCCTATTGAGTGTCCCAATGCTAGGAAAAGGCCTCCCCTTTTTCCTTCCAAATCTGTGCAATATCTGGCCATGTTCGCCTTGCAAACAAGATAAGAGCGGAAACGCCACGGTCAACATAATATTGCGAACGGGTTTCCAAGTGAAATTAAGTAAATTCTACCTTTTTTTAAATAAATTCCAGACTGGAGTTCTACAGTTTGAGTTCCAGAATGCGTACAATCGCTGGACACTAATAGCGCCTTCCAACTACTGTGTAGACTACCGCATCAATGCAGACCCAAAGAAGATTAAACCGGGTTTTTGGGTAATTCCAACGGGAGAAGACATCGTGAAGAATAACACCTTGATTAGCAGTAAGACTAAAATCATATAATTGTGTAAGCTGACCTTTTGAGTCTTCGTTTCTATCTTAGTATCCAACGATTTCAGTAGAAAAGAACATGTAAATAAATACATCATCAAAGTAGTTACTGGTTATTAGTAGTAGAAACTTTTAAATAAAAGACAAACATGGCCACGAATATCTTTTCAAGGTATAGTATACAGACTCATACAAATATGGCCCTCTTTCTGACAGAATCTTGATGCTCGGAAATTTATTTGGCTTAACACACTTCATCTTCTTTAAACAAATATTTTAAGGTATAATTTTTTGAAGTGAAAACTTCTTTAGCGGTGTTGTGCACTTTAGTGATGGGTAAAAAATGTTAAACTCCCGACAGGTGTCACGTGATGCTGATCCTAATCCTGATCGAACGGATTGACATTAGGTTACGAAGGAATTTGAAGTTTGAGTTTGAGTATGCACAAACAAAACCTTCGGATTCTCCAAAGAGGTAAAATTTGTAAGACGGATTGTAATAGTTTTGAAGTGTTAAATGTAATATAAATTGTCATGTTTGTGTACGATAGCGCAATAAATGAATATTGTATGATACCACATAAATGATAGTACTTTTATACTGATAATTAAAGCAATTCGTTCAAAATTATTCCTCAACCATTCCAAAATATCAAAAATGCACAACGTCAATATTCAAGTTTTCACTTTTGCCGGCACTCCCGGAGTGCAACCCCTTTTTAAATATAATTATTGTTTGGACGAAAGTATATACGTAAAAAATTACAATGGCGTACTTTTAAGATAGCAGAATTTTATTTGGAATAATCTTATTGTACATTATGGCCATTTCTTTAAAATTGCATTTGACACCTTAGATATAAATAAAACTACTGTGTTTTAAAAAGTTAATATGTTGTGCTACTATGTTAGTGACAGAAACGAATGGCTGCAAAACCGACTCCACGTACTCTAGTCTGCCCTTTCCCTAGACTGTAATTTAAGCTCGTGTTGGCGCGGTGGGTCGAAGCGGAGCACCGGATCCCCGTAGCGCCGTGACAGAAACCATGCCGGCAGCATGTTGCATGCTTGCTTGCATGCTTCTTACAGGGAAATAAAAACCAATTATGTTCTCAATCAACTGTTTACTAAGTGCTAGTACATGCAAAAAGATAATTAAATAATGAATAGATCTGCGATATCATATCGCAGATCTACTTTCTGAGTCTGAATAGATCTCTATTCATTCTTGGAGAACAAATCAAAACACTGAAATCCACCAAAGCAGAGGTCGATGACATAGCAGTCCATGACATGCACCATTCCACCGTTGTCTACATACTGCTGGGAGTTGTCCTATGCGCGACAGCAGCCTGGGTCTGGACAAGAGTGAGATGCTGCTCGCATTCTACGGCCAGTCGGGCGGAGCCTGACCACAGACAGGAGTTTGTGGCGACTACATCGGAGTCAACCACTGAGCTAAGTGAAGTGCAACCGCAAAAGCAGAGACTGCTGACCGTCAGCTAAGAGATAAGTGAGTGTGAACACATGGGTTTAAGTGGATATTTCGCCAAGCGGTTCAAAATCAAAATCAAATCAAAATATTTTATTTTACATAGACCTACATGGGCACTTATAAAACGTCGACAGAAGAGGCACGGTATCGGGTTGGTCGTTTCCTATGGAGAAGAACCGGCAAAAACTCCATAGTTACTCTTTTAAAATCATTTGGTTCTACAATATTTGGATGTTACAGCGTTAGTACTTAAGTATGAGAGGACAGCGTAGGCCTGACAATAAGTCATCGGTTACTACAAAAGGTAGAAAAAAAAAAATTACAAAGCCCACAATGTCCACACACTCACAAAAAAATATGAATGAAAAAGAATCTATACAAAAGTAAAAATAAAACTAAGAACAATTAAATAAACAATTGACACAAATGTAGTCATCAGTACTGTAACTATTCTGCACAATGAATAAACGGTGCAATGATTTGAAAACTATTGTAAAACATCTGAATAAAAAAGAATAGAATAAATAAAATTCGGAATAGTTAGAGACATCCACATATTTGTGTCGTTTATGAGCTACCAGGGAAGCCGCATGTGCAGAAGGAACTACAGCCAAACTTCTTTATCTTCAACATAGTCCTTAATTTTGTAATATGCTTTTTTAATAAGGACACGTTTGATGCAAATTTTAAACTTTCCATCGGTCAGTTCAAAAACTGACTTTGGCAACTTATTATAAAAGCGTATACTGTTTATAAGAAATGACTTGCTAGTTTTTGTTAATCTAAATTTGGGTATTACAATTTCGTGTTTACTGCGTGTGTTTATATTATGGAAGTCGCTTCTAATTTTGAAAAGATCTCGGGTTTTGCGGACATATAAAATACATTCTAAGATATAAAGTGAAGGCAGAGTCAGTATATCGATCTCTTTAAATTTTTCTCTGAGGGACTCGCGAGGACCCATTTTATAGATCGCGCGGACTGCCCTCTTTTGCAATATAAAAATTGAATCAACGTCTGCTGCCGATCCCCACAGCAGAATTCCATAAGACATAATACTGTGGAAATACGCGTAGTATACTAACCTAGCTGTGGCTACATCAGTCAACTGCCTTATTTTCCTAACTGCATAGGCGGCTGAGCTTAACCTTGCCGAAAGAGTTCCAATGTGCGCGCCCCACTGCAGTTTTGAATCGATATTAATTCCTAAGAATACAGTTTCCGCGATAACATCAAGTTTTTTGCCGTCAAGATTTAAATTAAGGTCACGTTGAGTTACATTTGGTAAAGAGAACTTTAGACATTTTGTTTTGTTCGTATTCAGTAAAAGATTGTTAGCTGCGAACCATTTCGAGAGAACAGTTAGACTTTCGTTGACACGTATGACATCCGTGTCTTTCCTATGAATTTTAAAAGTAAAAAAAGTAAATTTTTATTTTACCATTTTTTTTTTCAACCAAATATCAACCAACCCAAGATTTAGAGCTAAACCAAGCAAGCGCTAAAATCTACAAATTACAGCGATTCATTTCTGTCACTAAAAAATTGTTAGCAAATGTTTAAGGATATTATTTATTATACATAAATATTCGGAATAATACACATTATATAATAAAATACTTAGGACATATGACTATTTTCATTCAAAATTAGGAGATTTAATTATTATAGTACTCAATATTATGACAGAATAGTTTTAGAAGTAAGAAGTAAAGATAAAGATAATAATGTAAAAAAAATGGATTTTTGAACATAATGGATACTGAAGTTTATAGCAAACGGATAGTGATTTTCGGACAAACAATGTTAGGAGAAGAAAGGGAGTACCTACCTCTACACCCATATGAGCCTTGTTTGTTAAGAGATCTCACTACCTTTTGTTTGATTTTGGGCAAGTCAAACAATTTACTTCATGTATACTTTATCAACAGTTTCGCTGCTATCATGCTTCTTTTTGCTGTTGGTGTTGGTAGTATACTCCTTGCTGCCTGAACTTCGGAACTTGGGTGGCCTGATCTTAATGGCGCACGTTTGCAGTCTGTTCATGTCCTTCTTGCTGTTGGCCATCATTCAAATACCGGATCACAGCACAACAACTTGTATTTTTCTCAGTAAGTAATTTGTTGTGGAGTGTTTTAATAAAGCACTTCGAATGAGCAGCGGCGACTAACGGTTCCAGCATGTTTTTCTAAATGTAGTCAAACGTAAGCATACACTCTTCGCTTTGTGCAATTTATTTAATCTCTATTGCGCTCAAAACCGTGAGAAAACTTGCCTGTCCTTGAACCAAAAAAAAAATAACACAGTGCAAATCCACCAACGAATAATGGACCGATGAAGTTGATTACGTTCCGCTACGTCTCTCAGAGAGTAGATCAATGTCCCGGTGGTAATGTTTTAGGTATATTATTCCATTATGCGACTAATACAGACCACTACAGTGCGCAATTCTAGAACATTTGTAAAAAGTAATGAAATAGCTGTACATTGTTTGGACTACAATTCTCGTAGTGTTTGAGTGACTGTTGATTATAAAGTATTTAGTAGGTCGCAAAACACTGCGGGTGGATGCAAACTACTTGTAGGTATGCGTTTGCACAAGTGCATGATTGAGTTTTTTATTCCAGCGATGACCACATATTTCTTCTCTCTGGCTACTTTCTGCTGGTTGAGCGTCTTGTCTTTCGATATTTGGTGGACCTTCAGGTAATAATTTTTGTTTTACCAGCGTGTATTAATATAAAATTATTTGTCATGCAAAAATTAGGTACGTTAAATATATCATTATTGCTCTAAGTTCTAGCCGGGTAGTTTTACTGTACTAAATTTCATTACTGTCCACTGACCAATAATGTGATATGAATTTGGAACTTCCAACGATTTGTATGAAAACTTTTACCAAAGTGTTTACTTCGTATGTCCTAGTGGCCGTAGACGACCAAACTATTCAAATTGTGCAACTTATTAGTAATATTGTATTTAAAAATAAGAACAAACAATGTAAAGTAATCAAATAGGAAAACAAAATGAGAAAAAAACAATAAAAAACAATTGTTTTCTTCAAGTGGTCAAGTCCTAAATTATTGAATAATTGGCTCGGCTTATGCTCAACAAATATTGGTTCCCAATGACAACCAATAAACACGACCATACTACACTTGACACTTGACAAGTTTGGCACTTAGTCAATATTGCAAGGAGGCAAATTCTAATCTCCTTAAATATTTATTCATTTATTTCAACAAGACAAAAAATATTTTGACTGAACCATGTCCTCCAATTTTCCCCATACTCAAGGAGATTTTATAAAGGCAAAAAAGTGTCTATGAAAATCCCGAACGACGAACCCGAATACGTTTTTCGCAAGCGAATGTATAATATGATATTTGCTCGCTATTTTGTAAGTAGAGACTTGCGTTTCTCGCGAGCATCGTTACGACAACCGAATTGTTTCGTTATTATTTAGCGATCTGTAGTTTGCGACCGTCTTAATGATTGTCGAGACTGCAGGCTCTGGTGCAAGACGCCATATTTCGAAAAACTAATTGGTTTTTTGAAGTGAAACTTATACGACTTCCAACAAGGTTGCGTTAAACGTTTAACGCTACCATGGATGAGGAATAGAAAGAGACAGAGCGAGAGTGAATGCGTGGCACTCGAACGCATGCGCGTAGTATACCTGTTACAGTCCAGCGCGAGCGTGGTTCTCTTTGTGCCATAGCCTAAATTATATTTTGTGGATGGGTGATCAAGGTTAAGCGAAGGTTGCCCAGATCAGTATGTGGATGGGTGATCAACGTAAAGCAACGGTAGCCACGGTAGGTCTGCGGATGGGTGATCAAGGTTAAGCGACGGTTGCCCAGGTCAGTATTTGGATGGGTGATCCAGGTAAAGCGACGGTTGCCCAGGTCAGTATGTAGATGGGTGATCAAGGTTAAGCGACGGTTGCCCAGGTCAGTATGTGGATGGGTGATCAAGGTTAAGCAACGGAAGCCCAGGTCAGTATGTGGATGGGTGATCAAGGTTAAGCGACGGTAGCCGAGGTCAGTATATGGATAGGTGATCAAGGTTAAGCGACGGTTGCCCAGATCAGTCTGTGGATGGGTGATTAAGGTAAACCATCGGCTGCCAAGGTCAGGCTATGGATGGGTGATTAGGGTTAAGTAACGGTTACCAAGACTGGTTTGTGGATGGGTGATCAACGTAAAGCTACGGTAGCCAAGGTAGGTCTGCGGATGGGTGATCAAGGTTAAGCGATGGTTGCCCAGGTCAGTATTAGGATGGGTGATCAAGGTTGCGTTAAACGTTTAACGCTATAATGGAGGGGGTATGAAAGCACTCATTTCCACATTACGAAGTTTCACTTCTTCCGTGAGGAGGGACTCCACGCACAATTTTTTTTATTTTTTACTTCAGGAACTAAACCGCGGTCTCTTTATTTAATAAATAATATATTTTGAAATGCTTAAAATATTCGGTAGCATACCAATGGCTTCAAAATTTCGTTACAACACTACCTTCATCGATGCAAATTCTAATGTAATAATTGTGTTTTACAGAAGTTACGCAAAAGCCCCTCCAATCCATCGCCGACAACAATACTTCAAGTTCCAGATGTACAGCTTGTTCGCCTTTGGAGTCCCGTTCCTCATGACCGTGGGACTGTACACGCTGAACGAACTCAAGGATGACTTGAGATACCTGCCTTGGTTCGTCACTCCTCACGTGCCTGAGTTTGGTTGCTTCCTTGAAGGTGAAGACACTCCATTTTTTGATATAAAATAATACAATCTGCCTACACTCGTTTTGCGAGGGAGTTTGATGGCATGATCATATTCAATATTACAGGTCTAGGTCATTACTTCTATCACAACACTTGGAATTTGGCCTGTTCGAAATCTTGATGATGCTTATGAAACAACCAGCTTTTTGTGGTTAAAATCATATCTTTTTGTTTGTGTTTGTTTCGATAGGTTGGTCAGGGTGTTTTAAACAAAACTGCCATGATTTTGTGAAAAAAAAAACAAAAGTTGATTCCCAAACCCAAAGTCAAAGTTAAAAAATAAAAAATTATCGCACGGCCCCGAAAATGATTAGAACTAAGCGTTGCAGGGACTTGAAATTTAGGTAAATAACAGACTGAATGTGTAAAAAAAAATAAAAAGAATATGAAAGGCATCCAAGGACTATATTTTAGGAGTAACAAGACCAAAACTCCATGACCGCGCCATTCAAACGGAGAAAAACACGTTATAGCCGAAACCTTGTTGAAAAAGTATCCCAGATGTTTGAAGTTTTTTGTAAAACTTGGATTTGAATTCATCAAAGTTGGTAAAAACACACGAAAAAAACCTAGGTTTATATTTCAGGTGCTGTACGGTACGGTACAGTATTCCGTATAAATGAGTCGTTATTATCTACCGAAGAAAGTAAGTAGGTATTAAGGAGACTTTTTTTTTTTGTAAAAAGCACCTAGAACTACCGATTACAGGCAAAAACATTTTGTTTTTTCCATTATATGTATAAAGCCTTCAATACGTATACTTATAGTTTAATTTTTAATCAGTTTTAAAAAATAATAAATGAAATATTATTTAGATCATACTATAGAAATAATAATCAGTTTTTATTTCATATAGAATCCTTGTTAGTTAGTTGATACCTTCTAATACATTAGGTGGAAAGTTTTCTGTAAACAATAAGCCATAGTCACCGTTTCGAAACATTCAAAACGTGAGGAGCTCGTGGCTAAATAATAACAGCCACTCAGGTCGATCTTCAGATTAAGGCGCGCTTGCCGAGGTTGGTCCGTGGATGGGTGACCATAATAATAATTACATACCGAGTTTCCTTAGTGCCTCGAAAAGCACGTTAAGCCGTTGGTCCCGGCTGTCTAAATATATCAAACACATCAAAGATTACAGGTGTTATGTTATTTTATTTAACACGAGCTGTCCGGCGCAACTTCGTTTGCATCACATTTTCCCCGTTTTCGCATCATTTTTCATTGCTGCTCCACTCCTATTGGTTGTAGCGATGATATATAGCCTTCCTCGATAAATGGGCTATCTAACACTGAAAGAATTTTTCAAATCGGACCAGTAGTTTCCGAGCCTATTCAATGCAAACAAACAATCAAATCTTTCCTCTTTATAATATTAGTTTTAGATAGACTAGCTGTCCCGCGCAACTTCGTCTACGTCAAATTTTCCCCGATTTTGAAACATCATTAATTGCTGCTCAGCTCCTATTTGTCGAAGCGTAATGATATGCTTATAGCCTTTCTCGATAAATGAGCTATAAAACACTGAAATATTTTTTCAAATCAGATCAGTAGTTCCTGAGATGTGCGCGTTCAAGCAAACAAACAAACAAACTCTTCAGCTTTCTAATATTAGTATAGATATAAATATTCATTGAAATCGTTGAATGATGCAAAGGGCAATTTTGTTTTAAATTTAATAATATATGTGTGATGGATAACGTATTTATTTGGATATGAGGAATAAAATCATGTTTATATAAACACCTTCGAAAATAATGCATTATTTTAGAACAAATTTGGTGAGCATAAAAAGGTTATAGTGAGTCAACCTTATAAGATAGACATATTCTGTCGCGGACTTTTTTTATAACTTTTAAAGGAAAACAATTCTGTCATACATGATTTTAGCGACCCTTCAACCGTTTACGCAGCGCACGCAGCGGAAGCTTTGGTTCTGTCTATCCCTAAATCCTCTAAGCACATTGCTGGAGGATTCAGGTCTAGCCTTTGATTGAGGAGAGGTGGTCAGGTCATATCTCACCTACTTAACATGGATGATCTGAAACTCTTTGCCCCCAACAATTTGCAATTGATGGAGCTACTGAAAGTAACTGAATCTTTTAGTAGCGCCATCAGGATGGAATTTGGTGTTGACAAATGTGCGGTCATGCATGTAAAGCGAGGGGATATTGTGGAATCTGTGGGAACCCAGCTCTCAGATTCCATAAATCTTATATCCCTCTCAGCAACCGAAACCTACAAGTATTTGGGTATGTCGGAAGCTCTGGGCATCAATTGTGCTGACATGAAACAATCGTTGAAGGAGCGCTTCTTTGGCCGCCTGAGAAAAGTAATTAACAGTCTTTTATCAGGCGAAAATAAAGTGCGTACCTTCAATGGTTGGGTCATGCCGGTTTTGATTTACTCTTTTGGCGTACTCAAATGGACTCAAACAGAACTAGACGCCCTGGATAGGAGAGTTCGTACACTGCTGACCGCAAACCGGATGCATCACCCACGATCATCGGTGATGAGACTGTATATCTCGCGGAGTTGTGGAGGTCGAGGCTTTTTAAACGCCAAGACTCTCCATAATCGTGAGACATGCAGTCTCAGGGAATATTTCCTAGAAGCCGACGTGGGGATGCATCGAGATGTGGTCGCGATGGACAAGGCTCTCACCCCGCTTTCTTTGGCTAAAGAGAACTGGCGCAAACCTGCAGTGCTTGACACTAATGACCGCAGGGAAGTATGGCAGAGTAAGGAGCTTCACGGACGCTTCTTCAGGGCCCTGCATGGACCTGATGTAGACCAATCAGCGTCCGTGGCCTGGCTACGTTCCGGGGACATTTTTGGAGAAACCGAAGGTTTTGTTTGTGCAATTATTGATGAAGTAATGATGACGAATAACTACCGGAAATTTATTGTGAAGGATGGCACGGTTAACATATGTCGGGCATACCACCGTCCGGGCGAATCGATCCGTCACATTATCTCCGGGTGTTCTCGTCTAGCTAACGGAGAATACTTGCATTGACACAACCTTGTAGCCAGGATTATCCATCAGCAACTTGCTCTGAAATACAGCCTTGTGGAATCGGAAGTGCCGTACTATAGGTGTGTGCCCGACCCAGTTCTCGAAAATGGCAATATCACACTGTATTGGGATCAATCCATTATTAATCAAAATTCTATTATTATTATACTATAGATTACATTCATCTACATCATTCATTGATGTTTTCAGTTTATGTTCTAAATAGACAATGTTTCCATTGCAGGTGCTGAAGAACAGTTGTACTTACACGTACCCATGCTGATCCTGGTTATCTGTAACTGTGTGTTTTACCTGATGACTGCGTCCAACATCTGGCGGTTGAATCGAGGGACAGAAGTGTTGGATGCGGCTGCTGATGGCAATACACAGGCACACCGCACCCTTAAGCAGAGGTAAATGAGACCAAGCAGTTTTAAACCTCAAAGCGGATGTGGGTTTGGTTCTGAATCACCATTTTTTTGCCGCTAACATAGTTCTTAAGTACTTATTCATTTACTTAGCCATTTTGATTTAAAAAATTCTTTCACCATTATAAAGCGACATCTTTACAGAAAAACATAGGCAATATATTTATATCACAATTTACGCGGACGAAATCGCGGGCGAAATGCTAGTTCAAAATAAATAAAAATTTGATTTGATTTTATAAAAAGGACCAACTCCAAACCGAAAGGAGGCTTTTATATCATTGGAATCATGTTTTGTACTAGTCTGACTAAACTAAAATCTGCTTATGTTACCCAACTACAGAGGCTAGTGCGAACAAATACTCCTCTTTACCTAAAGTTTCTTTTTGTAACAGGCACGGTTAGCTGTTACGGTTAATAATGGTTATCTCGATATTGTTTGTTACAGGTTGAAGGTTTACCTGAAGCTGTCGCTGGTGATGGGCCTCAGTTGGTTGCTGGAACTAGTCGTCTCTATTTCCTTTAAGTACAAGATATTGTGGCTGTCCGACACCAATAATATCTTTGTAAGTTTGGCGATATTCCTCATTTTCGTTTGCAAGAAGAAAATATTGAAGAAACTATGTACACGGTAAGTTTGTCTCCACTTTGCGCAGCGGAGCGTTGCATTAAGTCATCATGCTCTCGCCGTTATCTTATTTTTTTTGAGATCGGAATTTCTTCTTCCACACATATACATATCAGTTATCAAACCAGTCATTTCAGTTATCAAAATCTTTCTAGAAACGTATCTTTCATACAATCCATTATAATTATGGTTCCTCCTGTTTCTCACAATCTGATCTTTTCACTCTTTCTATAAATATCTGTCTGATATGCAAAACAGATGTTTATGTTTTCACAGCTACTTGGGAAGGAAGACCATGCACGTTTGTCCTCCTGCCAAGATTGAGTCCAGCAGCAAGTCAAATACCAATCAAGAATCCACGACTTACCAATTGAAAGTGTCGTCTCAACCACATGGAGGGAACATACACACAGTGGTCTCCACAAATGTAATGGATACAACATTATAGGTTCAAGACAATGATCTATGAACTCCCGGAATAACTAAGTAGTTTGAATAGTTGCAAAGTTTATATAACGATTTCAGAGCATACTGGTCCACGATTGATGCACACGTATAATAATAAGCTTAGGTGATTATGGTATATTAAACCAGGTATACCAAAAGTACCAGTGACTTGCAAATTAACTGCACGCCGTTTATGACGTACCCCAATGAGTAGTTTATTACTTCTACTTTTAGAATCGACGAATCGTGTAGTTAGAATAGAATAGAATAGAATAGAATAGAATAGAATAGAATAGAATAGAATAGAATAGAATAGAATAGAATAGAATAGAATAGAATAGAATAGAATAGAATAGAATAGAATAGAATAGAATAGAATAGAATAGAATAGAATAGAATAGAATAGAATAGAATAGAATAGAATAGAATAGAATAGAATAGAATAGAATAGAATAGAATAGAATAGAATAGAATAGAATAGAATAGAATAGAATAGAATAGAATAGAATAGAATAGAATAGAATAGAATAGAATAGAATAGAATAGAATAGAATAGAATAGAATAGAATAGAATAGAATAGAATAGAATAGAATAGAATAGAATAGAATAGAATAGAATAGAATAGAATAGAATAGAATAGAATAGAATAGAATAGAATAGAATAGGATAGAATAGAATAGAATAGAATAGAATAGAATAGAATACTAATAAATAATAATAATGTAGAAATTAGTTCTCGTGATTATTTAGCCTGCGTCACAGAGCGTATCGACTTCCTGAAGCAGAAGATCTGTGCACGGGCAAGCCGTATTCGTCGGTACAAGCGGCGAGTGGAGCGATACACTCAGAATCGCACATTCCAAAGCGATGAACGGTGGGTACTATATACCCACCGTTCATCGCTTTGGCATCGGCTTGGGAACGACCAGACCAAGGGGTGACTGACACGCGTCTGCAGGATGATGACGCCATGTGTTCGTTCTGGCGCAGCATCTGGTCGGTGCCTGTCAGTCACACTGAGGGCGGTTGGACCCGGGAGGTTGAACAAGCGTGTGATCCAATACCAGAAATGGGGGCAATTATCATCAGCCCACAAGACGTAGCTCGTGCAGTCCGTCCGTTACCAAACTAGAAATCTCCAGGGCCGGATGGACTGCACAACTTCTGGATCAAATGGTTCCAAAGATCGCACGCTCGCTTGGCGTCCCAGTTTCAATCAGCCTTAGAGTCAGGGTCGCTACCCCAGTTCCTGACGACAGGCATTACCCACTTGCTCCATAAATCAGGTAGTACTGCGGAGCCCAAAAATTATAGACCTATCACTTGCTTACCAACGGTCTATAAAATTCTTACACACATTTTGAGAGCTAAAATTAACCAACATATTGAGAGTAATTCCATCATGTCTACCTCTCAGAATGGATGTAGGAACGGGTTCCGTGGTACTAAGGAGCTGCTCTACATTGATATGGCCATTAGCCAACAGGTTCGCAGGTCCCGAAGGCATGATCTACATGTTGGATAGAGTATAAGAAGGCCTACGACTCGGTTCCGCATACATGGCTCATGAGGGTGCTGGAGTTGTACAAGATTGATGCAACTCTACGCGCCTTCCTTGAGTCGTGTATGGGGCAATGGAGGACGGTCCTTCACTATCCAGGATAGCGACAGATGCAGGGGAACGGCGAACCGATAAGGATTGAGCGTGGTATATTTCAGGGTGATAGTCTGAGTCCATTGTGGTTTTGTCTAGCCTTGAACCCTCTTAGCACTCCACTGGAAGGTTCAAGACTAGGCTATCGGTTGAGGAGAGGTGGTCAGGTCATATCTCACCTTCTTAACATGGATGATCTGAAAATCTTTGCCCCCAACAATTTGCAACTGATGAAGATACTGAAGGTAACAGAAACTTTCAGTAGCGCCATCAGGATGGAATTTGGTGTAGACAAATGTGCAGTCATGCATGTGAAGCGAGGGAAGATTATGGAATCCGTGGGAACTCAACTCTCGGATTCCGTACACCTTAGATCCCTCTCCTCAACAGAAACCTACAAGTATTTGGGTATGTCGGAAGCATTAGGCATCAATACTGCTGACATGAAACAATCGTTGAAGAAACGTTTCTTTGGCCGCCTGTATAAGGTGCTAAGCAGTATTTTGTCAGGTGGAAACAAGGTGCGTGCCTTCAACGGTTGGGTCATGCCGGTTTTTATGTATTCTTTCGGCATACTCAAATAGACGCAGACGGAACTTGATGCCCTGGATAGGAGGGTCCGCGTACTGCTGACCGCAAATCGGATGCATCACCCACGGTCGTCGGTGATGAGACTGTATATCCCGCGGAAGTGTGGGGGTCGTGGCTTCTTAAATGCTAAGACCCTGCACAACCGTGAGGTATGCAGTCTCTTCCTAGAAGCCGACGTGGGGATGCACCGAGATGTGGTCTCAGTCGACAAGGGCCTTACCCCGCTCTTCTTGGCTAACGAGAACTGGCGCAAGCCTGTAGTATTAGACACTAATGATTGCAGGGAGGTATGGCAGGGCAAGGAGCTTTACGGGCGCTTCTGCCGGGCTCTTCATGGCCCCGATGTAGATTTTCTAGCGTCCGTGTCCTGGCTACGATTCAGCAACCTCTTTGGGGAAACTGAAGGTTTTGTCTGTGCAATTATGGACGAAGTTATGTTGACGACCATTATCTAGAACTGGGTCGGGCACATACGTATAGTATGGCACTTCTGATTCCACAAGGTTGTATTTCAAAGCAAGTTGCTGGTGGATAATCACGTTGTATTGGGATCGACCTATCGTCACTGACAGGACTATTGTTGCCAATAAGCCTGACATTGTGGTGATAGATCGATTGGAGCGTCGCGCAATGATTGTTGATATAACGATCCCACATGACGAGAACCTCGTGAAAGCAGAGAAAGATAAGCAATTCAAATATCTAGATCTGGCTCGCGAGGTTGTAGACATGTGGGATGTGAATACAGCAGTCATTGTGCCGATAGTCGTGTTGGCCAATAGCTTAATTGCCAAAAGCCTCGACCAACATCTTAGTAGGCTTTCGCTTGGCAGCTGGATCAAGGGCTTGATTCAGAAAGCAGTACTTCTGGACACGGCGCGTATTGTTAGGAGGTTCCTCTCTCAAGAGCCCTGACCACTGGTAGCTCGGACCCTGTTCCCAATGCCGGTGGGCTCCTATTTTTTACATTTTTAAATGTTTTTTATATAATTTTGTAAAAATATTTAAAAATGTAAATTATATGTTTTAAAATGAATAAATGAGATAATAATGTAGAAATTATAACTTTAAAACACCTTTTTTTGTTTGTTTATTGCGACTGTCAAGTTAAACTAGCAAATTGGACTTGTATATTTCCTTTGGCATACTAATTCGTGGAATATTTTAGGGCCTATTTTGGAATCACGTCCACATCCTACTATTCTCATGGTTATGAATACGGGTGACAAACAAAACAGTAAATCTCAGTCATTGCAGTGGTTACAGTGTACAATTTCGTCCTTCTCTTATGAAACTTCTGCATAATTCCAAGATTATACGAAATATATCGTACAGATCCATGGCGTGTGATCGTGATCTCACAGTTATCTTCTCTCTCTAACAGAGGTCATCGCAAGAGTGACATGAACCGACGAAGCGAGCGAGTGAAGTTCATGTGGTACTGTTTGTATGCCTGGGGAATCCCACTTCTGATGACCGCTATATTCACAACATTGGACTACATAGACCTTTCCAGTTTGCCAATTTCCAAACCAAACTTCGATGATTGCTTCTTTTATAGTATGTATCTATTTCAATGTGATAAATCTGAAGAATCTGTTTGTTTGAATTCTCGTATCTTTGGAGTTACCAGTTGCATTTGTGAGCATAATTTTAAGGAAATTTATATGCTATTTAAGTATCAAGTATCAAGTATCGACCTTAAGAAACGGAGCCAAAAAAAATAAAACAGTGGGTGAAACCATGGGGCACAACTAGTCTAGGCATATATCTGCACATTTTTACACCATTTATTCAATATTCTTCTTTTTTCTTATTATTGTTTTCTTCTTTTTTAGTGAAAGGTGTTGGCTTTTACTATGATATACCAATCGGGTTAATAATCTCCGTTAATATAATATTGTTCTCATTGACTGTCTACAAGATATGGAAGACAAAACGCGCAGTTAAAAAAATAAGACAAGATTCTAAAAGCAACGTGCAGGACACAAACAGGTACCTCTGTTGGTGCGCCTGATGACATTGCCATAGCATCAATTTACTTTGTCACACAAGCTAATAATTAGCGCACAGGATGTTTGTCTTATATTATGTACTTGTTATGTATCGCCATCTTTTTTCTACTTCACTTGCTGTACTTAACTCATGTAGCTAGCATCGCTATTTAAAATTATATTTCTTTTACCGAGTATTTCAGCAGTTATTCTTCCAGCAAACCCTGATTCCGTACATGGTCTGTAACGAGCCGGATGACCCAATCTATAGAAGATCAGCGGTTATAACTGAAGATAAAAGGAATCAAGGATTTTATTTATTTATTTATGTACACACAAAACACTTAAAAGAACAATACATTAAGATACAAGAGCATAACGGTACTGCTTATTTCAAAAGAATAATTATAAAATATTCACATAGAATAATAATAATTTCTTCCAGCAGACCTGCGAATGGAAAGTTGTATTAGAAATGTAGACATAGTGTGTAGAAAAGATAAACCAGGAAAAAATTAAATTAGAGCTTAAAACAACACGCGCTTCGCAATATCAAAAAAATAACCAATAAAGAAACAGCTTTAATGGTATACCTCAGTCATGTGTGTTCAGTACTGAGGTATGGGTTAATTATATGGGGAAACTCTACAGACGCACAGAGAGCATTTATAGCCCAGAAAAAATGCATTAGGTCAATTTATGGTCTTAAGTGGACTGATTCGTGCCGACCAATATTTGTTGATAAACGTTTGCTTACATTTCCATGCTTATACGTTTTGGAAATGTGTAAATTCGTAAGAAAGCACCTTTCACTTTTTGAGCAGGATGATAAGGCTCCACTTAAAAGGAAAATAGTGCAAAAACCTTTAGTGGTGCCTCGAAGCCGATTAAAGCTATGCGCCAAAAACTGCCACACCATGGCGGTAAAAATATATAATAAACTTCCGGAAAAAATTAGAAAACTGAATAACATAGAATTTAATAGAACTTTATATAATTGGCTTTGTGACAGATGTTTTTATTCAATTGATGACTATTTAAATTTTAAGCCGACATGATCTAGATAACTATTGTAATATGCGAGTACTTATTTAAAATAAAATTGTTGACATTGGTTTGTGGACATGTAATTTTAAGAAATTTATTGACTGTTTTGACTGTGATAATCTGATTTATTTTCTGATTTAATGTAATAATTTATAAAGCTGGAAAATTAATGTATAATTACTAATATATTAATAATGTAAATTCTGCTGTGCATGGTGACATCAATCTAATTTTTTGACTTTATTAAGCATGCGTCATTTGTGTACCTATTCATAATATTTGCACGACTGATAAGTCGAATATAGTGAGTCATATAAAAATTATTTTACCACATTATTGTACCTATATTCTGGCAAATAAAATTAATTTCATTAACATTAAGGCTATAGAAAATAAACATACATACAAATAAATACACATATAAAAATTTAAATAAAAGTAAATATGTACCTATAATATATATCAGAATATTACAGAATAGAGGAAAGGTTCTTTTAATTGCTTTTTGAAGAGAAATAAAGTTTTAGATTCTCGAATGTTGGGCGGAAGTGAGTTCCATAGTCGTACTGCATGAACGGAAAAGGAGTAGGAATAGAATTCAGTTTTATGAGATAGGAAATTGAGATGATGCCTAAGGTGGGATCTACACAGCGCATCAGGAGGACGGGTAAAAGAAAAACGATCGCGTAGGTAGCTGGGATACGCAGGATTAAAAAGGATGTTGTATAGGAGACATAATATCCGAGTGTTCCTGCGAAGACGGATAGAGGGAGCCACTTGAGTTCCTTGCGTAAGTGAGAAACACGGGCATATTTCCTAAGACCAAACACAAAACGAATACAAAGATTTTGCAAGCGCTCAAGCTTATTGAACAGCTCCTCGGTGGCATCCAAAAAGCAGGCATCAGCGTAATCAATGACCGGCTGAATCAGAGTTTGAGCCAAGTAAATTTTGGTTTTAAACGGCAGGAAGTACTATAAAGATTTAAGTGAATGAATTTTCCAACATGGCTTGGAGGTTTTTTGCCGGTGAATTGGACTGAGCTCAAACAAGTTATTGGCGGTGTATAGTATTATATCTAATATCGTTACCCAACACTCAGTTAGTATATCTTAGTAAATAAAACTATAAAAGGTCAGTATTATGTTTATTGTACTACTTATTGTATTGTGTTAGATTGATCATTAGGTACTTTGTTGCATTGTGATAAGTGTTCATTTATCAGCAAAGATTAAGTTTAAAATCATACTCATTGCAGTATAGTTAGCTTATATAATTGCTACATTATTTATTATACTTAATTTATATAAAGCTGTAGCTTATTCACATAATTATCTATCTACTTAGCAGTGATTGTTAATTGTTAGCAGGTATCTTGACATAATACAAATAATTGTGTTTGATATTAGTGCAAGTCATTGTTAAAACTCTGAAAGGTTATTAATATTAGTAATTAGAATCATTTGTGTATTCAATAAGGATTAGTATCGTGTTTATTTATTAGCTAGTTAGCGTAAAAAGTCTACAACATAAAAAAACATTTAGGTATTTAACAAGTCGAAATTGTTTAGTCTGAATTTATATAATTAGCTTTACGTACTTGTTAATCATATGTATAGGTTCTGTGTTGTTTTGCAATAGCATTTAGGCAGTGTATAAAACACAGGTGTGTAAATCATATTGTTTGTTAGTTCTAATTGTATTCCTGTATCAATATCAGGTTGACGACACTCATCTCCCAGTATGTCCGAGGAGAGGGATTTAGTTAAAAAACGAGGTAGTTTCAAAGGTCGTTTGACTGCTTTCGTCACCTTTCTAGACTCACTCAAGGACGAGGTGTCAGAGTTGCAGTTGGCATGGGTAAGATGGAGTCGTTGTACGAACAGTTTGATGAGGTACAGTTACGTCTGGAGTGCATTGTAGAAGACATTAAATTACAATATTCCGAGCGTTCTGATTTTGAGTGTCTTTATTATAAATCGTTGTCTAGAGCGCAAACTATTCTCAGTGAGAGTAATAAGGATAATAAGTCGATGGAAAGCTGTAAAAGTACAATTGCTAGCATACACAAGCCGGTGAAATTGCCAACAATACGATTGCCAAAATTTTGCGGTTCATATTGCAATTGGCTAGAATTTCGTGACAAGTTTACAAGCCTAATTCATTGTAACGATGAAATTGACGAAGTCAATAAGTTTCACTACTTAAGAGCCTCTCTTGAGGGAACTGCTGCCCTAGTAATCAAATCAATTGAGTTTTCTTCGAGCAATTACGCTGTGCATGGAAGTAATTACTTGATCGATTTGACAATAAAAAGTTACTGGTGCACCATCATAAAGGTCTGTTTAGAGTGATTGAGGTTTTGGACGGTTATCCTTAACACGGAAAGCTTTAAATTCTAAGTGTGCCTACAGATACGCACGCGGTAGGCTAAGGAAGATGCCAGCGGGTCACGTACCAGTCGAAATGTTACAAGGGGATCGCTACACATTGAGATCATTAAGTTCTAAGCGTACTTACAAGTATGCACACGATGGGTTAAGGAGAATGCCCGAGGGCCTAGTACCGTTAGAAGTAAATGATTTAGAGTGTGGAATCCAGTTCAGATGGTCAGACCGTACCAGTAGCCATTTCGTAGCCGTAGTCCGGTAGAAGTCGGTGTCTGCTTATAGTAGTCCGTGGATGCGCGGTGCGCGGTTGGCTCTGGCGGAGGTCGGGTCTTGTAGAGACCATAGAGTCATGCATGTGGGACTCGGCGTTCTTGAGGAACGTAGTAAAACAAACAGGGGTTTGTTGGAGGGCCTGTGTATGGCCCATAGGCCACGGATGAGATTCCTGCTTTATGTGGTGATTAGATGGATGAAGAGGTACTTGGTTGCTCTTGCATTTTAATTGACCTAATTGTTTATTTGATCTAATTTTAGTTTTGATCCATGCGCTGGATGTGTGAGAGCAATGCGATTGCTGGTCGGCTAGAGAGCCGTGGCGTTAGTGGCTTTACACGACGACGGTTTCTATAAGCTTGGTAGTTTTTTTGTTGCAGTAGAGTTTTAAAGGTTGATTTGAACGACTATGGTACATGGCCCAGGGTTATCATTATTGTATTTTCGATTATTTCCAATCGGTTCGGTTAAAACAAAACGGCTGGTTCTACAATGTTCTTATTTCCACCTCTCCGTTGAATCTAAAGTTTGGTCAGCAGTGACCGAGTGGAACAAAATTCTGTTCAAAACCCCCATGTTATGTCAATGTGGCGGCACTTGGGGGAGGCCTATGTCCAGCAGTGGACGTCTTTCGGCTGAAATGATGAATGATGATGTAGTAAGTATTTCTATTTATTTCTTTATTAAACTGCATTTATCTTATAAAACAAATAAGCGTTTTCTTTATTAGTCCCTGGTCAAAGTCAAAGATCTTTATTGTGAGACAGTGGTTACAGAGTTGTTATTGTGTTAATTTTTATGTGCGATTGCACTGCTCCATCATGTTAGATATACAATAGTAATTTGTTTATATTGTATATTAATTCAAATAGACATTTTAATTGAATTACTAAAAAATAATATTTTACAACAAAACATAAAAACAGTTTGGCACTCAACTCATTACGAATTTGTCGGACAAAAATTCATGTATTGTGTAATATGGTCTATTTACCAAGAAGTCATTTAATTTTTTCTTAAAAGAATTAATGTTTTCAATTTCTCTTAATTGCTTAGGAAGCTTATTATAAATTCGTGAAGACATTCCGAAGAAACTTTTAGACAGTAGGGCTGTTTTTGAGGGCATATTATTTACTATTTTGTCGGCATGGCGACGGGAGTGCAGGTTACCAAACTTCTCCCTATTGGTTTTTACGAAAACAGCGACCTCATAGATATAGAGGGCAGGAAGGGTCAAAATCCTAAGCTTTTTAAAATATGGCATACACGTATGCCACAAATAGCTCTAATATATTTCTTCTGCGCCCTAAAAGCGAGTTCCCTGTCCGTAGCATTCCCCCAATAAATTAGTCCATAATTATCTAAGCGAAGACGTTACATAGGCATGATAGGCGGTTAGTACTGCTGCTTGATTTACAATCTTAGATAGCCTGTATAAAGCGTAGGAAAAATTATTTAGTTTTTTACACACCATATCAATTTGCGTTTTCCAAGACATATTTTTATCAATCCACAGTCCTAAGAATTTGGTGGTATCTGTTTCGTCTATTTTTTTCATTACGTAATTTACATTTAATGTCAAAGGGGTTTTTCTTTGGGAATAACTTACTATTTTTGTTTTATCTAAACTAATTATGAGATTATTACATGTAAACCAATTTATAATGTCATTCAAAGTATTATTTATGTCATTTTCAAATGTGTTGATGTCAGTCGGAGAAAATACAGCAGTGCTATCATCAGCAAAAAGGACTAATGGCATTTTCACGGCTCTTGGTAGATCGTTTATATAAATAAGGAAAAGCAAGGGACCCAAAACACTTCCTTGTAGCACGCCATATGTGACATCTCTCGGGTTTGATAAATACTGCTCTTCAGTTTTCGTCGCAAAACAAACCTTATTTATTTGAGTTACTTGTAATCTCTGGCTTAAATACGATTTTATCAAGTCAAGAGCATTACCCCGTATGCCGTATTTATACAGTTTTTCGAACAGTAATTTGTGATCCACATGGTCGAATGCTTTGGTCATGTCCATGTACATAGCCGTTACTGGCGTCCTATTGTTCATATTTTTGTAAATCCTAATAAGAAGATCGTAGATGGCCATATTGATCGTCTTGCTTTTACGAAATCCATTTTGTTCACTGGCAAAAAGATTATATTTTTCGAAATAGTTATAAATGCTATTGTAGATTACTTTCTCAATGATTTGGAAAAAATAGGGATTAAAGCTATTGGCCTATAGCAAGAGATATCCTCCTTTTTACCCTTTTTGAATAAAAGCTTGATGACTGAGACTTTTAACTTAATCGGAAATTTTCCGTTTTGAACACGGAGGTTGATCAAATAGCTTAGCACCGGACTAATGGATAGTGCGACCTACGTACTGGTGAAAAGTTGTGTTCTTAGACTCATCCCCCTTTACCTTGACACCACAGTAAATAAGTCTTTAACCCGAGGTAAACACTGTGCTTTTCATTACGAATACAAGAAAAGTAAAAATAAAAAAAATGAATGAGCTAAAGAAAAAAATAGTAAATTTTATTTCGGATTGGCGCTTTCCCGCCTGTTTTGTTTTTTTTTTCTGTGGCCAGCCAGCTATTCAGCTATTATTTTTAATTTTCATCATTGAAAAATTGATAAATATTTAGCCCAACTCTATGTTATTTTAAAGAAATTGTTGAAACTAAATTATAATAAAGTTATTTAAAAACTATATATTGTTTAATCAATACTTAACTTTAAAGTTATTACAATTTTACATCGTGTCTGCATTGAAATTTGGAACATGGTTCAATAAACATGGTTAATAGAACTAGTTTTTTTAAAATAATTTGTCATCTGTCAGTTGAAAGCGATTCTCCCTAGGGATGAAAAGTATTACTTTGATCCCGCTCCTCAGGCTACTTCAGACCTACTTTCAGAGTATGAGTAATGAAAAAGTATTTTTTATTTTTTCATTGCTATCAATCAAGTATACCAACACCCGTGTTCCCGATTCAAGTCTGCCATTGCAGTGGTTATATTTCAATAATCTTCTTGAAGAAGTCAAGTGGGCGGGAAGGTCACAAACTCTTCAAAGGCAATTTGTATTGCATCTCGGATATTGTTTTTGGGTTCCGTAGATAAATAGCTAAAACGGACCATATTTTGTGATGAAACAAATTACATAAAGTAGAGCGCTTGCCTGGGTTCGAACCCACAGGCTCTCTAATCATGGCCGATAGCTCTGAACCATCACTACTCTAAATCAGTAATATATTGTAAGGCGCTAATGCTCCTCATCTATCCTCTTAACTTATCCCTGTTTATTTTAATAAATAGTTAATGCATCAGATAGGTAACAAATATACTTAGGTAACGCTAACGAACGTTCATTATATTCGTTAAAGTGACTCTTTTCCTGCTGCCTAATGGTCGTATTATTAAATAAATCATAACTCATAGTAATTTATTTCTATAAACTGGCTTTACAAAGCACTTTTATACTTTTCGTTGGGTGAGACTGGTGTTTCGTACCTGACTACTCTGAGAAAAAACGGCCGAAACAAACTAAGAGGTTTCTGTCTCTTCTTAGGTCCATGGCAGACATAAACCTGGTCAAGACACATTGTATGAAACTATCCACATGTGACTTGACCAAAATTATATCTAAGAGCCGGCAATTTCTTCAAAAACAACTATTTTTTCATTGTATTTTAACACGTTTTACTTTTAATTTGTTATTTTTTTTTAATTGGTTTTGAAATATTCCCCGAAATAACGTTTATTGTGGTTGTTAGGTATCAGGATAAATACAGAAGAATCTCATTGTTTATGTTTTTCTAGAGAGCAATGGTGGCCCAGTGGTGGCAGCCCTGACTTAAGAGCTGTAAGTCGTTGGTTCGAACTTAGGCAGGCGCATTACTTTGTGTAATTTATTTCATCACCGCTGCTCTCAAAAACGGTGAAGGAAAACATCGTGAGGAAACCGGTATGTCTTAGAAGTAAAGAATCGAAATCATGTGACAACTACCAACCCGCACTGTGCCCGCGTGGTGGATTACAGCCCACTCACTCTCATAGAGAGGAGGCCTGTGTCCAAGCAGTGGGAAAATTATAGACTGATGATGATGTTTTTCTATGCCAAAAGTAATATTGTCACAAGAGTGGTCCTTTTCTGTCTTGTTTATAGGTTGTGAAGAAACTTTTCCAAAAATATGTATGTATATACAGACAGGGTCCTTGGTAACTCATTGCATAGCTTCCTTGCATTGGCAATAGCTACCAAAGCTAAATTGTGACAAATTAACTTGGAGTCCAAACTGGAATATTTTGGAGAATACAAAAATGTAAATTGAACTGCAATTGTCAAAATAACGGTAGTTCTGGGTGTTAAGGTGGCATTTCTCATAGTTCCTGAACTAATGAATCCATCATCATCTGCCTAGCCTTTTCCCAAACTACCTTGGGGTCGGCTTCCAGTCAAACTGGATGCAGCTGAGTACCAGTATTTTACATGAAGCGACTGCCTATCTGACCTCCACAACCCAGTAACTGGGTAATACGGTAACCCTTAAACTAATGAATCCGATGACGGTTTTTTTAAGAAAGTACCTAAACATTTTGAATTTAAGCACCGCAAATTTCGTCGTGTTTTTCGAGGCAGTCTAATTGAAATTGGAGTTACTTGACGTGTAAATTACAGAAACGATTTTATTACGAAATATTTCGATCGATCATAAGCATCGACTTTCACTCATTTGTTGTCTGAATGAGGAATATTTTTAAATCTTCTATATCTTACTAAAACAATATAGGTTGAGGTTTAAACATATTTATTCTAAAAAAAACACACACAAAGTCACCTACATGAGAACAGAGAACTTTATAGTAATATATGTACAACGTATCGTAGCAGATCGTGTGGGTAGCGGCACACGGTTAACATCGAGTCTTTTTAAAAATTTCTTTAAAAATAATTATGACGTTAAAACAAAGTAACCTGTGGTATAATTTATAGTGTATAAAAAATATTAAGTGCTTCTCAAGACTACACAACGTTATCTTCTAAAAACTCAAGTGCAACTTGGACTAAATCACGAAGCCCTCGATACTGAACAACAACAGGTACAAAGTTTTATATCATTGATATGGAAACCATTCGAAACAGGTGCAAAAAACCGTTATAATTTTCAATGATTCAAATGTAAACAAAACACTAGACAGTATACCAAAATTTGGGAAAAGTGACATCTATCGGATTATATCGGAACTACTTAGCCTACTATATATAGCGATGGACCAAAGAGAGAATAATACTACACTCAGCGTCACAAAAATCGCACCTCTCCGAAAATAAGTTTCAAGCAAGTCCCGCCATCAACGTATGCATTAAACCCTATTAATATTGGTATCAATTGAAAGTATGTTTAACGACCTTTAAATTAACAACAGTTAGAATTCCTAAACACAACAGATCTCATTAGCGCGTAACGTTAAAGAAAATGTTGTCAAAATACGCATTACAACGGCCACTAATTGCACCTCCCTACAAGGGTATAAAACGGGCGACCCGGGTCAAATGTGAGTCATTCGCTATCCAACCTTTGAAGTGAACACACGTGAACAGCTGCAGCAAGAAAAATACCCCAGAAGATGGATACCACAGCAGATGAAGCCGCTCAAGTCATTGCACTACTGCAATCAGGGATGCGGCAATGTGATGTTGCTCGGCAACTGAACTTGAGTCGTTTTTCCGTTCGACGAGTGTTCCAACGCTTCCAAGAGACTGGTGGCTATATCCGAAGACGTGGATCTGGAAGACAACGGTGCACATCCGAAAGAGACGATCGCTTCATTGTTTCAACGTCTTTACGTAATCGGTTCTCCAATGCTGTTGAGCTGCAACAACAACTGCGATCAGCTCGCAGAACTTCTGTCAGCGTCTCCACGATTAGAAGAAGAATGAAGGAGAAGAAAATTGCAGCTCACAGGGCTGCTACAGGGCCAAAATTGACTGCACAGCATAGGAGAGACCGGTTGCAATTTGCCCGTGACCATGTGGATTGGACAATAGACCAATGGAGGGCTGTACTCTTCTCGGATGAGACGAGGGTGTGTCTTTTCTGCAACGACAGGCGTAGAAGAGTGTACAGGAGGCAAGGGGAACGATTCGCACAAGCCTGTATTCAAGAGACAGTGGAATACGGGGGTGGCTCGTGCATGTTCTGGGGCGGCATGTCAATCGACGGCAAAACGAACCTTGTGTGTGTTTCTCGGACTGGAAGTGCTCGCGGGCAAGGGTCGCTGACTGCTCCTCGGTACATAACAGAGATCTTAGAGGAGCAGGTTGTCCCTTATGCGGGTTTTGTTGGCAGTGGGTTCACGTTAATGCACGATAACGCCCGCTGTCACACCGCATTAATTGTAAGAGACTACCTGCAAGAAGTTGGGATCCCTGTTATGCGCTGGCCGGCGCGAAGTCCAGACCTGAACCCTATCGAGCACCTTTGGGATGAACTGAAACGGCGAGTACGGGCACGTGATCCTGCCCCTACCACTCTCCAAGACCTCCAAGATGCCGTCGTTGCAGAATGGGACAACATTCCTCAAGAGACTGTTGTCACATTAATTAGGTCCATGAGAGAACGCATGGAAGCTGTCATCAGAGCTAGGGGGGTAACACTAGGTTTTAAGTTGATTTTATGGACTTTTTTAAAATTTTCACTGTTAAAATAAAATTTAAGTTTTTAATCATTTGCATTAGCGTGTTTTTTTTTATTCCCTGGCAAACAAAAAACCAAATTTATTGATTTATTCTGAAATTTAAATAAATTGCCTTTCCAATGATACCTTATAGTCATGTGTGTACCATTGATTAATAGGGTTAAAATGACTTTGAAGGGAATTCTTAAAGAGGTGCGATTTTTGTGACGCCGAGTGTATTAGACGTGCGCGAGCGCATTCCGATATGAACCTAGATGAGAGTTTCAACAATCACACACTAGATGGTACCATGCATAGCGTTTCTGATATATCGGAGGATGAAGTTGTTGATATCATTACCGAACTCAAAAACAAGATTGATGGCCTTACTACTAAACTATTGAGTGCCAATAGCGAAATAGACACATTGATACTAGAAAATGAGACGCTAAAAAAGGCGAACGAAAATCTAATTCGGAAAAATTCTATTTATAAACAAATTGTATCTAGTCCAAGTCAATCCCCATTTAAAACCCCTAGACAATGTTCTCAGCAGACAAAAGAACCTCGCAATAACAAGCAAACCCAAACGGAATCTGACATACTGAAGAAAAACAATAACATAGAAAAATTTGATCAACAAAATACTGCAGTACAACATTCCAGTGCACAGATGGAGCCACCCATTACGTCTAAAGAGGAAAAATATCTAGTAAGAGGTCTTATTCGCAGACCGTAGTTAAAAATAATCTCTGCATTATAAGTGCAAATAAAAGCAATAACATATTGGACTTAGCAGAAGAATACTTCCTTGGAAACTACCACATATGTCACTATCTAATACCAAATGTTGGAATAAGAGCTCTGCTAAAGGATATACAAACGAAACTGTCAAACTTCACATTGAATGACTTTTACATAATTATGGTTGGTGAAGAAGACTTATTATGACATAATAACTGACATGAGATATATATTACAGGACATGAAAAATACTAATATTTTATTTACATTACCAACATTCAAATCTAATTACTATTATAATTAACACACATCTATCTCCACAAAAGCAGTAGGTGATGATGGGCTCCAACTTCAGATGCTTCTTCCTATCCTTGATTTCCTTATTCCTATAATTTTACACATTGTAAACTATTCCCTCTTTACTGGCTCCTTTCCTTCTGCTTGGAAGAAGGCCTATGTATTGCCTCTTCCCAAAGTTTCAAATCCCTCCTCGGTATCACAGTTTCGTCCAATCTCCATACTTCCAATCCTGTCTAAAGTCCTTGAAAATGTTGCTAATAATCAACTATCTCATTACCTTTTCTCTAATAGCCTGCTTAGTCCTTTCCAATCTGGTTTTTGTTAAAATAACTGATGACATCCGATTGGCGATGGAAAACCGGCTCCTTACGGTGTTGGTTTTATTGGACTTCAGCAGCGCTTTTAATTCAGTTGATTTTGACATCCTCTTAGGTATCCTTTCCTCCCTAAACATATCTCCTCCTGTGACTGCTTGGTTTGATTCTTATCTTCGGGGTCGCTCGCAGTCGGTACACTTGAATGAGGTTTGCTCTGATTGGTGTGATCTTTCTGCGGGTGTTCCTCAGGGTGGCGTCCTTTCTCCTCTTCTTTTCTCCGTTTTTATTAACGCTATCACTAAGCTTTTAATTTGTCATTACCATCTCTATGCAGACGACTTGCAGCTTTATCGCCATTTTAAACTCGAAGAGCTTCCTGGAGACTTCGATGCCATCAATAATGATCTGCAAAACATCAGCCTGTGGGCTAAAAATTTTGGACTGTTAGTTAACCCATCTAAATCTCAAGCTTTCATTATTGGCGGCAGATACTTTGTCAATTTCTTGAGTCATCAGTCCCTCCCGCCTGTTTTGTACGATGGTGTCGCTATAGCCTACTCCAAGAAAGTTAGAGACCTAGGTGTATTCTTGGACTGCAACCTATCTTGGCATGTTCACATTGCTGAAGTAAGCAGGAGGGTGTTTTTTTCGTCTCGCTTAAGCGTCTCCGGAAGTTCCTGCCGTTTCAAACCAAAATTACACTTGCTCAATCTCTTCTTCTTCCTCTTCTAGATTATGCTGATGTCTGTTTTCTTGATGCGACTGAAGAACTTCTTGAAAAGCTCGAACGTCTGCAGAATTTGTGCATCCGCTTCATTTTCGGCCTTCGAAAGTACGACCATGTGTCTGAATTTCGGAAGCAGTTGAAGTGGCTATCTATTCGGCAGCGTCGAGATTCTCACACTCTTTCTTTTCTCTTTTCTGTTCTTCACAACCCTAAAGCTCCTTCGTATCTTCAGGAACGCTTCGAATATCTGGTACCTAGAGGTAAACCTTGTCGCTTCATCTCCTCCTTCGTTTCCCTCCCCACTTTTCAAGTCGGTACGATGGATCTTTTACTGTTCGTGCTGTGCGCCTTTGGAATTCACTTTCACACTCCTTGCGGGATAGCCTTTCGTTAGACGTGTTCAAGAAAGGAATAAGAGAACATTTCCAGTCAACATGTTATTAGTATGTACATATATAGTATTTTATATGTATGTTTATTTTTATATATGTATTGTATGTATTACGTATGTAGTAGTTAATTTAAGTTTTGAATGTATTGTTTTTGCACATAATCGTAAGTTTATCCTCTTTTGCAAATCTCGAAAAATGGTTTGCTGTAAGAAAACCCAATTCTGGGTTCAGCTCGCCGTTATACATACGTTTTTATATTGCAATTTGTGTGTATAAAGAATAAGAATAAGAATAATTACAACAATCTATATAACTCAAGACTATATGTATATAGTATTCAATGGTATGCTATATATGGATATTATAATCCATGAGCACGCCTATCATTTAGACTCTAATTAGAATTTAAGTTACCACTATACTTTATACAGGGTGTAACGAAAAGGGTATATACATACTTAACGGTGTGCTACAGACCATCAAACTGAACATGTTTCTCCACAAAGAAACATCATCATAGTGAAAAAAAAATCAGCTGCCCCATACATTTGGGTCGAATAGGTATTGACATTTTGTATGGGGCAGCAGATAATTTTTTCGTTATTACGATGTTTGTTTGTGGAGAAACATGTTCAGTTTGATGGTCTGTAGCACACCCTTAAGTATGTATATACCCTTTCCGTTACACCCTGTATACACGTTCTGGATCCTTAAATAATCATGGAATGAAGGTTATATTTAGTGACCTATTTGATTTGATATTGGCAATCAAGTAAGAAAATACAAGGAGTGTAAAAGAAAAACTGTCAGGTGAAGAATTCCCAGAATCTGGATCTCTTTTTCGCCCCTAAATATCTAAACATTCTTCATCAAAATATTGCGGGGCTTCGGACAAAGTCGCATATATTAACAGTTTCTTTACAGGAATTCCTAGATAAAAAATCAAACGTTGATGTTATTTGTCTTCCCGAGCACCTCATGATGTCTGGGCATGAAGAGACCTGTTTGATTCCCAACTATAACTTGGTATCATGTTACTCTAGAACAAATTCAAAAAGAGGCGGGTCTTGTATTTTTGTCAAAAAAGGACATAATAATATTTGCAAAGAAATATCAACACAGACAAGCTGTTCAGTATGTTCAGCGTTTGAGTGTTGTGCTATTGAGCTCACAGACTACAAAGTTGTTATTGTCTGTGTGTACAGAGTACCCTTAGCTAGTAACATTGATATGTTTTGATAGACTGAACAGGATCCTAATTTTACTCTATTAACACTATCGTAAACATAAAATTGTTATAGCTGGAGACTTTAATATTCTAAATAAGAACAAGTTAACCAATGAATTTGAATGTTTACTATGAAATTATAATTTAAAATTACAATTAAAAGAACCTACCAGACATGTATTGACAATTTTGCCCATAACTTTGGGAAAAAATGTAAGTCAGAAGTAATTGACCTAGCACTGTCTGACCACACCGCACAATTGTTAAAATGTCAAGTAAAAAATATTTGTATAATTAAGAACTGGAAAATCAGGAGACGGGATTTTTGTATAGAAAATCAGAAAAAATTCAAATACTATTTAGGCCGAATGACATTTGCAGATATGTACAGTACTTGTGATCCAAACATAGCATATAATATTTTCATTGATACATTTAAGTTAATTTATGACCTTTGTTTTCCCTACAAAACTGTTACTATGCACATTCACAAAAAACTCAAGTGGGTTTCACGGGGTATTAAGATTTGTAGTGCTAAAAAACGTGAACTACTGTGGAAATATAGAAGAACCCCAAGTGTAGACAACAAAACCAAACTGAGGCAATACACCAAAAGACTGAAAAGAATTGTATCTTTGACCCAACGAGCGCAAAACAATTACAATATTATAAATTCAAGTACTTAAGCAAAGGCAATTGCAATCATTGAACGCCTGACGCCTGGGCTGCGGGTTGTTCGAAAGAGATACCGTAGCCCTGGAACACAAAGGGCTAAGAAGGAACATGGATGGGTTTTAGTCAGTCAAGTCTGACACTCCCTTCCGCTCCGCCCAGAGCGGGAGAAGTCATTTGATGATATCCCATCCCAAAAAAAAAAAAAGAAAAGCCTACCCCAAGCGACCGCCACACACGCTCAGTTTTGCATGCACAGGTACACTGAACAGATATACCAATGGGCAAAAAATATAAAAATTAATGTAGCTTCAGGTTACCTGTACAGGAGAGGCAACCTGCTCAGTTTTGCAACATAGACGTTCCGGCTTCAGGTTACAGGTTACAGGTTCGGCTACAGGTTTACTTGTGCAGGTAACCTGTACAGGTGTACAGGTTACCTGCACAGGTAAACCTGTCAGGTACCTACACCCTAGCGTGTAAAGCTAGCTTATAATTTTGTGTTTAGGTAAATACATTGTATGGCGTTTGAGACATCAATCAATCATATTTTCTCCTTCTGGGCGATTGTTGAATAGTTCTTTTTCATGGATTTGGTCCTCGGTGAATACCCTTGTTGTTCTGGAAGTCCCGTTTCTGAGATGACTCGATTCTTTTGATCATTACATTTTAACGTTGAACCTAAAAATAACACATTGCTATTAAACTTGCAGGGGAAAAAGTGGTTTTCAATCAATCTGGAACAAAAATATTGTGAAAGAGAGTGGGCCATAATCATGAATTGGCTCCAGCACATGCGGGTTTCCTCACAATGTGTTCCTTAACTGATGTGACACAATTAAAATACTATCAGATTGGCTGTTGATAGTTCAGTGAAAAACTGCAGTAGCAGATTTATGAATGATTTTATGAATGAGGCAGTTTGCAAGCTAATTTTTATATTGATTTACATTCCACTATCTGATTGGCTGTTGATAGTTCAGTGAACAACTGCAGGAGTAGATATTATGAATGAGGCAGTTTGCAAGCTAATTTTTATGTTGATTTACATTACAGAAAAATCGGCTGTACTAGGAATCAACTATTTATTCTCCGTTCAGCGAGGTTTTCACTAGAATAAAAATGTCACAGCCCAGCCTAGCCCAGCCCACAGCCTGGTCTTGAGAAAACTCCAATGTTGACCAGTTCATACAACTCACCTGTTACACAGCATGAAGAATATTCGTTTATTGAACACAAATAAGAAGAATAGGATGATCCCGTTGAATCGGTTGTAAGTAGTTGTCAAGATGTACAGCCATAATGAATTCATGGGGATGAGGTCCAGAAACAAACTAACTCCCATGACTAACGATAACTTCATATAGGTGGCGAAACTAAAAACAATAATTAAGAAATACAGTAACTAGAGGAGCTCGTGGCTAAATAATAACAGCCGCTCGAGTCGATTTTTGGTTAAGCCGCGCATGCCTAGGTTGGTCCGTGGATGGGTGACCACCCATTACATACTGAGTTTCCTCCGTTTCTCATAAAACCGTTGGTCCCGGTCCTTATTTGTAGATCTTTGACAGTCGTTACAGGTAGTCAGTGCCCCGACAGTCCAACAACCAGTCTTACCAAGGAGTATCGTATTACCCAGTACTAACGGGTTGTGGAGGTCAGATTTGCAGTCGCTCCATGTGATTTTTTTGAGAATAAAGTATATTAAACCTAAATACTGATATTCAGCTGCATCCGGTTAGACTGGAAGCCGACCTTAACGTAATTGGGAAAAGGCTAGGCAGATGATGGTGAAATACCGGATAGACGGGGGTGATTAAAGTCCATACTTTAATCACCCCCGTTCAAACCATATCATAACTAAAATAGTTTAATACATAATTTCCAACTCTATTTCATATTTCACCATCATCTGCCTAGCCTTTTCCCAATTACGTTAAGGTCGGCTTCCAGTCTAACCGGATGCAGCTGAATATCAGTATTTAGGTTTAATATACTTTATTCTCAAAAAAATCACGGCGCAGCAAGTCTTCATCGTCCATACGATGAAGACTTGCTGCGCCGTCTACAAATAAATTGGTATCCTATTCTTTAGCTGCAGAATTATGACGATGATGGATGGAAACTCCCATCATCTGCCTAGCCTTTTCCCAAACTATCTTGGGGTCGGCTTCCAGTCTAACCGGATGCAGCTGAGTACAAGTATTTTACATGAAGCGACTGCCTATCTGACC